>CM061223.1:2867133-3538079 GCA_030844895.1 Ambrosia x helenae
TTTTTGAACGGCCAACGAATCAATTTCCAAGCACTCTCGGGCACCCTTTTGGCGAATCAGGTATTCGAGAGTACCCGGGCCACCAATTGCCACCAATTCCCGGGAAAACCAGACCACTCACCCGCCCGAATGCACGACAGTGAAATAATCGGTAAAACCGGTCGGGATCAGGACTCGAACCCAAGCCAATGGCCGGGTCATCCCTCATTTCCCATCCACTAATGTCCTCGAAATGTATAACTATTTTTTAAAAGACATGCTTGCCATCAAAAAGTAGTTAATATTTGCATTGTATTTTGTACTCTAAACAATATACTTCTAAAACTTGAATTTTAAGAGATCATTGGGAAATGTATTATAATAAAGTTTGGATGATTTCAGTTTGTTTTTGTTTTTTCTTTATTTTCGTTTCGGTTATTGCTTAACCCTAACATATAATTTTTTAAAATTTAAAAAACTATAGCAATACTATACTCAAATTAAAAAGAATAAAATGTTCTTTTATACGGTGTAATAATATTAAGAAAATATTATCGTCTGAAAAAGGTTATGAACGTTTAAAAATCGTGGGGGTAGTTGGTTAAAATAAAGGTGCAAAAGTGTAATTAATATTTAAATAAACAGAAATTTAGTAAAGTTGATGGGACAAATATGTAAGTATTGTATAAAATTATAGTATAATATAGATAGATAAGGGAGGGAAATTGTAACTAATAAGTAGAACTACATGCATTATGTGTTGTACTTTAAGCATTTATAATTGTATTACTTAAAATTTAAGAGGTCCTTTTGAAATGTTTTATAAGATAGTATAGATTTTTGTGAAGCATTTAAATACACAAGATATTTCTAATATCCATTGTTATCGTTCTAGGCTTGCTATGAATTTGATGAAGGATACAACTCACAAGCAGTGTGTGGTCAATTTCAATGAAGTTCTCTCGTAGGGATTGTTCTCTCACACAATGTCTCTAATTTATTAACCGATTTAAGGTTTTGAGACCATTTACTCACATGTTGAACCAGTGTATATCGGTGCGGATGTGAATAAAAGGGACAACAACTATAAAACTTTAATTACACAAAATTTGTCTCATGTAACCCATTACATAAAGTAGTGATACGCTCAAAACAATATCGAAACGTGTTTTACTTCGATCAAAAACCATAAAAGCGAATATCGATACACGTACCGATTTGTTTGATTAGTATCAAGTATATTCGTTACGATACCTATGCTCAGTATTATTTACAACTCTAAAAAATATTTATTTCAAATACAACTTTATTCTTCATTGAATTGAAAGTTATATAGGGTGAGATGGGACACCGTTGGTGGCATATTGCGGTTGGCTAGTGGAAGCATACAGGATTAAAACTTAGGTAGCGTTCGTTTTATGGATTGCAACGGAATTGGATTTGGAATTCGCACGAGAACTATAATTTGATTTGGAATTTAGATGTGTTCGTTTGATTAACTATAATGAAATATCAATGGAATTGAAATGTAAATTCTCTTCCGTATGTTGGTGTTTAATCACAATTCCTTCTTTTGTTGTAACGAACAATATAAGATGTCGAATGTACATTCCAATTCCATTCCATTCTGTGAAACGAACGCTACCTAGCTCCGAGAGGTTTTGGATTGGTGGTGGTTCAAGTAGTGTTGACCGCCAATAAACAAGCCAAATTAAGATGTTGATATGCTGGGTGTGTGGATTAGAATCATCAAACAAATTTGCTCATTATCGTTTCCTAGCCGCCTCTATGGACTTTATTTAATACTAGGTTAAAGACTCGGGTATACACCCGGTACATCCTCGAGTCAAATGAGAAAGTTATTTTATAAATATTGTAATATACAAGTTTTAATTACGTAATACAAATTTCTATTACTTTTGGTTACTTGGAAAATATCATAAAAAAGTTTAAGGTTACCCAAACCTCCAAATATTTCTTTATAGACAACATTTATTGTTTGATTTTTAACGTTGCCATCTTATCCAATATTAGTATATTGACTCTTGACAACGTTACATACAACTGCCCACGTGTAAAAATATGATCTTTTAAATACAGACCTACTCTAAATAAAAAGCGTAGTGGCCATTGAGTTATTCATCTTATATTGTTATATTTATAAGATTAATGATTATTTTAGAGCATTCTCATCAGCTCCACCAAATCCTCTCCACCAAACTACACTAAAAATCACTATTTCACCCTAAAAAAATCTCTTCTTTTTAAACAAATAATATTTTTTCTTACTTTTATCATTACATTTTATCTCTTCTCACTCACAACCACTTACAGAAATATTAAAATATTTATAGGGGAGAACAATGTCCCCTCAAATATAGGGTTGAGCAGTGTTTTCGCCAAATACTTTCTCACTCCTTCACTCACAACCACTTACACCCACCCCATATAATTTGAAAACACACTCACATACATTTGATGGACCAAATGTGATTGCGCCTACAAAGCAACTAATCCTGATGGGTTAAACTTTAACATTAAGCATAATAAAGAGAAAAATAACAACTCAATAGATACAAATATACTTAATTAAATTATTGAAACACAACCCTTACAAAATAAAAGGGGTAAGAAAAAAATTAGAATTGATTGGGTCATTCTGCTAAGGTGAGCAAAAATTGGTTTCTGGTAAACATATTTTTTTTTACAGGGATCATCACTTGATTGGTACAAGTCTACAAAAAATGACAATTGTACAATTAATGGATGATAAAAAGTAGTAGAGAAAATCATAAAAAGTAGTAGAGAAAATCATAAAAATATATATATTCATATCTTGTGAGGGTCGGGGAGGAGAGACAAGATACCAGGTTTTCCTTCTTTAACTGCTTTTCCCTTTTGCCTTGGTGTTTTTTACCTGCAAAAACAATTGTTCACTTATTTATGTATGTTGAGTAAATATAATAGAACTAGTATATTACCCGCCGCGCTATGCGCGGCGTAGAAACATACAGTCGATCGAATTTTCGCTAAATGAAAATGTATTATATTCAACCAGACATGTTTCAAAATTGTGGTGGGAATTCGGTCGGTTTCTGTTTGCTTTGTTGCGATACCGACACTACTGACACTCGTTAGGCGTTGAAACTTAAAGTAATTCGAATTGATGTTGTCACCGGCGCCGGTACGTGATAACCTGGAGAATTTTTCGATGAATGTGACATCCGTCACCTTAGACTTTCATCTAATTGACGATATTAGTCCTTCAAATATTTCCATTTCAGTCCCTGTAAGTGCGTCGTTTTAAATTTAATTTTAGAGCGAACTAAAATTTATAGTTATTGCGAATCGGGTATAAGTTTTAATCAAATACGTTTGTGGAAACATATTCGTAAAAAGATTTTATAAAAGAATTCAAGTTTAAAAAAAAAAAAGTTTTAAAAGCTTTTAAGTTAAATATAGTTAACTTGGTTTAGTTTTATTAAAGAAAAATTAACTTGGTTATAACTATAGGGACTATTCTGCCAAAAGACAAAAGTTCAAAACTGAACTCCTCCTTTTCCCACGCTGCCACACGTTTTTTCCGGCGGTTTGACTCCGGCGGCCGGAGTTTAAGCTCCGGCGATCATTAAAGTCATGTTATTCATGTTTAAATCCGTTTTTTTAACCTCTTAATCATTTACGGACTGTTTTCTCTTTCATTCGTACGTTATTAACAGGAAATAATCAGCTTTTAAACCCATAACTTGAAACCGAGTTAAGGTGTAATCACACCAAATCAGTTTCGTTTTTGACACAAAGGATATATAAATTGACCCCATTCGCTTTCTGCATTCATCACCATATCAAACCCACTAAAATAAGAGGCTTATCACGTCTGAAATTCTTGGAATCGGCCCAGGAAGTCGCGCGAGTTAGTTGCCGTTTTCTGTTTGATAAGCACATTGAGAGTTTAATTATTTGTTGTCGTTTTGTTTGTTTGGTGTCTAGGATCAAAAACCCCATGATTCCTTGTGGTTATAAGCCATGATCGGGATGATTGAAATTGGGTATAGGGTTAGGGTTCTTAGAATGGTTTTGGGGAAGAAGATGACCAAGTACTTAGTGTTTAAATTTTATTATTACTCAAACCTTCCAACATATATATCAAGTGTTCTAGTGGTTTGTGTGTGTGTTTGCCTCAAGAACCATTCAGGTTCGATTCCCACATAAAGCACCATTTTTTTTTCATTTTTTTTCAGCATTCCTTTTCTTTATTTGTTTTCATTTAATTGATTATTTATGATATATATAATACATATAAATTTAGAATATTCATAATAAATCCAATTTTTACCCAAAAATTATAAAAATTTAGGTGTAACTTCTTGACATCATAAAGAACATTTCCACATTTTTATTTTCTGAAAAATGTTTTATTTTTATATTTTTATTGAATTAAATTGTTTTAAATCATATTTAATTGATTAAAAATTCATTTTTTTATGATTTTAATCTCAAAATTTTTGATAAATTATTTCTAATGATTATGAACTGAAATAAAAAATATTTGGTTCAGAAAACATTTATTTCTATTAATTTCCCTATTTTTAATCATTTAAACATGATTTAATATCATTAAATCAGTTTTAAATATAAATAAGTTTATAAAAATTATGGGAAAATTATTTTCATTAATTTACAACAGAAATCATCCATTTTCTATAAAAATAGCATTTTTGGATCATGTCTTGAATTATTAGTCTTATTTATGATTAATTAGACATAATTAATACTATTAAATAACTATTTTATGAATACTTTTCTTATAAAATAGAAATGTTTTATGTTTGAAAATCTTATTTACCATTTGTAGATCATTGTGAAACACATAAATATTTATTTATACATTTATAATTATTGCATTTATTTATAATATTTAGTTAAAGTAATTAACTAAATTATTTGGTCATAATTATTCAAATATATTTTGATCTAAATATTTAATTGGTAATAATTATATTACCTAAATCATATTTACAAACTTTGGTATATTATTTTTAATATACAACTTTTACATTGATTCGACTAATAACAAAAACTCTAATTCCCCAAATCGACTTAGCAAACCCTAACGCCTTAGACCCTAGTTACTTTAGACTCTTAGACATTTTCTTATTAGTATTCTTACACGTTATAGGTTGAATTCCTCGGAATTCTCACTACTTAGCTCACAACCGCTTAAGTGGGTTTCGATCGCTTTCGCAAACTGTGAATATATTTTTCCCCTTTTTACCGTTTTATTATTTTGGGGTGACTCATGTACTTACTATCAATTTTCTATTTCATTTTACTAAAATAGCAATTCTATTGTGTGTTTGCTTATGTCATTGCGTGTATCTATGACCTGTCAAATCATTAACCGTTTCGGCCTGGCATTTCAATGAATAGTACTATGGTATATACCCTTGTGACTCTGTTGAGAGTCATCGTCATTGCTATGTATTACATTACTACTAGCGCATACTATATATATCTGCTTTCCTTTCATAGGGTTGATTTGACCCGGATACCACTTATTTCATTTTGCCAAATAACACATGAATTGCTAAATTTTTACTTTACTATATATATCAAACGGATGTACTCACCAATACATTATATGTGTTGACGAAATTATTTTGTACATGTTTCAGGTGACGTTTGATCTTACATGCTTTCACGCTTAGGCTGGACCTAGTGCTTAAATAAAAAAATTGAATATTTATTTATCTATGTTAGATTTCTATTAAGACTTTTGTATTTTCCTTTTTGGATAATGAAAGTTTGTTTGCTATTAATATATACAATTTAGTCCATGTGCTATTGAACAATCGTCACTACGTGACACCTCGATGTTTCCGCCATCGGTTGGGGTGTTACAATGAACAACAGAGTGACACCAGCGGTCTTGCAACGGGCTAACGATGAAAGAGACGCCATATGTTGTCGTGAAAAAAGAAAATATGAATGGCATTATGGTAATTTAAAGGCAAGTAGAAGATTTTTTATTTAGCTTTTACTGTAGCGAAGCTCCCTCATTTGTTATATATATAATGAGTGAGTTAGGTAACATGTTTAGATAGGGCCGTTTTTAGTATAGGTCGAACCAGGCTGGGGCGGGTTGACTCGCCAACAATTTTTAGGTTACTTTTTTAAAATATCTAAACTCTAAAGTGTTAATAATGATTAAAAAAACAACATTATTGCAATTAGTCCTTTTTAGCTAACTTTTTTCATCCAACTCATTTGGACCCGTTTGAAGCGAAAAAAACACACCCCAAATCAACACATTCATAAGTGAGTCAAAACAGCCTCCTAGAATTGAGAGTTACATAAGATGTGGAGAGGGAGAGGGAGAGGTGGTTCTCAGTTTAATTTGGTCAATCTTTTCTACTATAGATGGCTCCTGCGATCTTTTTCTAGAAGCTATAACAAAAACAATAATTCTAGTGATTAATTTGATGACCAGTTATTAATAGTTGTAGGTCTACATTAAGCAAAAATATTGAGCACATATAAACCTTTTGATGAAGATGGATGAGGTGTTGTGTTTATTGCCACTTGTTAACATCTTAAGTTTATTAAGACATGTCATTGACCATTAATATTTGAGCACATGATATGTACAATAAGCTATACTAAAAAAAGGTGTGGTGGAAAATATAACCAAAAGTATTTTGCAAGCAAGTAATAATGTGGATATAGTTGACTGAACAAGAAAGCTTTAATTACTATGAGAACCATCTTTTGACTTTATTGCTGATTTGTTAATTGTGTAAGATTAACAAGAAGCATGACCAATGGTCCGGTGATTTCACATCCTTGTTTGTATAAAACATCCATTGCTATTTTAATTAAACCCATTTCAATCATCCAATGCTACAAAACAAACGGTGGTGAGAATCATAGAAATGAAGAAGCTTACGTTGCTAAGAAGGGGTTAAAGGTGAAGATGGGGATTTAATGGTTGATTAATCTGGTGGGAATGTGTAACACACTCTTATCACATTGAAGGAATAAGTTTTCATGAATGAATCATTGATTAGAAAAAACTGTTTGAATGTTCCAACAGGTAACCACCATTTCACTTGGCTTGTGTGGGTGGGATTGGAAATGAAGGGTAGTATTGTAAAAGTGTTTTGATATTGTAAATGAGGAGGTGGGTAAAATGTCTACATTACCCTCCTAAATATCTTAATTATCATAACTATCCCTATAATACCCTTAAATTTATTGCTTAAATATGTTGTACATGTTGCTTGTTAAGTTGTGCGAAAATGCCAATTACTATGTTGTACATCACTCCTTAATAAGAGAATATATAGATATGATGATTGGTGAATAAACCTAAGAAGCTATATTTCTTTTTAATGAGAAAAAAAATTGAAATTAAGTCAGACAATCCAACTGTTAAGAGGGTGTTTGGGATTGCGTTTTGAATCTGATTTTTAGATTATTGCGTTTTGAAAACGCAGATAATCAGTTTTTAGTGTTTGGATTGCGTTTTGAAAATGCAGATAATCAGTTTTTTAGGCTACCAAAACGCAATAATCTATAAGCAGCTCCACTCCTGCTTTTTCAAAACGCATAATCTGTTTTGAATAATCAATCCCAAACACCCCCAAGTGAAATTAATGTTTCTTCCAATTAGTCCATATTTAAATTGTGAATTTCACTACTTTAAATAACAAAATGTCCTAATTTAAATTGTGAATTTCACTACTTTAAAGGGCCACTATCATCGTGTAATCTCTAAATGACTTGTTTAATCTCTGAACGTATGATAGTTTCATTACCATTCATTGCAGAAAAAAAGAGATATGGATTCACAGGATCAAGATATATCCTTAAACTAATCTTCTTAGTGGAAACTATTATGTGAGCCTTAAAGACTCTCCACCACCCTAACAATGAAACCAACTTTAAAAAATCAATGAGGGGTTCAAATTTCAGCACTATGATAACTGATAAGTTAAGCCTTGATGCCATTTAAGGAACGAATTAGAAACACTCTAGATTCTGGGAACAAATATTTGAGTACTTTCATCAATATAAAGAAAGCCTATGGTGGGCCTGTGCCCACTGTCCACCTGGCCCAAGTGCCTTTAATTTATCTGTTAAAAAACTATTAATGGGCCACGTTCCAACCAACCCAAGTGAATGCCCACAGCCCACTTTCCATATCAGTTGTACCCAATTCTTTTGTTTCTAACACTAATTATTATCACACTCAATAATCATACAACTTGTGTCAATAATTGTAACTCAGTAAGTACCTTTTTTTTTAATGGGTTATGAATATATATTTGTTTGTTTAATTCAACGAAGAGTTTTTTTAAATGGGTTATCAAACCCGAGCACTCTCGGGGCACTTTTTAAAATGTTACTGTTTATCTGTATATTTGAAAAGCAATTCTTTACCTATAATTTTATTAAAGATTTTTTAAAAGTGATTGTGAGTGAAAAGAAAAAAAGGTAATAATAAAAGTAGAAGAAAATATTATTTAATTAAAAATAAGAGAGAAAAATGTAATAATTTTTTATGAATGAAAATAAAAATTGGATTGTGAATGCCCTTAACGTTCCATTTCTTGGTGAGGAGTTGGTGGCATCATGGCTCCATGAGTTCGCCTCTTTATGTTTTCCCGCCATCCTAAAGATACAAAAAGTATAATTAGGCGTTTTTAAAGCATATTATTATTATTATTATTATTATTAGTTTTTTGTTTTTTTTTTTTTCAAAAAAAAAAATGTCACGTGTTGATATCAAATTTTTTTTTTCTCACATTTAATAAATTTAACTTTATTTTTATCTTTATTACTATATTTTAAATAATAATAATAATATTAAATCATAAATTTTTTATTTCTCTATCATGTTATATTTAACTTTATTTATATGTTTACTAGCTGATTACCCCGGGAAGGTCCCGGGGTTGAAAAATCTAATTTTACGTGATAACCTATTGCAAATGGCTCAAGTTAACTAACCACAAAATCTCTCAATCATTGCATGTTCATAGTATTCTAATCAGTAATAACTCATATTCCCCACAAAATCTAATTTTACGTGATAACATGAACACTTTGTGTGTTTTTTTCCTGTATGAACGAAACCCCACAAAAAATAGTCGATTTTTTTCTCCGATTTTTTATATAGCACTATGATACTCGTTGGAAAGATAATAAAACGCTCGTTAATTTGGTGTAATTTTTTTCTTTAAAAAATCTCATATATAAAAGATATAAACGTTTAAAAATTATGGGAGGAAATATGAGAGAGGAAATTTTAAATTTATTTTTAAATTTTTTTTCCTAAAATAACTCAATTTAATTAAAAAAGGAAATAATTCAAAAACACCAAAAACTCTCAATTATAATGCCACGTGCCTCTTTCAAGAAAAGATTAAGGCCTCCATTGCACGCCACGTCAGCATATACGTTTTCTTTTATATATATAGATAGATTTTACTAATAAATATTAGTAATATTAAATTATATTTTTTTGTTTCTCTCTATTATATTTTTATTTCTCTCTCATATTAAATCATTATTTGCTCACTTCTCTCTTATTTATTTAATCAACTATTTCTTTTATTATCTTCGATTATTAATAATTTTTTAATATTTATTGTCTAACACCGTATAATAAATAAGTTTCTAACTAAATAATAAATAAAAAACAAAATAAAAATATTATATTATGTAAATAATACATCAATTCTCATTCTTTAAACAAACTAGTAGGAATGCCCGCGCGTTGCGGCGGGTGCATCTGTTTTGCCCCTCGTGCATCGTGTTTGTTGGTTATTCGTTATGATGAAGTAGAAAACAACGATATATAAAATATATGTTATTAAAAACTGAAATTCATAAGTATATCTTCTGAATATTTTAAATGGGTACATCACAATAGGCCGTACTATTTCTTGCAACACCCTTAGATTGGTATAGTGGGAATGCCCGCGCGTTGCTGCGGATCAGTTTGTTTTATTTCCTCGTAATTGTTGTTGAAGTTATGGTGTGGGGCATTTGTAGATGATTTGTTGTGGTGACATGGAGCAAAGCCTACCGTCTAAAATTGCAATTTTCTAACACTTAAGGTAAGCAAAGCCGGTGACAAACCCCACCGCCTTTGCCTTTTCATATTATTCTAACACTTAAGGATGGTCAGTACGCCCAGGTTGGGAGTTATACGCTTTGGTTCATAGTCACAGTTGATAAACCGGAGCTAAATGGTTAGCAGTACAGGGAGTTATGTATATGGCCAGCATGATATCTATTAACATCTTATCATTTTAAAAGTTTTCATGCAAACTAATAATTTAAAAAAATATATCAAACCGTCAAACATGACTGGCTTAAGGGCCGGTCCAGCCGAACCCCCATGACGCACCTTTTTATAAGTTCATAAAGGGCTAGGAGAGTAGAAATTGAGTAAACTGTCTCATCCATGAGAATGATATCATCGCCAATAGACGTGCTCGACCCTGGCCTACAGTCTGAGAAACCGTCATCAGTTTGATGTACTTCATTCCAATCACCAGCTAAGAAAAGGACTTCTGAAACGAAACCCGGTGATTGAGCTTTCACATGAAGGCTGGAAACAATGTTTGGGATTTTTGAGACACTGTAACACCTCGGAATTGAAATCTTGAAAATGTATAGCAGATGTGCCCTGAAACACAAATAAATCAACTCGTCTACCTGTTTATAAATCCTTTTGTAAAGAACAAAAGTCCACGAAAAAACATTGAAAATAAGTGCTTACTTGCTGGCAAGAATATATTCTGGGAAGCCCGTGGCCACAACCTGCCTTAAGATGATTGAATGTGGTTAGTAAGCATTAAAATGACTGAAACATACATACTAATACCAACCAAGTAATAATTTAGGATCCCACCTCTAGTACTTTCACACAACCGAACGATAAGTTGTTGGATTCGACCTCTGATAGAAGAGTCTTGACCAGATCAAGGGAACCTTCCCATAGCTTTTAGTGCACGTTCCACCTAGCATACACAATGACACGCCCATAAGCACAATAACAAAAAAAAATTAGCATGCTTGATCAACCATTCAAATCACTTGGGACAAGCTTGGTCATACATGTAATTATCTATTAGGCGCAACATAACGAAAAAAGAACATATTTACGAAAAACTTACCATTAGAGTTTTTCACTTTCTCATTGCATTGGCAACATTTAAGACCTGTGTTGACATTTTCATGGGTTCGGGGTGTAGTACCATGGTTCAGTTCTATTGACTTGACAACATTCAAGTGTAGTAACATGGGGTGTAGAAAGGGAACTTAAAGTATAGAAAACTTACCAAGAATGAGATTCCCTGATGTATCCATGGTGGTGGTGATTGAAACAGAAAATTTCACACTTGGTTAGCGAGTTGCATCCTGGTGACCAACGTAGCCTACCTCCATTAATCCGTGATTCAGTTTGAAGCAACTGAAATTCTCTATCACCAGTAGGTGACGCTGTTAGCAAAAAGTAAATAAATGTATCTTTCAAAATTCAAAAATATATAAATTCTATCAGACCCGTCAAACCTTATAGGGCTTTATAGGAACATCAAATGCAATATCATATCTTTAACCAACTCTTGCATCAAAGAGCCTGTCCAGCATCCACTATAAAATTATACAAACAAATGTAAATAAGTAAAGGATGTAAATATATTTATACCTAGAGCAGAATTTTGAATCTTTGTAGAGTACCAACATCAGTATGAGATCTGAAATAAAACCACTAACCAAATAAAAATTTAATAATCATCGGTACTTAGTGAAATGAAGAATTAACATCCATTCAGAAATAGGAACTACGAACCAACATCAATCCCTCGAAACTAACAATAAAAATAAAAATGCACAAAAGATTAGTAGGAGAAAATATATTAATATATAAGATGAATGGTACTGTGTAGAAAATTTAATGTTCTCGTGCTTATGAAATAATAAAATGATGTAGGATGTTTATGAAAATTGAAATTTGAAAGCCCATTCACTGGAAGTTTTTTAAGTAAAGTGCCTATTAAGCTATTCAAATCATTTGATACAGAAGCTTTGATAATACCCTAAGCATACAAGTGAAACATCAGCTGGAAATCCTGCTTCTTTCACACATTTTCACAAACACCTTGTGGGCATGAAAGTATAAAGCAATAATTAAAAAGACTTGTGTTTGGGATTGCTTATTTAACTCTAAACTTCCTTTCCAACCCTATAAACAAAGATTCATACGTGTACATTCAACTCCTTTTCAAGAAATACTTGTTTTTATAATATTTCTACCAAACAAAATTGATAATTTGCTTACAGGGAAAATACAAAGTAGCTTGATTTACCTTTTTGTTCGTGGGAATGATTTAGTACAGCTACTCTCAGCTCATCTCATCGACTAACCATATTTGTTGAATGCTTGCAAATCCAAAATAAAAAGTTAAATTACAGAGTTTATGAACCATTTATCATGCCATAATTCAAGATATTCTCAGAAATTTAAGAACTCATAGGCAAAGAAACCATTGCCATAAAGCAAAAATAGTTCCAGGAGATGAACAGAACTTACCACAATTACCTTACCTTAAGGTACCGTAAGATAGTGGGGAGACAATTGAGCGACCTTTTCTTATTAGTTCTTCCTTAAAACTGAGATCTGACATTGAATTGAATCGTTTGGGGTACTTGATTGCATTAAAATGAATTCAATAACAATGTTAAAGAGGGGCGGGGATGGAACACAAAAGGTTTACCGTTCAATATCATGATAACAATCTGAGAAGGTGGAGATAAGGGTAGAGAAGGAAGACTTTTATCATATTGTAAAGGAGGTGGTGGGTGAAATGTCCACATTACCCCCCTAAGTGTCTTAATTGTCACTATGATGACTATAATACCCTTAAATTTCTTGCTTAAATATGTTGTACATTGTGCTTATTAAGTTGTACGAACGTGAAAATGACCATGTTAGCAGTGGCGGACCCAGAAATTTTTTTTATGGGGTGCGGAATAATAAAACATATATAGGTCGTGAATCCATTAGGTGACCCGGGTCGGTTCGGGTCGGGTTCGGTCGATTCGTATACCAAAAATAATAGAACTAAAATTATAATCAACTAAAGGAAACCAAAAGCCCAAAAGTACGAAAATTAAAACGTTCCATAATAATATTGCTCATCTAAAACAGAACCAAAGTTAAAATATAAAAACCCATAATAATATTTCTCATCTAGTCATGTAATAATATTCACATAATCACACTTACCTAATTACCTTTTGGAGTTTTGTTGGATTTGTTCAATTGTTTGTGAATTATGACGGGTCAACGTCACAGGTTCCTCTTCTTTGTTTAGCGATCGCCGATCAGAAGCAGGGAGGGAGTCAAACAACTTTTTTTTTTGCGTGTTTCTTTGTTTAGTGTTCTCCTGGCTTTAGGTTTGTTTTTGTTTTTTTTTCCTTTCATGGCCAAGTTGAGGGGGGAAATGTGTAAGTATTGTATAAAACACATATTTGCCCTCAAAGGTAGTTAAAATATGCATTGTGTTTTGTACTCTAAGAAATTATGCTTGTAAAACTTAAATTTTAAGAGGTCCTTGTGAAATGTATTATAAGATAGTATAGATTATAAAGTTTGGCCTTGGGCTCATTCTTGATATTAGGCTACTAACTAATAAAATGGGCTAACTCTTGACCTATAATTATATTTTTTTTTCTTGAGGTCGGTTTCAAAAGTTCAAGGGGTGCGACTGAAAATTTTCATGGGGTGCAGACGGGATTAACGCGCATATATAACACTAATTTTTTTTTTCAAGGTGGGCGCCCGCACCCCTTGGACTATGTGTAAGTCCGCCCATGCATGTTAGCCATCACTCCTCCTTTATAATGTATTATAGATATATTGACGATTGTAATAAACAAGTTTATTCAACTCTACAAGGTATGGGTTTTAAATATTAAAGATATATCTATTTTTATTACTTAGCATATAAAATTATATTTATTATAACCCTTGTAACACAAGAGGCAATAACCTGGTATATATATTTATTTATATACTAATACTATTTCAATTTCATTTGGAGATGAGGAAACTTTCCTTATTACGTACCAAGAGACATATCGAATCCACGGTGTTGAAGCTCACGGTACTCTTGGCACAAGGCGCATGCATGACAACAGCAATGGACACAACAGTCATTGCAAGGTTCCTCTGGCAACATGTATTGTTCTCTTAATTTGAACCGATATATCCAACCATATATCCATTGAAAGTAAGTGGTTGCCAGCATGAAGTAAACGAGCCCATAAAACTCACGAGCTGTTGTATAGTTATAATTAAAAGAAACGATTAATATTACAAATTATATTTTTTTCGCTGATAAAAAAATATGTTAGTTACAAACTATAATACCCATGACCTCTTGGTCTAGTGGTATGGTGTCCCCCCTTACAAATGTAAGGTTGTGGGTTCAAATCCTTGCAAATGCAAGATAAGGTGGAATAAAGGTGTAATAAAAATTTGCCGTTCAAAAAAAAAAAAAAAAAAAAAAAAAAGTTACAAACTATAATATTTTCCCAGAAAAAAATAATATAAAATTTAAATTCAAGTCATTACTTTATTAAGGAAAGAAAGAATTCTAAGGGTACTCGGAATGGGGGGCAGGAAAGGGTGGCGTGGGGCTTTCAAGGGCGGGAACACCGCCGCCAAGGTGGGGGGAAGAGGGCGTTGCCCCTTTGGCGTGGGGGGACTCACCGGCGTGGGGCATTTTTGTGGGGTGACGTGTCACCTTTTGATTGGTCAGAGGTTTTTTTTTTTTTTTTTTTTTTTTTTTTTTTTTTTTTTTTAACACAATATAATATTATTTCCCCCCTCTTCCCCCCATTCCACTCCCCACAATTTTTCCCCCCCACATGGGTCCAATAAATACCACATGGCGCTTCATCCCCCTCTTTCTCCCCCACCACTCCGAGTAGTCTAATGAAACTATTAAACTATCTGATAATAATTATAATGAACTAGATTATACCCCGGGAGCGTCCCGGGTTGAGAAATTTAATACGACACATTAATTTTACATATGAAATAGACTGATTTATAACTCTAATATTAATATCTAACCTAAAACAATACCCCAATGCTAACACTTAACCTAAAATAATGTAGAATTCCAATGTAACTCTAATATTAACACATATTCTAAAGACTAAACAAATGTACAACTTTAACATATTAATATTGATACCTAACCTAAAACAATGTATAACTCTATTAACTTATTCGGCTCTGGTTGAAAATAAAATTCATATTTACTGGTTTGAACATAATTAGTGACTTGCCTATACATGATTAATGAATTACCTGAACACGTGTTTTCTTCCTGTATGAACAATACCCTACAAAAAATAGTCATTTTTTTCTCCGTTTTTTATATAGCATTATGGTATTCGTCGTAAAGATAATAAAACTCTTGTTAATTTGGTGTATTTTTTTTCTTTTAAAAATCTCGTAAATAAAATATATTAACGTTTAAAAATTATATGATGAAACATGAAAAAGAAAAATCCAATTTTGCTTTTAAATTTTTTTCCTAAAATTACTTAATACCACATGGCATCCTACATGACACTCTAAAAGGAAAGAATGACTATATGAGTGTCATGTAAGATTTGAGGCTTTCAATTATATAATAGATGGGGATGATTAAATAATGGGAACTTCATTTAGGGGGTGTTTGGGATTGATTATTCAAAACAGATTATGCGTTTTGGAAAAGCAAGGATAGAGCTGCTTATAGATTATTGCGTTTTGGTAGCCTAAAAACTGATTATTTGTGTTTTCAAAACGTCATCCCAAACACTAAAAACTGATTATCTGCGTTTTCAAAACACAATAATCTAAAAATCAGATTCAAAACGCAATCCCAACCACCCTCTTAATGTCAATGTTTTATATTCTAATGTTATCCGGTATTGGGCTCGTCCCCATGGCCATTTTGGGTCGTATGGGATGGCCCAAACCACCCCCACGAGCCTAGCTCGTCTCAAACGGCTTAGGGAGGATGTTGGGGACAAACCACTTGGAATGTTTTTTTTACTTAAAAACTTCAACCCCCACTATTGGTGGTGGTGACGTGGTGGTGGTCGATACCAAAGAAGAAGGAGGTCGCCGGAATTTGTTTTTATTTTGTTTTTTCCGGTGATGGTGGTGATAGCGGTTGATAATGGTGTTTTGGGGTGGTGGTGGTGGTAGTTGCAATGTTTTGAAACCCGGACCGGACTTGACCGGACCGGCCGGTTGGACCGGTTAAAATGAAATTAGGGAAGATGGAGATGTCAAAATGGGCCTAACATAAAAGGCTGTGTCATTTGGTTCAGAAGACTTTATTTGCTTGAGGCTTGAAGGCATTTTTCTGCTAGAATTTTTTTTGTTCAATTGGTGAATGCAAATCATTTTCTTTGTTGTTGGTTTTTATAGACATTGTAATATGTGTTATTCGTATTTTTCATTATTATGATGTATGTTGTTGAATGACTTTATTGATTATTTGTTTGTATGCTATTAGTCTTATATTGTGTTTAAGAATATTAGCTTTTTCTCATTGTGATAATGCATGCCGTTTTTGGTGAATTTCTATGTAATGGTTTTATGCTTTGGTATTTTTTTTTTTTTTTTGAACAGCTCTGGGCCAGGACTATACAAGGCTAAAGCTCGGTCGACACGGGATTCATGCTTTGGTATTATGTTTGATGTTTTTGCAGTGGCCTTTTCTGTGTTATATGACTTTTCGTGAAGTGTGTTGTTATCGATTTTGTTCATTCTTGGTTAGTAGGTAAATGTTCTGCATGGTAAGTGTTTGTAGATTTTTTTGGTAAAGCAACTAAAAAAATCTTTTTATAGGTTTGATGTTAAACGTTTAGACCTTGATTGTGTGCGTTGAGTGAAACACATTAACAACATAAATCAAATAGAAGTTAATTTTACATTGGCAGGAGCTAAGAAATGGCTGCAGTTGTCGGGCGATCAGGTAGAAGACTTTGATTTCAAGTGGTGCAAGTGGCTTTCGAATAAGGTTAATATTTTTATGTGGAGAGCATTTTTAAAACGACTACCTACCAAGGCTGCATTGCAGGAGAGACATATAGCAATTGATGATCCGGAATTTGTGTTATGTGGGGATTATGTTGAAACTGTAGACCATATTCTCACAGGTTGTGGTTTCGTGGCCGGCGTGTGGAGTGGCATTTCGGGATGGTGTAGGATACCAAACATCTTCGCTTTTGCGACTGCAGATTTGGTCAAGCTGCACGAGATTCATGGCTGGACGAATACGAAGAAAAAGATTTTACAAGGTATCATCATGATCACTGCGTGGCGCGTTTGGAAAGCTAGAAACGAGAAGACATTTTCAAAAGTGGCGGATATTATTTCGGATGTTAAGGATTTAGGCTTTCTTTGGTTTAAAAATAGAGCGAAAAGGGGTTCGGTGGATTGGGATAAGTGGTGTATTTTTGACGTTATGTAATTAGTTGTTTTTGGATTGTATTCCGTCTTGGAATGCTAATCCTTTTTGGTGATCTAATGAAAGTTGCTTCTTCAAAAAAAAAAAACAACATAAATCAAGTTAAGTCAAGTCAAGTCAAATCTCTTAGTCAACCATTGACGCCATAACATAAATCAAGTCAAGTCAAGTGTCTAAGTCAACCATTGACTCCATGATTTTAGCCATTGTATAATATTGTACATTAAATTATAGTCAACCATTGACTCCATAATCTTAGCTAGAGTTAGTCATATGTAAGCCTATATAAAGGCCTTGATGTATAGTCGATAGACACACAAAAACATTACAGAATACAATTATTCAATACAAATCCTATTGTTGCATATGGTATCAAGAGCCTAAAAGCTCCCTTGAGCCATCTTCGATCCCAACCTACTCGACAGACACCTTCTGTCCGCATTCTTTTTTTTCTTTCGATTCACCATGGCCAAACAAATCACCCACATTACCGCCGCCACAACCCGAAATCAAGGGTCACCTCAAACTACCAATACCAACACTCGTCCGACTCGCAACAATAACACATATTGCTACTATTGTAACATTCCCGGACATGACACTAAAGATTATCGCAAACTTAGTCGCTTCCTACGAGAACACAATGTCTCGCCTCAAAATACCACCACCCCGGTGTTTAACTACACCACCCCTCACCGAACGACTACAACCCCATCTTGGATGTGGGACACCGGTGCGTCCAACACACCGCGAACAACAACCACCAATTTTCCAACGACTACAACCCCATCTTGGATGTGGGACACTAGGTGATGGTAAAACTCTCCCTATAACTCATATTTGCTCAAACAACTATTCCAACAAAATCTCGCCCACTTCTTTTAAACAACATTTTAATTGCTCCTAATCTTCGAAATAATCTTATTTCTGTTGCCAAAGTTTGTCGTACAAATCGTGTTTCCGTTGAATTTTTTTCCTATCATTTTTTTGTCAAGGATCTACGCATGGGGGCACGCCTCATGCGGGGAGTGAACGTCAATGATGTCTACTATGGATCAATCTCCTTGTCTCCTCAAGTCAACAACACCCAAGCAAACTCTCTTCTCATGTGACACCACATACTTGGACATCCATCGCTTCAAGTATTCAAGTCTTTAATTTCTAGATTGGGACTTCGTTTTAATAAGGTGACCGATGAGTCTTTTCATTGTACTTCATGTTCCCTAAATAAAAGCCACAAACTACCTTTTAGCAAAAACTCTTTTGTGGCCAATCAACCTCTACAACTTATCTACTTCGACGTATGGGGTCCCGTAAAAACGTCAATCGATGGCTTTAAATACTATGTCATTTTTGTTGACTATTTTTCCAAATACATTTGGTTATACCCAATCAAACAAAAATCCGATGTCAAAATTCTTTTTCCACAATTTAAATCTCTTGTTGAATTTTTTTTCAAAACCAACATTGTTGCATTGTTCACTGATAATGGGGGTGAATATGTGGGTCTTTCACCTTATCTTGCCTCTCAAGGTATCTCCCATTACACGACACCACCTCACACACCGGAACAAAACGGTATTGCCGAACGACGTCACCGACACGTTGTGGAAACCGGCCTCGCATTACTCCACTACTCCCACTTACCGCAACATTTTTGGTCCCATGCCTTTCAAACCGCAACCCACCTAATCAATCGTTTACCTACTCCCATCCTTAACAACAAATCTCCATACGATATGTTGTTCAAAACCACTCCTACTTATTCCAAACTCAAACCGTTTGGTTGTCTTTGCTACCCATGGTTACGACCCTATGCTACTTCCAAACTCCACTCCCGTTCAACGGCGTGCATATTTCTTGGGTACTCATCCTCCAAATCGGCATTCACATGCTATGACCCTACTAGTCACAAACTATACCACTCTCGCCACGTTGAATTTATCCCACATATTTTTCCATCTCAAACCACCAACCCCCAACTCAAACACATGTCATTTGACTCCTTCCTATCCACATACCAATCGACCCAATCAACCTCCTCTTCTAACCAACCCATTCCAAACCCAAACATCTTGCATCATCCAACCCCTACTCCACAGCCCACATCACCCGAAGCCCAAACCCCTACTCCACAAACCCACGACCCACCTCCTCTACCTCCTGCACATAGCCCACCCCCCACACAACAGGCCCAAACAACCCAACCTCCCACACAACAGGCCCTCCACCCCAGCCCACCGAGACACCCTCACCAACCGACCCATCAACTCCACCCGATAGCACCACCCCTACCCCTACCCCTACCCCAACCGCTTCCCACCCCACCGACCCCAGCTCACCAATGTCTTCATCCAACACATCCGATAATCCCACGAACTCACCTCCACATAACCCTCAACCACCTCGTCGACAACCAAAACCCAACTCAAAGTATTACAACCCCAACTTTGTCAACTTTACCACCATTCACCCTCTACGTGTTTCTCTTGAACCATCCACTTATACTCAAGCCTTGAAAGATCCGGATTGGCGTCATGCCATGGATCTTGAGTATAATGCTCTCCTTCATAACAACACCTGGGAACTTATCCCTCACACAACCCAAACTCCCATCGGTTGCAAATGGGTATTCCGCATCAAACGCAAACCCGATGGCACTATTGACAAGTACAAAGCCCGTCTAGTTGCCAAAGGGTTTCACCAACAATATGGAAAAGACTATCATGAAACATTTAGTCCCGTCACTAAACCCGTTACCATTCGCACCGTTCTCTCTATTGCTCTTTCAAAAGGATGGTCTTTCCGTCAACTAGACGTTAATAATGCATTTCTTCATGGGACTCTTCATGAAGATGTCTTTATGGTGCAACCTCCCGGGTTCACCAATACGGAATTACCACGTCACATTTGCAAACTCAAAAAATCCCTCTATGGTGCAAGTGTGCAACCTCCCGGGTTCACCAATACGGAATTCTCACTCGTTTTGGCATTAAAAAATGCATTTCTGACCCCTCTCTCTTTGTATACAATCTCAACAACATCACTTGCTACCTCCTTGTGTACGTTGACGACATTGTCCTCACTGGCAATCACAATCCATTTATGGATTCCTTTGTTGAAGCCCTAAGCAACCAATTCTTTATCAAAGACTTAGACCCTTTCCATCATTTTCTAGGAATCGAAGTCATTCCTACGCCTCATGGTCTATTTCTTTCCCAACATCGTCACATTCAAGATATTCTTACCACTTTTAAAATGGATGGCGCAAAAGAGGTTCTCACTCCTTTAAGCACCTCCGACTAGGGGTGTAAACGAGCCGAGCCGAGCCCGAGCCTGACTGGGCTCGAGCTCGGGTCGTTATGGTTTTATGAAGCTCGGACTCGAGCTCGGCTCGGTTCGAGCCTACAATCTTGAGCTCGGCTCGGTTCGAGCCTACAATCTTGAGCTCGAGCTCGGCTCGCTAGCAAAATCAAAAGCTCGAGCTCGGCTCGGCTCGAGGTGATTTAAGAACACTCTCAAACGAGCTCAAAGCTCGGCTCAAGATCGCAAAAGCTCGGCTCGCGAGTGTTATTAAATGGGCTATGAAATAAGGACTTGGGCTTTGGAGATGTGGGCTATAAATTATAAAAGATATATAAATAACTTATAATTATGTTTGGGCTCGTTTAGGCTCGCGAGCCCAATCGAGCTTTGTATCTAGGGCTCGAGCTCGGGCTCGTTAAGGCTCGGCTCGTTCGGGCTTTTTACCGAGCCGATCCTGGGTAGCTCTCGAGCCGCTACGTGTCATTTACACACCTACTTCCGACTCTCTTTCTTCCTTTGACTCCACTCCCCCAGTCGATCCCACTCCCTACCGTCAACTTGTAGGCACTTTGCAGTATCTTGCCTTCACACGTCCCGACATCACCTTTGTCGTCAATAAATTATCTCAATTCATGCACTCACCTAAACAATCACACTGGCAAGCTCTCAAACGGGTACTCCGCTATTTGAAAGGAACGGTCCATCATGGGTTGTTCTTGAAACGCAATACTAACCTAAATTTGCAGGCTTTTTCGGACTCGGACTGGGGCGGTATTAATGATGGGGGACGGTCCACTACAGCATATCTCATATATCTTGGGTCCAGTATCATCTCTTGGAAATCTGCTAGACAAAAAACTGTCTCTAGATCATGTACCGAAGCTGAGTACAAAGCACTCGCTAATGCTACGGCTGAACTCTCATGGGTTAAAAATTTACTTGGACACAGAACAAAAGTAACACCAAAGAATGACTTTTGCTAAACTACAGAAACAGATGCCAAAAAGCTTCAATGATAAAAGAAAACTATTATAAACCAGGACAGAAATATAAAATTTCGTATCTTGCAATATAGGTCATGTATACATGGTCTGGTTTTAAGGCTACCCAATATGTAGGGTGTGTTAAGACTACAAACGTCTGTTACCATAAAGCCACCATCTATAAACAACCAGAATATCACCACCGTGCCATAGGCAATAACCTAGTTATATCTTATTAAGTAAAATCCAACTTAATTAATTTTCATTAAGGGTGCAAATGAGTCGAGCTCATTAACTTATGAGAGCTCGAGCTTAAGCACGGCTCGTAGGTAGCTTCTCAAGCTGGTTTCTTATTTATTATTTAATATATTAAATAAAAATAACATGAATTATTTACTCATTTAGGCTTGCGAGGGCTCGTTAGGAGTAAGTATTATTAAATATTAATAAAACTAATATTACATTAAGGCTCAATAAGCTTGACGAGCCTGACAAGCTAGGCTCAGACTCATCATCATCATCATCATCATCATACTCAGTTAATCCCACCTATAGCAAAGCTAAGGTAGGGTCTGAGGAGGGTAAGATGTAGACAGCCTTACCTCTACCCCTAAGACTAGAGAGGCTGCTTCCAGTGAGACCCCCGGCTCGATGTGGTTTGGTATCAAGCCTTGGACATAAGGCACGGAATATTTAGCAATCGGGACAAACCTGATCGGTGCATGTACCCCTTTGTCTTTTGGCTATCCACACCACCACATGATGCATGATTAACCGTCCGTCGTTTTTAACGTTATTTTCACGAAATTGGTAAAAATAACGTTAAAACTAGTGCAACTTTACTTTTGCCCCCCAAGGGCCACACATATATACATTATATGCGCACACCGTAGGTGGGGCGTGAAGCTAGGCTCAGACTCGATAGTTATAAATAGACACTTACGATTAGCTCCCATGTCCACAATCTCAGCAGTCCGTCCGAAAGCAATGCACGCGCAGCAATATATTAGGCAACCTGTAGTAACCGAATTGAATGCACAAATATGATTCACTTTACAATATATTCAATCAATATATTAGGCTTACAAGTTGAGCAATCCGAGCAACAACCACAAAGGCCACTTGACCATTGGCTGGCAGAGATCAAGGTTGAAGCTGATATACGAGTGGCGTTTTGTGAGGGTGGTGAAGCTGGCGTCGGCTGGCCCTCCGGTGGTGGTGGTGGTGGTGGTTGCCCATTTTGCTCGGAGGAAAAGCGGCAAAGTGTTTGCATGTTTAAAGAGGTGACGTTAGTTTAGTAGTTAGTGTTGCTAGACTGAAGATAAGGTATTTGTATTGTAACCATAGAACATAAAACTCTAATGTATATCCTTATATAACTTGCTGCCGACTTTTAATATCGGCAGTTCAATTACTTAAAGTTCAAATTTGCTACATGTAAATATTTTAAACTCAAGCAAGGGTAAGTGAATTTGACAATCACAAAATTTATATTTTTCTTGGCGCGAATATAATGATAAATAATCCATTCATGGACTATTGTTCTTTTTGAACGAACAAAAGCCAAATCATCCGGGGTAAACCCAATGGTAGATGGTGCTAGTGACCCAGTCCATAACAATTCCAAAGAAAACTCACCTCCTGAAAGCGCTCTATGATAAAACCCCTAGCTAAACCTAGAATAATTTTACTTTAGTTGAAACTTCAACCCATGATATCCACATTAAGGTCATTTGATTGTCAATGCACAAGAGTGACAAAACTGTAATTTGCATTCATGGACTATTATTGTTTTTTCGGTACACACTACTATAAAATCTTACTACTTTATAAAGTACCAAACTTTATAGATAAAAAAATAGATAGAATTACATAAGACGCCATTTACGTATATGTAAACTTGCATATTTGAGCTATTATTATTATACTAGCTGATTACCCCGGGAAGGTCCGGGGTTGAAAAATTTAATATGATTTAATAAAAAATGATAAAAGAAGAAAACTTAAATCACGAAAAAGTAAATAACTTAAACATAATCAATCTTAGTTAAAAAAACATTTATTTAAAAAGTTAAAAAAAATCATCATCATCATCATCATACTCATTTAATCCCGCCTATAGCAATGTTAAGGTAGGGTCTGAGGAGGATAAGATGTAGACAGCCTTACCTCTATCCCTAAGAATAGAGAGGCTAAGGCTGCTTCTATTGAGACCCCCGGCTCGATGTGGTTTGGTATTAAGCCTTGGACATAAGGCACAAAAACACTTAGCAATCGGGACAAACCCGATCGGTGCATGTACCCCTTTGTCTTTTGGCTATCAACGCCACCACATGATGCATGATTAACCGTCCGTTGTTTTTAGCGTTATTTTCACGAAAAAAGTAAAATAACATTAAAATTAGTGCAATTTTACTTTTGCCCCCCAATGGCCACACATATATACATTATATGCGCACACCGTAAGTGGGGCGTTACAATTTGAAATATGTATTAAAATAATAACATTCAACATATAATCATCTTCACGTAATTTAAAATATGTTACAATTTGACTTTGACTTTGACTTATATAGATGTAGAATTCATGATGGGGGTTGAAAAATATAACCATTCTAATAATACTAATACTAATAGTAATAATTATTACTTATGTGTTGCAGTGTTACACGATTCTTTCTCCTAGCTTTTCTTGATGAAGTATACCTATCCATCTTTAAAAGAGTAAAATTCCAATGATAGCATGACGATTGGGCTGAATTTCAACATCGTAGATAAGAACCTGGTTTAAAAGAAAAAACATGATTAATGAATAACCTGAACACTTTGTGTTTTTTTTTTCTGTATGAACATAACCCCACAAAAAATAGTCGTTTTTTTCTCCGTTTTTTTATATAGTACTATGGTACTCGTTGGAAAGATAATAAAACGCTCGTTAATTTGGTGTAATTTTTTTATTAAAAAATCTCGAATATAAAAGATATTAACGTTTAAAAATTCTGGGAGGAACATAAGAGAGAAAAATTTAAATTTGTTTTTAAATTTTTTTTCCTAAAATAACTCAATTTAATTTTAGTAATTGAGAATTGAGAGATAGAGAGATAAATTTAGGGTTTTATGTTTATCTTTTTTTTTAATTAAAAAAAGAAATAATTCAAAAACACTAAAATCTTTCAATTATGATGCCACGTGGCAGTTTCATAGAGAGGTTGAAGGCACCATTGCACGCCACGTCAGCAATGTTCAATTCTTTTATATATATTAATAGATATTAAAAAGCAAATTGCGTTTGTGAGTGGACCGGGACTGTAACTGTTTGTACCGATGGTAAAGCGTTTTGTTCAATCATCTTTTGCTTCCCTTTTACATGTTATCCCGGTTGCCGGTATACCCTACTTTTCACATTTTCATACGTCTCTTCCGCACAATTTTCTATGTCTCTACATTTAGCAATGTTTTCAGGATCGGATCGGACGTCGATTCGGACACCCCGACGATTCCCGGTCCAACCGGTTCAACGAACCGGTCAAAAAAGTCAACAAAAAATCTCGAAAATTCTATGAAATCCGGTTCAACCTCTATAAAATCCGATTCAACCAGTCCAAATTCCGGTCGGACCGGCCGGTCCGATCTGGTCTCAAAAACATTGATATTTAGACCATAAGGAGTGGTGGGCGGAAAGAGGGGGGTGAAGCGTCATGTGACACTTTTGGGTCTCACATGAAGGGGGAAATTGTGAGGAGTGGAAGGGGGGAAGAGGGGGGAAGTGACACGTGGAATGTTAATTTTTTTATTTTGTCTATAAACAAAAAAAACACAATTTCATAAAAACATAAAATTAAATTCATTATAAATAATAATAAACTACAAACTAAATATTAAAAAAACATGAAATAAAAAAAATACATGAACTTAAAAAAAATACATGAACCTAAAATGTTTTTAATTATCGCTATCGTTATCATCAGATGGGTAATCTCTTGGTATACCCCAAATATGATCAACCAGGTCCGCTCGAAGGTTGTGATGTGTTTGGCTATTGTTGAAGTTTCTTTCTTCATCAGTAATATTTCCTTGACTTGGTTGCGTTTTCTCACCAAAGTACTCGTATATTGCACGTCCTTCGTCCTCCAAAATCATGTTATGTAAAATAATGCATGCGTACATCACATTTCGTATTTGCGGTTTTTCCCACATTCGACAGGGCTGGGCCAAAATGCGCCATCTTCTTTGCAAGACACCAAAAGCACGCTCAATATCTTTCCGTGCAGCCATTTGAGCTTTGTTAAACTTTTTTCTCTTAGGTAGCGTTTGGTATGATAGAATGAAAGGGGGAATGGAATGGATCATTACGAGTTAATGAAAAATAGTGTGTTTGGTTGGTTAAAGGAATGGAATCATCCATTCCACAAGGCATTCTATTCCCTCAAAACTAATTTATCCACCCCCCTCCCATGTTTTTTCCCATTCCATCCCTCATTCACCCTTTACTAACAACACCATAACCCACCACCACCACCCACCACCATCGTCATCACCCACAACCGCTGTCACCACCCATCACTGTCGCCCACCACCGCTACCGCCACCAACCACCGCTGTCACCCACCACTACCGCCGCCACCCACCATCGTCACCCACCCACAATCACCGCCATCCACCTCCACCCATCGCCACCGTTGCCGTCACCCACCATCGCTATCGCCACCCACTACCACGCTACCGCCACACACCACCACCACCCACCACCATCGCCCCTACTCACCATCGTTACCCACCCACCATCACGGCCATCGACCTCCACCTTCCACCGTTGCCGCTGCCCACCACCGCCGCTACCGCCACATATCACCACCCACCATCACTGTCGCTGACCACCACCCACCACCGCCACTAACCACTGATTTTCTTCCTTTGTCTTTTTCTGCCTATCCAGCAAAAAAATAATGTTTTGTTTCATTCCCACATGGCAACCAAACAAGACATGGAATGGTAATGATCCATTCCATTACCTTGTCCATTCCATTACCTCGTCCATTCCATTCCTTCATCCATTCCATTACCCATACCAAACAGACCCTTAGGGTCTAACGTAGTCCTCCGTGTAAACGATTTTACGAACACGGCCTAATCAAGGTAAATTCAATCTGTTAAAAGATACACGTACTTGTATTCTACCTCGTTTAAGAAAAAAGTTCCTTTTAGTGCAACATCATTTATAAGATCGTTGAAAATTAGGGATTGATTAAGAATATTTCTATCATTCAACGAACCGGGCACACCAAAAAATGCATGCCAAATCCAAAGATCTTGTGACGCAACTGCTTCAAGCATCATACACGGCTTTTTATGATATATGCTCGAGTGTTGGCCTTGCCACTTTGTTGGACAAAGTTCACACTCCCATTTCATACAATCTAAACTCCTGAGCATCCGGGAAAACCATGTTTTTCTTCGTGAAACTCCAAAAGTTGTTGTACGTCACTAAATGTAGGTTTTCTAAAATATCATTTTAAATATAGTTCAATGACGTACGCACAAAAAAAATGAACACTTTCCTAGTCGTTCGCTCGGACATCTTTAGATAGTCATCCATTATGTCGGAACTTTGTCCGTAAGCCAAGTGTCTAAGTGCGGCTGTGACCTTTTGGATCGCGGTAAATCCCATCTCACCACGTGCATCGAGCCTTTGTTGGAAATATTCGTAATTATTTTCTAAATCATTTGATATTCTTAAAAATAAATTACGACTCATACGAAAACGCCGCCTAAAACTTCTTTCATCGTATGTTGGTTCAGGTGAGAAGTAATCACGTACCAACAACTCATTTGCGGCTTGTCGTTCACGAACTATATACTTTCTACGTTTGGGTTCGGAGGTCCCTTCGTCATCCACTATAGCTTCAACGACTTTCTGAACGCTCACTATTATCAATTCCGCGCCGTCATCGGATGATGAATCCAAAGCGAGTAGATCAAACGCATCAGATGAACTCGAAGATTGGTCTGACATCTTGCAAATATTTTAAAAAATTTGATAGTAAAAAATTTAAACCATTGGATAACGACTATTTAAAAAAAAAATTCAAACGGTCACAACAAAAGCCCCCACTCATGCCGCGCCACGTGTCCCCCTCCCCCCCCCTTCTTCCCGCCCCACTCCGGGCGGTCTTACCACAGTCTTCTCTCTCATAATCAAACTCTCTGTCTGCTCTCTAATACTCTCTTTTTTTCTCTCTCTCTCTTTCTAAAGTATGAGAATCCTAGAGAGTTTCTTTCCAGATAATGGTGGTGGCGGAGGTGGGGGTTGGTGGTGTAGAGAAAGTGTATGGCATATTTTACTTCTTGCCACTATGCTCTCTCAAAGTCAAACTCTGTTTAGGTTGCAAACATAGATGAAGGAGATGTGATAATGGTTGGTGGTGATGGTTGTGTTTCAGGGACAGAGAGGGGCGTTTTTAGTGATGCGAGAGAGGAAGGACCGGTGGTGGTGGCGGCTTGTTTTTTAGAGAGAGTGGGGGAGGACTGGTGGTGATTCATTCTACGGTAGGTAGGGGCAGAGATCGTGTGTCGCAACCGTGGGTAGAAGGACGACGGGTGAAGTCCGGCCCGTATATCTCTTCAGTATATAAACTCACGGATCAAAGAACAAGAAACAAAGGGTTTATAGAGGAACAAGAAATGGGTTTGTGTGAAATGGGTATGTCTCTGGTTGTGTGGGTTAAAAGAATAGAAAGGGTGATGTGTTGTGTTTGCTTTTAATCAAGGATAATGGAAATAAATAATCTCAACTATTCACTATTGGCCAATAACAGTCCCAACTACGAAAATTACCAGTATTGGTCCTAACTTTTGACAAATTGGAAACCAACGGACCCAAACTAACGGAGGCTAACTCCGTTAGTGTGATGCTGACGTGACATGACACGTAGGATGCCACGTAGGATCATTTTGCCACGTGGCATGCCACATAGGATTATTTTGCCACGTGGCATGCCACGTAGGATCATCTTGCCACCTAAGCATGCCACGTCAGCATCACACTAACGGAGTTAGCCTCCGTTAGTTTGGGTCCGTTGGTTTCCAATATGTCGAAAGTTGGGACCAATATTGATGATTTTCGTAGTTGGGACTGTTATTGGCCAATAGTCAATAGTTAGGATTATTTATTTCCATTTTTCCTTTAATTAATTTATTATAATTTAAAAAAATATGAGGGGCAAAATAGTCATTTCACCCTGTTATTTAGAGGTGTAACCAAACAACAACTTACTTATCCGTTGGCGATTGTGGTTTCGGTGAGGAGTTTTAGGTGGTGATTATGAGCAAAATCTATATAACACGATGTCTGTAACACAGTTTCATTCGCCATGTGCCGCCGCCTGTCGCGACGGCGGGTAAAATACTAGTTATGTTCAAAAAGCATACCTATCATCCTTTATGTTTACTTTTTGTAACAAGTTCGTCCTTTAGACTAACGGCTGTTAGTTTTTAACGTTAACTCAAGCTAACCTAAGTTAAACCTGGACTCAACCAATTTGTTCTCACATGAAAGTCAAATGATTTGAGTTAACGCTAAAAACTAAGGGTCATTAATCTAAAGGACGAAGGTTGTTAAAAAAATAATAAACATAAAAGGATAGTTATGAACATAAAAGTTGAAACCTACAAGTTCACACACGCAAATGACATTTTCTATAATTTTGTATAAAATAAATAACTAAGACATAGCAAACGAATTTATGCTACGGTGTATGTTGATCTTCTAGTCTTAAATGAACCAAAACTATAATAACTGTAGAAAACTAAGAATCCAAATCTTTCAATACAATCAAACCATACACCAACAACAATACACAAGATCTAGCGATAGAACGGTGACAAAATCTTATTGTTAACCAACCCAGAAAAGTTCCCAACCAAACCCTAGATCTACAACAATCATTGAAGATATTAAAGATACAAAAGTCTTGAACAAGAACATACTATTGATGATCAACACCAGAACAATAACAAACTTACAATACGAAAATACAAGGTGAAGACAGGGATGAAACCCTAGACGATTGAGAGAGAGACAACAGAAAACATATCTGACGAATAATCATCTAGAGACTTCGATCATGATTATATGCACGACATACTATCCACCGCCCTAATGTGATGGGCCGTGTTTAGAGGTTATAACAATATAACCAGAAACATTATGAGCCCAGCCCAATAAGCTTCCTCAGCTATGTCCAATCCTTAGCTAAGACCAACAGCATCCAGCAAGCCCACAGTCAAATAATCGAGCCCAATACACCTCAAACATTAAGAATAAAAAAATATAAGTTAGAAATAAAACTGGAATATAAAATACATCTTATTTTTAACGCTAACACAGTTTAATAAAAAAATTAAGAAATAAAATTGCCCTTTATGAAATGAAGAAAAACTTTTAATTAAGAATTATTGTATCAATTATGAATTATCAACGAAAAACTTTTAATTAAGAATTATTTTATCAATTATGAATTATCAAACCTGATTCGATAAACACACTTCAACTTCCGTTCATTAGGGGTATGTTTGGCAAAACTAGTTGGAAGCTGGTAGCTGCAAGCTAATAGCTGAAAGCTGGTAGCTGGAAGCTTTTTAAATATATTTTGGTGTTTGGCAGAGTAGCTGGAGCTTTTAATAAAATGTATAAAATGACCAAAATTGACATAATTAAAAGATTGTAAGAAAGGTTTTTATTTTGTTTTTAAAATAGAATGGGTATTTGTGTCATTTACTAATTAAAAGCTTGTAGCTAGTAGAGTTTTTTTTAAAAGCTAATAGTAGTAGCTTTTCACTATAGAGATTTTTCTCCTAACCTAAAAGTTTCCAGCTCTTCAACCAAACAAAGTTTTTTATTGATTAAGAGCTTTTTCTAAAAAGCTTGAAGCTCTTAAAAGCTCCTAAAAGCTCCTTGCCAAACATACCCTAGGTATATATCAAGTGTCAATGTAGGGTAACTCACTTGGTAGAGGCTTGCGTCTCTTAAAAGGAAAGTCCCTGGTTTAAACCTAACAATATAGTGTGGTAACATTAGCCATTAAAAAGATATGTATCAAGTATACACGTTTCGTCCTTAAATGCCACATCAAATGTCACATCAGCGCCAATTATTTTTCTCCTTCCCTCCCTCAAACCAAGGAAATGGTTTCCCTCACTTCCCCATTCCCCATTCCCCCTTCCCCCTTTCTTTTTTTTATTATTTTATTTAATCTATTTTGTATTTTATATTTTTTTAAATACATTAAAATTATTTATATATATATATATATAGTATAAGTATCTAGAGAAAACCCAAGTTATATGGTAAACCTTAGAAACCCAATATGTGGCTAGAATTAAGCCACATCATCATGTTCTAAAATCAATTTATTAAAAAGAAAAGGGTAAGGTGGTCATTTCACATATGACACCTTTTGACAATCTCTAGGTAGCCCATCCTTTTTTTATTTTTAAACCACTCTCTCTCTCTCTCTCTCTCTCAAAAATAAAAAAGTAGACATGATCTGCAAACATCTACCACCATCACCTTCTTCCTTCAAAACCTCTAAAAGGCTTCACCAAATACACACTCGCCGGAACTTCAAATCACCTTCTTCCTGTCAACCATCCTTCATCACCACACCCAATCTTAACAATAAACCCTCTACAACAATCATCCATCAATTCCCAATAATCATATCTTACAAATTAGTACAAGAAGAGGGTTTGTTGTTGCTTTACCGGTGATCAGATCTGACTTAATCGGGCCTCGTGATCTAACCAACTTACTTCTCATCGTTCCTCTTCCTCTGTTGAGACTCTCTCTCTCTCTCTCTCTCTCTCTCTCTCTCTCTCTCTCTCTCGTCTGGATCATTCTCTCCGTTCATCGATCTCCGTCTATCTGTCTCTCTCCTCGTTGTAATAATAATAATCGTGGTAGGGTGAAGGTGGTGGTGGGGTGGAGGGTTGTGGCCGCCGGAGCTCCGCCGGGATCGGAGGAGATCTCCGGTTGCTTTCTCCTTCTCGTTCACTCTCTCTCTCTCTCTCTTAACCTCCATAGGGGAGTAACTTTGTTCTTGCTTTGGAGATGGTCTGATGGCGTAGTGTTGATGATTGTTCATGTACTTGAACAAGTGGTTTAAGTCTTTCAGAAGCATTGGTTTTTTTTTTTTTTTTTTACTTCAATTTATAAGATATATTTGAAGAGGTTTTTTTGGCATTTTAGAATTGAATGAAAATGGGTTTTCGTCACGCTTTATAAGTTTCAAAACCGCCTTTGTTTTTATGTGCTGATCATATACACTCTGGCATGCCGGTTCTTTATGATTTCTTTTGATATTTTTATCCGAGGATTATGTTATTGTAACATAATTTTGTGTTTTGGATATATGCACTCCATGTGTTTGATGAAATGCCTGACTGGGTTAACATGTGTTACCTCTGTTAGTATGTTAGAAGTTAATGGTGATTGTATGGAAGCTAGTTATAAGGTCTTTTGAGTTTTAGATATGGACGTCCATTTTTAAAAGTTGATGATGAATGTATGGAAGGTAGTTATAATGCCTTTTGTGATAAATCACTTTTTTACGTCACTAGGCAAATGACGATTTTGTAGTATGCGTTAAATCAGTGTTGTTAAGTCACGATCACACATTATGATTTTGTAACCCATGTTAACCTGATGTTTAGAAAAATAGGTTTCTATGTGTATGGTCAACAAGCTAGTCAAATGAGGTGGTAACGCATGTTAACCTGATGTTTAGAAAAATAGGTTTCTATGTGTATGTTTAGAAAAATAGGTTTGTAGTACAAGAGATTTATGATTCTTTAGTAAGATTTGATACTTGTATTTTTTCTGGGTCTAACAAGTGTTAACAACGTTTTTACTTTTTTTACTCGTGAGTCTGTGGATGTATATGTTGGTAACACATGTTAATGGTGCATCCCTCCCTTTTTTGTATTTTGACAAGTGCATTCTGGAATTAACATGCGTATAATGACTTTTTTGCACATTACACATCACAAACCTTAACACATGTTAACACTTTTTTGCAAACCATTGCTCGTAAGTCAACATGCGACACGATGGCTTGGTAACACGTGTTAACATATGTTTTGAGTAACATGCGTTAGACCACACAACAGATGGCGATTTTTTTAGTCACAATGCTAGATGCTCAGTCAGTAACACATGTTAACAAAAAACATTTTTTTCCCATAGGTGTTGACGAAGACCCCCCCCCCCCCCCCCGCACTTCTTGATTGAAACCCCCAACGGAACCCAATTTTGGATTCCAAACGTTGTCCAGAAGTACATACTTGCTGTTGGTCAATCATTTGATAGCTTTGACGCAGCTTTGGTTATGTACAAAGATTATGCCGAGCAGGGCGGTTTCATGGTCAAAAAGGGTCAGACGAAGGTATGGAAGGGTATCGCAACACACAAATACTTTTGGTGTAACAAATCTGGGAAACCGCAAAAGGGTAGGATATTTGACACACTGTCCGAGCAAGCAATGCTTCACAGGAATACCACTTTCATTCAGTGTGATTGCAAAGCGCATATGTTAGTCACATTCTGTACTCAATGTATAGAGTTATTAGATTTATTTTGTTATAGTGGTTAATGGTTTGTAATGATAGTTTGTAATAACACGTGTTACCAAATAACATGTGTTAACCTAATGTGTGTTAATAGTTGTATGCTATGTTTACTTATTTCTTTTTTGTAAACTTATGAAGTGAAAACAGGAGTGGTAAGAAAGACAAAAAGGTTGACAAATGATTCAGGTTTAACATATGTTACCACACCACTCATACTAACAAATGTTAGATCTTCTCATGGGTATATGGGGGCAACAGGTTTAACTTTATCAGATTAGATAACACATGTTAGCCCTTTTATGACCAACTAACACATGTTACCCTCGTATGCAACATTAACACATTATTTGTACTTGCCCCATTATAATAATATTATCTTAAAACCAAAAGTATGAGAGAGGGTGTGACATGACCCATTATAATAATATTTCTTAAACAAAAAGTAGGAGAGATGGTGTGACATGACCCATTATAATAATATTTTCTTTATCAGATTAGATAACACATGTTAGCCCTTTATGGCCAATTAACACATGTTAACCTTCCATGCAGTTCAATAGTTTGTAATGATACTTTGTAATATATCAAACTTTGGTGTTTTGTTTTTACCACCCACTATCTGATGATTTCAGCCACAGTCAACATCATTTGATAACACATGTTAACACTTTTAATATCTCAACTATGATTTCTTGTTTTTAGCACCAACTATCTGATGATTTCAGTAACAGTCAACACCTTTACATTTTTCGAATTAACATGCGATAGATTGTTTAGTCAGTAACACATGTTAACAATTTTTTTAGCACCAACTATCTGATGATTTCAGTAGCAGACAACAGCTGATCATCTTAGTAACAGTGATAGATTAAAAGTGGTTGATACGTGTTACTTATACGGTAGACATAACTAAACACCAGCTTAACAAGTGTTAGTTACAGGAACCTTAACAGTAATACAACCTTTTTCATACACGTAAAAAATGATGTGCACAGACAGTATCTAATCTACTGTTCCCAGTTGCGTTGTTCCTTTTTTTTAATCTATAACCTTCACAGTTAGTTGTTGTTCAGATGACAACAATGAAATACATCTAAAAAATTGCACAGGAGATGAACGTGTCTTAAGCGTTGGGAAATCGTCCCTCCTCAACTTCTTGCGCTTACGTCCCAAATCTAATGGTTGTTCACCATCAGCAGGCGTCGCTTTCTTCCGCTTACGCACCCTAACCTGCTTGCTCGTACCTGTAAATGATGTAATGGTCTTAACACCTGTTAACAGATATAAATATCTACACATGTAAACAGGTAACACATGTTAACTACTTCCATAGTCACTACCTTCCCCGCCACATGTCACTTTAGACATATCGTTTATTTTTATGGTTCGCATTATGTTATTAACACATGTTAACAAAAAAATTAAAGTGGACTGTGGGCAGCAACACATATCGAAAGTCCGAGTAATATTATTTAGAAATATACAATTATAACACCGAAACTGAGAACGTTATATATATTTATTTTGACAAATTATTATACACGAGCATACGAGGCAGTACCAAACTGATATCTTATAACGAACCCGCCCGGTGACTTGGGTGAGTCATTAGGGAGGACGCATGTCCTCCCCATGTATTGACATCACCTCTTCTAAATCCATTTGCTGGCTTTCACAATAACCAGACGTGTCCCCATTTGAAAACCTCAACCCACCTTATTAATCCATTTAACTTATCCCAAATCTTAATAAACACACTATACACTAAACTCTAGAGAGAGAGAGAGAGAGAGAAAAAACCGAGTATAGAGAGAGAAAGGGAAAGCTAACAAGAAGAAGAAGCCGGTAGTCACCGGCCGTCGTTCACGACCCAGCTCCGGAGGAGCCATGGCGGCTCTCCTTCCCCTTCATCCGGTACCACTCCCAAACTACACACCCACAAACTCCCTTACTCACAATCAGATCTGTAAAGATAGAAAGATACTGCTCCGTTTTTCTAGAGAGAGAGAGATCAGCGGCGGGTTCGGTGAAGGGGATGGCACTGGTCTAGGGTTCCGGTTTGGGGGTTTCTAGTGATGATGATGGTGATGTAGATTAAGAGGACAAACGACGGTGACCGGTGGGGATTTTTGTCGGTCGTGGTGGTTTTATTGTTATTGTGAAAGATTGGGTGAAGGTTGTTTATCTTGGAGAAGATGAAGAGTAGGTTGAATGGAGTTGGAGAAGATAGAGAGGAGAGAGGAGAGAGGGATGATGTTGTTGGAAGAGGTGATGTCTGACAAGAAAGGAGAAAAAGAAAAGTTTTACATGCAAAGTGAACTCCCTAAAATACCCTTCCAGCTATCTTTAAGAGTATAATATTATTATATCTCAAAGAAAGTACACATGTTAAATGTCAACCATTGATCTAGGGTAATGGATGGATAGGATTAGGTTTCCAAGGTTTACTACATAACAAAGGGTTTTCACAATATCCATACCCTATATATATATATATATATATATATATATATATATATATATATATATATATATATATATAAGACACATACCCACACATTCCATCTTCATCCTCATCTTCATCTTTCTCTCCTCCACCTCCACCATCGATCACAGCCACCATCCATCACAGATCCATCCATCACGACCACCATCCCCTACGTTAAAATCTGTAACCGTCCCAGGCACCCATCCACCACAACCACCATATATATATATATAAAGTTTGTATTAAAAAAAAAAAAGCCTCCACCGTTCCACTCCTTCACATGGCCCAATCATCTTGTTCGGTGAAGTAGGGGAAAATCCACTGAAAAAACGGGAGGGGGGGTTCCCTTCGGTAGCCACTCTCACCTCACCTCCCGAGGTTTTTGACGACTCCGCACCGAAGAGTCTAACGTTTGTCATGGATTTTTTTTTTTTCTTTTCCACCAACTGTTTTTAGTTTTACAATCAAAGAACTATTAATGGACAAAGGGTTGAGTTACTGTAGGAAGTCTACAAACACACAATGGATCAAAACGCATAACATAATGCAATCATACAATACCCTAAAAAAAAAGACGCAATTAATCGTAAGAAATACAAACAAAAATTCTAAAATCTACAAACTAAAAATCCAAAAGTGAAAAACTAAAATCTAAGATCGTAGAGTTCAATGAGACGGTTTCAATGTCACTAGAATACGTTCAATCGCTGTTTGATACATTTCCTACAACTTCTTAGTTTTAGGAGATTGTGTATTTTAACGATGCCAATGAACAAAATCTTTAATTTTCACAAGTATTTTTAAATGTTATTAAGTTATTAACTCATCAATTTATTTATCGTTCCTTTATAAGTTTCTATTGTATTAATATGAAGGAAACTGATGGTATGTGGTACAGTCGACTTAGTTGCTACTTTGAAAACAAATGGGTATAAGCTTGATAAAATGAGTCATATCTATTTGTCAAAATTCCACTGTTAGAGTTCATACAATCACAGTTTACAGTGATGATGTAAATATCATCGAGTGTTACTTTCAAACTAGAGTTGAGAATTTTGAAAGACCTTATACAACATAATTATTTCTCAATTTGCAGTTCCATTATATGTGTAATATTTTTGGTCACCAATCAAACAAGATTCAAAATATGTTATACAGATAAAACTATGTTGATTGTTGACTACACTAATCGTTGTCCGATCACTTGACATCTTGCACTTTTTACTGTCCCCAAGGGAAGGATGGAGAAACATTTGATCCAAAACTACCTCTAGGTAGTTTTTTTCTTTCACTAAGTTTTTCCTGTTAGGTTTTCTAGGTAGGGTTTTTAAGGGGATAAGAGCATTCACAGCCCGCCCCCCGTCCCCAACCATTTAATTTAAGGAAAAATCATAGTTTTTTAAATTTGCTTCTCACTTTTTCAAATTCTCTCACATCCCATTCCCCATTCATATCCCTTATAAGCTTTTTTTTATTATTATTTTCTTTCTTTACAACCAACATCAATCCATTCCACCTTCCATTTATATTATTTTATTATTATTAAATGATATGGGGGAAGTATGGAAGACCCCATATATAGGGGCTCAACATAGGTTTTTTATAAATTTTAGAAATGGGGTATGAGGAAAGAGGTTGGGATGGAGTGAGTTTTTGTGAGATTTTCTTAAATTTTAAGAATGGTGGAGGGAATGGGGGATGGGTTGTGAATGCTCTAACAAAACTAATCCAGTAGCATAACTTTATATTATATATCCTGAAGTACCGATTAACATCTTCTTGAAGCATGTTGTTAATTATGATGCACAGTGCATCTTTTTCCCCTAGTTATGGTCTTGTCCCAATAGATTTTCCTAGAAAGGTTTTTAATGAGACATAATTACATAGTGTTTTAAATGATATAGCAATTCGATACATGATATTTCTCATGAGAAAATAGAGTTCCCATGATATGTTGTGAAACGTATCTTGTTAATATGCGAATTTTGTATATATCTTGGTGTTTTATCGATACATTTTAGGTACACTTCATTAAATATTATTAGTAATATAAATGTATTAATATTAGTATATATCTTGATGTTTTATCGATACATGTTACATATTATGTTTAGATCTTTAACATGTGTAAGATTATGTTTATCTTTTACAAACACCTATGAAACTCACGACCCTAACAACATCTTTAGACACCCATTTTAGTTTTATATAACATATGTTTTCTTATGTTAATTATCCATAACCCTACCTCATGTATAACTTGCCTTTAAAACATGAAAACATGAACATTCAAGATTTAAAAGACAAGATCAAGAAGCTTACTACTAGCACAAGGCTAGGGAAGACAAAAACTCTTGATTTGGATGGGGTTATGTGTGTTCTTCCAACGGTTGAGCTCCAAGCTTCCAAACACACTTAATTTAGGGTTGAAATGAAGGTTATTTTGTGATTAAATCTTGAAAACTCAATGTGGTGATGATTTTTGGCCTCTTGGCTGTGGGTTTCATCAAGGGAAGTAGGAGAGAGTGTTATGTGGTGTGTGGTGAATTATGGTAGGTTATAACTTTATAAAATGTCACATGTGTACCATGAGGAGACAAGACATAAGCATGCCTTAGAAACATCATCATCAACCAAGATTTTAAAGCAACAATAGGGTGGCTTTTCACCCATATAGGGTTGGCCATGAGGGTGGCTGGTGTGACACCCGACAATTTTCCAGGACAATATCCGTACACTTAGCTAGGTTCACAACGTTTCATTTGTGCATTATTACAGTAACTAATGTCATCCCGAGTCAAGTAAAGCCCGAACTATTTCAGAAATTCAGTACATTATCTGTTTACGCATACAACACCCGATGTATCCGAGACAATTGACATTAAACAGTCAAGCCAATCACACGCTCAACAGAGAGAGACGGAACATTCAATCACTACGTACGAACAAAACAAGATGTCATGTGACAATACCTAGGTGGAAAATTGCTCAATTCCACACAAAAACCTAAACAATTAATAAGATGTTTTACGGATAGTTGACATACAAAATCACAAAACATCATCATATATCCAATCAAGATATATCCATATGAAAGCATGGGTTGAATTATCAAAACAACACATATTTATGGATAACTAACACATGATATTTAACCACATGTTAATATTATTTTGTAACAAATATATATTATAATTATATTGTGTGTATATATGTTAACACTTGAAATCTATCCCTATACACTAGGTAACTAGCGGTTTCCAATAACATATTATATACGCACATATCCATATATAAATCGGGCCATATATATATATATATATATATGTACACACAAGTGCACACATAAGAAAGGAAATGTTTGGAACTTGTAATCTCCATGTCTCTACACACCACCATGTAGTTGATCCTATATCTATACCTATATATATGTGTGTACGGTTCCAATACATGGGGAATTGATAAATGTTTTGACACCTCTAAACATAATCCTATACTTTTAAATACCAATACCCTATACAAGAAGGAATGAGACAAACTAATACACACACACACACTATCTACACACCTATGAAAGTGACAACACACTCTATGGCCTACCATACATACACACACCCACATGAGGAGCTAAACTACCCATCAATATATATATATATATATAAACGCATGGAGGGAACAAGATAAGGACAAATAGGAGCTATACATTCATGCAAAGCTAGCTTATACCAACATAGGTCTAACCTTCTTTCTTAAACTCCTCCCCATACAAAATTGATTTCCATTCTTGCTTGATTTTTGTCCAACATAGCCGATATATTAATGAATGTAAGAAAGCTATGCATTATCACTTTCTTATATTAATTAGGTACCTTCACCATCTATCTAAACACATTCCAATGGAAGATCCATTCCAAAATCATGTGGTGATCTTTTTGCTCTTTGGCCGAAACATGGAATGCATGTGTAGAAAGATGACAAAACACGAGAGACAAATACTGACAACTCATGAAGCCTTGATCTATCACCATCATCTAGAACCTTACTCTTTGTCCTTTCCTTGCCTCATATTTCGGCCAATCACATGGTGAAAGGGACAATTCCAAACTAGAGTCATGCATAAGACAAAATCCAACCCATTCATTCTTTCACCAAAATAGGACCTTTCCACATCACCTATGATTGCTTCTATCTTTCCATCTTTGAATCACCACCTAGCCAATTACATGAAGCCACGGCTATAGACAAGAGAATAGGACAAAGTTTGACAACTACAACTCATGAACTCATGTTTATACTTAAATAGCTACAAGACTAATGTATCAAAGACCTATGTATGACAACCCATCTCTTTTGATACTTCCATTCACAATCGGCCACCATGTGGAAGACAAAGCATGCTTGCCTCAATCTTATACCAATTAGTTATTCATAAGCTAAACACTTATAGGGAGCCTAGTGCACTTGAACTTGCCAATTTTAACTTTGTCCTTACCCTCCATCGACCACTATATAAGGAGGCTTCTTGATCACCCAATTTGCACCAACACATACCCACATACTCTTGCAAAGATTGGTTCTTACCAACCCTCCTCTAAACCCCCTCTCGGCTCACCCATGACTAGCCATGGGAAGCTTTCCAAGTCCATAAGGTTCTCTTGCCTCACCAAGTCTCGAGGTAAAGTCCTAACCACCCATGTTCCTTAGTTTTTACTCGGCCCTATTGTGAACCCGAATTAGTGCACCTTTGGTCTGTTTAATCGGCTCATAACCAAGCCTAGACTAGTGTCATTAATCGGTCAATATTGATGTATGGCCTAGCTTCTCATTCACAGTGTTAAACTTAGGAACGCTATGCACACATTTATCCACTTACATATGTTCGGCTATTTGATGATTTCATTGTCAAATAAACATTTCTTTCTTGGTAAACAATCGGCCGTGCATTACAATGATAAACCGAGTAATGTTTTTGATCAAAATACTCACCTAGAATCGGTTTTCATAACTACAACTAGTTTAGTTTATGTTTCAAGGTAAAGGTTCATAATCAAGGTATACAATCGGCTTCTAGTACAAAAATCACACATTCACGTGTGTTGTGATAAGCCGTGGAAACATTGATAAAGCTAGATTAGCCCCTAGCTAAGCATATACGATAACACATTTTATAATAGAATCGGCCACCTATTATCAAAATATGTTAAAATCAACTAAAACACATGTTAGATCTTAATTAAACATATTTAAGGCCTAACTTTTGGTGGGACACTCGTTTTTACAATAAGTCAATTACAGATAGTAGATTAAAGACAATATGTGGCCCATGACTCTACATGGGACCCATATAGGTCTACTTCATGACCTATTATAAGACTTCCAACCATAAGACACGACCCACATTAAACGACATGGTTCACAAACAACGGGTGCCCAATTTGTATGATAAACAAGAACGCACAACTTACTATGTCCTTGATAATTGTACAATCATAGGGCATTTATTGTCGGGACAGTAGCTATCTCACTTTTTCCTGCTTTGCTAGACCACATATCCCGTCACCAGGTGAGTTTCACGGCCCCTTTTTACTGTTTTCGTATTTTTGGGGGAGAAACATGCATCTATACAAGTTACTTTCATTTAGAGTGAATTCTAGCATGACTGCAATTGTAAACATGAGACAATTGGTTCATGAGATCTCAAAAGTCCTCGTACATACATTACACTGTAACCATTAGCTAAACAGTTAGCCATGGAACACTTGAATAGATCTATTGGGTTGACACCCCCACTCTTGGTTAGTCGCGCTAACCTGCCACATGCAAAAGGGTGCTAGTCTTCTACGAAACTTACATTGTCTTTATTAAACAATGCGCGAGGCACTACATGTCAGAGGTTTGGTTATGGGCTCATGTTGGTACATAAATCTTGCCCTAGCTAGGTAATGATTGGTCAAACACGAATTCACTAAACATGTATATGTGTTCGCTAACTTTTCAACGCGAATAATATACAATAATTCTCAACAATTTACGAGAATCACCAACGAATTTCCAAGAACAGCTCACAGCGAGTCAACAAAACCTGTGAACTCACCAACTTTATGTTGACAAATCTTTTATGCATGTTTTTCAGGTCATAGACTTTCACGAATGGAACTTGGGATTCAAGCATGCGTTACACGACACTATTTTCACGGGGATTTTTATTTAAACTAGCAAGTATTTCGAAGTTTGAATGAAAACTCCTTAGATTTCAAAAACAACAATTCTACGAATTGTAACTTTTGACGAGCTGAAATCAAAACTTTTGTTTTATTTAGTTGTTTGCTTGAATCTTGTGCTTGAAAACCTTTCGAGTTACATCCCGTGTTTCCGCCTTGGCGGGGTGTGACAGCTTGTGGGGCCCCTTGCTTTTGCAAAATATCTTCTAATGGTGTAGTTAAGTTTCAACTAGTTCGGTTAGGGTTTTCAGTTTTATCGCGTGTTTGTTATGAGCTATTTCGGACATAAAATTGACTCCCAATTACCCTTAAACATGGACTAGTTTAGGCATTGGTAAGTTATTTAGGCTTTATCTGGGTGAATTTATAAGTTACGTATCGTGTGCGATACGCGAACTTCATTCGTTACCGGGAGATTTTTGTTTGGATTCTCCATTTATGATTTTGGAGTTCCAAAACACATAATATTTCATGAAAATACCCTTTATTTTATATCCTGGGTGTTCGGGATCGTTTTCGGTTAATTAATTGTTACTGGGTAATCACCATCGTCCGTTCCGGACAAGTTTATTTGCACGCGATTTCTCTGTGCTTTCAATTAAACAAATGCATTCCTATGCATCCTGTGGGGAATTTGCTATTCTCTAAAGGCTAAATTAATACAATTATTTTAAAATTGCACTTAATTACCGTTAATTACATATACTAATTACGTACGGAAACACACCGATTTTTGTTGGATGTCACAACAACCCATGAACACCTTATGCTAAATATGTTGGGTTTGGGTTGACCTAGCGGGTGACAATTTAACATGTTTCCCCCCTTTTTTAGAATGTGTTTATGTTATAACTTAAAATGACCTGATATTTTATGAAAAATATACCTCTAAATTAAAAGACATAAGCTTTTATAAATTACACGTAATTTGTATTTATTTTTTTTGTAAGTATGGTAAAAATATGCAATACAAAACAGTTGGGTTATACGTATTGAAATTTTGTCACCCATGAATATCCTTGTTGTGCTTGGATTCACAAGTTTGATACTATTTTTCATATTCGTGCTGTATTAAAAATGGAGAGAGGCTATTGTACAAAGCATTCTTAACATACAAAGCGTAAGAATGATTCTCAGCCATTGATTAGGGTTAAAAACTAGCGGTGGCATGATCATAATATCTAAACATGATTTATGTTCAGTTAAATAGTCGAAGGGTAAATTAGACAAATTGCAATAATCAATTAAGTTTTTTAATTAAACCACCCAAATCTCATTAATTTGGCAGTTATTTTAAATGGCGTCACTCATGGACATAATATTCAAAACCTAAGAACGGTTACATTTACAGACAATCAGTGGATTTGCAATTCTCGTTTCATAACAGGCGATTAGTTGATTTGCTCTGATTTCAAAAATCTACCACTTGAAACATGCTCTGTTTTTTAAACAAAAAAACAGAGCATGATACTGATACTGAAAAAACTCCAAAATAAAATAATAACATCAATGGTTTGCTACCCTAAACAAATGCACGTTTGCCATCATTGCAATCAATCATTAATTAATTGAAAATAAAAAATACAGAGAACGTTCAAGCATTAATAAAAAACAGAGCATGGTCGAGCAAACAAAACGCACTTTAATCCATAAAACGCATGCAGTAAAACAAACAAAACGCACCTTAATCCATAAAATGCATGCAGTAAAACAAACAAAACGCACCTTAATCCATAAAACACATGTAGTAAAAACAAAACAAAATGAACATACTATGCATAATTAAAGCGCATGCAATAATTAAATAAAATGCATGCACTGTGCAATAAAACGCACGTTAGCTTCAACATATATATCATAACCATATACCATATCTATAAAACGCATGCAGTAAAACAAACAAAACGCACCTTATTAAACATATAGAACGCATGCGGTAAAACAACAAAACGCGCGTTATTAAACATATAGAATGCATGCTGCTGTAACAAATAAGAATGAATTATCTTCGTTTCAATTTATAACCCACGAACCTATAACTTGAAAAACAATATTATTAATCTCTGCAACTGGATCTTTAGCGATTGAATGTTCCAGTTCAATGTTTAAGTCTGCTTAAATGAAAACAGCATGATTACAGTAATAATGATTACGAATTAATGAAAAAAACAGAGTAGCCTACCAATCATCGATAAACTCCTCAATTGAATATCAAATTTGAAACAATTTTGATCGAAATAAGTTTCCTGTGATTAGAATTTGAATTTGGTAAAACAATTATGAAAGAAGATTGTGTAATTAGTTACTAAAATTTGAATTCAATTTCACGTAAAAACAGGGACACATATTTAGGATCAAAATAAGAACATGATTAATGAATGTGTAAAAGTCTATAATACCATTGTAAGGATTATCAACGAATTTTATGGTTGTAACCGCCAGTTCCACGTGTCAACATCTAGTGGCTTCCTACACTTTGTACCATATACTTTCTCTTAAAATATGTATCGAGTTTGAGTCACCCAACAAGCACTACGTGTTTACTTATTTAGCATCTTAGATAATATCTTATTATAAAGGGAAAATTTTATAATATAGTAACTAAGTTTTATGTTTGTTCTAATTAGGTCACTAATATTTTTTTTCCCAATTAGATCACTTAACTTTATTGAGTGTTCTAATCCTATGTATTTTACCTAAATAATAAGTTAACATGCCTAAGTGACATTATTTTGATTAAAAATGATGACATGGATTAAAAAAAACTAATTAGATATTATTATTAATAACTGATACAAGAAGATCGTAAAGCAGCCGAACAAAATCGAATCAATGTATCATTAACAATCGATTAAAATCCCATCTTACAAAATTCAGCCGATTAAAAAATTATATCAAAATAAACATCCATGCTAATGTATCATACAATTAAAATATTATATTATCAACAATCATGCATCTTCTTGCTAGTGGGTGGATTATGAATGGAAGTGTTAGGCCATTATGTTTAAAAAAAAAAAAAAAACTAATCATCTCCTATTTACACTTACTGTATTATCTATAAACGAACATGCTTCTTGTACCTTTTTTCTCTATCAATTACGAACTTGCTTTTTGTTCCTTTTTCTATTGCGATTGCAAACAAAGATCCAAGTTCTAGCGATTACCGACATGCTTCTTGTTTTGATTCGATTTTTGTTCTTGTTTGATTCTTGTTCCATTAAGTGCAGCAGATGTGCGAAGATTAGGGTTAATCAAATTTCTCATTCATCTTTGTTGCTTTTCTTTAAGTAATACCCGCATAAAAAATAAAAAATAATGCCACATAGGCATGTTAACCTCTTGTTTAGGTAAAAAAATATATAGGATTAGAACACCCATTTAAACTAAAGTGGCCTAATTAGGACAACAAAAATTACGGGTGACCTAATTAAAACAAACTTGAAAAGCGGTTACTATTCTATAAAGTTATCCCTCTTATAAACGCCATAGAAGTCAATAATGTGTCATTTCAGTTTTCTAATCAAAGAAACCATTATTTTTCCCATGATGCATATGCAAAACAAGCTAGTGTCAAATCAAATAAATAGGAAATGATAATTGAAAGTAACTCATATGCTATAATCATAATTAAAAATGTCATTCGATAAACTATATTATTGACAGTAACTCATACATTATAATCAAGAGTTGATATTGCATCCAACCTGTTTAGTTATTTAAAAGGTAACGACATATAGAACATATGATCTTAACTAACATTAAATAAAAAAGATAACAATATAATTATGTAGATCTATAATTACATATATTTTATTCCAAACCTCAAAAAGAACCATATTGTAATATTGTTGACATAACGTATATAAGAGCACACAAGATATAATTATTTGAGTTTTTACAATTTCGATTACTAAGAATTTCTTTGACTCGTAATCGAATCAACGTTTCATTTCTTTAGGACCGACCGGCGGCATCACGACTCCTTGATTCTGCCTCGCTAGATTTCCTTCCCATCCTAATTATTGTGAAAAAAAACTCAAGTTAGATCTTTTTATAGCAATTTATAAGTCATTTAGGTTTATTTTAACTTTTATAACAGAGATTGAGAGAAAGCCTTGTTACCAAGAGATGGCTCGAATCCACGATGCTTAAGCTCACGATACTCTTGGCAAAGCGCGCACCACTCACAACAACAATGAACAAGGCAGTCATTGCAAGGTTGCTCGGGCAACATGTATTGATGCCTTAATTTAGAGCGAAACATACATGAATATATGCATTCGCATCCGGTGAGTAGACAAAGTACTGAATAAATGGCCCCATGTACACCACAAGCTGATTTATAAAAAAAAAATGCAATTGTTCATCAAATAAAGTTAAGTGTCACGGTCAACTTCTAAATTTATACAATTCAAAATTCAATTAGACCCGAACTAAATTGCTACTTTATTATAAATGACTCGTTTTGAGCCGAAACCATTTTGATCAGTCACCTCACCCAACCCGGTAGACTTATCTATTGCTATTTTTTAATCAACAAAAATGCATATACAGGACCGTCTTTGAAAACTTTAAAATATGTTTGGGCTCGGGCCCTTGGCAAAATAAAAAACGGGACTTACCCCACAATATAATAAACTAAACCCACAATTTGTTTTATTTGGTTTAAACTTTAAATTTTGAATTGGGCCTAGATATTGGGTTAATTTCAATTGTGAACAAATATAACATTAGTGGAATATTGGGCCTATTAAAAATTACAATTATAAAATCTGAAATCACAATGGGCCCCAGTTAAATTTTCTATAAGCATATCTTAGACCACCCGTAGTGGGCGTTATTTTTGGCGTGAAACCCATTTTTAGCGCCCCTTAAGGCCCAAAACATGTCCAAGATTTTTAACGCTACAACATAATTAAACCAACGAATAGTATTATTTTGTTTTAATTAAAAAATAAATAAAATAATTATTGGGTAATCATTAGGGAGCATTATAGGCCTTAAACCACTACACATCATTTCCTTTTAAAGCCTTCATGGTGACTAAGATGTCACATGTCGCAATTTGTCGGCGTTAAAATGAACCCTCACTACACATGGTCTTATACAAAGTTAGGCTATAGATCATATGATTGATCGATCAATTTCTAGCCGGAGACGGTGAGACACTTACAAGTAGTTCCCTTGTCGGCAATCTCGGCAATACGTCCTGAAGTAATGCATGGACACCAACACGTCAAGCAACCTATGGTTCCCAAAAACAATATGCAACAAGTTGTTGATCATTAATATATTTACATAGTGTACGTAACAGAATGATGACTATTTGGTGCAAGACTTACAACTTGACCAATCATTGCCACAGTCACAAAGACCGGTGGACCATTGGCTAGGGGCAGCCATGGGCTGAGCCGGGATGCCGGTGGCGTATTGCGGTTGTCCACTGGAAGAATACATGATTAAAAAACTGATTAAGCTAGTTGTTAGGGGTTTGTTTAGATTGGTGGTGGTTCAAGGGGTGTGGATTAACTATATATATAGCCAAGGTTGATGATATACATACATGCATGCATCAAACAAAGAGGGCCATTAATTATCGTTTCATAGCAGCCTCTTTGGACATTATTTGAGTTACATTATTTTTTTACCAACTTGTCATGTTGGTATATGATTGTGTGCATTGCGTGTCTTTTCATATATAGTTGAAAAATATTGAAACTCTAATTATTTTTTACTAAGAATAAGAAAGTAAGTTTTTAGTACATGATTATTTTTAGTTCATGTTTAGTTTAGTGTATACTGGGCTTGATTCGAGTAGTTCATGTTTAGTTTTGTGCCCTGCTTACGGTTTTGCGCGTATAATACATGTATGTGTGGCCTTTGGGGGGCAAAAGTAAAGTTGCACTAATTTTAACGTTATTTTACTGATTTCGTGAAAATAACGTTAAAAATGACTGACGGTTAATCATGCATCATGTGGTGGCGTTGATAGCCAAAAGACAAGGGGGTACATGCACCAATCGGGTTTGTCCCAGTTGCTAAGTGTTATGTGCCTTATGTCCAAGGCTTGATACCAAACTACTATCGAACCGGGGGTCTCACTAGAAGCAGCCTCTCTATTCCCATGGGGTAGAGGTAATGTTGTCTACATCTTACCCTCCTCAGACCCTACCTTAGCTTTTGCTATTGGTGGGATTAACTGAGTATGATAAAAATGATGATTTTATCGTTGTTTCGGTATAAATTGTCATAGTCGTGTTTTCCATAAGCAAGATGTCGATTGTGTTGTTGGTCCTTTACTTTTAGAGTTATCTAAGGAATTACTTTTGTTAATTTATGTAACTCAACACAACAACTTATTTGAGTTAGGGTGTTATAGGTTTATTGAAGTGCTTGTGTCACTTTTTAAAATGGTACATGGATCACCTTTAAAGTCTTAGGGAAGTTTGGTAAGCCTCTTAATGAGGCTCTGAACCATTCAGTGCTGAGTGATTCAGCGTTCAGCGCGTTTGTTTCAGCTTTTGAATGAAATGGTTAAGGCTAGGGCTGTTCAAAATCGGATAATCCAAAATTCAAATCCGAAAAATCCGAAAATCCGAATCCGAATTATCCGAAATTTTGGATAATCCGATTTTCGGATATCCGAAAATCGGATTATCCGAAATTTCGGATTCGGATTCGGATCCTGATTTTGAAAATTTTCGGATAATCGGATTATCCGAATCCGAATATTAAAAATATATATATATAAATATATAATATTATATACACTACATAACACAATACACAATCCTAAATCCTTAATCCTTCTAACTCTAAGTCCATACTCCTCTAATCCATAGTTGTTGCTCCCTCTTCTCTCCTCTATAACAGCCCCCGTCCACCTTGTATCCGACCTCCACAGCCCCCTTCCATCAAAATAATAAGTTTTTGTATATATTTTTTTGTTCAAATTTCGTTTATCTAACTTCGATTTTTGTTTTTTTTAATAGGTTCACGTTTTAGGCATAAAAGATAACGTTTTTTATAGTTTTTTTATTATTTTTTTATTATTTTTTTAATTTTTTTTTAAGTTTCGGATTATCCGTTGGATGATCCGAACCCGAATCCGAAATTTCGGATATCCGAATTTCGGATATCCGAAATTTCGGATTCGGATCTCAATATTGACTATCCGAAATTCGGATTATCCGATTTTGAACACCCCTAGTTAAGGCTGAATTATTAAGATTTGAGATGTTGCTGAACTATTAAGCACTGAACTATTAAGCACTAAACTAGACTGAACCTTAATGAAACTCTCCTACCAATGTGGGACAAGAAAATTAACCATTAAGAGGTTCAACTTAATGATTCAGCACTTAACCATTCAGACCTTTTAACCATTCAGACATATTAATGATTCAACACTTAATCAACCAAACAGCCCCTTAGTTATCTAGTTCCACAAGAGTGAACAATTGATAAGATCCTTAATTCATTGATATATGACGGATACAAGTCATTTGTGATCAGTTTAACATGATTCTCCTCCTCTAGATCGTTTTCTCACGTGTTTTTAATCCATAAGAGCATTCATAATAGCTCCTCCATTTTTATGTGAGAGTAGCCCCCAAATTATATGAGGTGGTTTTGAGGGTTTGTGAGTGAAGAAAAATGGGGAATCTACTGTTGATCGGTATATTTGGGGTTATTTAGAAATCTTTTGGGGAAAACTGAAAACTGTATTTATTTTTTAATATTTGTTGAAAGTGGTTGTGAGTGGAGGAGAGAGAAACTGTAATGATTTTTAATGTAATATGTGGTTGTGATTGGTTGTGAGTAAATGGGATGGGGAAGCTACCGTGAATGCTCTAAGTCTCTTTATCGTTTGGTTGGTTGGTTTGCGTGTTGACTAAATCATATTGAAGTAAAGATTTAAGGAATTAACAATTATAACTTTAATAGAGTTATTAGATATTATAATTCTGATAGCAATAATGAAAGTAGAGATTTTAAAATGTAGATTTGTAAAACAGGATAGGCTGAAGCATATGAAACGGGCACCCATTGTTTAACAAGACGTGTTACCAGGAAAGAGCACATAGCTTTTACTATAAAATTATTACACCACTAGCACAAATAGTAAGAAAAACGTGTTGACTGGTACTAAAAAATTGTTATCTTCTTCGTTTTAAATCATACCTTATTCCTTCTAATTTCATTGGGGTCTTTTATTTTTCAGTTATTTTATTTAACATATATCTTAGTTTCTTTCTAACAATAATATATGTAAGATTTAAGATTTAAACAAAACCATAATGAAATTTTTTGTTCAACTTTTTATGTAGTTTTGCTGAAGATTGAATTGTACTCAAAATAAAGAGAAAATTGCTTGAATAGTCTCTGTGTTTTCCCAAATTTCACATTTATTCTCTAACTTTTCAAAATTATATCTGTAGTCCTTAATTTTTGGTGTCACTTAACTCGGATAGTCTCTGAAATGGATGGAGGTTAAATAATCCAATTAAGTGGGTGCGAAGTTACTAAACTACCCTTGTTATTAAAAAAATATAAAAAGAATTAATGTGAGACCCACCCACTTCATCTTCCTCAGTCCATCACCTCCACAAATCACCACCACCACCCATCTCCACTTTCACCACCACCGACATCCCAACCACCACAGCCACCACCCACTTCATATTTCCCACACATCACCGGCGATTAGATTTGATTAATCGCCGAGGTTGGGATGGGGGTTGGGGGTTATCGGCGGTGGAGGTGGCGGTGGTTTTTAAGGTGGAGACTGGGAGGACTACTGGTGGTTGGGAGGCCATGGTTGGGTTGGATGAAATTGTTGGAGGATGAATGGTTGTAGGTTTTTCGTTGTGCATTGGGGACTTTGTTTCTAATTTGTAGGTGTATTTGTGGTGATTATAATTTGATAAGGTTTGTTTAAATGTGTTGTATAAATTATACTAGACTAGGTTATCCTTCGAGGGCACTCGTGATAGACAAATCGAATATGATGTGACAAAATATGTGTACTATAAAAGTAATAGAGATTTTTTTCAGAAAAAAATTGTAAAAAATTTGATATCAAATGATATGTCATGATGATGATAGGCGACTCTAATGTGTAAAGTGAACATTTGTTAAAGAATGACATACAAGTTCAATCTTTATTATAGATACACAATCAATCATTTTTTCATGTTTCCTTACTGTTTTCTTCACTCATACATAATTTAAATATCCATTTCAATAATCACCACATAAAAAGTCGTTTTCTTTTTTCACACTATGATACTCGGCGGAAAGATAATAAAATGCTCGTCAATTTAGTGTAATTGTTTAGAATTTTTTTTTTTTTTATGTGTATATGTGTATGTGTATGTGTGTGTCTGTCTTTGTGTGTGTGTGTGTAATATATGTATAATTTGAATTTCGATTCGAATTTAAAATAATAACTTGTATTCGATTTACTCGACTCGAATTTGAAGTGAATCAAATTCGAATTTTTGATAATCGAATTCATGGTAATCGAATCAAACTAAATCAAATTTCGAATTTTTCAAATACGAATCAAATTATAAACACCCCTACGGCCCTACAACAATGACCTGACCGAAACCTATTTAACTGAAATGACCCTCATGGATGAGCAGGTATTATACCATTAACAAAAATTCTAAATTCAAACACCTTTGTATTTTTTAATTGATGTTAGTAATAATAATTATTTAATTCCCAAATTATTATCCTATATAACATTTAGGGTAGATCGTTAGGCGCAGTTAATATTAAATTCACAAGTTGGTTAGTGACAACCTAATTAAAACTTGTCACGTTATATAGCTTCGTCATGAGACCTGGAATGCAAAAAAAAAAAAAAAAAAAAAAAAAAACTGCCCATTTGAAATTCACAATACCAATTAGCCATTTGCCCATTTACTCAAGTCTACCATAGATTATACCAACATATACCCTAGGACGTAGGAGTTATATATTATTTTAGTATTAATCTATTTTCACCCTTAAAATACTTTACATACACTATTGTGTCGGCTTAAGGAAAAAAAATATATAGAAAAAAAAACAACATTTGTTAGTTTTGCACTTTTTTAAGGTCTTTAAGTTAAAGCTTTCTTAGTACACACTCGATTTTGTATACGTTTATGCCAGCTCTTAGTATAAGTTTGCGTTTGTTTACCTTTTACATCGCGTGGTGGTGTAAATCAGCGTTTATGTTTTACGATTTTATTAGTTTTTGTCATTGTTTACTTACTACTTATAGCACGGTTTTACGACCCGCGCCCCGCAACACGGGGTTAAACACTAGTTTATAAACGTTTTATAAATATTTGCACTTATTTTTACATCTTTTCAAGCAAATTATTATTATAGTTACTATTATACAATCTCGGGTAATACATACATAAGCAAGTTTACTAATACATCCCTAAATTCACAATCCTGTAGCAAAAATAATAAGATAAATGGAAAACAACCAACTCTTTTCACACTCAACCGCCATGTTTTGCAAAACTAATTTAGATAAACAACCAAATTAGATATAAGTTACATTTTTAATGCTTTAGCCACAAAATACGTAAAGGGCTAACAAAACAAGTGTTGTGTAATACAACTATTAAATTCGAACGTAACACGTTACTTTTAAGTAAATAGTAAAGGCTTACATAGACGATGCTCCCTTAGTTACCGGAATTTAACAAAAAAAGAGAGAGAGAACATGTGATGCCTCCATGTTGTATATCAAAGATTCAATAATAACTAGATACAATTGCAACTTTTCCATTAATAAAGGCGGGTTATATGGGTAATGAAACTAAACAAGTTAGGGTGACCTTTTTGCGCACCACCACGAGTCACTACACCACTTTAAAATCAAGCGTGGGATGCAAAGTAGGCCAGTAGTCCCACCAACGGAGCATTTATATACGTTGTGGGCTCTGATTCTTGAAAGAAGGGTCTAGAGTCAGGAAACGCATCAGTTGTGTTCGGTCCACCAACCACCGCTCCAACCAACACATTTGGGTTTGGGTCAGGGCTTAGGAAATAACGAGACCCGGCCTTGCAGCCAATGTGAGTTGGATGGGTTCTAACCGAGGGTAATGAACTACCCCTATGGTGAATCCTTTGCGGGTAACGAGGCCCATAACCTACCATGTACGACATTTTCATCGGATTCTCCCCTAGTATATAGTTCACCTGTGAATCAAACAATAGATTTAAAATCATTAGAATTGCACAAATCAGGCACTTTAAACAAGTACAAACTTTTGGGCCTTTTGGGCTTTTTAATTAGCATTTGGGCTCAAGCAAGACTAGGACTAGACTCAAAAAGTGCATTGAGCAAGCCTTGATTGACGCTAACAGTGACTCATAACAAAATAAAAAGGGGATCCAATGGTCCATAGTCCATACAAAAGGGAATGTTTGTGTGTAAAAGGTTAGACAATATTATAGCCGTTATCTTTGTTTGGATTCCAAAGTGGGCCCATGAATAATAACAGCCATCCATTTGGCAACAACCCAAGTCATGTGCATGGGCCCAACGGTAACACCCAATTTCAAAAAGCCCATTAATAACCAATCAATAATCATAATTGACCTTTTTTTCCAAATGTTTTTCTTTAACAAAAGAAACATATTTTTAATATTCGATTAATAAATAAAAATGTATAAGTTAAATATTACCATGTTATAAAAACTAAAAAGAATGATAAAGATTTAATTTACCTGACGTAGAGCCAAGTTTTTTAGAAGAGCAGGAGAAGCTGATTTACCGCCACATGTCACGACATGATTGGCGTGGCTAAGATAGTTAGAATAGGCCAATAGTAGGAAAGATAGTGAAGTTACATGTTGCATGTTACTTCCTCCAGCTTTAAATATCAATCCACCTAATTTATCACCAAATCAATATTCAAAAAATAAATAAATAATAGGGTTAAAAACAATAAAAAAAAAATAAAAAAAAAGTAGTACGCTTGGTGTATCATGCTTCTAAATTGTCATGTTAGAACGGTTTCACACATAAGGCTATGGGATACACGACTCTTTGGTCGTGTATCTCTTATTTTACTCGCCTAAACCCTAAATATTTCCAATCTGTATGCAAATTCCAATGCATACGAGATACGATGAACGTATCACATTAGTTTAGTCCTTATTGATGAGGAAAAGAATCATAAGCGTGTGAGCGCATGTCTTAGGGCTATATATGTACAACACACTCTGAACAATGAAAATAGCGCGTTGGGATTTTATCTAAAAACGAACCTGGTGAGTATTGAACTTGAAGGTGAGCGGTTCCAGGACATAATGAACAGATAAAAGCATCAGCATTGTTTTGAAAGGATTTTAGATCAGGTGATTTTCCCATTAACACTTCCTGCATAAAATATTTGTAATAATTATTAATTAATAACAGAATGTAGATGAAACAATGCACATGAAATTATTTATCCAAGTCCAGTGAGGTCACTATCAGTCTAAGCTTTATGAAGGAATACTAATTACATCCATCCATAAAAGCATGAGGATTGGATATGAAGTAGCAAGTGTCACATGCAGTGTAGCAGAAAATTAGTGACTTTAGGTGGGTCCCATCATATGACACATAGAAACCTAAACTTGAAGGGGGTACAGACCCCTTAATTCATATGTCACATTCTATTTGAGAGTAAAGACACAATAGACATAGTCCCTGACATTTGTTACTTATGGAGGACACTTACAACAAAACCATGTAATAAAGCATTTAGATTTTAGACAAAAAATCCACCAATTCATGATTTGTGACAATGTGCTTTTTGACTTTTAAGAACTTTTTTTAGATCTAAAATAGTAAAGCTGCGAAAATTACATCAAGATAGTACGGGCAGACGGATAACAAGCTGCGCCGCTGAGTATGATTAAACTGCTAAATATTATGTGATTGTTTAGTTGGTAAATAATTGGGAGTACATACTAAAACTTAAATAAACATAAAAACTGATCTTGACAATTTGACTGATTCTTGTGTGAAAATGGGTGGGGATGGGACCCACATGTGGGTTCCACTATAGAAATAAACATGATTTACACAGTAAATATTAAGAAGGAACCATGTGACTTGCTGACACCTAAAAGGTCTTAGGGTATGGGATATAGTATTACAGTAGACATTAGAATGAGAAGAGGAATATCTAGACACATACTATAAGACAACAATTTTGAAAAAAAGTAACAAATGCCTAACATGTTTCCTAATAACAAGATAAACAATCATACTTATTAAATGTAAACTGTTATGATTAGATGAAATTAAAAACAATAATTGTATAAAAATATGTCAGAAACAACATGTAGTCTGAATGTACAACTAAATTAAGGGTTATGGGATTCATACATCATGTGACGTCACATTATGGGGGTGTGACATCACATTCTGGGGTATGTGGCAGCCTGCTATTGGTATGTGACGTGGGCCAGGGTGTATGAATCCTAAATAGGGGGTGTATGAATTCTAATTACCCTAAATTAAATACTAAAGTTACTTTTATATGTACCTTTGAAATGAGAACATTGATGCCTGCATGTTTGTTATCCCAACCAAATTCATTAATGGTATCCCCTGCCCTTAAGATGACTTCATTTTTTATTATGTACTCTCTATATTGCCTTCTTCTTGATGCCTTGTGTAACCAAGCTGCTGCCCATAGCAATTCATCCTGATACACTAACTCATTAATACAAATGTTGCAGAATAATAATAACTGAGCATAATTACATAAAATCAGTTTAATTATTCAACTGATAATACCTGATAACCGTTGTTGTCACAGTAAAACGGGCAAACAGCAGAGTGCAAGTAATTGCTATATGCACCTCTGTATGTGTTAGCAAACCGGAAGACCTAACCAAGATTGTAAAATGGAGGTAAGATATATTAGATAGCATTATCATATTAGCGTCTATTAGACATCATAACAAAACCCTAACTAACCAGACATCATAACAAAACCCTAACTAACCTAATGGGTCCGTGGGCTCTAACTAAAAGACGCTAATATGATAATGGTATCATATTAGCGTCTAAGAATATACTATGATAATTGATAATAAACTGCTTTGGGAAGCGTTAAAGTTAACAGAAAAATAACCAGCTTTAGGTTGGGTCCCAAGGACTGTAGTTCTGTAAATAATAGTCAAAAAAGTGTATTTTATTTCTGATGTGAAATTTTTAATGGCTGAAATATGAGTACATTGACCAAGAAGCATTTCCTAAGAGGGCGGGGCACTACCAGCAAACGATTGTTATACCACGGTGTTGGTAACCTCTCTACTAGAGTAGGAGTTGTTTTTTATAGTTTGGTGGTTGCCGCCTCCAAAACTATGTTTTAGTGAAGTTAATCAGTGAAACGATATGGATATGGCAGTGCATGATTTGTGTAAATCAGTGAAGTTGAAAATAAGTCACATGTATAAAAAATATATAGCGAAGTTACACATGTTTTGCGACCATTGCTCTAAGACTATCCGTTGTAGGCAGAGGTGAGTGGAGGAATTATCGAATAATATTTTGCCATGTAGGCGTCAATGTGGCACTGGCTCGCGACCGTAGGTTGATGGCTTAATCCCGTTGTGGCTAGAGGTAAGCAAGTAGTTTTTGAAAATAATAGAAAAATTAGAAAGACAAAAATAATTCCCCGCTACCACACGTGAGTGTGGTAGCTTAGGCGCAGATCCGGTCGCGCACCACAACGGACAGACTAACTCTAACACGCCTAAGCGAGCTTTGGTTGTTTGTTTAATCGGTGCAAAAGTCATAGACTACAATATCTAATTAGTGCAACTTCCACTAATTTTTACGTCAATTACGACACGTGTCAGTGTGTTATTGGTTGTCAAAGTTACGAATTGTCACGCCAATTATGGCATGTGAACGATTAAATTGACAAAATTCTTTAAACAACCAAACAAACCAATAACCAATACAATAGCAACATATATCCAATGACAAAAACAACTATAAACCATTAAACCGTACCTTAACAGCACGGTCAAGAAGAATACGCGAATAACCAGGGTCACGTGACCGGAACACAATCGAAGCAGCTGCCAACGCAGCAGCAGTTTCTCCTGCCACGTCAGATCCAGGATGGTTCCGATCGATCTTATACGCCGTACGGAGCGTATCCATATCCTCTGGCCTCTCCCAACAGTTATGGTCCGATATAGCGTCACCTACTTGAACGTAAACGACGCCGTCTGTTGCCGTTGCTTTTAATAAGTAATCTGTTCCCCATTTAACTGCTTTAACTGCGTTTCCTAGCTCAGATCCCATCGTTTTACCGAAATCTATCACACTCCATGCTAACATTGTTGTTGTGAACGCCATTGGGAAACCGAACTTAATGTTATCTCCGGCGTCATAGTATCCTCCGGTCAAATCGACCTATATTTAGAAGGATTAATACTTTAATAACTTAATGCTATTATAATTTAAGGATACCGAGCCTGATGACTCATTTAGTTATCGAGCCCCGAGCTTGAGCCTTACGTATAAAAGCTCGTTTAGACTTGCGAGCCTAAACAAGCTCAAACAAATGTTATATTATATTATTTTTTTATGTATGCGATTTTGTCCTTTGAACATGTTCAATTTTAATTAATAATACTGGTAAGCTTGCACGAGCTTTTGCTCGTTTAAGCTATTGAAGCGAGCTCGAGCTCTTAGGTTTTACTTTCAAGCCCTCGAGCTCATAATAGTAGGTTCGAACCAAGCTGAGCTCGAGCCTAATCAAGCTCGGGCTCCGCTCAACTCGATTACACCCCTAAATAGCACTTTTGTTCACGTCGTCCTAGAAAACAGACTCAGTGTTATTATAATATTAGCATTAAATAGTTAATAGCACTTATAAAAAATACACTTAAGTTCTCAAAGTGGCTTTTACAACCATACCGTATATAACTATACTATATTAAGAAACTCACAAAATAAAAAAATATTTAAATCAGTTAATAAACAGTGAGAACAAAAGTGACAAATAAGTGAATAACTCACTCTTATTATGATAGTAGCATGAAATATAATACTAATTTATTTGTTATGAGCAGAGTATTATTAATAAAATAGCAATATCGTTCGCACAGTGTTTACGAAATACATGATTTGTACCAGAACCATATAATGTGTATAACTAACTGTATGACGAAACTAACATGCTAAAACAGACTTAAATAAGTTAATAAACGCGTAAAACGTCAAAAGCTACATTACGTCATTACGCTAAACGGTTAATAAAACATGTAAATACAATATAATATTAAAAAAATAAACAGTAACATACTCCGGCGGAAGCTCCGTCATGCAAGGCGGAATGACTGCGCCACTTGACACGTTGATCCGCCGGAAGTTTGCCGGAACGCTGACCTTCGAAGAACAGAATGCATTTCCTGAGAGCATCTGAGTAGTCATGTGCAGTGACAGTGGCGGAAAAAAGAATAATAATAATAATAACTGCCGGAAAAGATACAGTTACAGTTAGAGGTTTTGGCGCCATTTGTTTGTTAGTTGAGGGAGGGAGAAGGAAAAGGATGATGAGGGAAAAGAGGAAGCGGCGTCGTTTTATAGAGAGAGAAAAAGGAGGTCATTGGATTCTTTGGGTATGGGCCAATGAGAGAGGAACACGTGATCGGGTCCGAAAGGATGGGTATGGGTGTGGGTTTGGATATCGAGGAGGGTAGCAGGCTTTTGTTTGACTCGTGGGTTGGGTGGTTTGACTGTGTCGGGTCGGGTTTGGTTTTAACGGGTCCTGATAGTGGTAAGTTCACTATGCTGTTGTAAGTAACCGTTGGTAGTTCATGTAGTGTGTCCCCACATGGAATTGTGCCGTTTATTACAATCCAATGTTATGTTTTCACCCAATCGTTTTCATGGTGAATTCGTGACAAATATAAAATATGGTTGTCTTTGATATATTATTTTCATAACCAAATTACTATTGTTGATTATAATTTTTTTTGTCTTATATTAATGTATCGACTCTAGCGGGTAAGGGTTTGTTTTCAGTATATTATGGTCAGGGGCGGACCTAGCATAGAGCTAGGTGCTGCGTCCGTTGCTGCTGAACTTCGCGTACGTAGTGAAAAATTAGTTGAAAATTTGGTTTTTTTTTTACAAAATTTGGAAAACGTTGTTACTAAAATGAAAAAGATGAAAAACGTTACTACTGAAATTCATTTCTAGATCCGCCACTGATTATGGTTCGTAATACAGAAAATGGTGGTAGCGTAGCTTGTTGTCCGCTTGCTTGCTATCTTGATATATTTTTTTACAATGATGGATTATAAAATGTTATTGGGTTAAAAAAAATCTAATACATGTTATGAGGATCGCGAAAAACATATATATACCCTTATAAGTTATAACATTTGTCTTAACTCATTAACTGAAGCATACAAAACGTTTGTGTAACTTCTTACCTTGAATTGTTTCAAACGCTTATACAATTGCATTGTATCGTTCTAGAGGTAGTTTAGTTAAAATTTGGTTATATAATGTATTTATTTTAAGCTTGTCAAAATGGGCAGGGTAGACGGCTTTCATGTCAAACGGGTTCCAATCACACTGAAATTGGGTCATAACAAGTTTGAGGGAAATTGCATCAAATAAAATTAACTAGAGTTAAAATGAGTCGTTTTAAAAAAATAGGTATTAAAATGGGTGGTATATATATTGATGGCCATTTGCACACATTTTGACTTAGCATGTGTATTAAGAAGGCTTTTTACGCGATAGTGTTGACAGCAATCTGGTGCATATGGAAATATAGGAACGAGGCAGTATTCGACCAAAGACAAGCTTCTCTACCACGGGTTTTTGGCGACATCAATCTCTAAGTTTTTTTTGGGTGAAAGCAAGATCTAGGCACTCTCCTTTAGATTGGAATTCTTGGTGTACTTTTAATCTATCTAGTATTGGGTGGTGATAAACCGATGTAATTTGTATATCTTGGTGTGTATGGTGTATCGCTAGTTTCTCGCTAGCGTTTGCGTAATAAAATTTGTTGATCGTTAAAAAAAACAAAGCATGTGTATTAAGAACGACTTACGCTACCTACTCTGTGTCAAACCAAAATTGAACATTCATACAATTTGGGTCCATCAAAATGAACCGAATGTTGTGTTTACCCCAAATGAACTTTATGAACGGATTATGATCATGGGCGAAGCATATGTGAGGGCCAGGGGTGGCCCTGGCCCCCCTGTTTTTTTGGCGCAGTAGTGAAAATTTGCGATTTTCGTAGGTAAATTTAGTCCGGGTTGAGTCCGGCCCCCGCCGATTTGACACTACCGATCGAAAAAAATTGAGTCCGGCCCCCACCGATTGGCGAACCAAGCTTCGCCACTGATTATGATTGTCATGATTAAATTATAATCATAATAACAATATTTACAAAAGTTAGGAGACAACACTTGCTTCTAGAGCCAAGAAAAATCTTAATCGTGTTATGGGTGTGGATTGCAATAGTAGCAATGTGAGGGCATTTTAGACATTTACCTGGTTTGTCTTTTGCCTTGCGCCCCTCTACCCCTTCACGGTTTCAACGACTTTTTATAATTTCCACATCAAACTTTGTGCTCTTGCAACTGATCTTTTTTATTTTTATTTTTGTTTTTGTTTTTGAATGGCAAGTGTTAGGACATATATTCATCGAAGTGCTCTTATTCTCTTGTATTTTTACAGCATTTCTACCTAAAATTTTTTGCTTTAGCTTAATACTATTAAATATTAATCTACTAAATATTAAAATGCCAAAAACCTTCCAATAGATTTGGTAGTCTATGTTGACAACTGACAAGAGTTGTAACGCTAGACTAATTCTAAGCAACTGCTTGATGCAATAATCTTAATGCAATGGCTGTTAGCTCTAATTCAACTACCGTTTATATAAAAGGGTTTGGGATCAAATACACATTGAAAGAAAGATAGGAAGTCGTAGGAAGGTTATCAAACGGACTCCGATTGAACTTATTCAAGCAGCATTGTAACCGTCTCATCGAACCTACGATCTTAGTTTTCAAGTTTTTATATTTTGAATTTTTAGCTTTTAGTTTTCAGAATTTACGTTATATCATTGTGGGTTTTTTTTTTCTCATTTTCATCGGTGTGTTATTTTTACGATGCATTGTGTCTTTTTTCTTCAGCGTCGTGTTAGATTTTTCTGCATTAGATTTTTCGACATTGTATTATATTTTGTGGTTCATTGTGTCATATTTCGTAATCTATTGTGTTTTTTGTACACCGTGTAAAATAACTTGACACATATTACATATTCTTCTGTAATATGAGATTTTTTGGTGCATGTAAAATTATAAATTTGCAAAAGTCCAAAAGGCCACAAATAGACAATGTAACGAGCAAAACTCAAGCTTTAAACTCATTAAAATTACCACAATAATATACAATCCCAACAATTGTTCCCCTTTATTATCTGGCAATAAAACAAGAGGGATTTTTGGCTAGGGGATCAACCTTTCTTCTCTATGTAAAACACAACTTAACAAAGCAGTCAGTCACCCCACAAAATCAAGTTTTCTGGAAACAGAACTCCCATCCCATGCACCCACCAACCAAAATCAACAAATTATTCGTTTTATGAAGACAGAAAAGAGCGTTTTAGGCGTTATCCTTCGCAATCTTCTCGGCCTTGGCAATAACCTCATCAATTCCACCAACCATGTAAAATGATTGTTCTGGTAGGTCATCGTACTTTCCATCCAAAACTCCCTGAAAAAAAAAAAAAACAAAACGATTTTGAGCAAAAGTTACGGGGCACACCGCAATAATGCACTTTTTACTGTTATATGGAAATGGAGCATACTTTTTGTTAACCGTTTAACGTACTTCACCATTTATAACCAAAATTTGCCATTGTTAACCATTTAATAAACAACATGCTATGTTTAAGCATTTATGATTATGGCCAAGTTACCAAATTTTAAAATTCAGTGCAAATTGTATATTTTTGGAAAGAATTGGAAATGTAAATTGCATTAAATGGTTAGAAAAAATTCAAAAAGTATGCTGCAGTTTTGATCTGTAAATTGCATTAAATGGTTAGAAAGTAGCATACAAATTTCAGAACGATGTCTATACAAAATAAGGGATATTCTTCTCATCTAAATTAGAATACATGTTTTTTTTTTTTTGGAGTAAAACAAATGAGATCTCAGCAGCCCAAAAAGGCAAGAAAAGTAGAGGTGTGAAAAAAGCTACAATTTTATGATTTGAAATAGGGGTCAGCAAAATTTGAACAATTTGTTAAAGATTTAGATTCAGTTGTATGTGAATGATCTAAAATTTTAGGTTCAATTCAGTCCAAAACCGGAGTCTTTTTCTGATATTTTGTTAAAACTATATAGTTTAGGGTTTTAGGCAAGAGCTGACACTGAACAACTACCATATGACCCAGCTCATGGTCAGCGTTTGTATTTTGGACAGGACCAGTTCTAAACCAGTACAGAGCTCACACTGAACCACTACAATATCATATGATCGGTTCACATTCAAAATGCTTTCAAGGAGAGTTTTGTTATGGTCCTGTTCTGTACTGTTGCACGCCTCGTGGTAAATAAAAAAAATTAAAACAATTTATAGTAAAATAAACTGACCTGGAAACTACCAATGCTTTCCTTCAATTCCACGTATTTACCAGGGGCACCAGTGAAAACTTCAGCAACATGGAAGGGTTGACTCAAAAACCTTTGAATCTTGCGAGCACGAGCAACAGTCAACTTATCATCTTCACTAAGCTCGTCCATTCCAAGAATGGCAATAATATCTTGAAGATTCTTGTAGTTCTGAAGAACTTTTTGTACACCACGAGCCGTGTTGTAATGATCCTCTCCCAAAATGTGGGGTGAAAGCATACGAGATGTAGAGTCAAGTGGATCAACAGCAGGATAGATACCAAGCTCAGAAATCTGTAAAAGAATAGAATCACTGACTGCACTAATATTTACACACCACACAAATATGAAATATCAGATGTAGCCATGTTGCCTGTTTATGAGCAACTGAATGATCCACATTATAATTTTTACCCTTAAAGGTGTAATTGATAAAAAAGTTTTCCTCTCAACGGTGTAATGGATAACATTTGTACTCCTAAATAATTTTGTCAAAAAGCAGGGTGTCAATGAAATAACACAGTTAATGTAGCAAGAAAAAGAAGGATTCTGGCTTGGGTCAACCCAATCATTTTGAATCGCAAAGATCATTTATTTCAAAAATCAGGTTCACACTAATAATAACATTTAATCATACTTAAAATTAAAATATAATCTATTGTAAAGCTCAAGAAAAGGCAAAACAGTGATCGTAGGTCATCCCAAACTCTATTTTCGACTTCCATAATTACTGTTTTGACCTATTACTGAAAAATAGGTTACTCATATAGTTTTTTAACCAAACTTAAAACATAAGTTAATTAAATAAAAAGCGATGACAGGTCAATTCAACCCGTTTTGACTTGTACAGTGTACTCAAATATACCCATTTTGACCATTATCCAACCTGTCTGACCCGTCCTTCTAAGGAAGCAAGCAAACCTGTCGTGATAACACGGTGGTGGCATCCAAGTGAGCAAAAGTAGTGGCCGGAGCTGGATCCGTTAAATCATCAGCAGGCACGTAAATTGCTTGCACGGATGTAATGGAGCCCTTTTTAGTGGTTGTAATACGTTCTTGAAGGCCTCCAAGATCGGTAGCCAATGTTGGTTGATAACCAACGGCAGATGGAATACGACCCAGTAAAGCAGACACCTCAGAGTTAGCCTGCATGGTTTAAAAACAAAAATTTACCAACCGCACTTGAGTAAATCCAAATAGGTCTTAAACCCAACTGTACCTGAGTAAAACGGAAAATGTTGTCAATAAATAAAAGCACATCTTGTCCTTCAGCATCCCTAAAGTGTTCAGCGACGGTCAGCCCAGTCAATCCAACACGAGCACGAGCACCTGGTGGCTCATTCATTTGACCATAGACAAGAGCGCACTTGCTCTCACTCTTAAACATGAACAAGAAGGTACAAATGATCAGGTAACACTGTCAAAAAAATAACCAACATATTACATATAACATAAGCCTATACACGTACCTGCTTGTCGCCTAGCTTAATGACACCACTCTCCATCATTTCCCTGTATAGATCATTACCCTCACGAGTACGTTCTCCAACACCAGCAAATACAGAGAAACCACCTGGTAATACAAAATAAATAACGGTCAATAAGAAATGTCACACACATTACAGCGTTAAAATGTATTACAAAATTATTAAAATCTAATTACCATGAGCCTTAGCAACATTGTTAATAAGCTCCATAATTAGCACAGTTTTTCCAACACCAGCACCGCCAAACAGACCAATCTTTCCTCCTCTTTGATACGGTGCTAGAAGATCGACAACCTATAAATTTCAAACCCAATTATTATCTTTCACTACAGCGTAACAATATTCAAATGGCAATGTACTTTTCAACAAATCAAATACCTTAATACCGGTGACAAGAATCTGCTGTTCAGTAGCCTGTTCAACAAACGCCGGGGCTTCTCTATGAATAGGCAAATAGTGATCGGTTTCTGTTAAAATAAATTACGATAAGGCGATCTTTCTAGGACAACCGATAAAAGCGATGCTACTTAATACGAAGCAATAGGCTTACTGATTTCGCCTCTATGATCAATAGGCTCTCCAATAACATTAATAATTCGACCAAGTGTAGCTCTACCAACAGGCACCTATAACAATGCATATTATGATATTAAAGCAATGAAATCATACAAGTAATGCAAGTCTGTTGTAACACATAAATAATACAAATCTTAATCATCAATTTATTGAAACAAATAATAATAATAATAATAATAATAATAATAATAATAAGTGCTTACAGTGATAGGGGAACCAGTGTTGAGAACACGTTGACCTCGAACAAGGCCTTCAGTACCATCCATAGCAATAGTCCTAACCATATTCTCCCCCAAATGCTGAGCCACTTCAAGCACCAACCGAATCGAGTTATCCAAAACCTCAAGAGCCGTAAGGATCGGAGGCAGTCCCTCACTAAACCTAACATCAACAACAGCACCGATGACCTGGCACACTTGACCAATAGAGCCAGCGCCAGTAAACTCATCGGTTATCTTTCCATCATGAGATCCTTTAACCGAATGTGTAGCCGGTGGTTGAGATTGAGCTGCGGTTGCTGACGTGGAAAAGGTGGCTAAACGGTTGAGGAAGTAGCCGGTGGGGGAAGGGTGGGAGCGGGTAGTGGTGGATCTGACGGCGTGAGTTAACGGAGATCGGCGGAGATTGGAGCGGAGGAGGGTGGCGAGTAGCCGCCGTGAAGACATGGCGGAGAGAGTGTGTGTGTGTGTGTGTTAGGGTTTGAAATGTGTGGTTGGATTCTACTGATCTGAAATGTGATCAAATGAATGAATTTTTCTTAGGGGTTGAAATCAAGAAATAATGTAGAAAATTGTTTGTTTTTATATATTTTGAGTGGGATCTGTAAGAGGATCTTTATTTGATTATTCGTTTACTTCGTTTTGTTAGGTGAATAATTAATTTTCGAACGGTAACAAAATCCCTATCAAATTGCAACAACTAGTGATCATTTTCTTATAACGCCCCAGTTACGGTGTGCGCATATAATGTATATATGTGTGACCCTTGGGGGGCAAAAGTAAAGTTACACTAGTTTTAACGTTATTTTACTAATTTCGTGAAAATAACGTTAAAAATGACGGACGGTTAATCATGCATCATGTGGTGGCGTGGATAGCCAAAAGACAAAGGGGTACATGCACCGATTGGGTTTGTCCTGATTGCTAAGGGTTCTGTGCCTTAATGTCCAAGGCTTGATACCAAACCACATCGAGTCGGGGGTCTCACTGGAAGCAGTCTCTCTATTCTTAGGGGTAGAGGTAAGGCTGTCTACATCTTACCCTCCTCAGACCCTACCTTAGCTTTGCTATAGGTGGGATTAACTGAGTACGATGATGATGATGATGATGAGTGATAATTTTCTTATCAACAATTAGGGGTGTTTCGGATTGATTATTCAAAACAGATTATGCGTTTTGAAAAAGTATAGTGGAGCTGCTTATAGATTATTACGTTTTGGTAGCCTAAAAAACTGATTATATGTGTTTTCAATATAAAAGGTTGAATGATTGTTTTATTTTATGATTGTGGAATATTCCTTATACGCCCCCGCAAGATGGAGGATCCATCGGATACTCCGATCTTGGATCGATTTCGAAGAAACGGTGCTCGTGGTAATGGTTTTGTGAGCATATCTGCAAGTTGATCATGTGAACTGATATGAAGGACCCTTAATTTGCCGGCTGAGACTTGCTCCCGAACAAAGTGATAATCCAGAGCAATGTGCTTCATTCGGGAATGGTACACGGGATTGGCACAAAGGTATGTTGCTCCTGTATTGTCACAAAACAAAGTTGGCGTGTGATCTGTAGTGATACCCAGTTCATGTAGTAAATTCTTTGTCCATATGAGTTCAGCGGAAGCATTTGCTAAGGCCTTATACTCCGCTTCCGTAGAGGAGCGGGAAACCGATTTTTGGCGAGTAGACTTCCATGAGATAATGTTTGTACCAAGGTAAAGAACATATGCAGTAGTTGACCGACCAGCGTCATTTACACCTCCCCAGTCAGAGTCTGAAAAGGCTGAGAGAGTGAGAGTGGACTTGCGGTTAAGGAATAGGCCATGATGGATGGTGCCTTTAAGGTACCGAAGAACCCGTTTTAGAGCTTGCCAGTGTGTTTGGCGCGGATTGTGCATGAATTGAGACAACTTGTTAATGGCGTATGAAATATCCGGTCGAGTGAATGCTAGGTATTGAAGTGACCCAACAAGTTTCCTGAAAGGAGTGGCATCCACCGAAGGAGATGAGTCGGTGTGCGATAAAGGTTCGGTGGCGCTAAGAGGTGTGTTGACATCCTTTGCACCATCCATGTGAAACTGCTGTAGAATGTCTTGAATGTAGCGATGTTGTGACAAAAAAAGGCCCGTGGGTGTAGGAATAACTTCAACACCTAGAAAATGATGAAGCATGCCAAGATCTTTGATGGAGAATTTTTGGCCTAAAGCTTGAACGAAGTGATCGAGAAAGTGTGAATCATTTCCCGTAAGGACTATGTCGTCCACATAAACCATGAAATAGCAAGTAACTGTTTCATGTTGGTAGATAAAAAGAGAGGCATCGGCTAGAGATTTACGAAATCCAAAGCGAAGAAGAAATTGAGTCAGCTCGAGGTACCAAGCGCGTGGAGCTTGTTTTAAGCCGTATAGAGACTTTTTGAGCTTACAGATATGGTGTGGATATCGGGAATCTATGTAACCCGGTGGTTGAGTCATGAAGACATCTTCATGAAGAGTGCCGTGAAGAAAGGCGTTGTTAACGTCTAGTTGACGCAACGACCAATTTTTTGATAGTGCAATGGAAAGAATGGTGCGAATGGTGATGGGTTTAGTGACGGGGCTGAATGTATCAAAGTAGTCCCTCCCTTGTTGTTGGAGGAAACCTTTTGCCACAAGACGGGCTTTGTATTTGGCAATGGAACCGTCGGTATTACGTTTAATCCGGAAAACCCATTTACAACCAATGGGCTGATGGGAGGTCGCAGGTACAAGCTCCCAAGTTTGATTTTGAATGAGTGCGTTAAATTCCGCATCCATTGCCTTGCGCCATTGCGGGTCTTTAGAGGCTTGAATATAAGTGGCGGGTTCAAGGGTGGGTGGGAGTGGGTGGAGAGTGGTGGTATTTATGGTATTAGAATTATAGTATTTAGGATTGGGTTTGCGGTTTCGTTGTGGGCGAGTAGAGGAAGGATTTGGTTGTGAAGTATGGGATGGAGAATTAGTATCGATATCTGGTGTGTCAGTGGGATGGGAGGAAGTTGTTAAGTCGGTTAGAGGGATGTGCAATGATTCTGTAGTGGATTGTGAGGAGGTCAATGGTGAGGAGAAACTTGAAGTGGATTGGTTCAATGTTTCTGTAGTGGAAGGAGAATTAATATCAATATTGGGTTGAGTGGGTAGTGTAGTGGAGGTGGGGTGTTGGTGCATGGCATATGGGACATCCGCATGGGAAGGTGAATGGGGTGTAGTAGAATTGGTTATAGTATGGGACTTAATTTTTCTTTTGGCAGTAGGGATGAATGCTTCAGGTGTAGGAAGAGTAGTGAGAGGAGTACCATGTGTAGTGAATGGAAAAATATGGTCAATGAATTCAACATGACGAGAATGATAAAGACGATGAGACGTAGGGTCATAGCACTTATATGCCGATTTAGAGGAGGAGTAGCCAAGAAAAATGCACTTGATAGAACGAGGATGAAGCTTGGATGAGGCATAGGGTCGCAACCACGGAAAACATAGACAACCAAAGGGTTTTAGTTTTGTGTATGTTGGTGGATTTTTGTAAAGCCGTTCATGTAACATCGCGTTATTTTTACTTTTGCATGTATTTCAAATTCTATATTAAACAAATTTCGAGTTCGCCCTTATTCGCTTCTTGTATGTTACTCCTACCAATTCATGACGAGTCGTCATTATAATTTACCCTATTCAATTTAGGCGTTATAACTAGAAACTTATTAGGCTAAGATCTTAATATATATTTACTTTTTATTTTAATTAAAACATATATATATTTAATAATAATAATTTAAGATTTAGAAAAAAAAAAGAAAAAAAAAGTAAACGAAAACGTGTCCTTGACTTTTGAATGCAAAACCAACATTTTAAAGAATGATTGTCATTCTTTATTTATTTTCTTTTTCTCTTGGACTCTTGTGACAACAGCAGGAACCCAACAGCTATGATCATTCAATATTAATTAAACTTAACCCCACTTCATTTCCTCCCAACCACCCTAATAACTCTATTTAATACCCAACCACCTTAACCCACCTATAAATACAACCTCTCCCTACATCTTAATCACTTGTTCACCTCATTTCTCTCTAAAACTCTCTCTAATCTTCAAGCTTTTCAAGCATAAAAATTCTGCACAAAATTTGTAAGATGAGAAGCCTTAATCTTCACTTTTCTTTCACTTTCTCCACCTCTCCTCCTTCTTCTAACCCCTTGGGAAAACCTCTAGGACTTTACTCTTGTTTGCTATGGCAAATAAATATGAGTAGGACACCAAAATGAGGCCTCAAAGGTGTTTCATCTTCTATTGTTTTTATGCACTAGAAGGTTAGTTGAAGTGATACCAACCAAGTTCACCAACAACTTAATGTTGGATGGACTTGTGCTATGGTTAATGGTTGACAAAGGAAAGCCAAGGCTCTTCCAAACTAAGTCACCATACACTACTTTAACCCTATAGTTATATTATGTAAATACTAAAATATATACTTTCTAAACTCTATTAATCTATTAACTTAGAAGGTTTGTGGATACATCCCTACCTTACCAATGCTTGACTCTTATGACCATCCGAATCACCTTCATGGTGGTTTGTGTTTTGGTTCGCCTAAAAGGCTTGCTTGACTCTTATGACCATCCGAATCACCTTCATGGTGGTTTGTGTTTTGGTTCGCCTAAAAGGCTTGCTTGAATCTCTTGAATCTATAACCTAAACTCGAAACTAAGACCCTTTATTCTTTAATTCTAGATAACCAAGGCTAAAGCTAAACCTACCAAGACTTACCTTTTTGGAACTCTATCAAACGCACCCAAAGGTGAGTTCATACTTGTCCCCCTTTTATTCTTTATTCTTTGGGGCTCAACATGTATCACTATCAAAACTCAAACGATTTTAAACTCTACAATCTATTATGCTTAGTCTAAAGTCTATCATATTCTATCATGCGCAATCTAAAGTCTATTATATGCTGGTACGCTATGCTATGTAGAATTATTTACTCTAACATACAAATGTTCATATAGTTGACAACCCACCTTGCATGTATAGCGCTATAGGATTGGCTATCCGCCCTCTACATGGGTCATGTTAAGCAAAATTCTTCGTGGCTAGTCGCCGTTTGTATGGTTCTCTTGCATATGCCTATAAGCAAAACTTTATTATACTATGTATGAATGTCAAAACTAGTATGCTCACCAATGCTTTATGTGTTGACGGATATTTTATACATGTTGCAGGAAATATTTATTGCAGGACATTCAAGAAAACTACTTAGGATTGGACATAGAAACTCACTCTAGTTCAAGTTATCATATTCTTGTTGTTGTATTTTTCGTTATTTGAACTACTTGTATTTCTATTTTTAGACAATAAATGAAATTCTATCTTTAAACTATATTGTCACAAAATCTAGTGTCATGAAGTCTTTGAACAATCTACCACTAAGTCTCACCTCGATGATTCCGCCATCGGTTGGGGTGTGTGTGACACCTGGCAAATTCGGGTTAACAACGTTGTCTAGATGAAAGTCTACCTTAGCGAGTCACGCGTATATTGTACTTAACTGGGTTAGTTAAGTCGGGTTATGGTTCGGGAACTATTGGTTAGTCTAGAAGATCATTGGATGTTGGTCTAGAGGTTCGTTAGATGTCAGTCCTTAACCAAGTGTACAAACGGTGACGATCGGTAGGATCGTCAGGGCATACGGAACATACGAGTCTCGAGTCCCGGGAATTGGTGAACGAGTGTGAATATGTGTATTTACTTGTGTTATGTGTTTACAATCATTATATGACTTGTCGGTACATTAATATGTGTTAACATATGTTAAAACGGGGTTCATATGGTGTGACTGGGAATCATGTGGTGTGACTGGGAATCATGTGGTGTGACTGGGGTTCATATGGTGTGACTGGGATTCATATGGTGCGACTGGGACTAATCGCATGACTGTTCATGCGATTAGGCCCAATCGCGTTACTGTTCACGCGATTAGGATTCCTAATCGCGTATAAACCTGCACAATCGCATGGAACGGGCTGGACGACTAGAAACGCCTATAAATACCATACTTAACCTCCTAAACTCAATTAGACAAACCCTAGTCGTCCCATAACCGCCCCAAACACTTAAACAACCTCTGGAAGGCGATTTTGATCAAAAACACAAGGTTTCAAGGTCTAACCATCATCCTTTTACAATTCCAAGGTTTGATTCTCATCCATAACACTTTGTAAACGTTTTTAATAAATCCCTAATGGTCCAGACCTGTTCATAAACGAAAAAGCTTTCTGAAAATCGTCAATAATGGTTGTTAATCGGATTATAACTAATATACATGCGTTATGGGTGTGTATGATTAGAAAGATAGGATTTTTATGATTCTTGATGATGATTTGATGTGTTATCATGCTAGGTCAGAATAAATATTGTTAGTATGATGATAGAAATCTCAGTAATTGGATAATAGGGTTATGATTACATGCGTTAATTGAATGTTGCATGCTATGTGTATGTGTTTGGATTGCTTTGGTTGCATGCAGGACTGATTTTACGAGGATGAACGAAGGGTTTTGGGTTAAACATGTTTAGGATAGTGTTTGGGATGATATTGGGTAGTTACACACGCTCTGGATCTGATTTGGAGCGTTAAACGCGCGAAAAACCGGAACAGCATGGTTACAGGCGAGTAGCAATGCTAATCGCCTGTAACTCATGCGATTGGGGTGCTAATCGCCAATAATATCATGTGATTAGCCCCAATCGCCTATAACTTCATGTGATTAGCCCCAATTGCTAGTAAGTTCATGTGATTAGCCCCAATTGCTAGTAAGTTCATGTGATTAGCCCCAATTGCTAGTAAGTTCATGTGATTAGCCCTAAATGCTAATAATTTCATATGGTATAGCCCCAATCGCCTATATTAGTGGCGATTAGGATTCCTAATTGCTAGTTGACTTTCCTAAATGCTAGTTGACTTTTCCTAATCGCGTGTACTGCTGCTGTAAGTGTATATTAGCATTCCGAGACCCGATTTAACATGTAGTAACATGCTAGGAACCCCGTAACATGTCTAATAACTTGGTAACATATATTTGGATGTATTTCGGTGATACGTGAACTAGGTGCTATAATTTGTTGTGTGCTAACGTATGTTAAGTATACTTGCGTTATTGTATGTTTTGGAGCGTAAACATAACACGGGGAGTCTCGGGTCACCAATGGGATGTCGAGTCTTGTACTTTGGGTCAGTTAAACAGTCACGGTGTTTTTCAAACGAACTTGGTTATGGTCTGGACATCTAGGGACTAATTAACCTGCGGGTTATTAGTCTAAGTACTTGTAACTGTCGTATGTTAGGTCGCCACTGTACGGGACTAACATAGCAGCTGAGTTTACTCGGGATTAGGAGTAAAGCAACTTAAGGTGAGTTTACGGCCCCTCTTTTAAACTGGTTTTATACTTTCGGGGGAGAAAACATGTGTTAAAACGTTTAGTTGGTAACTACTGTCATACTATGGGTTTCTATTGTGTACTACACGATCTTTGGAAGTCCCGGGGGAACCATGAATGTGCGGGTTTGCACAACGGGGAAATGTGAATAGCGCTATTGGGAGTGACCAACCCCGCTCGTCGGCTTGGAGGGCCGGGCGAGTGCATATTGTCTCAAACAGGAACAACAGGAACAACAGGAACATTTGGAACTATTCGGGCACAAAACTGGTATTCGAGTTAGTAATGGTTTTCCAATCGTGGTAGTAACAAAACGTACGCCTAGCTAGCGTATACTGGTTTTCTATTTGTTATAGTATGGACAGGTGAACTTGGTACTTGAACTGCAAACCTGTAAACTCACCAGCATTTTTGTGCTGACGTAAACTTTTACATGTTTTCTCAGGTCGCTAAGGTAGCACATGGAACTAGGGCGCACGCGTCTGCACGGCGTCTAGATAGAGTTGCATGATTTCATAAACATTGAACTTTGGTTAATTATGTTGAACTTTATTTTGAATAAGCTTCCGCTGTAAACGGGATTTTTAAAACTATGTTTTGGTATTGCATTAATTACATTTAGACTTGTTTATTGTGATCGTTGGTTTGGATCCTGGTTTGTCATGCGCCTCGCGGTAAAACTCCGCAAGTGGATTTTGAGGGTGTGACAGATTGGTATCAGAGCCAGGTTATAGTGAACTAGGACTGCATGTAGAGTCTAGTCTATAGCCGAGTCGCACACACTAGACGATCACATGGTACTAAACGTTATAGTGGTTTACGTATGGTCTTGTCGGGGTGTCTCTAAATCGTTGGTCTTTCTGCGTTACATCATCCGTTCTATTTTAGGTTGGGTTACTTGTTTCCTAGGCAGTGTAGTCTATTGGGGTAACTCGTGTGCTCTTGAGATTTGTCCAAGGCTCGACATCTCCCCTGTCGCACTCCAATAGAAACACTTGTCATGAACTACCGTAGTATTACGGTGTGTAGCTAAGAGTCTATGTTCGGTGATTTGAACTTTGAACTAGGAGAACACTTGGAGGACCATGTAGAGCGTTTTATCATTTTGGGTGCACACAAAATCATAAAACGAAATGCATGGAAGCACTAGTGAGCTCTGAGTTTGAGGGGATAGTCCTGGATTGGATCTGGCTTTGATCTTGTGAACATTAGTGGTTATCTTTAACTGCGAAACTAAATTTTCTCGTTCTTTCTGCCAGAATCATGTCTGGAGTGCGTGGAGGACGAGGAGGTGGTCGCAATGGTGGACGCGGTGGTGGTCGTGGTGGTGCTGGTGGTCGTGGTGGAGGTATTAACCTGTCACAGGCTGATCTGAACAACTTGCTCCAGGCTGCCTTTCAGTTAGGGCACAACGGTGGTGGTAAGTTGTTTTATCCATTTTCTTTGCCTCATTGGTGAGTCTTGTGTACGTTATTCGTGATTTCTCATACGTTTCATTTCAGGTGGTCCTGTTGACCCACCCCCACCCATGTGCACCTATAAGATGTTCCGGGACTGCAAACCCCAGGAATTCTCTGGCACCGAGGGTGCGGTCAGTTTGCTTAGGTGGTTGGAGAAAGTGGAGTCGGTATTCCTAATGTGTAACTGTCTCCCAGAAGATCGGGTGAAGTATTCGGCTGCGTTATTTCAGGACGTGGCATTGACTTGGTGGAATGGTATCACCCAGAATATGGGTATTGGGGAGGCATATGCTATGCCATGGGAAAACTTTGTGCAGTTGCTGAAACGGGAGTATTGCCCGAGGGAAGAGGTACAGAAGCTGGAGCATGAGGTATGGAACCTCAAGATGACGGGATCGGAGATCGAGAAGTATACTGTGAGGAGGAATGAGTTGGCAGTGCTATGTCCCGATCTGCACGTGCCGGAGTATCGTAAGATTGAACATTATGTCTCAGGGTTAGTGCCGGAAATTGCAGGGTTAGTGGCTGCTGGGAATCATCCTACTTATGCGGAGGTAGTTCGATCTGCACATAGGATGACTAATTTAAAGGTGAATGAAGGGATTTTGCCGGCGAAAGGTTCGACTGCTAAGACTCCAGAGAACAATAAGCGCAAGTGGGAAAACGACGGGAAAGGGTCTGGGTCTGCACAGCAGGGTAAAAAGTTTGATAATGGGGGTTCATCGTCTTCGGGTAATAAGCAGGGTGGTTATGCAAGAAAACTGCCCAAATGCAACAAGTGTGGACGCCATCACCAAGGGAACTGCGACAGTAACCGTTGTCACCGCTGCCAGCGAACAGGCCACTATGCTAAAGATTGTCGGGTTACACTTCCATCGACTCAGGCTCCGACCAACAGTTCTGCTCCGACTACTCAGGGTACTACAGGGAAACAAGGGTGCTACAACTGCGGTGACACTGGGCATTACAAGAAGGATTGCCCAAAGCTGAAACAGGGTGGAAACAATGGGAATGGTAACAACGGGGGCGGCGGCAGAAATGCACGTGCCTTCGTCATTGGAGCTGCTGAGGCTAGGCAGGACCCTGATACAGTCACCGGTACGTTTCTTCTCAATAATCATTCTGTTAGCGTGTTATTTGATTCTGGTGCCGACAAGAGTTTTGTATCCATGGACGTTAGTCGACTGCTAGATGTAGTACCTGTACCATTAGAGACCAAGTATATTATTGAGTTGGCTGACGGGAAAACGATTGAAGCTACTAGTGTTCTTCGGGAGTGTCAGTTAGAGTTGTCGGGTTTATCGTTCCCCATCGACCTTATGCCGGTACCATTGGGTAGTTTTGACGTGGTAGTAGGAATGGATTGGTTATCTTTGTATCGCGCGGAGATCGTCTGTTACGATAAGGTTATTCGGATTCCTCTCCCTGATGGAGAATTTCTTTCTGTGTACGGTATCAAGGGTGGTGTTTCGCTAAACATCATCTCTAGCATGAAAGCCCTTAAGTGTCTTCGAAAGGGTTATCCAGCCGTATTGGCGCTTTTATCTGTTTCCTCCAGTGATGAGAAGAAGATTGACGACATTCCGGTGGTACGCGAATTTCTTGATGTTTTTCCCGATGATTTATCTGGTCTTCCTCCTCATCGTCAAGTCGAGTTCGGTATTGATCTCGTACCAGGGGCTGCTCCTATTGCTCGGGCCCCCTACCGTCTTGCACCTCCCGAGATGCAGGAATTGTCTAGCCAGTTGCAGGAACTCTTGGACAAGGGTTTCATCCGGCCAAGTTCTTCCCCTTGGGGAGCCCCGATTTTATTTGTCAAGAAGAAGGATGGGAGTTTCCGATTATGTGTAGACTACAGAGAGCTGAACAAGTTGACCGTCAAGAACCGTTATCCTCTTCCACGTATCGATGATCTATTCGACCAGCTTCAGGGTTCTAGTTATTATTCCAAGATCGACTTGAGGTCCGGTTATCACCAGCTGCGCGTCAGGGAGGCTGACATTGCAAAGACTGCTTTTCGAACACGTTATGGCCATTTTGAATTCTTGGTCATGCCTTTCGGTCTCATGAACGCACCGGCGGTTTTCATGGACTTGATGAACCGCGTCTGTAAACCGTATCTGGACAAGTTTGTCATTGTGTTTATTGATGACATTCTGATCTACTCCAAGAACGAGACCGAACACGGGGAACATCTGCGGTTAGTCTTGGAACTTTTACGACGGGAGCAACTTTACGCCAAGTTCTCAAAGTGTGACTTTTGGTTACGCGAAGTTCAATTCCTAGGACATGTGGTTAATGAACTAGGAATTCATGTCGATCCCGCTAAAATCGAAGCGATCAAGGACTGGGGAGCACCAAAGACGCCAACTGAGGTGCGGCAATTCCTAGGCCTTGCGGGCTACTATCGTCGTTTCATTCAGGGGTTCTCGAAGATTGCTCAACCCCTCACCACTCTCACTCAGAAGGATAGGAAGTTCGACTGGGGTGAATCACAAGAGTCAGCGTTTGAAGAACTGAAGTCTAAACTGTGTTCTGCTCCTATTCTGTCTTTACCTGAGGGTCCTGATGATTTTGTCGTTTACTGTGATGCTTCCATTCATGGACTCGGTTGCGTGTTGATGCAACGCGAGAAAGTGATTGCGTATGCTTCTCGTCAACTCAAAGTGCACGAGAAGAACTACACAACTCATGACTTGGAGTTGGGTGCCGTGGTATTCGCGTTGAAAATTTGGAGACATTACTTGTACGGTACCAAATGCACCATCTACACCGATCACAAGAGTCTCCAACACATTTTCGACCAACAACACTTGAACATACGGCAGCGTCGCTGGATTGAACTTTTGAACGATTATGATTGTGCTATTAAGTACCATCCTGGCAAGGCGAATGTTGTAGCAGACGCCTTGAGCAGGAAGGAATCTACTAAACCTCGTCGTGTTCGGGCGTTGCAGCTCACCATTCATTCGTCGTTACCTGATCAACTCCGTTCTGCCCAATTGGAAGCTTTGAAGGAGGAAAACCTTAAAGCTGAAACTATGCACGGTGCCGACAAGCACCTAGAGCGAAGGCCTGATGGCCTGCACTATTTCGCAGAACGCATATGGGTTCCTTTATTCGGGGGACTACGGGAGCTTGTTCTTGATGAGGCTCATAAGTCCCGGTATTCTATTCATCCTGGTTCGGATAAGATGTACCAAGATCTGAAAGTGCTTTACTGGTGGCCAAACATGAGGTCGGACATAGCCTCATACGTGAGTAAATGCTTGACCTGTGCTAAGGTCAAGGTGGAATACCAGAAACCGTCGGGTCTCCTGCAACAACCTGAAATTCCGGAATGGAAATGGGAACGGATTACTATGGATTTTGTCTCACAACTTCCTAAGTCACCAAGCGGGAACGACAAGATATGGGTGATTGTCGATCGGTTAACGAAATCAGCCCATTTTCTTGCTATTAAGGAGACCGACACTATGGATCGTTTGGCTCGCCTTTACTTGAAAGAAGTTGTTTCTAAGCACGGGGTACCAGTTTCTATTATTTCGGATCGCGATTCTCGCTTTACTTCTCACTTCTGGAAGTCTTTGCACAAGGCTTTGGGTACCCAACTAGACATGAGTACGGCTTACCATCCACAGACTGACGGTCAGAGTGAGCGTACGATTCAAACTTTAGAAGACATGCTGCGGGCGTGTGTGATCGATTTTGGGAAGGGTTGGGAAGCTCATCTGCCGTTGGTAGAATTCTCGTACAACAACAGTTATCACACGAGCATCAAGGCTGCTCCGTTCGAGGCACTGTACGGACGGAAATGCCGCTCTCCTCTTTGTTGGGCTGAGGTGGGTGAGAGTCAACTCACTGGGCCCGAACTAGTGTACGAAACTTCGGAAAAGATCGTACAGATTCGAAATCGGTTGGCGGCGGCACGGGACCGGCTAAAGAGTTATGCTGACCAGCGTCGCAAACCACTGGAGTTCCAGGTCAATGACAAGGTACTTCTAAAAGTCTCACCGTGGAAGGGCGTCATACGCTTTGGGAAGCGTGGCAAACTCAATCCACGATATGTCGGCCCATTTACGATCCTGGAACGGATTGGGCCGGTGGCATATCGACTTGATCTACCAACGGAGCTCGGTAACGTACATAACGTCTTTCACGTGTCAAACTTGAAGAAGTGTCTGGCTGACGAGTCTCTCATCGTCCCACTAGAAGGGATCAAGGTTGATGATCGTCTTCGGATTGTGGAAGAACCTGTGGAGATCCTTGATTACAAGATTCGTAGCCTACGTCACAGCAAGATTCGTATCGTTAAGGTTCGGTGGAACTCGAACCGGGGACCGGAATATACATGGGAACGGGAGGATCAGATGAAGTCTAAGTATCCTCATCTCTTCCCTAAGGAAGCGTTCGAGTCGAGGCATGTCTCTTCGGCAGCTGAATGAATCTCGGGTCGAGATTCCTTTTAACGTGGGGATGATGTGACACCTCGGGTAAATCTCTCTCTTGATTTATACTCTCTATTTGATTCCTATCTGTTTGTTTATTCCCTTCGTTGTTTCTTTTGTTACTTACGCAATTTTCGGGACGAAAATTCTTTTAACGTGGGGATGATGTGACACCTGGCAAATTCGGGTTAACAACGTTGTCTAGATGAAAGTCTACCTTAGCGAGTCACGCGTATATTGTACTTAACTGGGTTAGTTAAGTCGGGTTATGGTTCGGGAACTATTGGTTAGTCTAGAAGATCATTGGATGTTGGTCTAGAGGTTCGTTAGATGTCAGTCCTTAACCAAGTGTACAAACGGTGACGATCGGTAGGATCGTCAGGGCATACGGAACATACGAGTCTCGAGTCCCGGGAATTGGTGAACGAGTGTGAATATGTGTATTTACTTGTGTTATGTGTTTACAATCATTATATGACTTGTCGGTACATTAATATGTGTTAACATATGTTAAAACGGGGTTCATATGGTGTGACTGGGAATCATGTGGTGTGACTGGGAATCATGTGGTGTGACTGGGGTTCATATGGTGTGACTGGGATTCATATGGTGCGACTGGGACTAATCGCATGACTGTTCATGCGATTAGGCCCAATCGCGTTACTGTTCACGCGATTAGGATTCCTAATCGCGTATAAACCTGCACAATCGCATGGAACGGGCTGGACGACTAGAAACGCCTATAAATACCATACTTAACCTCCTAAACTCAATTAGACAAACCCTAGTCGTCCCATAACCGCCCCAAACACTTAAACAACCTCTGGAAGGCGATTTTGATCAAAAACACAAGGTTTCAAGGTCTAACCATCATCCTTTTACAATTCCAAGGTTTGATTCTCATCCATAACACTTTGTAAACGTTTTTAATAAATCCCTAATGGTCCAGACCTGTTCATAAACGAAAAAGCTTTCTGAAAATCGTCAATAATGGTTGTTAATCGGATTATAACTAATATACATGCGTTATGGGTGTGTATGATTAGAAAGATAGGATTTTTATGATTCTTGATGATGATTTGATGTGTTATCATGCTAGGTCAGAATAAATATTGTTAGTATGATGATAGAAATCTCAGTAATTGGATAATAGGGTTATGATTACATGCGTTAATTGAATGTTGCATGCTATGTGTATGTGTTTGGATTGCTTTGGTTGCATGCAGGACTGATTTTACGAGGATGAACGAAGGGTTTTGGGTTAAACATGTTTAGGATAGTGTTTGGGATGATATTGGGTAGTTACACACGCTCTGGATCTGATTTGGAGCGTTAAACGCGCGAAAAACCGGAACAACATGGTTACAGGCGAGTAGCAATGCTAATCGCCTGTAACTCATGCGATTGGGGTGCTAATCGCCAATAATATCATGTGATTAGCCCCAATCGCCTATAACTTCATGTGATTAGCCCCAATTGCTAGTAAGTTCATGTGATTAGCCCCAATTGCTAGTAAGTTCATGTGATTAGCCCCAATTGCTAGTAAGTTCATGTGATTAGCCCTAAATGCTAATAATTTCATATGGTGTAGCCCCAATCGCCTATATTAGTGGCGATTAGGATTCCTAATTGCTAGTTGACTTTCCTAAATGCTAGTTGACTTTTCCTAATCGCGTGTACTGCTGCTGTAAGTGTATATTAGCATTCCGAGACCCGATTTAACATGTAGTAACATGCTAGGAACCCCGTAACATGTCTAATAACTTGGTAACATATATTTGGATGTATTTCGGTGATACGTGAACTAGGTGCTATAATTTGTTGTGTGCTAACGTATGTTAAGTATACTTGCGTTATTGTATGTTTTGGAGCGTAAACATAACACGGGGAGTCTCGGGTCACCAATGGGATGTCGAGTCTTGTACTTTGGGTCAGTTAAACAGTCACGGTGTTTTTCAAACGAACTTGGTTATGGTCTGGACATCTAGGGACTAATTAACCTGCGGGTTATTAGTCTAAGTACTTGTAACTGTCGTATGTTAGGTCGCCACTGTACGGGACTAACATAGCAGCTGAGTTTACTCGGGATTAGGAGTAAAGCAACTTAAGGTGAGTTTACGGCCCCTCTTTTAAACTGGTTTTATACTTTCGGGGGAGAAAACATGTGTTAAAACGTTTAGTTGGTAACTACTGTCATACTATGGGTTTCTATTGTGTACTACACGATCTTTGGAAGTCCCGGGGGGAACCATGAATGTGCGGGTTTGCACAACGGGGAAATGTGAATAGCGCTATTGGGAGTGACCAACCCCGCTCGTCGGCTTGGAGGGCCGGGCGAGTGCATATTGTCTCAAACAGGAACAACAGGAACAACAGGAACATTTGGAACTATTCGGGCACAAAACTGGTATTCGAGTTAGTAATGGTTTTCCAATCGTGGTAGTAACAAAACGTACGCCTAGCTAGCGTATACTGGTTTTCTATTTGTTATAGTATGGACAGGTGAACTTGGTACTTGAACTGCAAACCTGTAAACTCACCAGCATTTTTGTGCTGACGTAAACTTTTACATGTTTTCTCAGGTCGCTAAGGTAGCACATGGAACTAGGGCGCACGCGTCTGCACGGCGTCTAGATAGAGTTGCATGATTTCATAAACATTGAACTTTGGTTAATTATGTTGAACTTTATTTTGAATAAGCTTCCGCTGTAAACGGGATTTTTAAAACTATGTTTTGGTATTGCATTAATTACATTTAGACTTGTTTATTGTGATCGTTGGTTTGGATCCTGGTTTGTCATGCGCCTCGCGGTAAAACTCCGCAAGTGGATTTTGAGGGTGTGACAGTGTGACAGATTGGTATCAGAGCCATGACTATAGGGAATTAGGAAAAATTGCCATGTTTGACCTAGACTATAGTTAAGAACCTTTTTGACCATTCCTTTTATCATGCTTAATATACTTGTTCTCCCTATATTGCTTCTACTCTATCCTCTTGGTCTTTAAAAACTTACCTTCTTATATGTGGATTACTCTACAATCGAAGACGCTCGTATACCACAAACGAAAGAAAATCACCGAAATAGGCGTGAAACCCTCACTTTGGTGATACTTTCAATCCGCGTAAATTCTTTGTGTTTTTGAAACTACATCAAGATAGGAGTGATATCCTCACCTTGGTGAAAATTTCACAATTCTCGTTCTAGTGGACACTTACCAATTAAAGGTTAGAATTAATTTTCTTACCACGTTGGGCAAAGTGTACAAACCACACTCAAAGAAACGATCTCGCTAGGATAGGAGTGAAATCCGCAACTTAGCGATTTGTTTCAATCCTTGATTATTATTATTATTATTATTTTAATCTCGCCAAAGTCTCAAATTTACTAATGACAAGGAACATGTAGTAACTGGAAGGGTGAATGCCGTTAACCGAAAGTTTCGGCGAGAGTATTTCCACCTATTAGGCCAAAGCATGTTTCCAAAACTCAAAGGTAAATTCGAATCACTTTGGTTAGTCTTAGTTCCGTTCCGGAACACTCCAATTGTTTTATTTAAAACAAGCCTCTTTTTTTATGCTAATACTACTTTCAATGTTGTTTTCATGCTATGTTTTCATTATATATTCGATTTACTTGAAATTGTACCTTATCCTCTCGCACTCGATCTCAAGACTCACGCTTCAAGCTACTCTTGCAATCTCCAAACAATAATAATCTTCTCAAACCAACATAAATCAAAACTCCTTTATGTTAACTAAGTGCACTATACTTGCTTATACATACGTGTTATGCTATTTGAACAATGTGAAACTTGCGTCCTATACGTGTAACTAGAGCTTGCATAACTAAGTCTATGAGAACAACTTAAACTTTTGTATATATATATATTTTTTTTATATATTTAAATTTGCACCAACTTTACCGATCTAGTGAAACCTTACTCACAAGCTTTCATTGTTAATCAAAATTCTAATAACTCCTTTCCTAAATTCAAAAGTCACCTTGCTTAAAAAAAACGCGTATGCAAATTTTCTTATGTATGATTCTCGTAGATGTCTTCCCGTCTCAACAGCATCGATCTCAACCCACTGGTGAGTCTTATTGCCCAAGAGTTGATCAAGATTCTCCCCAACCTAGAGACACCAATAAACCCAACTCCAAACTCCAGCGATACCGCACAAACCATGTAAATACTAAACCATCTACCCATACCCCTAACAAACAACGAAAAAGGATACCAAAAACGCAAAAACCTCAAACGAAACCACACTTCGACAACCAATGCCCAAGACTTGCCATGGTGATCTACGATGCTGGAAGGCCCACTCACCACACTAAAAAAGATTGATTTTTCTTTTCTTTTTTTAAAAAAAATGAGAATTTCTTTATGTAATGTTTTCAAGAAATTGTTCGGATGTGAAACTTTTTTTATGAAACACCATCGTTATCCTAGTTTCAATCATAATTTATCGGCAAAATTCAAACATCGCAAAACCCTTTTCTCCTCGCGCACAATCTTTTTCAAAAATTTTGAACAAAATTCTTCCTACTATTTCTAAAATAATGCCTATTCTTCTATAAAATCCTCACTTTCAAACCACTAACAAATGTGTGCGTCGAGTCTGTATGACAAACAAGATTCTAAATGGTAATAGTGTTTAAAAAAAAAAAAAAAAAAAAAAAAAAAAAAACTCTTTTGTAAACAGGACTTGTGAGCAAAGACGCGCTAAATCAAATAACCTACTTCTTTATCATCCCAAAACCTTTTTCTCTTGAAATCGTATCACGAGTCAAAATATTCATCAACGCCAAACTAAAATTGTCAATAAGCTATTTTTCTCGCTTAATAAAATGGATTTTTTTATAAATCAAACGACCATCTTCGATAAAACTTTTACACCAAAATTTCCCCACTTTAATTAAATATGTTTTTCTTTAACATCCAACGGACTAAATTCTTCTACCATCAAACTTGACCCTTAATCTTGAAAAGCTAAAATTGCTCGCGTACCCATAAACTCAATTTGTAATGAACTCGAATTTTATGTTACCCTCAGTCAAAACATTTTACACGTTTCCATTAGGAATCCAATTGTCCATTCTTTTGTTAGATTTTATACATCTGAACGTAAACACATATGCACAAGTCTACACCATTATGTCATGAAACCATACATGCACGCCAAAAACGCGTACGGTTAACAACTTCAAAAAAAAACTTGCATAATGCCTTTTTCACATTATGTGTTTGCATGTCACATTGCTTGCTATGTTTACAACATCAAAACTGTTTAATGTCTTAGTTTAATGTCGTTTCCTTGTATAAATATTTTGCGTCAACCCACACATAACTAAGACAAATTATGTGGACCATACAACAATTGGACTAATTACGGGTGCACACGTAATTACAAAAATTGGGCGCATGGAAAACATAACAAGTCCCAGTCTGTGTAACCTATCATGACTTGAATAACAACACGGATGAGGTATGATAACGACATGGTGGATACGCCGCCGGTACATCCTATACATAAATGTCCTGTCATACTACCAAAAGTAGAGTTATTCATGCCATGAGAAGTTTTGGGCGTCGAGTTAAAATTTTGACCAACACTTACGTTATTTATCTTTTGCGATACCATTTATGTTAAAGTTTACTAGTCTAATTACGCTTGCATCATCCCTGTTTTATGCATATCATAACCTTGTTTTGAACCACACTTTTCACTATGCAACATCATCCTTGCTAGGAATAATCTATACCTCCATCAACTCGTTCTTCCCTCGTACCCTTCCTTGCTTAATCAACAATCCTTCCATTATCAAGAATCTAATTCTAAATTCCGAAAGCTCTGGCCTTAATCTCTAAAAGCATTTATACATGTAAAACAAGATTCGTCTCTCACTTTTATATATTTCCTTAACTAGTAATGTACTAGATTTCAAAACTAAATAACTACTAATTATTTCGCCAAAAAGTTGTTTTACAAATAGTCCAATTTCTCGTTTATTAAATCACTTCTAAAAAGTTTTTCCTAACAAAATTTTCGACCTTGTGCAAACCAAATATCTTTTACTAAAAACTACTCATTCCCACATCTAGTCACTTATTATGCTCACATATTTACTATTCCACCCAATTACCCAGTGACATTTTTTTTACAAGCCAAAATTCCTACTACTTCTTATATGTTATACAGTATATTTACTTATCTTTTCAAATTTTTGCTACTTCATATATGTTATACCGTATATTTACTCATCTATCCGAAATTTGTTACATTAACCCCATACTCAGACCTACCTATATGTACCATTTTTCTTTCACTAATCACCAAAAATGAGTTAGTTGGTTAAACTTGCGAATTTTATCTACCATCCACCCACCTTACAAAAATGCTTTAGTCGGTTAAACTTGCAAATTTTTACGTACGACCTTGAGTTAAAAAAATTTTAAAAAAGTACTTTTCGTACGAGCATAATTATCGCACAAGTGATTAGATACTGTATTCGATCTAAGCATAATAAACTAACAAGTTTTTTTGTTCTTATTAAACCCATATTAAACCACTTACCTATTTTTCAAAAGATTGACTCTTAATTAAATTTCGAGACGAAATTTCCTAAAGTAGGGGAGACTGTAACATCGCGTTATTTTTACTTTTGCATGTATTTCAAATTCTATATTAAACAAATTTCGAGTTCGCCCTTATTCGCTTCTTGTATGTTACTCCTACCAATTCATGACGAGTCGTCATTATAATTTACCCTATTCAATTTAGGCGTTATAACTAGAAACTTATTAGGCTAAGATCTTAATATATATTTACTTTTTATTTTAATTAAAACATATATATATTTAATAATAATAATTTAAGATTTAGAAAAAAAAAAGAAAAAAAAAGTAAACGAAAACGTGTCCTTGACTTTTGAATGCAAAACCAACATTTTAAAGAATGATTGTCATTCTTTATTTATTTTCTTTTTCTCTTGGACTCTTGTGACAACAGCAGGAACCCAACAGCTATGATCATTCAATATTAATTAAACTTAACCCCACTTCATTTCCTCCCAACCACCCTAATAACTCTATTTAATACCCAACCACCTTAACCCACCTATAAATACAACCTCTCCCTACATCTTAATCACTTGTTCACCTCATTTAAGGTTTTGTCAAAGGTTTTGGTGCTCCGTTTGAAGCCTTTTATGTCTAGCCTTGTGTCCGAAGAACAAACCGCTTTCTTATCTGAAAGGAATATCTTAGACGGACCTCTCATCTTGAACGAGACTATTGCTTGGTTGAGAAAGTCTAAGTTATGTGGGTTCCTTCTCAAAGTTGATATAGAAAAAGCATACGATACATTGCGGTGGGATTACTTGGAAAATTTATTGTTGCAAATGAATTTTTCATCTAGGTGGAGGGGTTGGATTATGTCTATTGTTCGGAGTTCTTGCGCTTCGGTTCTTGTTAATGGTTCACCCACATGGGAGTTCTCTTGTGAACGCGGATTGCGACAAGGAGACCCACTTTCTCCGTTCCTTTTTATTCTTGCAATGGAAGGTTTAACCCGGATTATGAGAAGAGCGTGCGAATTGGGGACTTTCCATGGTATTCGTGTAGGAGGTTCGGGTCCGGTTATTTCCCATTTTATGTATGCAGATGATGTGGTTTTTTGTGGAGAGTGGTCAATGATCAATGTTTTAAACCTTAGGCGGCTCTTAAGGGGTTTTTATTTGGCTTCTGGGTTAAAAATTAGCTCCAAAAAAAGTAACATTTTTGGTATTGGGGTGGAGGATTCTGATCTAGAAGAGAAGGCAGCCGCTATTTTTTGTTCGAGGGGTTCATTTCCGTTTTATCATTTGGGGATTCCCATAGCTTTGAATATGAACTTAGTAAAAAGTTGGGATCCGGTAGTTGAGAAGTTCCAAAAGAGGTTGTCGTCATGGAAATCAAAGTGTTTATCGTATGGGGGGTGGGTTACGCTCTTGAAGTCTGTCTTGAGTTCACTACCTTTGTACTACTTTTCCTTGTTTCGTGCTCCAATTCAGGTGCTTAAGAATTTGGAGAGAATTCGTAGGAAATTCTTTTGGGGTGGGGTGGACGCGGATGACAAGATGAGTTGGATCGCCTGGGATAGGGTGGTTGTTCCAACCAAATATGGGGGTCTCGGTTTGGGCTCTCTTCGAGACGCGAATCTTGGTCTTTTATCCAAATGGTGGTGGCGCTTTAAAACAGATCAAGATTCCTTATGGCGTAAGGTTGTTTGGTCTCTTCATGGGAGTGGGAGGGGCTGGTCGCATATCCGGTTAAATTATCCCTAGGGGGGATGTGGAAACAGATTGCGAGCCTTCCTGCTATTTTGGAGGGTATGTCGTCCGCACCGGTTATGTTCATTAAGGGTACAGTACATAATGGATGCAGCGTTTTATTCTGGTTCGATTGGTGGATTTCGGATGCTCCTTTAAAAGATAAGTTCCCGCTTTTATTTAACCTGGAGAAGAAACGCTTATGCTTGGTGGCGGATCGTGTGACCCAGAGTGGGCTGCAGGTGATGTTTCAATGGGAGTGGAAACGACCTGGCTTTACAGCTGATGAACAGGCATAACTAGCAGACCTGCTGATTCTGCTGGGTTCGTTTACTGTTTCTGCAGGTCTGGACGTATGGTCGTGGACTTCGGGTGGATGTAATGACTTCTTGGTTTCTAATGTGAAGAAGTGGATATTTGATTCGACAAATACTCTTCCGGAGACTACTTTTGTGTGGAATAATTGGATCCCTCAGAAGGTTGGGATGGTTGCTTGGAGAGCTTTTCTTGACAGATTACCTACGGCGGATGCTTTAGTCCGCAGGAATGTTCCTGTTCAGTCTCAGGTTTGCTCGATGTGTAATGAAGGTTTGGAATCTGTAGACCATATCTTTACAGCGTGTCCAGCGATTGTTGATGTCTGGCTCTTGGTTTTTGCTTGGTGCCGTGTCTCAAATTGTGTGGCTTTTCACGTTCGCGATTTACTGGATTATCATCTTGTTGCAAAGAGTGGGGCGAGGGTTAGAAAGGCGTTTTACGCGGTGGTCTTGACTACTTTCTGGAGCATCTGGCGGGCGAGAAATGATCGAGTTTTTAATCAAAAAGACGTGTTGGTTAGGAAAATCTTTGACGAAGTAAGGATTATGAGCTTCTTGTGGATCACCAATCGTGCAAAAATGACGGCCATGTCTTGGGATTTTTGGGTTCGGTTCGATTGTAGCAAAATGGGATAGGCCCGGTTTTGTATGGTTTGGGGCTGTTTTGTCTTTTTTCGGACTATGTACTACGGTTTTGCTAGTGCCTTACTAGCCTTGGAATAAAGTTTATGTTGGCCGTTCAAAAAAAAATCTTCAAGCTTTTCAAGCATAAAAATTCTGCACAAAATTTGTAAGATGAGAAGCCTTAATCTTCACTTTTCTTTCACTTTCTCCACCTCTCCTCCTTCTTCTAACCCCTTGGGAAAACCTCTAGGACTTTACTCTTGTTTGCTATGGCAAATAAATATGAGTAGGACACCAAAATGAGGCCTCAAAGGTGTTTCATCTTCTATTGTTTTTATGCACTAGAAGGTTAGTTGAAGTGATACCAACCAAGTTCACCAACAACTTAATGTTGGATGGACTTGTGCTATGGTTAATGGTTGACAAAGGAAAGCCAAGGCTCTTCCAAACTAAGTCACCATACACTACTTTAACCCTATAGTTATATTATGTAAATACTAAAATATATACTTTCTAAACTCTATTAATCTATTAACTTAGAAGGTTTGTGGATACATCCCTACCTTACCAATGCTTGACTCTTATGACCATCCGAATCACCTTCATGGTGGTTTGTGTTTTGGTTCGCCTAAAAGGCTTGCTTGACTCTTATGACCATCCGAATCACCTTCATGGTGGTTTGTGTTTTGGTTCGCCTAAAAGGCTTGCTTGAATCTCTTGAATCTATAACCTAAACTCGAAACTAAGACCCTTTATTCTTTAATTCTAGATAACCAAGGCTAAAGCTAAACCTACCAAGACTTACCTTTTTGGAACTCTATCAAACGCACCCAAAGGTGAGTTCATACTTGTCCCCCTTTTATTCTTTATTCTTTGGGGCTCAACATGTATCACTATCAAAACTCAAACGATTTTAAACTCTACAATCTATTATGCTTAGTCTAAAGTCTATCATATTCTATCATGCGCAATCTAAAGTCTATTATATGCTGGTACGCTATGCTATGTAGAATTATTTACTCTAACATACAAATGTTCATATAGTTGACAACCCACCTTGCATGTATAGCGCTATAGGATTGGCTATCCGCCCCCTACATGGGTCATGTTAAGCAAAATTCTTCGTGGCTAGTCGCCGTTTGTATGGTTCTCTTGCATATGCCTATAAGCAAAACTTTATTATACTATGTATGAATGTCAAAACTAGTATGCTCACCAATGCTTTATGTGTTGACGGATATTTTATACATGTTGCAGGAAATATTTATTGCAGGACATTCAAGAAAACTACTTAGGATTGGACATAGAAACTCACTCTAGTTCAAGTTATCATATTCTTGTTGTTGTATTTTTTCGTTATTTGAACTACTTGTATTTCTATTTTTAGACAATAAATGAAATTCTATCTTTAAACTATATTGTCACAAAATCTAGTGTCATGAAGTCTTTGAACAATCTACCACTAAGTCTCACCTCGATGATTCCGCCATCGGTTGGGGTGTGACAGTTCATAAGGTGACTCGAAATTTAGAATTTGTGTGGGCAATCGGTTGATGAGATAAACCGCGATTTGAAAGGCGTGAGACCAAAAACTAAGTGGCAAGTTTGCATGATGAAGGAGGGATAAGCCGGTTTCAACAATATGCCGGTGTCGTCTTTCAGCGACACCATTTTGTTCCGGTGTGTGTGGAGGAGTTGTAAAGTGGGAAATCCCATGCTTTTGAAGGTAAGGAATCAATGCAACATATTCGCCTCCATTGTCGGAAAAGAGGGATACAAGTGGCGTTTTGAAGAATTTTTCAACTAGCGATTTGAATTGTGGAAATAGAATTGAGATATCCGATTTCCGTTTAATAGGATAAAGCCACGTATATTTAGAATAAAAATCGACAAAAATGACATAGTATGTATATCCATCATTGGACGTTTGAACCGGACCCCAAACATCCGAGTAAATAAGCTCGAGTGGTTTAGACACTTTAAATGAGTTTTCTCCAAATGGTTGTTTATGACTTTTATTTAATGAACAAGAAACACAATGAAAAGAAGCATTTGACATTTTATTATAACCAAGTCCTAAGTTATTAAGCAAGAGTTTTAGAACTTTGATGGATGGATGCCCAAACTTATGATGCCAAGAGAGGAGCGATCCAGATGTCTTGATGCTGGAGTTGAATTGTTGAATGGATTGATGAGGAATGGTGGAAGCATAATAGATGTCATTAATGTTCACTCCCCGCATGAGTCGCACCCCCGTGCGAAGATCCTTGACAAAAAAATGAAAAGGAAAAAATTCAACGGAAACATTATTAGTTTTGCAAAGTTTAGCGACGGAAACGAGATGGTTACGTAAATGAGGAACAAGTAAAACATTGTTTAAGTTTAAAGTGCGAGTGGAGGTAGGAATAGAAGTATGGCCGATGTGTGAGATAGAGAGAGTTTTACCATTGCCGAGCACAATCTCATCGGGCCCGCCATACTCTGAGAGGTTGTGTAAATTGGACTGGTCGTGTGTAGCATGATCAGAGGCCCCGGTATCAAACATTAGTGGTGATGGAACTTGCGAGGAGCTTGCCATGGACGCATTAACAGTTGGGTTGGTAGAAGCATTGATGTTGTAGTCTTGTAAAAAACGAGCTAGCTTCCTGCAGACTTTAGTATCATGACCTGGAATGTTACAAAAATGACAATAAAAATTATTTCGGTTAGTTCGAAAATTATTTGTGTGCCCACTGTTGTGTTGGTGAGATGAGCCATTGTTATAGGCATTGGATGAAGTGTTTCTCGGTCCAAATGAGTTAGGCCGATTTGTGTTCCGGGCTGCAGAAGAAGGCCTTGAAACAGGTCTGGATCCTTGTCGTTGAGTGTTGTTAACAGTAGTGACCAGCGGTGCAGGGTTGGCGGCTTGTAGTGATCTCTCGTGATCAACTAGTTTCTCATAGAAATCGGAGAAGGTTATTGGTGTGTCACGGATCTTCAAGGCTGCAGAGATCTCTTTGTAGTCTTCACCAAGATGAGTGATAACGTGAACGATGAGATCGTCGTCATCAACCGGCTTCTGGGCCAAGGCTAATTCGTCCGCTATTGCTTTCATCTCATTGAGGTATTCTGCAACAGGTTTGTTACCTTTACTGTGTGTAGCAAGCTTGGTTCGGAGGGAGATGATCCGGGACCGCGAGACTCCGGCGTAGCTCTCGGTGAGGCGTTTAAAAAGCTCGTTGGATGTGTCAGCAGAAGATACGATTGGCTGAATCGTATCCGAACAACTTCCAAGAAGTGCTCCGAGGAGGATTTGATCTTGGCGGAACCAGTGACGGTATGCAGGATTTGGTTTGTCTTCAAGAGTTTTGGGTGGTGGTTCGGTACGACCATCGACAAATTGCTCGAGTTCGAACCCCTTTAGTGTGGACATTACTTGTTTACGCCATGAGGGGAAATTATTTGATGTGAGTTTGATTGGAAAGTTGGTATGGGTGGATAGCTCAATGATGGTAGAGGAAGTTGACATGGTGAAGAGGCTGTGTAAACTGGAGGGAAAAAAAAAAAGAACAGAGGTGAAGATTGGATCGGAAACTCAAAGGAGTTGAAAAGCTCTGATTACCATATAAAAGGTTGAATGATTGTTTTATTTTATGATTGTGGAATATTCCTTATAAACGCAATCCAAACACTAAAAACTGATTATCTGCGTTTTCAAAACGCTATAATCTAAAACTCAGATTCAAAACGCAAATCGCAATCCCAAACACCCTCTTAATAGAATGATATTGTAGCCTCATGGTTGCAACGGATGTGAGAGAGGTTTACCCACATTAGTGGGGTTCTTGTCTAGGGGTCTCAGGTTCGAATCATTGCTTCACCAAAAAATAATCATTGGGATTAAAAGGAGAAATCCGTGTGGGAAGGGATTCGATCCTGGGCAGTGATACTCTCAAAGGGACATCTTTACCACTAAAACACTACTCTTTAAAAAAAAAAAAAAAACACAATTAATAGCTTCTACCTTGCTCCATATTTGACCCATAAAAATAGGATTCTTTTATATCATCTCTTTTTTTTTTAAGGCAAATTTCATTAACACCAAACAAAAGGCGGCATCTCCAAGTTAGAGATAGACCGCCAAAACAAGAATTACATCAAAGGAAACGAAAACTTACACCAATCCTTCCAATCTACCATTCCTTTCTTAAATCTACTTCTAAACCATAGGTACCCCAAAGATTTTATATCCGAGACGATCCGAACCACATCCTCCTCAACATTATAGAAAATCTTCTCATTTCTAGCCTTCCAAATACGCCAACATGTCAAAACCAAAATACCGTACAAAGCCTCTTTCTTTATTTCCGAGCCGGTCATATCATCGGCTATATGAATCACATCCCTCACTGGGAAAACAAATATTGGGGTAATATTGCACCAAGTTGAAATGCCGCTCCAAACACCATTAGCTACTCTGCACCCCGAAAAAAGATGATCCGCCGCCTCATCTAAATCGCCACAAAACACACATGAACCGTCCCCCACATTGATATTCCTCTTTCGTAGAGCGCATTTGGTTGGAATCCTATCCATGGTCGCACGCCACATAAGCACGTTACACTTATTAGGTATCCATTTACTCCACTTGTAAAGAAATTGGTCATTCAAACCATTACTTCCTTTTAACCACATTCGAACCTCTTTGACAGAAAAAACATTGGCTGAGTCACTGTTCCATTGTCACATATCCTTATCTCCATTCAACACATAATTCGTGAGCTTCCTGTGCAATTCCGCTGACTCTTGAACTTCATCAGTGGACCTTGGATAATCTTTCCAACTCCATGAGATAGCATTATGATGACCATCCATCCCCAATCTCTTCACCACCACACACCATTTATTTTTCTCGAGCCGGAATAAAGTAGGATACATCACTTTTAACGGTTCACCTTCTAACCATGTATCAATCCAAAACTTCACCGCTTGCCCATCACCCACTTTGGCCCAAATGGTATTCACAAAACAACTACCTTGAACCTTCAACCGTGATCCATAAACATCGGTAAGTCAATTTCCTAGTTTTGAGAGTATAGGCCACGTATTTAATGTTTTCGATTTTAATATTTTCACTGGTAAAAGTATTAACTTGAAAACATCGGTAAAGTCAGCTAATACTTTCACTAGTTTTCAATTTCCTTAATTTTAGTTTGGGAAAACGAATATGAGGCCGTTACACATTTAACCTTAGATGCGAAACCAATCAAAACTCCGTAGTTTCGATTAAATCTTGCAAAAAAATAGTCCAAATCCTTTTAATTCCTCATTTACCCTCCATGAAATAAATTTAGCACACCCAATTCCAACACAGATCAATTAACTTCTAATTGGGATTATAAGTTTCCATCAAAAGTCCTTAATTTGTTTCCATCAGAAGACCCATTATCAATTAAAACAATTACCATAAAATGTGTTTACTCATTAATGAAATATAGTGATTATTGGCTGTATTTCTAGTTTTCGTATCACTGTATCAGTAACTTCTAATCTGTTGTTCATCTCCCTCGTTTTACTTTATCATTATTGAAATATAATGATTGAATTGGTTGCACTAATTGATTTTATGGAGAGTAAATGAAGAATTAAAAGGATTTGGGTTATTTTTAGCAAGATTTAATCAAAACTACGTAGTTTTTATTTGTTTCGCATATAAGGTTAGACGTGTAACAGTCTCATATTCACTTGCGCTACAAATCTCATCGCAGTAAACTAGCTGGTGGCTGGTAATTGTAGCTTTTTAGATATATTTAGGTGTTCGGCAGACGCTGAAGCTTTTAATAAAATGTATAAAATAATCAAAATGGGCATAATTAAAAGTATGTATGACTGTATGTATGTTTTTTTAATGGTGGAATGGGTATTTATGTCATTTTACTCATAAAAGTTTGTAATTAGAGGGTGTTTGGTTCTCTATTTTTTCCCCTCCTTTTAACTTATGACTTATTCGATAAGTCAAAAGCTAAAAATAAAGTGTTTGGGTAATTGTTTGAAAATGAACTTTTAAAAGAATTTATGCTTTGAAAAGGAGAAAAGGAGGGACAAGTCAAAAGTCACAATTTGTAACTTATGGGATTAAGGAGCTTTTGAGGTTGGAAAAGTCATAAGGTGAAAAAGAGAAGGAGAGCCGAACATGCTCTTTGTCAGTGTTTTTTTTTCTTAAACGTTAGTACTAATAACGTTTCAATATGAATTTTTTTCTCCTAACCTAAAAACTTCAAGCCATACTAACAAAAATAACTAAATTATATCGAGATACCGTTACAAATCATCCACCTAATAAAATAAGTAAACGGGTTCGTTACTCCCAACTGTATATCATTTCTTATCAACTAAGAAAAAACCCAAATCACCATACCCTGAAACCCCCTCACACACTTCCAATAATAATCACCATTCATCTCATAACCATCATCGATCATGTCAACTCCATCAACATCTTCATCATCAAACATCATGCTAGCAATCCACGAGAAAAAAACCGTCTCAATCGACCTCTACCGTCCGTTACGCAACTACATAGTCTTCACCTACTCAGAACACCAAGCCCTAACCCTAGACGACGATCTCGAAACCCTTAAATCCATGCGTAACTCTCTCGAACGTTCTTCACCAATCGATTCCCTTACATCACGTCGTGACCTTATCATCGATTACTTCAAAGCACTAACCGTTATTGAAACCAGGTTCCCTATCTCTCCTGATAAAGATCACGTCAATTCGATAACATTCACGTGGCACGACGCGTTTAAAAGTAAGAACAAGGCGTTGCAGCAGAATATTCATTTGGAGAAGGCTGCGGTTTTGTTTAATTTGGGATCGGTGCATAGTCAGATCGGGTTAGGGTTTGATCGGTCCACGGTTGAAGGGAGACGGCTCGCGTCGCACTCGTTTATTGCTGCGGCTGGTGCGTTTGCGTTTTTGAGGGATAATGAGTCGACTAAGGCGTGTGTTGGGAATTCGACTACGGTTGATGTTTCGGTTGAGTGTGCGGGGATGTTGGAGAGGTTGATGCTTGCTCAAGCTCAGGAATGTGTGTTTGAGAATTCGATTGCGAAAGGGAGTAGTAATGGCGTTTGTTCGAAAATATCCAAGCAGGTAGTTTTGTTGATCGGTTAGACGGTTAATTATATTATTTTTAACTTTTTAAGTTTAATACATTGTTTTGAAATGCAATTGAGTTTGTTTTAGAGTATAGATTTGATGTAATTTGAATTCAAGTGGCGCGTGTGATGAAGAAGAGAGCACGTATGTTAGAATGTTATTTGCAGTCTTACACGATGCACGTTTGTTTGTATATGTATAATAGATTTGATGTAATTTAAATTTAAGTGGCGCGTGTGATACTACAAAGAAGAAAGCGATGCATTATAATACTGTTTGCATATTTACATGATTTACGTTTGTTTTTATATAGGTAATAGATTTGATGTAATTTGAATTCAAGTGGCGCGTGTGATACTGCGAAGAAGAAAGCACATACATTATAATATTGTTTGCATATTTACATGAGTTACGTTTGTTTGTATATAGGTAATAGACTTGATGTAATTTAAATTCAAGCGGCGCGTGTGATACTGCTAAGAAGAAAACACGTACATTATAATATTATTTGGAGTTTTGCTTAATGTACATCTGTTTGTATGTAGGTGAGTCTTTATTATGAAGAAGCGTTAGCTGCGCTGAATGTTGCACCTCTAACTAACCACTTCGACAAAGCGTGGGTGGCTCATGTTCAGTTGAAGGCGGCGTTGTTTTATGCAGAGGCTTGTTATAGGTACAGTTTGGAGCTTCATGACAAGGAAGAGATTGCGGAAGAAATCACGCGGTTAAAGAGTGGTATTGGTGCTTTGACTGATGCGAAAAAGTCGTATTCGAAAGGGGCCGCGGCACAGATTCTTGATGCGATTAATAAGTTGGAGATTAATATGAAAGATAATTTGGAGAGGGCTATGAAGGAGAATGATAGGGTGTATCTTATGAGGGTGCCGCAAGCGAGCTCATTGCCGCCTCTGCCGGCGTTTGCGATGGTTAAACCGTTGAATATGAACGAGGTGTTGGATGCAAGCAAAGAGAAGATGTTTGCGATTCTTGTTCCAGACAGTAGTGCAAAGGCTTTATCAAGGTATACGGAAATGGTTGATGATGTTATCAGAACACAAGCTGAGAAGTTGCAGCAAGGGAGTGAGCTGGCTAGAGTGAGCCTTAAGGAAATGGATTTGCCGGATTCGCTTCTAGCATTGGAAGGACATTCTGTGTTGCCAACCGCTTTATGGGAAGATGTGGAAGCAGTTCAAATTAGTGGCGGTCCAGCTGGTTTGGAAGGCGAACTTCAACAACTTCGTGATTTAAGTAGGGTTAACAATGAACTGTTAGTTCAGACCGAGGAGCTTATTCAAAAAGAAGCAGCAGAAGATGCACAGTTTAGAAGCCAATTTGGGACGAGGTGGACCAGGCCTCAGTCTAGCACTCTCACGAAAAACTTACAGGATCGACTAAATAGGTTTGCAGCAAATTTAAAGCAAGCTGCAGAGAGTGATGGTAAAATTGAACGCTCAGTGAGAGACAACATGGCACTCATGTCTATTCTAGATCGCCGTCCAGTAAGTTTTCTTGAACTTATAGAATATATCTGGGGTGAGTTATGATGAGAGATGTTTGATGTTTCTTTTCTGTTTCAGCTTCTTAGTGCAACTTTTGATTAGAGGTGGGTAACAGGTTAAAATGGGTAGTTTTTGTATGGGTCTGATTGGGTTGGCCTGAAGCACTCTTGTCCATTTTTTTTACATAGATAGCCAGAGATCTGACGCGCTTACAGAAATTATTTCAGTTATAATCTGATTTTTTGGTTAAAGTAATTAGGAGGTTTTATCTATAAAAATATGTTTTTGGGTGGTTTTTGTTTTGTTTCACTTATTTCCTTTATGCTATTATATTTGTCTGAAATGTTTGACTTTGACCCTTTAGAGATAAGCATAACTGTTCCAATCTATTCATAACTAAATGGGCCGGAAATTCCACTTCTACTGATTAACAATTAACATAAGATATATTTGATGATTCATGTTATGAACTTATGAAAAGTTTTTCCCTTACTCCCATTACTTGATTTTATGAGCATTTCATTAGTTCTTCACTTTTTCTGATAAACATAACAGGTAACCTGTTAGTTCTGTTTTGAATGCATTTGCGTCATAATACATATAACATATATGATGAATTTTAAGTTATTCTTGCTCACGTGTTGTGAAGAGTCTTATCTATATGCACGCATTCAGTATTTTTAGGGCTGAATAAGTTTTATATTGTTGATAATGATATTTTGGTCGTTGCATAATTTGAGATGTGTGTGACATCTTTGATTCAAAACTTAATGTGGAAAAAAGTTGGTTTATTGAGTTTTCTTGGGCTAAATAGTTTATGCATGTGTTATTTGCCAGATTGAATCGGCTCTGCCAACCTTGGCTAAGCCAATCATGTCTTTGGATGCCAATGAGGATGCTATAGTGGGGACCCTGAAGCAGAGCTTGGTAATCTTACTTGTATTTTGTCAACGAGTTTACTTTAGTTATTTTTACCCTTGTAGGTTAAGATAGTTATAATTGTGGTGTTTCTTTCATAAAGTTTGTTTCTTTTATGTTGTTTTGTTATATAGAGACAATTAGAGACATTGGGTGCTCAAAGGGCAGGTCTGGAAGACATGCTGAAAGATATGAAGAGAAAGGTGTGCTTAATTCTACTAGTGATATATTTATGTTTTGATTTTTGGTTATTAATTGCAACTACAACAACAATTGTACCCGGTAAATCCCACAGATAGGTAGGGTCTGGGAGTGTGAGATGTAGGCAAGTCCTACCTCTATCACCAAGAAATAGAGAGACTGCTTCCAGAGAGACCCTCGGCTAAAAAATGCATAATAATAATAATAATAATAATAATAATAATAATAATAATAATAATAATAATAATAATAATAATTCCTACCTCTATCACCAAGAAATAGAGAGACTGCTTCCAGAGAGACCCTCGGCTAAAAAATGCATAATAATAATAATAATAATAATAATAATAATAATAATAATAATAAATAATAATAATAATAATAATAATAATAATAATAATAATAAATAATAATAATAATAATAATAATAATAATAATAATAATAATAATAATAATAATAATAATAATAATAATAATAATAATAATAATAATAATAATAATAATAATAAAAGCAAGGAGCAATGATAAGAGAAACAAGGTGAAACTAAGAATAGGAGCATATATAACCTCATAAAAATCAAATTATAAGAATACATCGACATGCATCGCTCACCTAAAAAGTAGACATATCCGACCCCCTACGATAAAGCTAAGACACACATATATTTATCCCTAATAGTCCTTAACCTTAATCATATTTCTCCACCCGGTCCTAATCCGACCCCCTACGATAAAGCTAAGACACACATATATTTATCCCTAATAGTCCTTAACCTTAATCATATTTCTCCACCCGGTCCTATCTTGGACCACGTCCACAGAGAGGTGCAACTCTAGCAAATCCGGTCTAATCCGCTCATCCCACGTCACTTTAGGTCTACCTCTCCTCCTCTCAAGGTTGCAAAAGGCGCTAGGCGGGTGGTGAGGTCCAGCCTAGGGACTAGTCGGGATTAGGCGGGACTAGTCGGGATTAGGTGGGACTAGGCGAAAATTAGGCGGAATTAGGCGTTTTGGTATTTTATACTATATACACACAAATTTAGGTGTTTTTTGAAAATATGTTAACATATATACCCATAATACTTAGAAATACTTAGATATATACACATAATACTAAAAAATACTTATAACTACTTGGAAATTTAATTAAAAAAAAAAAATCACCGCCTAGGACCACCTAGGCCCGCCTATGCCCGCCTAATGGCCAAAACGCCTAGATCTCCGACTAGGGCCTAATTCTGGTTTTCTTCACCGCCTAGGCCGATTTTTGCAACAATGCCTCCTTCCCCTCCACAGTGAGGGTTTCCACTGACCTAACCGGTACCGTCGTCTGCTTCCTCTTCACATGCCCAAACCGTCTCAACCTACCCTCCTTTATCTTATTTGCTATACTAGCCACACCTAACCTTTCCCTAATTGCAACTATGAAGTAGTATTACTTCCACAATCATCGAGTCTATCAAATTAAGCCATTAATGTTTTATTTTTACATTCACCGGCTTCAGGATGATATACTCCCGAAGTTGATGACATCCACAGGTTCATACGAGGATCTTTTCAGAAAAGAGATAGCAAAATATAATAATATATGTGAAGACATATCTCAAAACCTTCAAGCTCAGGAGCAATTATTGGGACATATTCAGGTCTTTTTTATACCTCTTTCTACATCTCAAAATCAAATTTCTAGTATATAATGCATGATTCCTGAGAGTCGGGTTTTTACTATTATTTTGATCTTCCAGTAGTTTATACAGTTGATTCTCCTAGACACTGATTTAGTTATCTTGTTTGTAGGCTCAAAACCGTGAATTTGCTGCCACCTTCAATATCGAGGATTACAGAGGTAACTTTTTCTTTCAATAAATGAATGGTACTAATTAAATCAAATTTCAAATTTTAATTTATTAATGTACTGTAATTCTATATTTTATATGATTACAACTGTTTAACCTGGCCTGGCCCGGCCCATATGATCTTGCCCATCGTCAAAGTTTACTGTTTTGACCCTTTTCTTGACCCAACTTGCCCATTTTGCAACATGTTAATATGTTATACAATAGTATGGAGCCATGCAGGTCTGACCCATTTGAACCCATGTCAAAATTTACTGTTTTGACCCTTTTCTTGACTCTACTCTCCCATTTTGCCACATCTCATAGGTTGATATACTGTAAAAATTTGTAATTTACGAATTATTATTACTATTACATATAAAAATAACTAAATGCTATATTAATTACCTTTGTCTGCAGCTGCCTGTGAAAAGTGCTATAAGCAGATCGAAGCTGCCGTAGCTAAATATCGAGAAATCAAAGAGAACATTAATGAAGGACTCAAATTCTATGTTACTCTTCAGGTATGGATATTTTTTTTTCTTTTTTTTATTTATTGATCAATTAAAATTAACTAAATTGTTTTAATTAAACAGGATGCAATTACAAATGTAAAGCAACAGTGCAGTGACTTTGTGATGACACGAAGCATACAATGCAGAGAAATGATTGAAGATGTGCAGAGACAAATGTCAGGTTTAAGTTTTCAAGATGGTAAAAACTCGAACACTTACAATTTCCCTTCAACCGGACCCCCTCAAAGAACATCTTCCCAGTCAGACCTCGCCAACCAACCCCGCCCTCAAACACCTTATTACCCCCAGCAGCCGCAGCAGCCAGCAGCATACGCACAGCAACACCCTCCACAGCCTGCTGCGACATCAGGATATGCTCAACACCCGCCCTATTCCCACCCCCAACCACCACCACCTTACCTTGGCGGGTCTCCCTCTCCATACCCACCTCAGCAGGGCCAACAACCGCCACCAGCTGGCGGGTACGAGTATGGTCAGCCTGCTTATCCTGGATGGCAAGGCTCGTACTACAATGCACCAGGTCAGCAACCTGGATCATTTCCTAGTCCACCATATACAGTTCCTTCTCCTTACCCTCCTAATCAGAGTAATTACTACAATAAACAATGATCTTGTTTTGTCATGAATGGTTTTTTGGTCTCCTTATAATAATATTGTTTTTACGCTATCTCTATCTACTGTCTATACGTAGTTTAATAATACTATGTAATATTTTATGGAGAATTTAGTGCCGGACATTTGTAAACTCAGCGAATACACGCTTGTGTGTAATGGACCTTTATGGTATATAGTGTAAGTGTGTTGTGTTCGTTTTCATGCTTATGATAAAAACTTAGTTGCAATTCTCGATCCAAATGTTTTTCAGCAGGGCTGAAAGTGTGTCGCCAAAACTTTGTCATTCAGGCCGAAAGCGGGTTGGATAAATCTCATTCAAGAAAATTATTTTTCTTTCATCGTCGACCAAAGTTAAGTTAGGGTCTCCCTTTCATCGTTCATTGAACAAGACTGAGGATCGATTTTTTGATGATATTTGATGTAAGATCACATGAAGTAAGATAATAAATAGAATAGCAGAAGAACATGTTTATACCACTGTTAAGAGTGTGGTGTCGAACCGGTGCAAATTTTGATGATTTTAAGTGGGAAAAAGTGTGGTTATAGAGGATTTTGACTAAGGTAACAAGTTTGGTCAAAGTCAATGGACAATGGCACTCTTTGGTCTTGCAAGAGGTAGTCCACTGTCCACATCAACTTTCTATCATCCCACTTCAAGTTTTCGTTTCACACCTTATTGTTATACTTATTCAAGAACTATATCAATAGACAACAGTATAAGCTTTGCCAAGTTATTGCTAAAAAAATTATACCAAAAAATGAAAACCAATAAATTCTAGAGACCGATATCACAAATCACCTCAAGCAACAACATCGTGTGCTGATATGCGAGTGTGTGACACATAATATGATTTTTAAACGATATGAGTGTTAAAAGATGGAAAGAAAAACGAGTTTTTTTTTTCTTTCAAAATCACGGATGTTTAAAATATATAGGCTATGGTGTTTGTCTTGTTTGCTATTAAAAGTACGATTATAAAATGTTTACAAGTTTTTTTGGGTGTTTTTCATGGGTCATTTACTATATTTTAGCAGTAATCTAATTATTTTTCTATATTATGTGTCAGTAAGAGCTAATCAAGTTTTAACACCCTAAGTAAATCTCACACCTTTATGAACATAAGAGATGTCTATTTATTAACAAATGTACCACCTCAAACACCACTAACTCATTTTAAGCATGTTAGTTGTGAATGATAGGATAACAAATGTACCACCTCAAATACCACTAACGCATTTTAAGCACGTTAATTGTGAATAATATGAGGACTTTACAGTTAAACATGTTTGATTGAGAGTAATTCCAAGATGATTGACCTCTTACGAAGTCTTTATTGTAAGAGCAACAAAAAACATATACGTGAGCTACTCATGGAAAAAACCGGCATAATTATTGATACGAGGACATGATATTGCATAACTAGTAGCATATAAAGTTTCTCAAAAGATAAAATTTGTAGCTATGACAAAGTCGCTTTTCGTGATGACTTGGTCCTCATGTACCTTTTGCTATAGGTATATGTGTGAACTGTGTAACCATGCTACTAAGTCAAGAGATTTATTAATTTTAAGGAAAGCTCAAAGAAGCTAACAAAAAACAAATACATAAAAGTATTAAACACCAACACAAATCTATCTAAGAATACAAAGAAAAGTATTTGAACAAACAATAGTAGTTGAAAAGTCACTAACTAACTAACTTCTTTTTTTAACGGCAAGTGGTGCAGTCGGTGGAGCTCCACCTAACACCCTAGTCCAGCCTGTACTGATTATCCATCCCACCTGGATTGGGGATCTCCCCAGGTGGAGCCCCTACATGTGGTAAATATGGCTCCGACCGGAATTGAACCCTCAACCTCAGGGGCCGACATATGGCTTAAGTAGGGGTCGCGGACGTTGCGGCTCAACTTCGTGCGCGTAGTGAAAATTTTGGTTTTTTTTACGAAATTTGGAAAACGTTGCTACTAAAATGAAAAAAATGAAAAATGTTACTACTAATTTTGTGGCCTAGATCCGCCACTGCTCAACCTCCACATGATATCCGCTCAACTAACTAAATAACTAACTGTTAAGTCTGTTTAGGGATGGCAATCAAACCCGAACCTGATGGGTAAACCCGAAACCCGATACATTTGGGACGGGTTTGGGGTCGGCTAATCGGGTATGGGTCCGGGTATGGGATTAGTTTTTATTTTTTTCGCGGGTTTGGGACGGGTTTGGGATTTGATGATATATTCGTTTACCCGACCCGATTACCCGATAAAGTATACCCGTTTACCCGATTAGATACCCAATATAATTTCTAATATATCTATTTAAATATGTATGCATAATATATCAAATTGTCCATCTAGACTGTCATCTTGTGCTAAAAATTACCAAAAATTAGTGTATACTATTTGTTATCTATGTATTTGAGTGTTTTTATAAGATTCAAGTATTTTATATTTATACATTGTAATCATTTACATATATATTTAATAATGCTAAATGTAATTTGATAATAGTTACCTAATAGATACACGCCGGGTCTTTGGTCGGATATACTCAATAGGTAAGTTTTAAAAATTAATGGGTTTACCCGAAACCCGCGGGAATACCCGATACCCGATGGGTAATTACCCGGCACAAACCCAATGGGTTTTGAGCCGGGTTTGGGACAAGCATACCTAATCGGGTATGGGGTTGGGATTACCTAAACCCGTCCCAAACCCGACCCATTGCCATCCCTAAGTCTGTTAACATGGTTGTACCAATAATTAAATAGCATAAACGTTTTAAATACACAGCCTAAAACGTTTTATAAAAGTAAGAGTTAATAGCGAAAATCGTCTCTGGGGTTTGGTCACTTTTGCCACTTCAGTCCAAAACCCAAACCTTTTACATCTGAGTCTTCAGTTTTATTTTTTTTGCCAAATTCATCCCTGAAAAGGTTTGGGTTTTGCTAAATTCGTCCCTGAGGTTTGGTCACTTTTACCACTTCAGTCCACAACCCAAACGTTGTCAGGGACGAATTTGGCAAGAAAAATAAAACTGAAGGACCCAGATATAAAAGGTTTGTGTTTTGGACTGATGTGGCAAAAGTGACCAAATTTTAGGGACGATTTTGGCTATTAACTCTAAAAGTAACTTACAAAACTTTATTTCTTTTTCAGTTTGGAAAAAAAATTGAAACTTTTTTTAATACCTACAACTCAAAAATTACTTCAATAAGTTAATCATGCTAACTTCTTTTATAAATAAACAATCGAGCTAATTAATTACATATATGATCACAAAGGTAGAGTAATGCTACGACTTTGCTTTCATATTTTTTTCAAAATTAACACCTTTAGTTATATAGAGTAAAGATTAAATACATATAGTTTTTTTTGTAAGAACTGTGAGAATCAAAGGGGGTAAAAAAATTTATTTTTTTTTTAGAATTTTTTTCCCATGTGCTTAAACATTCTTTCTAGATGAATAATACAAAAAAAAAATTAATTTTTTTTTTTAGTGTAATTACGTCATTAAGGTAAATACATTAGTTTACACTAGAGTAATTATGTAATTACTCTACACGTAATTACTCTACACCAATTTTTTTTTTTTTTTTTTTTTTTTTAGTTTTCAATACTATAATACATGTTTAACAATATGGGAAAAAAAATTGAAAAAAAAAATAAAAAAAAAAACTCTTCTTTGATTCTCACAGTTCTTATCAAAAAAGTTATTTGTACCGGATCTTTACTCTAGTTATATATACCCAGAATATGTATAATATAAGTTACATCATTTTATATCGATCCTTGCCACTTGCAAAATATGCGACTAAGGCCTTCAGGCCAAGAGGGTTGCAATACCCGCAAGTGCTCGGATTCAAACTCGGAAGAGGGTAAACTCAAAAAAAAATAATAATAATAATTTTTTTGAGGCAACCTTTCACTCTCCCCAAACGAACTTTGACCAACTATTATTCACCTTCAAATATTATTTTGTTACAAAAATAGGCCCACACGCACCAATTCACACCATAACTTTTTCAATGTCAAAACAAAATCAACTTTCCTTTATTTTTCATTCACACATATCACGCGTAATTGTGTACACGACAACATATTTATATGCCTACTTGTTTATACCAACACTAACACACCACTAAATTACTAAACCACTGATCAAGTTCCTTCAACACTAGTAGAAAGAATGGGGAACTATGCATCAACATGTGGTTTTATTATTGCTCCAATGATGAAAACCAACAAGGCAGCTAGAGTTATATTCCCCTCAGGCGAAATTCGACAGTTTCGGGAGCCCATCAAGGCCGCGGAGATCATGCTCGAGTGTCCCAGCTTCTTTGTTGTCAACTCTCGGACGTTAAACATTAACCGCGGTTTCTCACCTCTGTTAGCCGATGAGGATTTGGAGCCGGGAAATGTTTATATCATGTTTCCGATGAGGAGGGTGAATTCCATGGTCACTCCCGCGGATATGGCAGTTTTCTGGATGTCGGGTAGTAATGCGGGTAAACGGATATCAACAGAGATGGCAGCAAACGACGGTGGTGGTGGTGAAGTGAAGATCGTTGAGCAGCCAAAGCCAAGGCTGGCGGTGGAAGCGCCCGAGTTTAGTTTTAGGTTGGCGGTTGGTCGGTCTAGGAAGCCGGTATTGGATACGATTATTGAGGAACCGGGTTGCGTGCGATACAAGATACTAAATTGGATACAATAGTATGATTGTTTTGAAGTCATGTTTAGATTTTAAAAATAAAATGTAACACTGTAAACTAATTTTACATAAGGGTAAAATGTAATCTAAGTCTCACTTATGACAAATGGTGTATGGAAAGCATTCTACATTCTGAAATTTAAGGTTTTCCTCAAACTTCGGTTATTCGGTCTGTCGATGACACATGGACAGTACGGTCAACACGACAAAGCTTTCCATTGCATTTGCCTTTAATCTTGGACGCAATCTTAGCAAACACTTCCTCCCTTTGGGGCGGTTTGCATATATTATCCAAAGTAAAAGACTCATTACTACTGCTACAGAAATAAGAGCTAAACCTGCGATCACCATCTGCAGGTGGTGTTGCAGTGGTGTGCAGTGGTCGGAGGTGATGGTTGTGAAAGTTACCCGAACAAAATTGCAGTCCTGGAAGCTAAGTAAAGGCGGCGTGTAGTGTTGGAGGGCGTAACTTATGTTTACGGCTCCCACGAGTTGCTGGTACATCTCGGGGGGTCAATCTTCCGGTAGTGGTGCATAATCCTGACTCCGACACTGAACATGTGTAGTTCTGCCACACCTACAAATCATAGTTGGATCAAGGACACAGTTAAGTTTATCAATTTTGACTTTTGAGGTCAAAGTAACTAATTCCTTTTAAAACATTCATGTAATTTGTTGGGAAGTTTTACGAAATTGATACAATCAATTTCACGAAGCAATATACGCCATTCCTGAAGATGAAAACTTGCCAAATTGACCTGAAAAAAGGTCAACCTACCAGATATTTGACTTTAGAGGTATTACACCATTCTTAAAGATGAAAACTTGCCAATTTGACAAGACCAAAGTCAACTTACCAGAGATGCGTTTGACATTGAGACGTCGTTTGATGAACAATTTCGTTCTTGGAGCTGCGAGTCATATGGAGAGCATACGTACGGCATCAAAGGGCCCGATTGATTATAATAATTAGGGTTCCCCGATGGCATCCCATATGAATTTGCATACGAACCTATGAACCCGTTGACTATATTTCCAAGTTCGTTGATCACTTGTTTACTCTTAAATAAAGTCTGGTTCGTGGTCCTCTGGTCAACACAAGGAAGGATATTGCTAAGGGTCGTTTCAGCATTCTGGTGATCTGCCCACTGTTCCATTGCCAGACACGTGTCGGAGACTGCACTGCAATTTTGCTTTTATGGTCAAACCTAGTACTTTTCAACTAAGGGGTGTAAACGAGCCAAGCTGAACCCGAGCTCGTCTAGGCTCGAGCTTGGCTCTTTTATTATTTAGTAATTCATTTATATACATTTTTAATTGTTTTTTTAATATTTTAACTATAATTTTCATAAAAACATAATGTATATTATTTTAGTTATTTTTATCATAATTTGTAACTAAAATTAGTCATCATACAAATATATTAAATAAAAGTTATATAAACAATAGGCTTGTTTAGACTTGTAACTTGTAAGCCAGCTCAAGCTCGATAAGTGAAGCTCGGGCTCGAGCTCATTTATTAAGCAAGCTTATTTTTAGGCTTGAGCTAGGATCTAACTTTTAAGCTTGGCTCGATTGGAGCTTCTAGCGAGCCAATCTAGAGTAGTTCGCGAGTGGCTTGGCTGGTTTACACCCTTATTTTCAAATATAAAATTTGTTCCAAACTTTAAAATGCAGCATCAAGATTCAATCATTTAAACTTTGTCTTACTTGTTGAGGATTACAAAAACCCCACACAGAATGGAAGTAACCACAACAAGCAACCATCCACCAATGATGAATCTGCAAAAATATTATTTTTACAACTAAAAATTAACAATCAACCTCCCAAGAACAAGAACAGTAACTAGAACAAGAACAAGAAAGAAGAACGTACAAGTGGATTGCGTTCCTGTGACCAAGAACTGACAAATCTGTAACCAAAAACCAAGACGTGTAATTAGCGATTTGGTAAAACAAGTAAACAAATGAAATGAAATGCTTAGAACACGTACAGAGGCCTAAAATAGAAACTACAAGCATTACTATTGCAACAGTAATCAACGATGATCTCCTGAAAAAAAAAAAAAAAACAGTAGGTTTTTAAGAATCTTGAAACTTCATAGTCGAACTTAAAAAAACATGTTCATAATGTGATCATACACAGCATCAAAGACGGTTCTTATTTTTCGTGAACTTTGATGTGTTTTTCGGCCCAATGTATCTGATGCTGAATTTAAGTCAATGTTTAGTTTGTCAATACTGTCTTTAACATCTGAAGGAAGATAAAACTGTGCCACGTTGACGGTTTTTGCTAGTGATAAATATCCCGTAACATTAACCAGTGTCTGAACGGTGTAATCTGATTGGTCAACAACGTAATTTAACGTGTCTATTACTTCACCATGAAATTCATCCTGCCCCACTGAAAGAAGAATGCAGCCAGTCCTGAAAAAGACTATATTTCTTAATTAAATTGTAACAAAGAACATAAATGTCATGTCTTCCCTTGATTTTAAATGTTACACTTGACGTTAAAGACTTAAAGTAGTACAATGGTCATTTAGTTTTGTGGTTAGTGATTTGACTTTAAAAGTCAAAGTTGTACAATGATCATCTAATTTTATGTTTTTAGGTAAATATGTGATTTGAGATACTTACGCTGCAGCACACGTGAAGATAACAAGTAAAACTAAGCATATCATCTGGGAAAGCCGGGAATCTTTGCCTTTAATATTTATTCTCCATCCACAACAGTGATGTATGATCATTGCTAAGCCGAACAACACAAACCATAAGATGGCTAGAATAAAAGGAGCGGTCCCTGTGAATCCTACAGACTGTACACAATGTCATTAGCAAATTTCAATTCAAAAGGTGAAAATTGAAATAAGTTTAAAAAGAAACCCGAAAGCGTCATGTTTTTAAAGACTTCCAAGGAAGGAGAAGATGCACATTTACTCTAAGATTTCAAAGGAGGGGTCTGCCTTAAGAGATTTGTAATTTGTATAGTATGCATATCAGCATATCAATACATTTGTAGTTCATAAAATACCAGTGTACTGAATCCAGATCAGATTAAATCAAATCAATCGAAATAGCCACTTATCAGAATATAATGCCTAATTTGGTTACTTGTTAGACCAGTTTCGAAACATGATTTGCATCAGTAACAGACTTAATTCAAACAAAGGCGGTATTTGGACATCTATATAGATCAGTTACTTCAATTTGATGTTAGCAATAATCAATTTTGAACTTATTTATGACTTTACGATTAGTCGATTACTTAATGTCAAAACATTCCATCTTGGTGAGAGGTAAGGCGGTAGGGTGTGGGGGTCGGCATAGGCCTGTCGACCTGTAGCCAGGGACGGCTACACTGCCCCCCGGACCGTCAACGTCGTCGCCGTCCTCTGCTTACTGTTCAAGACGTGCCTCCTTTTGTCAAATGTGACTGTTGGATGGTGGTCGCCGGAGAAGAAGGGAGGTCCGTCACCACACCCTAGGCTCGTCACCGTGAGAAGAGGGAGGTCCGCCGGTGACGTGGCGGCACGTCCTCGGAGACGGTCCTTCACCACACCGTTTGGTCTAAGGACTTCTAAGAAAACTGATTAGGTACATAAATGTGAAATTAACCTATGGTCTTGAACACAAACATGGATAATCTAAACTGAACAAAGAAAACTTACAGCCCAATAATGCTTATCAGTGATGTCCCATCCACCTTGATAACGCCTGAACCGGTTAAGAATATCCGGCCTCTTGGTTCTTGACCCTGCCAACACAAGTGCACCGGACGGTTCATTGGCTGGACCAGGAGCTTCAGCTGCTGAGCTACTCAAGATCCCATCTCTCCAATGACCCAAATTATCTTCCTCTACAATCATCAACCACATTTAACACATGTTTATCCAAATTCATACATCTTTCAACATATTACACCATGGAAACTCTAAAATCCATCAAAACCATATCATTTCAACCGATTTAACCGACGAAAACTATTTGATAGCTAAAGTAACAACAATTCAAGTCAAATTACACATATGATAGAAACCCCCAAAGCTACTCAAATATATCGTCAACCAAATTAATAATAATAATAATAATAATAATAATAATAATAATAACAGTTATATCAGAGAGCAAACAGATCAACTTCGAGAGATAATCAGTATTCAGTAATATAAATACGAACGTATCTAAAACTCGATCAATTAATAATAATAATAATAATAATAATAATAATAATAATAATAATAATAATAATAATAATAAAAACAGTTATATCAGAGAGCAAACAGATCAACTTCGAGAGATAATCAGTATTCAGTAATATAAATACTAACGTATCTAAAACTCGATCAATTAAACATAAACATAATAATAATAATAATAATAATAATAATAATAATAATAATAATAATAATAATAATAATAATAAAAACAGTTATATCAGAGAGCAAACAGATCAACTTCGAGAGATAATCAGTATTCAGTAATATAAATACTAACGTATCTAAAACTCGATCAATTAAACATAAACATAAACATAAACATAAACATAAACATAAACATAAACATAAACATAATAATAATAATAATAATAATAATAATAATAATAATAATAAATGATATACAGATCAGAGTCCAGAAATGCAGTATACCTAAAATAGATTTAAGTTGATGGATGTGGAGTGAAGTAAGAGGTGAAGCACAGGTTAATACAAAGCTGAAGGTGAAGATGAAGACGAGCAATGAGAAGCAGTGCTTCGTATTCGTCTCCATATATTATTTATTATTATTATTATTATTGAGGACAAAACAAAATCTCAGTCCGTATAAGACATATAATGTGCTGATCAATTGCTTGGTGCCACTTTGTTGCAGAAAATAAAAAAGAAGTAGTAGAAGCTGCTGCACATGGTGAAGGTTTGCTTCATGTGCTTGCTTCTGTGTTGAAATGTTTTTAAGTTAATCTATGCATATACGTACAGACACTGGATCGAGATACATGTGTGTGTATATATATATAGAGAGAGAGAGAGAGATAGAAAGAGAGATCTAGAGAGAGAGTGAGTGACACATGGGTTTGATTGAGGGTGAAAGGGGAAAAGGCGGGTGAGTAACCGAGTATCCGTGAAGGAAGAGAGACCGGTTTTTATAGTCATAGTTACATAGTAGGAACCTTATTATTTTACCGTTTTTTTTAGACATAAAGCACTTTATCGGTATGGTTATATTATATTATATGAGTTTTACTAGATTATACCCCATGAGCCTCCCGGGTTAAGAAATCTAACATGACATATTAATCTTACATATAAAATAGAATGATGCGTTTTACAACTATATGCAAGAAAGCTTCGGGTAGCACCTAACCTAAAACAATTAAAAATGTATCTCAAATGTTAACGCCTAACCTTAAACAATGTATAACTCTAATATTAATATCTAACCTAAAACAATGTATAACTCCAATGCTAACGCATGTTGAAAATAGAATTCATATTTACCGAAACATAATTAGTGACTTGCCTATACATGATTAATGATTTACCTGAACACTTTGTGTTTTTTTTTCATGTATGAACAGAATCCTACAAAAAAATAGTCGTTTTTTTCTCCGTTTTTATATAACATTATGGTACTCGTTGGAAAGATAATAAAACGCTCGTTAATTTGGCGTAATTTTTCTCTTTAAAAAATCTCGTATATAAAAGACATTAACGTTTAAAAATTATGGGAGGAAACATAAAAGATAAGAAAAAAAAATCCAATTTTGTTTTTATATTTTTTTTTCCTAAAATATCTCAATGCCACATAGAATGACACATGACACACTAAAAAAAGAGAATGCCTCTTTGAATGTCATGTCATTAAAATGACTTTGGTTTATTATATATATAGATATAGATATAGAGGTTTAGGTTCCTATACAAATGCCAAAATGTGTGAGAAGGGTGAGAAGGCTTCTGGTTGCGACACGTGGCACAGGGTCTTTGGGCAATTTAGTAATTTTGACATATAATTAAAAAATATTAAAATTATAATTATGGTAAGAGAGGTGAGAGAGCATAAAAATAGATAAAGAGAGAGAGCCACAAGAAAGAGAGAGAGATGGACACGCCTTATCACTTCCGCCACCAATTAAAGCACCACCATGCACTGTAAATAATATTAAGAGAAAATGTTTTGTATACAAAGAAATAAATAATTTTGCCTTTAGAATTAATGGGGATGTGAGATTAATTGGTGGCTTTTCTTCGGCCGAGGCACACCCAAACTAACACCGACACATACAATGATACAAAAACACTCTCATCCTTTTTATACAGGCGGCAAGTTTATGAACACTTTTTTTATCCAACCTCCAAGTTGCAGGTATAACACAACCGCACAAACAAGCATAGTGTTTAACAATCAACGTGTGGTGTTTTATATTTAAGATAGATTTTTAGTTATTTTTTTATACAACGTTTGGTGTTTTATTATATTCTTATAAAGAGTGTTAATCTTACATGGTGTTTTATCAATTACAAAATTTTAAAGTTTACAAAAATAAAACTAACTTATATGACCATATGAAGATAAAACACCTAAATATGAATATATAACACCACACTGTAATACAAACATTCCAGATATTAAACACCATAACTTGAATCTTAATACATGCTTCAAGATGTTAAAACACTATGTGTGTGTAAGAGAGAGAGAGATTAATAAAATGAAACCTAACTCTCTAAATTGTATATACGATACATTCTCCTACATATATAAAACATGTTGTCTTCTTGTTAGAGTGAGAGGGGTAGATTAAGCAGTTATCGTGAGAGAGAAAGAGAGAGATAGAGTGAGAGATATAAAAGGAATTAACATGAAAAAAGGAGAAATAGTGGGGAGACTTTTAAAATAATTTGTCATTTTACTCTTATACCCTTGAAATATCTAATTAATTAATTTAGTTATAACACTAATTACAAATTTGCCATCTATTTAATCTCAATCATCTATCTATAGATCTAATGGTCCAAAACACTTCTTATCCTTCTCACAAAAAACACCCTTTGTACAAGAACTCTACCCTAGATATAGATATGCAGCACTACACTGAAAAAAAAACCCACAAATATCTTCACAGGACCTCTACTAGATGAGTTTACTAAAACAAGCAAATATCTTCACGGGGCCCCTACCCGTGACCACGATGACAGTGTTACCATGTGAGAACTGGGGTACCCATGGACTTTGCTGGTAGTGCCCCATCCCCTTATGGAATTCTAATGGTAACATGGAACATCATTTTATGACTTTAATTGTTTTACAAACATGTACAACATTTTGAGTAGTGTTTGTAAGTTCATCAAATTTTGACATTTTTAATCAGTATGATAGTATTAGTTATTTAAAAAACAAATGTTAGAAGTATGTGTATCTTGAATACGTTTAAGAATTTTAATATATTAAAACTAGGTTAATTAGTTTCTTAGTATGGAATTAGTAAGTACGTTAAGATTTGTGTGATATTAACCCTTATCAAAACACAAACTACATATAATAATGCGATATTTGTCTTTAGTTCTTTTAATAATATTAATCTTTTATAATTGGAAAATATTATAATTAGATAGTTAGGTTTAATTACAAACTAAACAACAATTTGTTAATGTCAATAATGTCAAAATGAAATTTAAAAAAATTGATAAAGAAAAACAAAATACCAACCAATAATGTAACCAAAAAAAATATTGTATGTGGATTAGAAAGAGAACTTTTTCAAGAAATCTTTTTTTTGTTTTTTCTGTAAAGTACAATTTACATTAAGATGACAGGTAGACGGACAACAGGCTGTATCGTAACCTCTTTCCGATAGTGAAACTTAAGCTACTAAAAACAAAGCCTTTGCCCTTGGGGGTCGAAATATTATTGTAGACGACCCGTTGAACTCTCTCAAGAAACCGATTAGCGTCCGGCGCCATAGAGCTAAAAGCATCAAAGGCTAGGGGATAAAACCATGTTGATTAAGACAAGAGTATTATTATTTATTTTAGAGTTATTGGATTTTATTACTCCCAACTATCACTTTGACTCCTGCAACTCCCAACTTAACACTTTGTTTATTGTGTCACTCCGGAGGTACTTTACCACGTCAGATCCGGAGTGACACAACAAACAAGGTGTTAAGTTAGGAGTGACTGGAGTCAAATTGATAGTTGGGAGCGGCAACGTCCAATACCATATAGTTGGGAGTAATAAAATCTAATAATCCTTTATTTTAAACTGTTCAAAAAATATTGCGATGTTTGGATTAGTTAAAGAGATTAGTTAGCACCTTTTTAATTTATGGGGTAGGGGATATGAGGGTATGGTCCGTATGGAGTTGTTGGACCACCATTTAGATGCTTAATTCTTTAAATTATATTATCAGACGTATTTTATTTGATTTTTTATATTAAAGAAATCGTTTTCTTTTATAAAAATGTATGTATCTTTTTAGGGAAAATGAAGTAAATACGCCTGTTTATCTATTTGATTATTAGAGAATTAATATATGAAAACTTATATATGAACACAAGAAAATCCAACAATAAAGACACATAAAAATGAGGATAAGATAAGAACTAACATATAGAAGACACTTCATTAGTGTTTGTTTTATTTGATTAGTCTCTATCAGAAAAATATAATAACCAAAGATAAAATGCTCATCTATATTGTATTTAATATATTATTATATTATACTTTGTTGACGTTTGATGAACTCTGCTAGCTATAAACGTACCATTAAAAACAAGTTAAGGAAATACGATAACGATTAATAGCAATGATATCGCTTAATCAAAACCAAATCCGCGGTCAGGGACGATTATAATGAGATAATTAACGAAACATGAACACATAAATATGTAGCAGAAATTGAAGATGGATTATATTAAAGATCCAGTCATTAGTACGTGACAAGAAGCCACCATTGGATTAGATTGTTTCTTTTTCATATGTAAAAACTATAATGTGACAAGTTTTAACCGAAACCGCTACTGAGATTTACCCAGGACACAGGTAATGGGTAACTGCATGTTGCTTATTTTTCCACCATGGGCATGTATGCAAATCTTTATACTGAAGAACCTGTATGAGATCAATTAAACAAAACAGTTCGGTATGCCCAAAGTATAATCACAAACCGTCAAGCTCAAACAGACTAAGTTGGGCTGCAGCTGGAGGAGATTCAAGCTGCAGTGGATCGGGTTTACCTTGGTCAACATTTGGAGTCTCAAGTATCTCGAATGATTGGCCTGGTGAGTCATCACTTTCCACGGCGGGCTCATCTGGTTCTATTTGTGGTATGGGTTGGTCAACCGGTGGTGGTTCAAGTGGTTGGTATTTGGGCTTGTTCTTCTCTAGAAGGACGTATGTGGCGTAATACCAAAATAACAGGATTCTACTTTGGGCCATCACAGTCTCAGGTATGGTGCTACCCCCGAAAGAAAGCCTCTCTAGAGCCTGTAATACATGATATATAAATGGTTTGGGTAAGACAGGTTGAGCAACGGGTCAAAATGGATTAGGCTAGAAACGGGCTATAGCAGTTGGCCCATGAACACTTTCTGTTCTTTTTAAGTAATACTCCAAAGGGTCATTTCGATTTTCACAATTGACACTGACCTAATTTTTATAGCAAATACAACCTTAAATAGGCTGTAGATGACTTTGACCTAGGGGTGTTCATCGGTTCGGTTTACGGTTTATTTGGTTTATTCGATTCGGTTTATTCGGTTTTCAAAATTTTGTACCTCAAACCAAAAACCAAACCAAACCAAACCAAATTAGGAATATGAAAACCAAACCAAATTCAACCAACTTGAATTCGGTTCGGTTTCGGTTTAAAACCAAACAAACCAAATTCAACCAAACAAACCAAATTGAAACGAAGTTTTTTTTTCTCTAACTTATATACCTATATGTCCAAAATCCGAAAAAAAAGTTTGCAATAAATATAAACCAAAAAATCAAACCACACAAACAGAAACATCATAAAAATTAGAAATAGTAAAATGAACCATAGTTTACTAGTTTATACTCATATTATTACCTCTATAAATTGGTGGGCTTTATTTATTTTGGGTTGGGTTTAATATTTTGGGCTTATATATTATATATGAGTTATTAAATATTATTATTTTTATTTAATAATTAATTATTTTACCGGTTTATTCGGTTATCCAAATAAACCAAATAAACCAAATAAAAAAAATGTAGAACCAAAAACCAAACCAAACACCAAATTCGTTATTCGGGTTGGTTTTTTCGGTTACGGTTACGGTTCGGTTTTCGGTTTTTATTTGGTTTGCGGTTTTTCTGAACACCCATTGACCCACTTAACACGTTCCCCATGTACCTAACTATTTTATACGACCCATTTGAGATATATAAAACCAACCCAATCCGACCTATTTCCACAAAACTAAGGATGCATATGATTCACTCACCTGTTCTCCATTTTGAATATCATAAGAATGTTGATGATCAAACTGAAGGCCTTTAAATTCATTAATGCAAAGTCCTTGAAACGCCCTGAAGCAATAATCAAAGACAATTTTCAGACAAAGCAATAAAACACTACTTCTTAACAAACTAAAGACCTTTTCTTAAGGCAACATCAAAAAAAAATATCTACTCAACCATCTTATGAGAGAAACACGGGGAATCCAACGAAAGATGATGGGGGTATTATCAGCATTCACATAATATCCACCAAATACAATAAACACAGTCATCAAAGACGGGCCCAATGCCAAAGCTGCTTCAGTGGTTGGAGCCATAGCACCCACGGTCAAGCCCATTGCAGACGCAGCAAAAGATTCCACAGTCACTATTCCACTAAACTTCCCGAATCTGGAAAAGTTAAAACTTTTTACATGCAATCTAACCCGATAATTAGTTTTTCTTAAAAAAAATTAACATTCAACTAATATCATTACCTAGATAGAGTTGGGTGAAGACGCGCCATAGGATAAAGAATTGTGCCAAATAATAACGGAAATGCAGCTCCAACAGGGATTTCAGCAATTAACTTAGATAATAAATATGGACCTAATAAATAAGAACCCTTTGCACGCTCTCTGTCTACTATGGCACGTTCTTTTGGAAAAACACCAACAGTTTTTGTTAGTGCAGCCATTGCAGTGTTTATAGCAGCAACCTATGAGAAAGACGCAAATTAGACATGTCTTAAGGTGTGATAGATAGAATATGTATTTAAAGATCCTATTTCTATGAGTTTTGAAGCTATAAAAAGATATATATGGGAAAGAATATATAGCAAAGTGATCATGAACATACCTGAAGCAAGCCCATTCTATCCTGTATTGATGTTTGAGACTTTCCCATTCTCCAAAAAACAGACCCAAAAATTAAAGCTGATGCAATTGACATCCTTGTCCTGACAATATTAGTGGGTCCATCACGGGAAGCCTGGTTAATTTGCACAAACGTCAATCATATAAATTATAAAATATGACTCGATTATTATAACCTATAGGTGTGGTTGGGTTGGTAACGGGTCAAAGAGGTTCATCGGAAGCCTGTCATATTTGGTATGTGTGGAATCACACCGTTTCTGGGTGGAAACAGGCTGACCCGCATACACTTTTGTATCCAACTTTTTTTATAAACAATTAATGTGTCAATTACGATTAGAAAGATAACACTACTACAATGACAATTAAACTCATTGAACAGAACAATTTAGGTGGCTATATACGATGAAAATGTGAAAATGATTTTGAAGTTTTAACGATTTTACATGTTCATAAGTAATTGTTTTTTTTATTGGTTTGAAAGTGCCACCTCTTAATTTATATACACTCAACTATTTGAACACCAATTTCTCATGAAAACAACTATATATATATGATGAGTGATAATAGCTACCTGCATCCACGCACGTTTAAGGAGCAATGAGAATTGCCTCCACCAACCAATTATTCCTTTGGCTGCAGGTTTTCTTTTTAATTTATTTTTATCCTTCAAGACCACACTTTTGGGGAGTGTTGTTGCATAAAATGTTGAAGACATCTGTTCAGAAAATGATTCCACAAGACTATCGATCCTTTTCCGGGAAGAGTCAACACTATCAGATGAACTATAGTCAACTGATATCAAATCAGCTAGAAACTCAGCAGGGTTTACATGATCTGGACAGACATACCTGTTATGATAACCAATTATCAGTGGGTAGTTTTAACCAAAAACAAGGCAGTGTACAATATTTCAGCTAGTTAACAACCCAAATTTTGAAAAGTAAGTCAGCGGTTCATCGCCAGCTGGACCAGCATATACAAGTTCACCCTCAGCCAGCAACACAATGTCGTCAAATTTTGCATAAACTGAACCTCTTGGTTGGTGTATTGAGCATATTACTGTGTGTCCATCTTGTGCAAGTTGTCTCAGAGTCTCCATTACTTTCTCTGCTTGAAATGCATCTAGTCCTGAAAGCATAATCAACTTAAATATTTTATGGTTTCCTATAAAAAAAAATGTTGAAAAGACAGGATAGATTAAGAAATAATGCTTACCAGTTGTTGGTTCATCAGCAAATATAACTGAAGGACTTGCAATTAGTTCACATGCCATTGCTAACCGTTTTTTCTCGCCTCCACTTACTCCGCGGACTTTTGCATCCCCAACTCGAGTATCCGCACAACTAACCTTTTAAAGCAAAAGAGTAAACGGCATATGAAATTGAGAACAATATTGCATAATCATGTTATTTTGTCTAATATAATTATCAAGGGATAAAATCATGAAATAGTAACAAAGTTTCAATAGTGTTCCAATAAAGCCACTCACACTTTTTTCTGACTATAATAACCACTCAAGTTACAACATTCTTCCATTATTGTGTAACTTTCTATAATTGTTTAAACTGAATGACCTAAATCAAAACTTTTGAAATTTGGTTATTGTTAAGTAATTTTTTTCTTTACATTTACCCCCTACTTCAGGTTAAACTTGAAAATATAATCACTAAATAGTAACCAAGTTTCATATTTGTTCCTTAGGTCACTTAATTTCAGCAATTATAAAAAAAAATCACAAAAATGAAACAATATTAAAACTTTAGCAGTTTATATAGTTAAAAAAAGTTTGAGTGACTTCATTAAAACAACAACAAAACTTGGTTACTCTAAACTGGCGTATTCCCAATTATCAATCTACATTATCAGATAAAAAGTGAAGATAGTAGTGAGTGAAACTCACCAAACCTAATTTGAACAACAGATTGTTTACATATTCATCTTTGTCTTCCTTTGAATATGTGTCCTTCAGTTGGAGTTCAGCTGCAAGAGACAATGTCTCGCGTACAGTTAACTGGGAGAAGAAAAGATCCTCTTGTCTGACATAAGCAAATCTGTACAGATTTTATAATACAACAATTCATCAATAAAAACGCTCAACTATTCATAAACAAATGATGAAATTCGTGGAAGCTAACTTACTTAAAGGACTTGTTTGACATTCGCTGACCATTAACCTCCAAGAGGCCCGATAAATGCAGCCTAGACGATGCTGCAGTCTGACCTGCTAGCACATTGAGGAGAGTTGTCTTCCCTGATCCAGATGGACCCATTATTGCAAGCAGCCTTCCAGGTTTTGCCTCTCCACACACATTCTTAAGCAAGAACCGCACCTGCAAAAATAAAAAATAACATGAAAATCACAATGTAATCAACCATAGTGTTGTTTTACATCATCATACTCAGTTAATCCCACTTATAGCAAAGCTAAGGTAGGGTCTGAGGAGGGTAAGATGTAGACAGCCTTACCTCTACCCCTAAGAATAGAGAGGCTGCTTCCAGTGAGACCCCCTGCTCGATGTGGTTTGGTATCAAGCCTTGGACATACGGCACAAAACACTTAACAACCGGGACAAACCCGATCGGTGCATGTGCCCCTTTGTCTTTTGGCTATCAACGCCCCGATCGGTGTTGTTTTACGTTAATATCAAATATTTAACAAGCACAAAGTAAATCTCAAGTTTCAGGTATTCAAATTACTTATAAACACGCGTATGATCTAATTCCATATGAGGCAGTCAAATTAATAAAAATTGACTTCATTCTCAAACAATGTTCACTAACCGCATGCTAATAAACATAAACAGGTTAGTTACATACGATCCTAAAGTGCAATCTTTCAACATGCAGTGAATATAAACATAAACTGACTTACAACTACAAGCACATATCAAATCAAATCACAGGTTCTATATACACAAAGTCCTTAATAAGACACGTATAATCTAGCTTTCATCCCAGGCCACCATAGACGATCGTATTAACCGCACAATCGCACCTAATTAACACAAAACTAACAGAAATTACATCATTCTAAAACAACTTACACTAATTACATGCTAATAAACACAACCTGAACTACAATTCCAACATGCAGTGACTAGAAACACAAACTGACTTACAAGCACAAATCAAAGAGGTTAATAAGACACATATAATCTAATTTCCACATGAAGCAACTACAATTTAACAAAAAACGACATCGTTTTGCAACAATTCACACTAACAGCACGCTAATAACCACAAAACAGGTTAATAAGACACATATAATCTAATTTCCAACTCCAATTTAACAAAAACGACATCGTTTTGCAACAATTCACACTAACAGCACGCTAATAACCACAAAACAGGTTAATAAGACACATATAATCTAATTTCCAGCTCCAATTTAACAAAAACGACATCGTTTTGCAACAATTCACACTAACAGCATGCTAATAACCACAAAACAGGTTAATAAGACACATATAATCTAATTTCCAACTCCAATTTAACAAAAACGACATCGTTTTGCAACAATTCACACTAACAGCATGCTAATAACCACAAAACAGGTTAATAAGACACATATAATCTAATTTCCAACTCCAATTTAACAAAAACGACATCGTTTTGCAACAATTCACACTAACACTCTAGCAGCATGCTAATAACCACAAAACAGGTCAGTTAATAACAATCCTGAACTATAATTCCAACATGCAGTGAGTTAATAAAGTAATCAAACAATAAACTTATAAAACCATAAAAAATAAAAAAAAAATAAAAAAATAAAAAAACTAACCGATTTAGAAGCTTTATCCGAAACAGAGCACGTGATGTTCGTCCATCTGATTGTCACCGGATAAACTTTATCCGAAACCGAAGCTTCGGAATCCGAAACTGCTGCGTCGTCGTTTTCATCGTCTTCGGTTTCGGTTTCCGGCAAGTACGCCGGACCTGGACCGGAGAATAGGCGGAGGAGTACGGCGGCGGCTACGGCGGCGAGAATCTGACCAACGCCGCCACCTTTGCCGGAGATTCTAACCATTTTAGCGTCAAATTTTGATGAGATGTTAATATGTTATCTTGTTTTGCTAGGTACTGGTTCACTACTGATAGGTGGTACTATTTTTTTTTCTGAAAATATATATTTGTTTGTTTGGATTTGGATATTTCGGGTCGGGTTCTTTTAAGTTTGGATAATACAAAACCCGAGTTAAACTGATTAAACTTTAGAGTCTGTTTGGTATGAGGTAATGGAATAGACGAGAGTGAAGATCCAAGAGTTGGTTACTTACAATTTAGATTAACCTGAGGACCGGTCAAACATGAAGTTTTGGGTCGATTAGCCAAGTGGGCAATTGAGTTAGGAGCATTTGATGTCATATACAAAACCTGAGGACAGGTTAAAGACCAGGTCGTGGCAGATTTCCTAACCGAACTTTCCATAGAAAAAGCAGAAGCCTCTCCCCAGTTGGAACTCAATGAATGGAGTCTCTTTACCAATGGAGCATCGGGGTCAAAAGGTTTCGAAGCAGGAATAGTACTCCGAAACTCCGAAGTTCAAGAAATAGTGTATTCAATTCGTTTGAACTTCAAAAGTTCTAATAACGAGGCTGGGTATGAGGCATTTCCGGCCGGGCTTCAACTGTCAAAAAAGGTCATAGCCCAAAAGGTACTAAAAATACCATCCTCCATACTACATACATTTATATGTTACACTTCAAATGTTTAACCATTTAGCTATGGATGCTTAGCGGGGGTTGAGAGATCCCTTGTCACTTAAAAGTCACTCATGTTTACTTCCCATAGGTAGTGGCACATGTTGATTCTTTATTGGTGGCGAGACAGATCAGTGGTGAACATGAGGCGAAAGAGACGAATATGACGATATCTTGAAAAGGTATGAACGTATCATCCATCCCAAACGTCACGTTATCTCCAAACGAAGCAATTAATGTTGAATATTTGTTCGTTTTGCAGGTTCATTCCAACAAAGATCTAATCAAGCTAGTTTCTTAATCCCAACCTAAATTGTAAGTAACCAGTTCTTGAATCTTCAGAGAAAATGGAATGGACAAAGGAATGAAATGGATGATTATCATTCTATGGTTTTGTTTGGTTACCATGTAACAATGGAATGAATCATTACTTTGTATTGTTTGGTGGAAAGAAAGGAAAAACGAAGGAATCAAATCGGGTGTGTGAGTGGTGGCGGCGGCGACGACGGTTGACAGTGGTGTCGCCGACGATAATTGGTGGCGGTCGTGGCAGCGACAACGGCGGTAACGATGGTGGTACTGGTGGTCAATGGCGGCAACAATGATGGGTGGTGGTCGGTGGAGGCAGTGGTCGGTGGGTGGCTGTAACAACCGGCAAAAATAAGGTAATTCCGTACAAATTAATTAATATATGATTAACGTAATTAAATGCAATTATGTGTGATTTAATTATCAAGGCCTTAGGGGATAGCAATTTCCAAATAGTGCATAGGAATGCATACGTTTAATGGTACAGCATGATTGGATCATGTGCGAATAAGCTATCCGGTATGGACGTTGGCAATTACCCGGTAATAATTAAATAAACGAAACGGATCCCGGACACCCAGGATATAAAATAAAGGGTATTTTCATAAGATATAATGAGTTTTGGAACTCCAAAACCATAAATGAAAACGTCTTGTACAAATCTCCCGGTAACGAATAAAATGCGCGTACCGCACCCGATACGCGTATAACTCATAATTTCACCCGGCAAAGGCCTAAATAACCAATCAACGCTTAAATTGGACTATATTTAAGGGTTATTAAAGGTATATTTAATGTCCGGATAACGCGTGATTAAAACCCGAAAAATACCCGAACGACACCCGAACGACGGGGGATTAAACATAACAAACAATGGGTAATTATTTGAAGTTGTGGACCCCACTAAACTCACTTGGGGGCCGGCCTAAAAGGCCATAATTATACACATGCTTGTGTTGTAATAATAATCTAGAATCCTAACATAAAGCATGCACACACAAAAAGCCAAAAGGTGTAAGACCTTCCAAGGACAAAAGCATGCAAATTCTTGTCCCCTTCTCACAATTTTCGGCCATAGGCCACTATAATCCAAGACAAGACTCAACTAATGGTACACTAAGCATGCACACATGCTTGTATAAGGTCTAGCATAAGATTAAGTATGATTACCAAAGATTTTAGAAAGATTACAACTCCTCCCTTGTCCCTTCAAGAACCCCACGGCCACACCACCTTTTCCATATCCATCCAAGATCATTTTAGGTACTTCATAAATCTCTTGAAGCTTTGGTAATAATTACAAGGATCCATGAGAAGATTATAAGAGATTGCAAGATATTAGTGAGATTTGCAAGCAAAATCCTACATCTCTATACATACATACGGCTATATACATACACACACACTTCATATCCTTCCAAGATTCCCAAGTACACATACAATCCTTCATAAGATTACTTAAATCTTTGAAAGATTACATGTGATAATTATATATAAACATGTGTTAGAGAGTTGGATATCAAAGCAAAACTTCCTTCTCCTTTCTTGTTCTTGTGGCCGTAGGTTTTCACACACACACACACATCATCCTTTCAAGTTTCTACATCTCCAAAACACTTAAAACAATCCATCATCCAAACCCCTATTGTGTGTTTCAAGAGCTTGGAGCTAAACCACTTGGAAGAACACACTAAACCCCTCTCAAATCCAAGGTGTTTGTCTTCCCTAGCCTTGTGCTAGTAGTAAGCATTCTTAATCTTGTTTTTGATTATTATTATTCATGTATGTGTTCCTAGTAGCAAGTTGTACATGAAGGGTTTAAAAAGAGGTTTGAACATAATCTTTAATAGGTTTTACATGTGTAAAATGGAAGATTAAAGATATGAAAATAAATCATGGATTTGATGATGATGGAGATATAATCTTAAAAATATGTAAAGTTTACATTTAAAGCTAAGTAGGATGATGTTTTGGTTAAAATTGTGGAATGAACTTGAATATGTTAAAAGTAACTTTAAATCATCTTATTATGATCATCTAAGTTATAATATGTGGTAAAACATGTTAGAAGTTCATAAATGAAGAAGATGGAAAATCTAAGTTAGCTTACTTAGATGAATGATATTTTGATAAAATGGACAAATACATAAAACACACATATAATTAGTCTTCCATATGAAATACAAGACTAACATAAGTGTTTTGATACAAAAATAACTTACCAATAAAAAGTTGAATCTTCAAAGTTTACCATTTTGAGTGAAAAATGTTAACTTTGAAAGTTAGAATGGAAAAATGCAACTTTTGTAAGTTAAGGGACTAAAATTGTAACTTTGAAAGTTAGAGGACTAAAATGGATATTTTAGAAACTATTAGTCCAAAATACAAGTATGGAAAGTTTGGTGTCAAAAATGTAAGTAACAAAGTCTAAGGATGATTTTTGTAAATACTAGTAGAAATACTTGGGTATTTTGTATAAAAGTGTATTTTTGAAAGTTATAAAAATATAAAGGGTTTTAACATAAGGATTTTTATAAAATTGAGATTTTATAAAAATATTAAACAAACTTGGAAGACTTACACAAAAATGAATACTTTTATATAAATGGGAATATAAAAGTGTTGGAAACATTTTTGTAGTTAAGTTAACAAGTTGGGTTAAAAATACATAAGTATTTTAAACCATCCAAGTAACATGTGAAAAAGAGGAAGAAATATGGATAATATTTCTATAAAATACATGTTGGGAAAAACTTGGAAAAATTAACTAATCGAGTTAAGATATCGAACTAAGACGCGTTAACGAACCGTACACGGACAAAACATGAGAAAAATGCCATTGCGGCAAGATAAGGAAAATATATATTTTAAGAAGTAAAATATATATATACATTGGGTGAAAACTAATAAACACTTTCCTAAGTGTTAAGAGAATTATTCGTGGGAGAAACACATGACATAAACAAATAAGACGTTAAACAAACGTATATACTTAACGAGAAAAATTACACATTTATATATATATGTACGCTCGTCTCGGCAAAATTCTAGTATATCTACTTAATGGGAAAGTAGATATGTGGGAAGGAAAGCCGCGACGAGAAGACAAAGATATATATGTGTATGCCGTACCAACGAAATCCTAGTATATTTATTTGAATGGGAAAATAAATATACGGTATGGTGAGTTGAAATGGGACGTTAAGAATGTACAATCGAACGACAAGATCTTAGTATATTTGTTTAAATGGGAAAACAAATGTGCGGCAAAGTGAGTCGGGTCGAGGGTTGAAATATATATTATATCGAGCGATGCGATCTTAAGTATAATTATTTAAATGGGAAAATAATTATATGTTAAGTGAAGTCGAGTCGATGATAATAAGATACAAGTTATGGAAATATTAACAAGAGTAATATATAACTTGTAGTACAAAGGGTAATGTAACGCCAACAAAACCTAGGATACGCGCTTAATTAAACGGGATTTGGAACAACTTGTGGTCGGGAGTTGGGTGTACAACTTGCCAAGGCACATGCACTATAGTAATAGTGGCTCATACGTCTAGGACGTTTGTAGGTACGAGACCACCCCTTTGCTATCCACCCTTTTGGGCCAGACACAGTTTCAGGTGAGTTTCACGGCCCCATTTTAAACTATTTTTACGTTTTCCGGGGAAAGATATGTTAGGGAAAATGTTTGACGGATTTATTACTTGAGGTGTGACCGCCACTCGGGGTTGAGTCCTCGCCTCTATAATCATTTGTTCAGGGAAATGAAACCGGTGGAATATTTGAATAGTACTATTGGTGCCTGACAAGGCCCACCCCTAATCGATAGCGTCGATTATGCATTAGGTTATGCCTGGGGTGCACATATTCTGAACTTAAGTCGTGGGAAACCGAGTAACGACTTGGAGCGGGGCATATTTATTTATACGTCTTGGTTTGATTATAGTCTCAAGTAGAGTTATAGGAATTTGCAACTCCTATACATTGTCATAACATGGTATTTCCCAAGTATTCAAGTTTTGGAAACTAAAAACCTGTGAACTCACCAATATATTTTATATTGACGAAACTTTTAAACATATCTTTCAGGTAACTAGATGAAGGAGCACCGGCAAGCTGGGTCAAGGAATCTCCCAATGCGACGTCGAACTTTTGCGGGGTTTCACTTTTATTTCCCAAGGCATTTGGGATATATATGAGAAACCTCTATGTTTATCTCAAAAACAATTAACTTTTGTGTAATGTTTGAAACAGATTTGACGTCATAATAAATGACCCATTTTCTTAAATTACTTGTGTTTAGCAATAACCTTGACTTTATGCTTTTGAACCGTCGCGCCACGTGTTTCCGCCTTTGTCGTGGTGTGACAGAACGTGGTATCAGAGCCAAGGTTATAGCGAACTAGAGTATTTTCTTTAAAAACTAGACTATAACCGGATTTGGTTCTAAAGATAAAGTTTTCAAAAGAAAAATATAGAAAGACACTAAAGTAATTTTTCAAGAAAGCATTGGGCATGAGGAGATTCCGACCAAGCCAGCCATGGGTATTGTTATGCTTTAACGTGAAAATTAGAAGTTAGGAAGGTTACTATGAAGTACGCCATAACTGTCTAATTTAAATAATTCATATATATTAGTACGGTTCTTTTGCCAGGAATGTCGAACGCAGGAAGTATCGCGCCGAGCTACGACAGTAGCTTGCAGATCATCCCAGCACCACCACCAGAGCCAGCAGAGTTGGTAGTGCTCTCCTCGGGAGATGAGGACGTAGAGATGGGCGTCGCCGCCGACGGAGCAGGCGACGATAGCTCAGATGAGTCAGACCCCAGCGAGGACCCCCACTGGGCACCGGCTGTGATTGACGCGCCACTGCCCATTGTACCGGCCGCACCTTTGGCCGTACACCCCATTCGAGCCACCAGGGATTTCCCTGAAGGCTGTGCCGGTCCGTCGCGACCAATTCCAGCCCAGTCGGATGCGGCAGAGTCTCCATTCGACCGACAGGCTCACGTGGAGCACGAGCCAGCACCCTTACCCCACATCCACGTACCTGCAGGCATGAGACTCCTGCCGATCGCCCGTGGGAGGAACGGGTGGATATCCGATGACTCCGACGACGAGTCAGTAGGTTCGGTGGAGCACATGTTGGTGCCCGAGATTCCGGCTGATCAGGAGGAGCCAGTGGCTCCAATGCTAGAGGACGCCCCAGCCGACCCCGTAGCCCCACCAGCACCACTCGAGCCCATACCTCAGGAGGAGCCAGCCCCAGCAGCACTTGTACATGAGGGTAGTCCCGCCCGTAGCTCTGAGCTACATAGGGCAGGCATGGAGGCATTCGCCACTGCGAGCCCTCCCACACCCCCTGTAGTGGTGTCCACCCCAGAGTGGGCCACTATCTCTGAGCCTCTCTTGACCCCTTTAGCCGAGCCTGTGCCACCACCCACCATAACCACGACACTGCCGATACCCACCTTACCCGGCATGACACCTGCACCGTACCCTTTGGGTGCGGGAGATCCTTACATGAGACCTCCACTCTTTACACCCGTACCACAGGGCTTCGCCCCGATGTTCTTCCACGCACCAGACCCTTTTGGCCCATTCCCGCCAGTTCACCCTGATATACCCGGACCGTCCCACCTTCACAGGATGACCCCCTCTCTGGACCCGCCTGGACCTCAACCATCACTTTAGAGCAGGACTTTCAGACTCTAGTCAACACGGTGCAGCGCACCGTGAATCAGGTTGAGCAGCAGACGAGATTGATGTGGGCGAGGATGATTGACGCTCGTGATGCCTTAGCACATTACGCAGAGGAACTATTGCGCATGGATGCGCAATGCGGGATTACTGTGGATGCACACTGGGCGCACCGACAGTTTTTGTACGAGCGCATCACGGAGATCAGCATGACGATTAGCATGCATGCGCCTCAGTACCAGTTTCCTCCACCACCGCCACAGTAGGGACTCATTGGGACATATGGAAGAGTATTTGAAGATAGCCGTAGTAGTAGTAGTAGTTGTATGATAGCACTACGTGGGTTATGACACCCACTTGTATTTTGCCTAGCCGAGCGGGTTGTGCCGGCATATAACAATATATTTCTGATGTATTTCAAATGAATGATGTAAGAGGAAGAAATCCTCAATTTTGTTGTATCGAACAAATCAGTGTAATCATTATGTTGAAATTTATGAAAGACTTGTTATGGTAAAATTGTGTTATGACTTCTACAGTTATTATTATTTATTCTTGTATGATGTGTTGGTATGTTGTGTGATGACATGGTGTTGATTATTGTGTTCATGCTTTGGTTTGTTATTTATGCTTTGTGTTGTATAAATGTTTGCCAAATTAACCTTTGATAATTATTATTGAAGAGAAATGGCACCGGCCACTAGAAGCAATAGCGGAGCAGACGGACTGCCCGCAACACCCGCCGAACTCGAGACCATGATATCTGAGCGCATAGCTCACGCCATCGCTGAACATGAAGCCGCACGCTCTGAACACTCCCATGACAGGACAGGGAGCGAGCGACGAGAGACCTCCCCCATTGGTAAGAGGTTTAAGAATAAATGAAAAAGTGATGGGAAGATATTTCAAAAACTCCTATCCCATAATAACATACTACATTACTATTACAGGGACAGCCTCGGGAGAGCGCGGCTGCACTTTCAAGGCTTTCTTGGACTGCAAGCCAATAAACTTCAGCGGCACTGAGGGTTCCATAGGCCTGGTCAAATGGTTTGAAAAGACCGAGGCAGTTATCCGCATCAGCGGGTGTACCCCTCGACAGTCTGTCATGTACGCCACCAATCTATTTCTGGATCAGGCACTAACTTGGTGGAATGGCCAAGTACAGTCTCTAGGAGATGATGTTGCATACTCTCTATCATGGGCGGCACTGAAGGAACTTATGACTGCCGAATACCGCCCGGCAAGCGAAGTACAGAAATTGGAAACCGAGTTCTGGAACCTCACCATGGTAGGAGCAGACGTTACTGGGTATACGTCTAGATTTCATGATCTCGCTCGACTGGTACCTCGTCTGGTTACACCGGAGAAGAACAAGGTGGAACGTTACTTATTCGGATTAGCACCACAGATCCGCAGCATGGTCACCTCTTCCAAGCCCACGACCATGCGCGAGGCGATTGATCTGGCATTAAGCCTCACTGAAGATGCTATCCGCATGGGTACGCTAATCCGCCAAGTTTCAGGATTAAAAATTTCTGAGGCAAGCAGTGTTGAGGCCAAGAATCAGGGATCAAATTCAGCTGTTGTGACTAATGATCAGAGTAACAAGCCGCGGTTTGGGAAAAGAAAAAGGGACGAAGGAAAAAGGGACCGAGCGTCGGGTAGCTCGAACAAGAAGGGAAAGGGATATGTCGCCACGGGACGTGGTAACGGTAACAAGCAGGGAAATCAGGGGAGAAACAATGGATTAACTTGTGGGAAGTGCCACCGCACAGGGCACAAGACTGAAGAGTGCCGTTCTGGAGCACCGAAAAATGGAGGGGCTAGACCATGCTTTGCATGCGGGTCATTAGATCATTGGAAGAAGGATTGCCCCAAGATCAACAACCAGGCCCGCGGCCGGGCATTTGTGATTGGAGCCGGTGATGCACGGCAAGACCCCAATGTGGTCACTGGTACGTTTCCTCTAAATGGTCATTATGCCTCTGTATTATTTGATACCGGTGCTGACTTTAGCTTCGTATCCATTGAGTTTAAAAGACTACTTGGTTTAAAAACTAGTAAACTAGATACACCCTACTCTATAGAACTGGCTAATGGTAAAACTATTGAAACGAGAGAGGTAGCAAAAGATTGTAAGTTAGAACTCTGTGGGCACGAGTTTGGGATTGATCTATTGCCGGTCGTATTGGGAAGTTTTGACATCGTTGTCGGCATGGACTGGTTGTCCGCGCACCGTGCCATTGTGGTTTGCAACGATAAAGTTATTCAAGTTCCCCTCGCAAGCGGTGAAACTCTCTCAATTCAAGGGGAAAGACACGGGACGCCACTAAGGATTATTTCGAGCATGAAGGCTCGTAAGTGTCTGAGAAAAGGGCTTGTCGCGTTCTTGGCACACGTAGTGGACAAGAAGGCCGACGAGCGAAAATTGGAAGACATTCCAGTCGCCAGAGATTTTCCGGATGTATTTCCAGAAGATTTGCCGGGGTTGCCGCCACCTCGACAAGTCGAGTTCCGCATCGACCTCGTTCCCGGAGCAGCTCCTGTGGCACGATCGCCATACCGCCTAGCTCCATCAGAGATGCAGGAACTGTCCAGCCAGCTACAAGAATTATTGGACAAAGGTTTTATAAGACCGAGTTTCTCACCTTGGGGAGCTCCTGTCTTATTTGTGAAGAAGAAGGATGGCACATTTCGCATGTGCATCGACTATCGAGAGCTGAACAAGCTAACCATCAAGAATCGCTATCCTCTCCCCAGGATCGACGATTTATTTGATCAGCTCCAAGGTTCCAGCTATTACTCCAAGATCGATTTGAGGTCAGGCTATCACCAGTTGCGTATACAAGAAGAAGATGTACCAAAAACGGCCTTCAGAACCCGGTATGGACACTATGAATTTTTGGTGATGCCGTTCGGCTTGACCAACGCACCAGCGGTTTTCATGGACTTAATGAACCGCGTGTGTAAGCCATACCTGGATAAATTCGTCATCGTCTTCATTGACGATATTTTGATCTATTCACGCACGAAAGAAGACCACGAGAATCACCTTCGGTTAATTCTTGAAGTATTACGCAAGGAGAAGCTCTATGCTAAATTCTCGAAATGCGACTTTTGGATTCGGGAAGTTCACTTTTTAGGCCACGTGGTAAACGAGAAGGGCATACACGTCGATCCCGCCAAGATCGAGGCAATTAAAAATTGGGAAGCCCCTCGAACTCCTACCGAAGTACGACAATTTCTAGGCCTCGCGGGTTATTACAGAAGGTTCATCGAGAACTTTTCAAAAATAGCACAAGCTTTAACCATGCTGACCCAAAAGGATAAGAAATTTGAGTGGACGGAAAGGCAAGAGGCAGCATTCCAATTGTTAAAGGACAAGTTATGTGGCGCTCCGATACTATCACTTCCAGATGGTACGGAAGATTTTGTGGTTTACTGCGATGCCTCGCATCAAGGTTTGGGTTGTGTATTGATGCAGCGAGAAAAAGTAATAGCATATGCTTCCAGGCAACTGAAAATCCATGAGAAGAACTACACTACACACGATTTGGAATTAGGTGCAGTGGTGTTCGCTCTCAAGATATGGAGGCACTATTTGTACGGAACCAAGTGCACGATTTTCACTGATCACAAGAGTTTGCAACACATCTTTGATCAGAAGGATTTGAATATGCGACAACGGCGATGGGTTGAATTATTAAACGATTACGACTGTGAGATAAAATACCATCCCGGTAAGGCGAACGTCGTAGCTGACGCCTTGAGTCGCAAGGAACGGGTTAAACCATTGCGTGTTCGAGCTTTGGGACTGACTATCCACACGAATATGACTGAACGAATTCGTGAAGCTCAGGTTAACGCCCTCAAACCCGAGAATGTCAAAGGTGAAAGGTTACGAAAGATGGTTGATTCACTGGAACCAAAAGCGGACCAGACACTGTATTTCATGAATAGAATTTGGGTCCCAGTATATGGTGGATTGCGTGAGCTAGTATTGGCCGAAGCTCACAGTTCTAGATATTCGGTTCACCCGGGTGCAGACAAGATGTTCCACGATCTGAAAGAACTTTATTGGTGGCCGAATTTCAAAAGGGATATAGCAGCCTATGTTGCGCGATGTTTGACTTGCGCAAAGGTCAAGGCTGAGCACCAGGGACCTTCCGGGTTGCTCCAGCAACCGGAAATACCGGAATGGAAATGGGAACGAATCACCATGGATTTCATTACCAAGTTACCTAAGACGACAAGTGGCCATGACACGATCTGGGTAATCGTTGATCGATTGACAAAATCTGCACACTTCCTTCCGATTCGCGAAACGGACAAGTTGGAGAAACTGACCCGTTTGTACATAAAGGAAGTGGTATCTAAACACGGTGTACCTGTTTCTATCATCTCCGATCGAGATAGTCGTTTCACTTCCAGATTTTGGGAAAGTTTAAATGAAGCCCTCGGTACTCGCCTCGACATGAGCACCGCATATCACCCCCAAACGGATGGCCAAAGTGAACGAACCATCCAGACCTTGGAGGATATGTTAAGGGCATGCGCGATTGATTTCGGAGGTAATTGGGATACGCACTTGCCATTGGTAGAATTTTCTTATAACAACAGTTATCATACGAGCATTCAAGCCGCACCGTTTGAAGCTCTATATGGACGCAAGTGCCGATCGCCATTATGTTGGGCGGAAGTTGGAGAAAAACAACTCACCGGGCCCGAAATTGTTCAAGAGACCACGGATAAGGTCTTTTTGATAAAGGAACGCCTCAAAGCGGCCCGGGACCGCCAGAAAAGCTATGCTGATATGAGGCGAAAGCCTTTAGAGTTTCAAGTCGGAGACAGGGTCCTACTGAAAGTGTCACCTTGGAAAGGTGTCGCGCGCTTTGGGAAGCGCGGAAAGCTGAACCCACGATATATTGGACCGTTCGAAGTCTTGTCCAGGGTAGGCACAGTGGCATACAAGCTCAAGTTGCCTCAAGAGCTTAGTGGAATACACGACACGTTTCATGTGTCTAATTTGAAAAAGTGCCTATCCGACGAAACTCTCATTATTCCAGCTGACGAGATCCAGATTGACGACAAGTTACATTTTGTTGAAGAACCAATCGAGGTAACTGATTGGAAGGTCCAAAAACTAAGGCGCAGCAAGATCAGATTGGTCAAGGTGCGCTGGAATGCCAAGCGTGGACCGGAGTTCACGTGGGAAAGACTGGACCGGATGAAGCAAAAATACCCCGCCCTATTCGAGAAGACACCTGTACCGGAGAACTCGAAGTGAATTCCGGGACGGAATTCTCTTAACGGGGGGAGAATGTAACAACCGGCAAAAATAAGGTAATTCCGTACAAATTAATTAATATATGATTAACGTAATTAAATGCAATTATGTGTGATTTAATTATCAAGGCCTTAGGGGATAGCAATTTCCAAATAGTGCATAGGAATGCATACGTTTAATGGTACAGCATGATTGGATCATGTGCGAATAAGCTATCCGGTATGGACGTTGGCAATTACCCGGTAATAATTTAATAAACGAAACGGATCCCGGACACCCAGGATATAAAATAAAGGGTATTTTCATAAGATATAATGAGTTTTGGAACTCCAAAACCATAAATGAAAACGTCTTGTACAAATCTCCCGGTAACGAATAAAATGCGCGTACCGCACCCGATACGCGTATAACTCATAATTTCACCCGGCAAAGGCCTAAATAACCAATCAACGCTTAAATTGGACTATATTTAAGGGTTATTAAAGGTATATTTAATGTCCGGATAACGCGTGATTAAAACCCGAAAAATACCCGAACGACACCCGAACGACGGGGGATTAAACATAACAAACAATGGGTAATTATTTGAAGTTGTGGACCCCACTAAACTCACTTGGGGGCCGGCCTAAAAGGCCATAATTATACACATGCTTGTGTTGTAATAATAATCTAGAATCCTAACATAAAGCATGCACACACAAAAAGCCAAAAGGTGTAAGACCTTCCAAGGACAAAAGCATGCAAATTCTTGTCCCCTTCTCACAATTTTCGGCCATAGGCCACTATAATCCAAGACAAGACTCAACTAATGGTACACTAAGCATGCACACATGCTTGTATAAGGTCTAGCATAAGATTAAGTATGATTACCAAAGATTTTAGAAAGATTACAACTCCTCCCTTGTCCCTTCAAGAACCCCACGGCCACACCACCTTTTCCATATCCATCCAAGATCATTTTAGGTACTTCATAAATCTCTTGAAGCTTTGGTAATAATTACAAGGATCCATGAGAAGATTATAAGAGATTGCAAGATATTAGTGAGATTTGCAAGCAAAATCCTACATCTCTATACATACATACGGCTATATACATACACACACACACACTTCATATCCTTCCAAGATTCCCAAGTACACATACAATCCTTCATAAGATTACTTAAATCTTTGAAAGATTACATGTGATAATTATATATAAACATGTGTTAGAGAGTTGGATATCAAAGCAAAACTTCCTTCTCCTTTCTCGTTCTTGTGGCCGTAGGTTTTCACACACACACACACACACACATCATCCTTTCAAGTTTCTACATCTCCAAAACACTTAAAACAATCCATCATCCAAACCCCTATTGTGTGTTTCAAGAGCTTGGAGCTAAACCACTTGAAAGAACACACTAAACCCCTCTCAAATCCAAGGTGTTTGTCTTCCCTAGCCTTGTGCTAGTAGTAAGCATTCTTAATCTTGTTTTTGATTATTATTATTCATGTATGTGTTCCTAGTAGCAAGTTGTACATGAAGGGTTTAAAAAGAGGTTTGAACATAATCTTTAATAGGTTTTACATGTGTAAAATGGAAGATTAAAGATATGAAAATAAATCATGGATTTGATGATGATGGAGATATAATCTTAAAAATATGTAAAGTTTACATTTAAAGCTAAGTAGGATGATGTTTTGGTTAAAATTGTGGAATGAACTTGAATATGTTAAAAGTAACTTTAAATCATCTTATTATGATCATCTAAGTTATAATATATGGTAAAACATGTTAGAAGTTCATAAATGAAGAAGATGGAAAATCTAAGTTAGCTTACTTAGATGAATGATATTTTGATAAAATGGACAAATACATAAAACACACATATAATTAGTCTTCCATATGAAATACAAGACTAACATAAGTGTTTTGATACAAAAATAACTTACCAATAAAAAGTTGAATCTTCAAAGTTTACCATTTTGAGTGAAAAATGTTAACTTTGAAAGTTAGAATGGAAAAATGCAACTTTTGTAAGTTAAGGGACTAAAATTGTAACTTTGAAAGTTAGAGGACTAAAATGGATATTTTAGAAACTATTAGTCCAAAATACAAGTATGGAAAGTTTGGTGTCAAAAATGTAAGTAACAAAGTCTAAGGATGATTTTTGTAAATACTAGTAGAAATACTTGGGTATTTTGTATAAAAGTGTATTTTTGAAAGTTATAAAAATATAAAGGGTTTTAACATAAGGATTTTTATAAAATTGAGATTTTATAAAAATATTAAACAAACTTGGAAGACTTACACAAAAATGAATACTTTTATATAAATGGGAATATAAAAGTGTTGGAAACATTTTTGTAGTTAAGTTAACAAGTTGGGTTAAAAATACATAAGTATTTTAAACCATCCAAGTAACATGTGAAAAAGAGGAAGAAATATGGATAATATTTCTATAAAATACATGTTGGGAAAAACTTGGAAAAATTAACTAATCGAGTTAAGATATCGAACTAAGACGCGTTAACGAACCGTACACGGACAAAACATGAGAAAAATGCCATTGCGGCAAGATAAGGAAAATATATATTTTAAGAAGTAAAATATATATATACATTGGGTGAAAACTAATAAACACTTTCCTAAGTGTTAAGAGAATTATTCGTGGGAGAAACACATGACATAAACAAATAAGACGTTAAACAAACGTATATACTTAACGAGAAAAATTACACATTTATATATATATGTACGCTCGTCTCGGCAAAATTCTAGTATATCTACTTAATGGGAAAGTAGATATGTGGGAAGGAAAGCCGCGACGAGAAGACAAAGATATATATGTGTATGCCGTACCAACGAAATCCTAGTATATTTATTTGAATGGGAAAATAAATATACGGTATGGTGAGTTGAAATGGGACGTTAAGAATGTACAATCGAACGACAAGATCTTAGTATATTTGTTTAAATGGGAAAACAAATGTGCGGCAAAGTGAGTCGGGTCGAGGGTTGAAATATATATTATATCGAGCGATGCGATCTTAAGTATAATTATTTAAATGGGAAAATAATTATATGTTAAGTGAAGTCGAGTCGATGATAATAAGATACAAGTTATGTAAATATTAACAAGAGTAATATATAACTTGTAGTACAAAGGGTAATGTAACGCCAACAAAACCTAGGATACGCGCTTAATTAAACGGGATTTGGAACAACTTGTGGTCGGGAGTTGGGTGTACAACTTGCCAAGGCACATGCACTATAGTAATAGTGGCTCATACGTCTAGGACGTTTGTAGGTACGAGACCACCCCTTTGCTATCCACCCTTTTGGGCCAGACACAGTTTCAGGTGAGTTTCACGGCCCCATTTTAAACTATTTTTTACGTTTTCCGTGGGAAAGATATGTTAGGGAAAATGTTTGACGGATTTATTACTTGAGGTGTGACCGCCACTCGGGGTTGAGTCCTCGCCTCTATAATCATTTGTTCAGGGAAATGAAACCGGTGGAATATTTGAATAGTACTATTGGTGCCTGACAAGGCCCGCCCCTAATCGATAGCGTCGATTATGCATTAGGTTATGCCTGGGGTGCACATATTCTGAACTTAAGTCGTGGGAAACCGAGTAACGACTTGGAGCGGGGCATATTTATTTATACGTCTTGGTTTGATTATAGTCTCAAGTAGAGTTATAGGAATTTGCAACTCCTATACATTGTCATAACATGGTATTTCCCAAGTATTCAAGTTTTGGAAACTAAAAACCTGTGAACTCACCAATATATTTTATATTGACGAAACTTTTAAACATATCTTTCAGGTAACTAGATGAAGGAGCACCGGCAAGCTGGGTCAAGGAATCTCCCAATGCGACGTCGAATTTTTGCGGGGTTTCACTTTTATTTCCCAAGGCATTTGGGATATATATGAGAAACCTCTATGTTTATCTCAAAAACAATTAACTTTTGTGTAATGTTTGAAACAGATTTGACGTCATAATAAATGACCCATTTTCTTAAATTACTTGTGTTTATCAATAACCTTGACTTTATGCTTTTGAACCGTCGCGCCACGTGTTTCCGCCTTTGTCGTGGTGTGACAGTGGCGATGGTTGGTAATGATAGTAGTGGTGGCGACAGGGAGTGACGACAACAATGAGCGTTGGCGGCGGCAGTCGGTGGGTGGTGGGTGACGGTATATCAAAACAATTGACTTAAATAACTAAATTGACTAACATGTGTTCAGAGTTAAAATAGACGGATGGTGGAGGTTTTTATTTATGCCTGTTCATATACATCGGGAATACTCAAGATTAGCAAGAATACTAAGAACTTCGCAGAGCCTATCACCAGACTCAAGGCCGTCCTTGAGAATTTAGGAGCCTAGCCACGAAAAATGTGCCTCTTACTCTAAGTCTCGACGAGATAAATAACGTAAACTATTTTTTTTAAACGACGATTAAGGTATTACAATGAGTTAATGACATACCGTATTAAGCAAATAGGTAACTGAGGCTGAATGAAGCTTCTTTAACATTCGTTTTAGCCCAAAGCTTTTGAATTAGGTTGGGGGGAATTTTTGTTTGCTTCTGTGTGTCGCATGTTTCTTCTATTTTTTTGTTTTTTTTATTTAGTTAAATTAAATGAGTAATGGACTTTTAAACTTTTTATGGATTACTAGTATTTGAGTTATTTTGTAATTTAAAAGCTATGTTTAATAGGCTCGAGTTTAAATGTTTAAAGATGTGTTTAAAAAACATCTATATATATATATATATATATATTGCAAAGGGGTTAATCCTACATGTCATACTCTTATGCAATCTCTCTTTTGATAGATGCCACATAGAATGTGATGTGGCAACTCTAAACCAATTAAAAAAATAAAATAAATATGATTTAACCTAATCTATTATAATCTTTAACCTAATCTATTAAATACCTAATCTACTAAATCTAAATATTAAAACTTTATTATTTTATCTCTCGTGTTTCCTCCCATAACTTTTAAACGTTAACATCTTTTATATACGAGATTTTTTAAAGAAAAAAATTACACCAAATTAACGAGCGTTTTATTATCTTTCCAACGAGTACCATAGTGCTATATAAAAATCGGAGAAAAAAATGACTATTTTTTGTAACCCGACAGATATTGTGTCGGGTTTGGGATTAGTTTAAAAAAAAATTGTGGGTTTGGGTCGGGTCTGGGATTAGGTGATACCCGACCCGATTACCCGAAACAACATACCCAAATACCCGAACTACATACCCGATCATATACCCATGAATTTTTTAACGCATCACATAACCCTTAGACTAATGCGTTCGATATTTCAATAATTAACTTTTTTTTTCTTATTTCATGTTAATTCTTTTTAGAATGATCGATTACAAACTTCCAAATTCATTTGTAATGGCACTAGATTTATACCCCGGCGCAGAGATTCGTTTTTTTTTATATTTGAATATGATAACTTATGACAGAGATTTGTTTAAAATAATAATAATAATAATAATAATAATATTTTATTATGTTATATTAGATATTTCAACCCGGGACGCTCCCGGGATAAAAACTAGTATACATATATAGGTTTTTTTAAATGTGCCCCCATATTTTCGGGCCTTGTCTGGTTGGCCTTCCCGGCCCACCCAAGGGCTGGCCATGACCAGACTTAAGGAACACAATGTTTAAGGTTTAGATTTGAAACGAATGATTCAACTAGAGACAAACTAGAAAGAATACAAATAATATTAGTGAAGTTAGTTGGGATAGTCTCGCAGAGCCTATCCGTACTAACTTCACTAATATTATCCGTGGCATTTCACGTGCTAATTTTTGCACCAATGTCATTCATATTTTTTTTTTTTGCACCAATGTCATTCATATGATTACGGAGTATTGATTTGATTATAATAACCTATAGGCATATATATATGGATTTAGGATGTGTAAAGGTCGAGTAGGGGATGCTATAAGCCATTTATAGGGTTGTTACTAAATTTCAAGCGTTTTGGTTGATTAAAGAAACTCCGGTCGTACACCATTATTGCCGATTAAAGCATAATTATAAACATGTTATATGCTCGTTAAGACTTGGAAACGGTTACACATGGATGGGAAACGTTTTGAAAATGATAAAAATGAACAAGAGGCTTTTAAAATGATAATTACCCATACCAGAATCCGGTTTCCGGTGACCGGATATGTCACCGGGAAAAACGTGAAGGACCAGGGAGGAGAGGACAGAAATTTGAATTTTGTTTTCATATTGGCAGAACATGCCCTTGAAGTTTCAATCATGTATAAAAAAAACTTATTATTTTCTTAATAAACTTAAAATTTTATAAACTTCTTTAACATCCAAATTTTATAAACTATTATTGATATACCATCGTCCTCGTGAAACCTCGGTGTAGACAAGAAGTTGGCAATGCGCCTTCTGCCAATTTCTTCTTTCGTGCATGCTTCAATGTGATTCTCCATTGATGACGATTTTTAGGAAAGAAAATCAAACGTAGATAAAAAACCAAGTTGTCTTTTAATGGTGTATTTAATCTTATGAAACAAAATAAAAAAAACAGAATTACGAGACGAACGTTCATGTGTATATACACACACATATGTTGGGTATTCTTATAAGAGAAATAAAAAGGGTGAATTATTAAACCCGAATATCTTCGATATTTAATATACATATCATTCTAAACAATCATGTAAATTCAAAACAAGCATGTAATTTTGATATATATAGTATCAACACATCGAGTGATATTTGATATTAAAGAGTGAATTATTGTGCATACAGTATCCATATCATTCAAAATTACAAAGTGAATTATTGTTTATATAATATCAAAACATCGAGTGATATTTAATATTAAAGAGTAAATTATTGTGTATTTAATATTAAAAAAGATAATATTAAAATGAGTAGTGCATAGAGGCAGTGCGGTTTTTGGCTCAAGTTCAACAAGTAGTGCACAACAATTTTTCCACCTCCAAAGGCAGGGGTTTGTTTTTAGCAGATTGGGATTTTTTATTCAGAAAGGGGTGGCGGCGCAGCTTGTTGCCCGTCTACGTACCATCCTTATGTAATTTACACTTTATGATATGTATAAAAAAGGCGACTGTTATAAAAAATAAAATAATAATAATAATAATAGATTAAAAAAGCATGTAATTTTGACATATATAAAAATTACATGCTTGTTTTGAATGATACGTATATTAAATATTGAAGATCTTCGGGTTTCTTAAATATCACTCGATGTTTGATACTTACTATATACACAATAATTCACTCTTTAATATTAAATATCACTCGATGTTTTGATACTATATATCAAAATTACATGCTTGCTTTGAGTGACATGTATATTAAATATCAGAGATATTCGGGTTTCTTAATTAGGATAATAATTCATTTTTTTTATTTCTCTTATAAGCATACCCAACATATGTGTATATACACACATGAACGTTCGTCTCGTAATTTTGTTTTTTTTATTTCGTTTTATAAGATAAGATCCACCATTAGAAGACAACTTATTTTTTATCTATGTTTGATTTTCTTATCTAAAACTCGTCACCAATGGAGAATGACATGGAAGCATGCACGAAAGAAGAAATACGCAGAAGATATATTATTTGCTTCTTGTCTGCAATGAGGTTATATGATGACGATCTTGAAACCACCACCAAAAGCATGTGCATAAAACTTGATGAGATCCAACGAAAGAATGGTGATAAAGATGGTGGCATTATCAGATAAAAGACAAGTTGTAAGAAGTTAGATAATTTGTGTATGAAGTTGGTCAATCAATCAATATAGGTCAGATCTATGTAAACATCCACATTCTTAGCGGGGAGGGATGTTACCCCTAAATTTTTTTAACTTCACTCATTTTAACTGATCCTACATTGCCACATCACTTCACTAAAACACTTTTTTGAAGACAACACTGAACTGATTTTTTTTATTTTCATTTAAATATATATATCTAATTTTTTTAAATTTCCCACGGTTTAATAATATTTATACGGTAAAAAAAGTCCAATGCATTGAAATCGTCCACCAAAACGGTCAGTAAAAATGAATTGAATTCATGAAACCGTTCAAAAACTTAGATTTAGCATTGAAACCGTCCACCTAAAAACGATCAGTAAAATTTAATTTAACATTTTTAACCATGCAAAAAAAATTATTTTTAAACACACCCAACCGTCCCATAAATTTGTATATAAACACACACAACCGTGGGGTTAAAACTTACACCCACAACCCACTGTTTAAACAAACAAACACCCAAACACACTCTACACAGAACTGTGGATTGTGGGTGTGAGTTTTAACCCCACGGTTGTCTGTGTTTATATACAAATTTAGGGGATAGTTTGGTGTGTATAAAATTAAATTTTTGGCACGGTTTCAATGTAAAAATTAATTTTACTAAACGATTTGATGGGTGGTTTCAATGGTATTTAACTTTTTGAACGGTTGCATAAATTGAATTCAATTTTACTGACCGTTTAGGTCAACGGTTTCAGTGCATTTGACTTTTGTTTTGACTGTATAATATTATTAAACCGTGGTAAATTAAATAAAAAAATAGATATATATTTAAATGAAAATAAATAAAAGAATGAGTTGAGTGTCGTCTCAAAAAAAGTGTTTCAATGAAGTAAATCAGTGAAGTGATTAGTGATGTGACATTGCAGGATTGGTTAAAATCAGTGAGAAAAAATTAAGGGGTAACACCCCTCCCCCTTAAGCCTTTAACAAGTGTTAACACATGATTTCTATTTCTATTATAGTACACCATCCGATCATGCTCAATATAACCTAGCTAGTTAGTTTAGTAAATGATTGGATGGTTGGTGTGTAAATACATGAATCATGCTCTAAGACAGAGGTAAGATCAAGATAAGCTACACTTAGAAGCTGTTTGGTAGCCTCTTAATCAGTCTCTTAACTATTCAGATCTGAATTATTCAGCATTCAGACTGTTTGTTTCAGCATCTGAATGGAATAATTAAGTGCTAAACTATTAAGCTAATAAGGGATGCTGAATGATTAAGGGGCTGTTTGGTAGCCTCTTAATGACCATTCAGAGGCTACCTCTTAATGGTCCATAACCTCTGAATGGTTAAGAGGTAGCCTTAAATCTGAATGATTTAAGCACTTAATCAACCAAACAACCCCTTAGTAGGCTTAATTCGAAACTAGAAGTCATTATCAATAATCAAAATTATTGTTTCATTCGAACAATGTGTATAATAAACGCACGAGATATTTAACATGCTTGATTTGAACAATAATTTACCTTTTTCTAATTATTCTTTAAAAGAATGCCCACTATATGTGGGTATATCTACACACACGAACAAAAGAGTGCATCTTGGAATTCTTATGAGATTAGATCCACCGGTTTAGAAGACACATTACCTTTTGTTTTTGTTTGATTTTCTCACATGAGAATCACTCTCAATGGAGATTAACACAAAATCACGCACGGAAAAAGAAATAATCAATAAGACGGTGACATGAAAATGGAAGATGATGCAAATACTAGGGATTTCATTATGTTGAGTGGATGTGTGAGCACATAAGGTTAGATCGTATAAGAAATGAGGTTTTAGGGAAAAGCTATTATAAGTATATATTGAATAAGATATAGGAAGGGAGTTTGGGATGGATTAGACAGGATTTGCTAGAGTTGCATATCTCTTAGCACATGATCCGTGATAAGAGTTTGTGAAGACGTTGGATGAATGTTAAGAACTTTTAGAAGAGAGTATAAGATGAGTCTAGCTTCTATCAGGAGCTTAGGTTTTTCTACACATTGTCTTATTGTCTTTATGTATATATTGTCTTAATGTATATATGCTATTTTATCATGTTATATTCATCTCTTTTTGCTATGTTACTATTTCCCTACCATTTTTTTTGTTATTGGCATCTTTGTCTTCCTATATATTTAGTTTTTTTTTTCTACGGTTTGGTTTAGAGCTGATGGTTTCTCTAGAAGCTACCTCTCTATCCCACGGATAAGAGTCACAACATCCATTGTCAATAATCCTAGTTTCTATAAGCGTTCGTAGCAATGCATATTAGGGAAGTTTCAATAAAAGAGATTGTGTACCCGGATTTGAGCCAATATTTGTTTGGCTAATATATCAAGTATGAGACTTGTCCGGTCTGGAGTCATGAAACAAAATCATGTATCGCCGTATCATGTACAGAACAAGAAACATAAATCTGGTCGTTGTATGGAGAACACAAAACGTGATTTTTTTCATATCATGGATGACGTCAATGAAGATGCATATCCCACTACTTGGGGGGTTTGGGTAGATGCTCGACATGTATAGGTGAAAAGGTGAGAACTCCTCATGTTTAAACCATCTAGGCGATACAAGGAAACGCGTTAGAGGGTCCATGTAGATAATAGTATGGGTCTATGGGAAGTGATACGATAATACCTTATGTGTTCCCTTCAAAACTTAAAGCCTCTCGTGCATATATACAAAGTTGCCTCTATGGAGAGTGGGAGGTTACAAGTAGTGGAGAGGTCATCCATTAAAGCTAGTTACTACGACATTAATAGTGAGGAATTAGTGGGGAGTGAAGTTGACCTACTCAAGAAACTTGACCGGTTGGGGTTTAACCTGTTGACTGGGTTAGTGACCCTAATATGCATTGCTACGAAAATACTAGAGCTTCGACGTTTACCATTTATAATCAACACAATGTCGATACTATGGACCGGAGAGGAAGAATTAGCCTTAAAGTTGGGCTGGTTAAATGTGCACGAAAATACTAGAGCTTCGAGCACACTTTGTTCAATACCATTTTGGGCTAAAGTTTTAGCCGAATTCTAGGTTCTTGTTGCCGGGGAGACAAACCGTGATAATGACTCACTACACCACAAGTGGTTGGACATCGAATCAAAGTGTGAAATCTTTGAAACGATGTTTAAGGCAACAATGAATAAAGACCGAACCGAATCCGGAGAAGTTGCTATCGAAGTGACTCAAGTCGACTACACTTTTGAGTTAGGCGAAAAGTTTGAGTATGTTTCGTTGTGGCAAATGTTACGCCATAATTATGTCTAAATTAATGTTTTAATTTTATGTATTTTTAGTTTATGTTTTTTTACGTAATGTTTTAGTTTTATGTATTTTTAATATAATGGTGGTGTTTATTTAACTTAATGGTTTATTTATTAAAAAAGACAATTGAAAAAAAAAAGTAGATTAAAAACCGTGGGTTGGCACTATCACGGATCTGCTGTCCACGCTACCACCACCTAACCGTTCTTGTTTCATGCCCCAACGATGAGGTGGATATCATGTGTCGTTTCATGGCCCACAAAAAATCATAACCACACTGTATAATATTAATCTTCATTCTCCAAAATTCGTAACCCCGTAAAAAACTTAGTTTTGTTCCTGATGCTATATTTATTCTTAGTATAATTATTATATCTATATTAATTTATCTACATTTGAATAGTGTCTGAGCTCTAAAATACGCGCTACACATCAGCCCGTCAAAATTGAAAAGGTTGAATAACTTTTGCTGTTATTTTGTCTTTGCTTTTTTTTTTTTTTATATTGGATTTTGAAATGGGGAACGTAGAAGTGGTGTTTGCGCTGGTGTGGAATTTAATGGGTTGTGAGTATTTTTGTGAAACTCACGCGAACATAGTAGTTACTTAATTTTATTTTTTATGTTCACTAAACCCTCAACGCAACATGAGCTCCCAGCCTCCCGCAGCGAACCGCCGCCCATTAGGGTAACATATATGCATAACAGCGGTGCCCGCAACGAAGCGCGGGCCAACTAATACCTAGTTATGATGAATTGATGATGGTGATTCGTTTCTTCATCGATCTAAATAGATATATGTTAAAGAATAATTTGTAAATATTTGGGTGAAATGAAATGTTGTTTGCTATTAATATAAGGTTAATAGATTACACATCAAATTAAGGGGATTTAATTCCTTTCAAGAAAAATAATACAATAACCAAATTTGACAGGCACAACGTATATTCTTCCTTCGATCCAACTCTCATTAAACATTATTAAGTTTCATTTTTTTAGCATTTATATTTTTAGAGTAAAGATCAAATACAAAGTGTTTTTTGGTGAGAACTATGATAATCAAAAGAGGGAAAAATTTATTTATTTTTTTAGAATTTTTTTCCCGTGTGCCTATACATACTTTCTAGATTAATAATAATTTTTTTTTTAATTTTTTTAGTGTAATTACGTCATTAAAGTAAATACATTAGTTTACACTAGAGTAATTACGTAATTACTCTGCACCAAAATTTATTTATTTTTTGTTTTTCTAAATTTCAATACTATAATGCATGTTTAACAATATGGGAAAAAAAATTTCGAAAAAAATACCCTCCTTTTATTCTCACAGTTATCAAAAAAAAAAAAAAAAAAAAAAAAAAAAAAAACACTTTGTACATGATCTTTACTCTATATTTTTAAACATATATATGTTGCTGCTTCGCATAACTTTTTTTAACGACAAGGAACAACGTGCCAACCACCATGACGCCAGACATTGTGGCTAAGGTCGACTACTTTACCGCACCAACCCCTTGGCTTTTCTAGATGCGCGGAAACCCGACCTGCACCCGCTTGAAGGCACGGCGGTGGAATAATTGGTAAAACATCGCCTCACATCCGAGTCAAACCGACGCCACCCTGCTTCCCATAACCTAATACCATGTATCAAACCTTAATCTCTTCTCTTCCAACCTATAATACCGATTTATAGCCGCATATGTTTTAGATAAACCTTCATCAACGCGTTCTAGAGGAATGGGGGTGGAAATCAAATTAGGGGTGAATATACGTAAACAGTGGCGAAGCTTGACCCGAAGGTTCGGGGGGTCGGAAGTCACCGGGGGGTCGGAAGTCACTAGTTTCGGGGGGTCGAAACCCTATATTTTCAAAATTTTCTATACGAATACTATATAATCGAAACTTCTGCGCGAAAATCCGGGGGGGTCGGCCGCCCCTCCCCGCCCTTACTATGCTTCGCCAGTGTACGTAAACCGATTTGCTTGTTATAAGGTTAAAATCCGATGACTATATATTTGTATATAGTTGTGCGATCTGGTAATGAATGAGACGAATAGCGATAAGAGAAAGAAATGGGTAACTTTAGTTTGGTTTGACCATGCATTTGAAATCCACTCGTAAATCTTACAGTTTAATGCTATTTATATTCATCATTTATTTTATTTTCGGGTTAATTGAATGCCAATAAACGTAATTACATAAGTAGGTTCGTTTCCAACATGCATTAAGTATTTGGCACGTAAAAAATATGTTATTGACTATGACATTGTTATAACATAAGCTTTTATTACCACATTTATTTTTAACGCATAATTTTCTTTGACCGGGTGTTTATAATATAGACTTCACTTTCCATTTCTTTGTGTATCAAGGTAGAAGACATATGAGTTCCACACAAGGATAAAGACTTTGGTGTATCAAGGTAGAAGACATAACCTAGTCGTAAAGTGGTGTGTTTCTTAATAAACTGATTGTGGGTTTAAATCCTGCAAAAGGCAGGTTTGATGATGATTTTAGTTGTTAAAAAAAAAAAAAAAAAAAAGACTTTTAGCGATTAAAAGAATGGAAAAATCACATATATGAACTTTGACCAAACAACTAAGATGAAAATTGAAAAATGCTCGTAGCATTTTCCTCTTTTCTTGTGGGACCCATGTTGACAATCACTAAGAATGAGACATGTGGCGATATAGGTTAGACTTAGACAACCTCCGATTGATTAAGTAGTATTTTTTTTTAAAGGTTAATTTCTTTTTTTTTTAAATCCTGTAGTCTGTGGGACTTGAACCCAAGACCTTTCACAACCCAGGTGTTTTAAAGACTTTGCTTTTGCCAATAGACCACCACCCCATAAAGTCGTCTAAACCCCAACATCTTCCTTTGAAACGACTAGGGCATGGAGGAAAATATTGTGTAGCATTTTACTTCTTTATTTACCTCCACAATTTTTAAACAAACATATTTTTTTTAATAAGATAATGTCTTTTTAAAAATTACACCAAATTAAAAATATTTTTTTATTATTGAACCGAAAGTGAAAAAAGTATGACCAGTTTATCAACAGTTGATGGTTATATTTCTTCATGTAATGTTTATTCGTTTATTATTGATGGTTCAATATCCCTTTTATTTTGTCAATATAAAAAATGTTAGAATCGAGCACACTTTTACGAAACAAGTAGTTGCACACTTTGCTTCCGATTTCAATAAAGCCATTCAAAATCACCTAACAAAAGGTAAACAGTTTGCTCAAAAATTCAAATCCGCCCTCTTGCAGAGCCAGGGTAAAAGAACAAACACTTACTATCTATGGGGAAATAAATGGTTATCACATGACATTAGAAATTAGACATTTGAATAAACTCTTAGTTACGTTACACTGTTAGTTAAAAACCAATAAAACACAACTAAACGAAAAATATTACACAAAAAATCAGAACCAACAATCAACCTAAATGGTTTGATTGACTTTATAATTTATGATAAGTTTTTCAATCAACAAGAAAGTAAGATTTTCAATAAAACAAGAAAGTTTTCCAAAGACTTTATGATTTAAATCATTCAAAATGTATATCTGATATCAAATCTTAAAAGGAAACACCATATAAAAAATAAATTGCATAGACCATAGGGTAGAGTGATAAAGTCTGGAACAAGTCACGAACGAAAGAGTGATGAAACATGTTTTAGAGATAGAATATTGAAAGTTGTAAGATTAAAACTGAGAGTAAACATGGAGATGAGCTAACAAAAAGTAAACATCCAAACAAAAAAAATAACACGTGCTGATACCGGTATAACAGTTCAAACCGGTATATCAGATTTTACAGACGGTACAAAGTCAATCTCGTTTCCCCTATTTACCAAGGTGTTTCTTACCGGATTTACATCCGACACTTGTAATAGTATAACCAACCGGTATTTTCCGTTTTTTTTAAAACATCAGGTGTACTAAAATATACGAGCTTTGCTAGACTTTGTTGGACGTTAAAACAAAATCGGATATGGCCTCTTAATGCAAGCTAAGTGCACTAGTACTTAACTTGCTAACTTGCTAACTTGCAATTGCCTTGTTTGGAGAACATATACATTTTGAGGCATGTTACACATTGATAATCCCCACAAAAGAATATTTGAATACACACACTCATTGGCAGGCATTGTCCTTTAAGAACAACTGTCCTTTTCATACACATCAACATTTTATTTGTATATATACTTTCCTTCCCAACACAGATCCAATCCACAAATCATAATAATAATAATAATAATCATAATATTATTATTTCTCCCCAATTTCAACAAAACACAAAACCCTTACAAAACTCAAATGAAAGCTGATAAGAAATGGTTATTCACACTCTTCTTCACAGCCTTAATCTCCTTACTAATAATATTCATCACCTCTCTGTACAATTACAGTAACACCTACACTTCCCACAAACCCTACACCACCGTCCACCGTGGCCGCGGCTATCCACCGGCGTTCGCCTACTACATCTACGGCAGTCACGGTGACGGCGACAGAATATTCCGTTTGTTGCTGGCGGTGTATCATCCAAGGAACAGGTATCTGTTGCATATTGGGACGGAAGGGTCTGATGATGAACGGAGGAGATTGAGTTTGTTGGTGAAATCGGTTGCTCCGATTCGGGCTTTTGGGAATGTTGATGTGATTGGGAAGGCGGATGCGATGACGTATATGGGAGCGAGTAATATTGCTGCTGTGTTGAGAGCGGTTGCTGTTTTGTTGAAGGTTGATGGTGATTGGGATTGGTTTGTTACTCTTAGTGCTTCGGATTATCCGTTGCTTACTCAAGATGGTAGTTCTTGGCTTATGTTTTGATTTTTTATGTTTAATTTATGCGTTTTTTGTTAATTGTTGTAACTTATAGTTGTTGGTGAAAGTTATAGAATTGGTTGATTAGATTATTAGGATTAGGATTATTAGGCTAGTCCTGCTTGTGGTGTGCGCATATAATGTATATATTATTATATTTTAGCGTTATTTTACTAGTTTAGTGAAAATAACGTTAAAAGCGGCGGGCCGAGCGGTTAATCATGCATCATGTGGTGGCGTTAATCGGATTTTGTCCCAGTGCTGAGTGTTATGTGCCTTATGTTCAAGGCTTGATGCAAAACTACTGTTGAGCGAGGGATTTCATTAGAAGCAGTCTCTCTGTTTCTATGGGTAGAGGTAAGGCTGTCTATATCTTACCCTCCTCAGATCCTAAGTTAGCTTTGCTATTGGTTGGATTTGATGAGTATGATGATGATGATGATGAGGAGGAGGCTAGACATGATTGCGTGAGAACTGGACATTTCGTTACGCCAATTGGTTTCTCAGGCTGCTGAGACTTGTAAGGGTAGATGTGATGGCTTAAGAACAGAGTTGAGTAGATCTAAGTACGAAATTAAGAAACTTTTTAATTTATACTTATTGGCGAAACTCGAAAGTAATAGATTTGGATGCTTATGAATAATCAGAATGAGTAGATCTAAGTAAGAATTTAACAAACTTTTTAATGTTATACTTAATTACTTATTGGCGAAAGTAATAGATTTGGATGATTATGAATAATCAGAAATTTGGGGTTGTTCTAGATTCGGATTATTAGGCTAGACATGATTGCTCAAGAACAATACAATTTGTCATGCTAATTGGTTTCTGAATTTGCTGATAGTTGTCAGGGTAGATGTAGATCTGATTGCTCAAGAATAAAGTTATTAGCTATAAGTAGTATCTCTTCTAATCCCTTAGCAATGAATGATGAATCTGTCTAAATTTGAATGAAAGTATATAATACAGCTAGTTTGTTGTCTTACTATTGGCATATGTGCGTGGTGCGGTGTACGTTTTGTAATTGTTATATATTTTGTGATTATTGTTGCCATTTGTGGATCAAAAAATAACGCACGTGGGAATAGTAATCACAACGGATATATCAAGAACGCACATGTCAATAACAATTATAGAAGGGATGGAAATGGTATTGTGATTAAGTAGTAACTATATTATATTCATAATTAGACAGTGCTTTGGATTATCCTTTGTTGACATAAGATGGTATTTATTGGTTCAAGCTTTTTTTTTTTTTTTTGGTTGAATTTCGGCATATTGTTACTTTCTGATGGTTATACTTGGTGGTGAAAGTAATGGATTTGGAAAATCGGATGATTAGGGTTACTAGTCTAGACATGATTGCGTAAGAACTGTACGTGTCATTACGCTAATTGGTTTCTGAATTTGCTGATGGTTGTTAAGATGTGATTGTTCAAGAGCAGAGTTCATTAGATTTAAGTAAGAAATTAAAAAAAACTTAAAAGGTCTGATGGCAATATTTGAGGATGCAAATTAGTATCTTATAATCCCTTAGCAATGAGTTTTCTATTTATGGATATAATACAGTTATTTTGCTGTCTTACCATTGCCATATGTGCGTGGTGTTGTGTACGTTTTGTGATTAGTGTTGCCATTTGTGGATCGAACAATAATGCACGTGGGGTTAGTAATCCCAACTGGTATGTTGAGGATATAATCATATACGTGTCAACAACCATCATAAAATATATGTAGTATTGTGAAATTTGCGATAAGCAGATAACATAGTAGCTATTTTGTTTTCATTATCAGATGGTTGTGATTATTATGTTTAACGGGTATGTTGAGGACATACGTGTCACCAACCATCATAAAATACATGGAGCAGTGTTGCGAAATTTGCTTAACCATTAACGGTTTCTGATGGTTATACTTATTGGTGAAAGTAATGGATTTGGTGTTAGATTTAATCGGGTTTGTTCAGATATGGGTCTTGGGTCAATGTTTGGGTCTGTCAAAATTAGGGTCGGGTTCTGTTTAGTTTTTGGTAACGCGTACGTTTCATCACGCTAATTGGTTCATGAATTTGCAGATGGTTGGATCTGATTGCTTAAGAACAGAGTTATTAGCGCCTATAATTAGTATCTTTTAAGTTTTAATCTCTTAGCAATGGACCTATCTAATTATGAATATACTACAGTTATATTGTTTTCTTGCTATTGCTATATGTGCCTGGTGCGGTGTACGTTCTGTGATTGGTTTATGTTTAGTGATTACAATTGCCATTTGTGGATCGAACAATAATGCACGTGGTAATAGTAATCACAACGGGTATGTCGAGGCATACGTTTCAACAACCATCATAAAATATATGGAATAGTATTGTGATAAGCCGATAACATAGTAACTATTTTGTTTCCGTAGTTAGATATGTATATGAGGAATTAGGATATATTTAGCATATATGCATATATACAATTATACATATACAAGTTTTAAAGAACAAACCTATAGACATGCAATTTTCAAGACTGACACTATGATAAATTTTACTTGAATTCATAGGAAATATATATATTTTTTCCATTGAATCTTACTGATGATTGTTGTTTGTGTATACTGAATCAGACTTGTCTCATGCATTCTCCTCCATTAGCAGAGATAGCAATTTCATTGATCATACCAGCGATCTTGGATGGAAAGAGTAAGCTTATTCCCATTCGACTTAACACTTTTGTGGGTGTTCTATTTTTTTTCTTTCTATCTTTTGAATTTGATCACTTAAACTGATATCGAGTTTATCTTTGTTTAGGGGTCAAAGAATCACGCCGATTGTAGTTGACCCAGGGATCTATTTAGCAAGACGAACCCAGATCTTCCGCGCCACTGAAAAACGCCCATTACCAAATGCATTCAAAGTTTTTACAGGCAAATATCTCTTCCCTTAAGCATGTGTGAAATATAGGTGGCAAGTATGATCCATTTATTTATGAATTGGTCGATTCAGGTTGGGTAACATGCAAAAAGAACATCTAAAATGAAATGGCTCACATGGGTGGAACCTGTCTAAAATCGTCCGAGGTGTCTTTAAGCTCAAAACCTCCTCATTCAAACTAAATTATTAATGAAATGGTATAGTTTTTTTAATCACATTCAATATTCAACCGTATCCGGTTTTAATTACAAACATATCTATTTGACACTAAACCAATTTGAGCAAATGGGTCGAATTAGTCAAACGTCACACATTGTATATATTTAATGCATGAATTCCCCAAAGTCATTCTGTTAATGGTAAATATGATTATCATTGAATAATATATATTGTGTAACTGTAAACATATACGACACCGGGAAATAATGTTTTAGGTCAACCACATCCGACCTGCAGTACAAAAAGTTACCGTTTTTGACACAAACCGGTTCTACTCATTGCACATTCTGCCCATTTTGGTTTTTCTTTGGTGCAATTGTGGGATTTTAATACCAAAATCTTTTCTTGATTCTTCAGGATCTCCATGGGTAATTCTGAGCCGTTCATTCCTTGAATACTGTATTTTCGCCTGGGATAATCTCCCTCGGACTCTTTTAATGTATGTTAACAATGTGGTTTTGGCTCAAGAAGTCTACTTCCATACAGTTATCTGCAACTCACCCGAGTTCAAAAACACAACCGTTAACGCGGATTTAAGGTACATGGTTTGGGACAACCCGCCCAAAATGGAGCCACTTTTACTCAACAAGTCAAACTATGATGAGATGGTTGAAAGCGGTGCTGCTTTTGCAAGACAGTTTGCCAAAAACGACCCAGTTCTTGACATGGTCGATAGCAAAATCTTGAAACGTAGTGGTAACCGAGTTGCCCCAGGTGCATGGTGCACTGCCAGAAGGAGCTGGTTCGTGGACCCGTGTTCACAATGGGATGATGTTAATGTTGTTAGACCAGGAAATCAAGTGAAGAAGTTTGAAGAATCTTTAAAGAGTGTTGTAGATGATTCAAGAATAGAATTAAATCAATGCAACTGAAAAAATATTAAATCTTGATTATGGTATGAAGATGAAAATGCATTGTTTGTTGTTTACAGAAATTCTTTTGATTTGGGGGGGGGGGGGGGGGGGGCTTCTGGTGTTTTGATTTGTTTATTATAAGTTTCGATGTAAAGTGATGAAGGCGAAATCAAAGTAAAACCTGTTTGCAATGTTGTCAGTTGTAATGCTCTTCTGTCCTCTTATTTAAGTACAGATTATCTGTAGGGTTGGCCTTGGCTGGATTATGTGCAGATTTACTGATTGCTTGGTCATACTTGTTGCTTTGCAATAAGCAACATCTGCTGGAATCCATCTCCTTTCAGTTCTCCATAAACTTTAATATTATGAAAGACGCGTTCTCAACTTGCTTTTGCTTGGCAAAGAGTATCGAGAAATATGGAGTAACACGAATGCATAGTTTGTTGCTACCAAAACCTATAAGTGGACTTGTATCTTGACAATAGCGAGTGCGACAAGGGAGGTGATTTTTAGGTGTTCTTGGTTTGGTGACTACAAGGGCATGTTCTTGGTCTTGTCCAACTTCGAGCTGCCTACACGAAATTAGATTAGTTGGGGACCTTGAGGCCGAAGCCTTGAAGTCCGCCAGTGACCGAATTAAGGTTGTATAGGTCTATGGCTCTATGCACCATGTATGTTCTATATAATATAGCATGAGATAAGAGAGTTGTTTCTAGAGAGCCCATACAGCCATAAGTGAGTTGTAAAATAAGGTTATTTTGTGTTTTTCAGGGGAATGACTGGTGAGGCAGTGAGCTAAGGTATTTAGGAACCATACACCCTGGCCCACATCATACACCAATAGAAGGTTGCCACATACCCAGAATATGATGTCACATACCCCAAAATGTGACGTCACGGGGTGTATGAAACCCATAACCCGTGAGCTAAACATAGTGTCATAGTGAGCCACATCTATTGAGCCCAAAGCCCATCAGGTCAGGCCCAACATAGGTATACGGTTAGCCTTGGATATAAACTCATCCGTTGTCTCAAATGCCCATATGGCTCCCCTTACCTTATTTTCCCTCGCTTGTCTCCTCAAAATCAAAACAAAGATGAATTTATCCGGAAACCCTTTAAACTTTGATGTCACTAACATTTAACAAGGGTCCATAACATTTACCTAGGGGTTAGTATATAAACATGAAGAATGCTAATTTCGTTTTCTCTTTTAACCCATACGAAAATGAGTGAAAAAACTACATTATCATTAGGGCTGTTCTTTTTTATCCGCAACCCGAAACTCGACCTGAATTCGGAGCCACTCGAACCCGAATTAGACAATACCCGAAAAACTCAAACCCGAACCTCAAGTGGATCGGCTAAGCAGTCAATATCGGTGGGATAGCGGTGGGATATCGGTTATCGGACCCTCACCGATATTTGGTGTCAAATATCGGTGGCAAATATCGGTACTGATATTATCGGTGATATTTGCCGATATCCCACCGATATTTTGATTCTCATATATCGGTTATAACGCCGCATTTCCAGGTTTTGCTTTTTTATAAGCCAAATTACACTAAAAGCCAATAATAATCTTTTTTTTTTTTTGGAATAAGCCCATAAATATTAAGAGCCCAACTACCCAAAAACACTTCCAAAACCCTAAAGTGAACATATTTGTCTCTCCTTCATCTTCTGCCATTTGTATGTGACTACCATAAAATCTGTAAGTGTTATATATTATTATGTTTTAGGTTATACTAGCAGGAAACCCGCGCGATGCGGCGGGATATCAATTTTCAACGTTGTACTCGTTGTCAGTTAATTTATCGAATGTATGAGACCTATTAAATATAATATGTTCAACAATTTAAGATTAAGATTTTGTTTTCTAAGTGCAATGCAAAGATAAGAGATTTTAGAGCTATCGACTCCCTGCTTGATTTTATAATTTTGATTTTTAAAAAAGCATGCATGTTAAGATTATTATTCATAGATTTCTACTTGAGAACATCACGGTTGTTTTCTTATTCTACTTTGGTGCATTTTTATTCACCAGTGATTAAAAAATGCCATTTAATTTCAAGAAGAGAATGAGAGTTTGTGAATAACGATTGATAATTGATCTTTAAGAACGGATCATCAAAAATGCATGTGTTGATATTATAAAGCTAGTAAAGAAAGTAAAAGATTGTTATTGACCTTGTTAAGTTAGTTCCTTTAGCAAATATCAAACTTGTACTCAACCACAAAAATACTAAACCCAACCAAAAACATAAACTGATAAATCAATATAAACCACGTTACTTTCAATCGACTAAAGAGCACCTCAAGGGTTCCGGTTCGAAACACCGACATGTCAATTCTATCTCTTCACCTCACCCCTTCTCTCTATGTTCATTTCTATCCTATCCCCTTCTCATCCCGATCACAAGATTCATCTAGACGCCTCAGCATCTGGAATTCAATACGCCTCAACCCTTCTCACTTCTATATGGGTCGTTTTTTTTCTAATCATGTGCATCGCGTTAACTATTTTTAATAAAAAAGTTAGTTGGACAAAATGGGTTTACAGGTCAACCCAACCCGTGTGCTTAACTTGCAGGAACAAAGCTACCTACAATCACCTGAGTAACACCCAAAACTTTAAACCATACCTGTATAAAAAATATTTGATCAAGAACTTTGACTTAGACCAAAGTAACATGCTAAGTGAAGCACTATACATCAAGAGAAAACATCAGGCTAGGTTGTCGATTCAAGTTTTTTGCGAGCCTATCTCGAGTAGCATAGGAGCGGCTTGGTGTGTTTACACCCTTACTCTTAAGTACTCTAACCACTTTGCATTTCCTACTGATGATCTTGGGTTGACTTTGTTTAATCAAACATTCATTTATCAATTTACATCCCAGCTATTCTGGTCATTTAAAAAAAGAGACTTTCATTCTTAAGGTTAACAACTTGAACTCGTCTCTGCTAGACTTTGACTTCTCATTTCCTTGTTGATCAATTTTGACTAAATTTAAAAAGTAAAAATCAACCGTGTCCAACTGACCATATTTTCAAGTTTGACCAGAAAGTCAACCAGACCAAAAAATAAAAGCTATCCAATCTCACTAATCTGATCAATAAGTCAATCAAGTCAAAATCTAAACATACTTTTTAACTACAATGAAAAACCAAAAAATATTTAAATGGTGTTTTCTATTGAACTACAGTTAAACTATAAACCACACAAAAAGTACTCACTTGTGGCTTCCTTGCTGTTAGTTATAACATTTAGAGAGTGTTATAAATCCCTCCATGGATTAGCAATCATAGATCTTTCAAGTTTGTTGATAGGAGACTATCTCAATGTATCATTTGAATGTACGACCTTGTTTAGTAACACTCCTTGTGGATTCTGCATAACATGTAATTAAAAACAATTTGACGTTATGCAAATCCATAAAAATGAACAAAAAAACAAAATTAAAAACAATTGTTTCTTGTGACCAGCCTCATTCCCACAAATCTGTAATTACGTGTGAAGAACCAGATCATTTTAACATGTTAAACAAAACAAAAAAAAGCATGTACATTTTTTTTACCTGCACTAAATAATGGTTCGTTTTCAACTGGTTACCAAATTAAATTGGTCTAAAGTATATAATTGTTCAACTGAATAAAACGTCAAATTGTAAAGACCTCCTTGCCTATAATAGTGTTTTCTATATGGACAGCCAGTCAAGTGTGGCTTTAGTCACAAAATACAAGCATTTTGTATGGATGAGAGACACAAGAACCGCAAACATTTTCTAAATCTGGTGTCTGGTGCTGAAGGAAGCTCCTTTGCCACCTCTTGTAAACTGATATTAAGTAGTAAAATATAAAAAAAAATAATCGTTGTACCTTCGTAGTAGCACGCTATGCAGAGCAGATATGTACCAAGCTCTTGCAAGTATCTGAATTTATGAGAACTTGGAATGCTTCACATTCCTGCAAATTACAATAATCAAAACAACCTTTTTAAGAATAAAAAATAAAAAAATGCCTTCGCACACATTTTAAATTAATTGATTAACATGCAGTTATGTACTAACAGAACAAAATAAAACAACAAATTGTGTTTTAAGGCACACAAACTCCTAAATATTTTAAAGTAAATTACATATTTATATAGATAAATCGCTATAGACTAAAGCATGTATATATCGAAAGTGAGAATTGAGACTTAATGAATCAAAATCATCCGATCAATCCATTATCAGCCAAAACTAACTTCTGATATGAAGCACCCAAACACTAAAGATAACTAAATCAGCCAATACTAAAAATAATTTCTGACTATGACACAAGTCTCTAACTGAGCAATGAAATAGAGAATTGTTAGATATCATTTAGTCATAAACTGTAACGATTATAAAAGGATGAAGCTGATACAAACCCATTAATTAACCCAGGCCCCGTGATACGAACCCAGCTCCCATGGATCAGATCCGCACTATCTTTAGATATGGGTTTGACCCGGTCAACCCTAATCTTGAATATGGGGATGTAAAGGGACAATTGGTATTGAAAAGTTGAAGGAAACCGAATGGTTGGGAGTTAGTAATTGCTTCATCAAAGTTTACTTTTAAATACTTGATTATTGTTTTTAGTTTCATTGTCTTGTTATTTTTTGAGTATTGGTACTTTGTATTTTGGAGACTTGCCCTCTCGAATCGGGCCGACTATCTATCTATTTATTTTCTGTTCCATTTGAAATCCTAAGTTCCTATCAGAAGCCTATTAGCCAAACACTCACTATAACGCCTATCATCAGTTCGGCGCCTATACATCACATAACAAAGGTCATGCGGCCACACAAATCTGAAACGGAAACCAACACATGTGAATTCGATCATCCTAGCACATCAGCTTCCAAAATTGATTGTCGGCCGGCATTTATGTACATACCAGCTAGTTTATTTATCTATGACAAAAAAAAAAAAAAACAACCAACTTAATATCATATCCAGTTTATATAATTAATTACCTTCTGACTACTACAATCTCAATCTGTAGAAGCACATCCGAATATTTTTTAGCACACTTACTACATCCAAATCTGATATTGATTGTTGATTGACCCGGATTAAAACACAACCCAAATGCATAAAAAACACACTTTGGTTGACTTTGAACCCATTTAACTACCTGCTTCATCTTAAACTAATTATTAATCATGTTTGGGTTAAAACATAGCCCAAATTGACCCATTCTTAAGAAAATGTGTTGAAATGGTCACCTCTATTATCAGTTCATTAACTTTAATGGCTGCCAAGAACTAACCCATTCAATGAGGCAGTGCTTGCCTCTAGGTCAGGATATATCCACTTCTTTCCACCACGTAACAAGTTCCATGAGCGAAACTCAAAACTTTACCTGAAAACAAAACACGACAGGTGAATCAAGTAAGCTTACACTGATCCAAATTTCTACTTGTACCATGATAACACTTCATCCCAAATATATTGCATATATGAAATAAGACCAACCAATAAACGCTTATTCTTCATCAAATTTCAGCATATAAGTCAAGTGCATAAACTGAACCAGCAACATATGCAATAGATTTTTTTAAAGTGCCGCTTTTTAATTTGAGTGACTTTTACTCAAATATCACAAAAAAATGGTATTTTTTTCCCAAAAAATGGAACCTCGACTACCTGCATGTCATCATGGTGGGCAGGTAATTTTCTGATCCTAAAACAACTTACCAAGAACAATCATATTATATGAAGAACAACTTTCTTTAAAAAGACAGAGAAAATAGCACACGCCTTATTGTACTTGGCTAACCGCTCTCCTCGGCAAGAAGCGCATGATCACCCGGAAAAATAAAAAGAAAATTGGTATATAACCAGCATTAGTGGTAGAGAAAAGTTAAAGAATAAAATACAAACCAATCTGCTTAAAAAAATTATACCATGCAGCATAAGATCTAATGATCATCACTAATTTGATCACACTAAGATAACAACAATGCTAGGCACGTGATTAAATAAGAAGTAATTATAAAACACACCTTGGATGCAAAAAAATCTCAAGTTTGCCTCATCCAGCTCTCCCTACCTATATTCATTAATAAGTTGTATCTTTATCTATTAAGATATGAATAAAAAAAGTTAAAGTATATAACATGCATGGAATATAACATAATACTACAGAATCAATAACAACTAACATGTGTGTTATATTGATTAATCATAACTAAGACATATTTGATTTTCCCAGTTTCCCTTGATTTTTAAATTGGATAGTGGGTCAATTCAAGCAGTAGACATACACAACCTGAAAACTGGATTGTGAGTTTAAAGGGTAATAATTGGTTTCGAACTTTTTTTTTTAACTAAAAGCATTACGGAGAATACAAAGATAAAAAATACTAACCTGCACTACAACAGCTATAATGGCAATCCACATAAAAAATCAGCCTCCGGTCCAACAGATCCTCCAAATTTATCGATTTCTCCTGTTGGGTATGAGAGAATATCCTAATAGATCAATAAATATGATTAATAACATGCTTTATGTAGCACAATATGTATAAAATTTAACAACGATTTTATACCCTTATCCCAATGGCGGTCAAGTGCAATGAAAAAAATCAACCCACCTCCAGCAGGACGAATGCTGTTTTCAGAATAACGTACTGCAAAATTGAACAATAATTTAAGTATCAATTGCAACTCGCTGAATGTGGCTTTGAAGACGAATATTGTTTTTAGATGATGACCCAGTTGATTTAATTCATTTTCTGTTTGATCGACCTAATTGGCTCATCAACTTGTCTGCGGCATCTGTGTTTGACCATCTCTCAAGAAACCCTAATTTGAACAAGATGACAAATCATAAAAAAAAATATAGAACGTTATTACACTCAATCGGTACATTGGTTACTGTGATGGAGATTGGTGAAACCGAACCATCCAACATCAAAGAGAATCAAAGAGAAAGAGAGTAGACCTTTAACATAAAAACTAATCCAAACTTCAAAATGCAAAAACTGAGAAGAGCGTAAATTCTGCCTCCCACAACTGAACAACGATTAACCTTCCTATTAATTTGTTGATGTTAAAAGACATATTTAGCCCTATAAAATTTTTAACAAACGCAACATGTGTTGTACTTAGAGCAATCAAATTTGTATTACTTAAGTTTTAAGAAGTCCTTGCCTCATACATTATAATATAGTATAGATATAGATAGATATAGATAACATTTCAAATATTAACACTTTGGAGTCTTGACTTTTGATATTACTATTAGTAATTTATTTAGTATTATATATGACTATGTTTAGGTTTTATATTATGTTAAATTCTACATGATATTAAAATTACCGATATCCCGTCGATATCCCACCGCGATAACCTATATATCAAATATCGGCCCTCTACCGATATTCGATTTTCCACCGCATTAACTGCTTAGTGGATCGGTTCTCGGGTCACTTTTTCCCAACAAAAAACTCGAACAACCCGACCCGAAAAACCCAAAATATGAAAACCGAATAAAAACCCAAACATATAATGGGCATTCAAGCGGCGAGTTTTCATCAGAACTCTGGAGATGGTGGGCTTGAGCTACCCAACATTGTCTGTGATCGTGGACGTATGAGGTTGCCTTTTGCCATAGGTTACCCCGAGTAGTCGGACTTTTATTTATTGGTCCTCCAAGGTTTGACCTAAGTACTCTTAAACCCCTCATCTTTTATTCCCATCTTTCTTCAAACATCTCCATAGCCAGCCAGCATCTTCAGCTTCGAAGCGAGACTACACAGAGAGCTAGGGTTTGGATCCAAGTTCTTCATGGCGGTTCTCTTTCAGAAATTTCAACAGGTATGTATTATACCTTCTTCTTTCTCTTTATTAATTACATTCGCTACATTTTACTGATTTATTACATATAAACAACTGTTGCGTTATTGGTACATTCATCGATTGCCTACTTGTGCTTAATCGGATCTTGATTGAACTATTGAAGTAGTTATATTATGTATTTGATTATCAAAATAGAGGATAGTGATCCTGAAATTGAGTTTAAAACATTTGCAATTTAGGACTATGATATGAATTTAATCCAATTTTTTAAGTAAGTTATGGACAGAATGATGTTCTGCTTCAATATCAAGAATAATCACAGGAATTTTGTATTGTAAAGTTTAATCATTTTGTTTCATAAACGATAAACCTATGTTGTCAAAAGCGTACAAGGCGTGCGCGCGCCTAGGTACAGAAGCGCAGCGCAGCCCACCTTGTGCGCTGCGGCTGGAAATGCGAGCTTTCAGGCTCTAAGGCTCTAAGGTGCAGGTTCAGGCTAAATTTTGGCCAAAAATGGTTAGTTTAGAACCTAAATAAGGCTGGAAGCCTGGAATCAACCTAAAACAGGCTAAAAGTTGTTGAGAAACCTAAAATTGGTATTTTATACTATGTGCCTAGCTTAAAATAGCCCGAGCTTTATAAGTGCCTAGGCTCCGGGCTTGGTTTATGCGCCTTGCGCTGTGCTCAAGCTTTGACAACATAGTCATTAATAGAAGTACAAACCTTGCGTTGATGGCAGCATGTTGCGTTCTTCAGATTGATTCTCAAAGGTAGAATAAGAACCATGAACCATGAATAGCATGTTGTTGTTGGGAATTCCGAACAATGGACATCGATCTTAAAGGTGCTAAGGTTTAGGAGCGGATCTTAGAGCGGATATTTGTAGTTTATAATTGTGTTAATGAATTAATAAATAGTTGTAGTTATCATGTCCTATTTAATTGGTTAATTATCAGGTTATCAAGCATCCTAAACGTGTTGGGTTTGGATGTTTAAAGGATAATTATATGAACAATCCTAGTTTAAGTCTAACGTGATAGGTTTGGTTATAAATACCATGTATTGGGTATCCTGGATGGTAAGTTCAAGTTTTTGTGTAGGTTTCTTGAATCTAACAAGATTGTGGGAGTTAGCCATAATATTACTTTCGTTTGAATATCGATCGGGACTTGAGTTGTTTGTGTTGATATGCTAGCTAGCTTATGGGAGTTTCCTTCTTTTTGCTATTGTATGTTTAGTTTGTGGGCACGCTTGCCAAAAGCCCAACATTTGCAAAAGATCCAAGACGCCTTCAATTTGAAACAGACATAAATCGGCTCTTCCTCTATACCAGGTCATTTTCTTTTTATAAAACAGAACACGCGTGATTTATTTATATCATGTATTTACGTGTTGATACAAGAATATTGATTTGGCAATGTATTGTTTGCAGCTATAACCGTCTGGGAAAGGATGCTGAAGAAGCAGATATAGAGGAGATTATAAACATGGCAAGTAAATCTGACCTAGCAGATCAAGAAAAACAGGTTCAAGAAAACATTCATTCTCAAATTACAAACTTCTGCACTTTTATGGATGATATTCTCCTTCCTGAATCAAAATCTCATGATGAAACATCTCAACAACACGCCACTGCTCCTCGCCGTAGTGGCCTTAGTCTTGCAATTGGCAGAACCGCCCCACCGAGCACGCAAATTGGTAAATTTTTATCACTTACGTTTTTAACTTCAGATATTAAAAACATAATAAGCTGTTTTGTTACAATTTTATTAATGATGATATTTTCAGCACAGATATCCCCGGGACGAAACCGTTGACTTTTGCAGAGACACGCCAAAGGTTAAAAGATCTAATGGGCTACACCCTTGAGCTCAAACCGTCTCAAATCCCCCATGAACAAGCCGGGCGGGGTTTATTCGTGGAGGGTGAAGCAGATGTTGGCTCAGTAATAGCATTCTACCCAGGTGTGATCTACTCTCCTGCATATTACCGTTACATCCCTGGATATCCTAGAGTTGATGCACAAAACCCGTATCTTATAACCCGCTACGACGGGACAGTAATTAACGGTCAACCTTGGGGTACTGGTGGTGAAAGCAGGGAAGCATGGACCCATTCCAGTGTTCATAGGTCCCGGCCCAGTGAAGCACCTTCTGAGACGGGGTCGGACCGGGTGTGGAAGATGTTAAGCAAACCGTTAGAAGGGTCACGGTTAGGGTTTAATGGTGAGGTTTTGGAGAGAAGAAAACCCGTTAGCGTTAGCTCATTTTGCAAACCATCCTACTAAGGGTACGGAACCTAATGTTATGGTTTGCCCTTATGATTTTCCTTTGAATGAAAAGAGTATGAGGGCTTATATACCAAATGTTGTTTTCGGGGGTGTAGAGGAAGTGAAGATGAGAAGATTTGGAAGTTTTTGGTTTAAGTCACGAGGCGAGTCAGACGATGGTCAACAGACAGGCCCGGTTATGAAAGGTCTTGCACTTGTAGCCACTAGGTCGATCAGTAACGAAGAGGTTTATTTGAATTATAGATTGAGCAACTCGAAGAGAAGGCCTTCTTGGTATACTCCTGTTGATGAGGAAGAGGATAAAAGAAGATGGAGCTAAACAAACAGGTTTCTTTAATGTTTATTTTGTGGTTTAATAATAACCAGAATTAGCAGTTTTGGTGTTGGGAGGGTGTTTAAAAGCAAAAGATTTTGCATTCTTGCTATGATGTGGTGTACTCACTTCTAAAGATGTGATGTTTGGTAAACCAATAGGCTCAATACAAGTGATATTGACTGAGTTTAGTTCTTGTATTGTTTTATTTACATTTGTTAGGGGTAGAGGTAAGGCTGTCTACATCTTACCCTTCTCAGACCCTACCTTAACTTAACTATAGGTGAGATTAACTGAGTATTGATGAGATGAGATGATGAGTTGAGTAAATTGTATTCAATGTGATGGAAAAATATTAATTTCAAATGGTTATTTTCATTGAGTAATTAAAAAATATGTTTAATTCACATCATTGTATTTGCAAAAATAAAAAACTTTTCACAGGCCAGAGTTTGGCCTGTGTGACCCAATGTAACACCACCTAGTGCGGCTTTGTAACTAGAGTTTGGCCTGTGCGAGTTGTGACCCAATGTACCACCACCTTGTGACGCTTTGTAACCGGACCTTGGCCTGCGTGATCCACTGTGTCGTCGCTTTGTGGACTTTGTAACCGAGTTTGGCCTAGAAAATGGAACACATAAGCTGTTACCTCAATAGTAAAGTTATCAACAACTGGAAACTTAAAACTTATCTGCCGGTAAACATACAATTCCCTAATCTCTGATTCCTTGCTGTTAACTCAACGTCACATAAGCATCTATTGAGACCTCTCCTCTCTTCTCTGAACCTATGTTATCCTCTTCCCTGATCTTTTTTTTATAATCTAAATACAATTCAATTATTTTAGGTCTTAAAGATTTAAAAGAATAAAATCATTTTGAATATCTAGTTATTATTTAATCAAACAAATCTTATTAAAATAAATAGAGACTCAAATAAATAATATAATAATTAATAAAATTTAAAACCAAATATGTCCAAACACCAAATTGTAAATTGTTTTAAGTAACATTTAGGACCCGCATATTATGGCAGAACCGTTAAACCAAATAAGAAATAAACGTAAAAATGTCAACCATGCACGCACAAGACAGAGCTAGAGGAGGTAATGACGGCCGTTGATCTAACCGACCATCTCCACGTTTGATTACCATCATAATTATGTCGGATTTTGAAGTGGGATAGTAAAAATAAGAAAATTGTAAAAAGTAAAATAAACAAGATTACAAGAACATCTAGTCCACTTGACACAGACACATGACTCTTATTAGAGGGACGGTTTAAGATTCAATTTTTAGCAAGGGCAGAGCCGGTCTAAGGTTTTTGAAGGCCCTAAGCGAACTAGAAAGTTGGGGCCCTATGAATTGGTATAAAAAATCGCAAATATCAAATGCAAAATTGATTTTTTTTACTCAATCACAAATCACACTACACAAGTACACATATAGATTAGCATTCTGGGAAAAATAGTCGTTACATGAATAATCTTTGTTTCGCTTGATAATAAGACAATGAGCAACCATTGGCGACGATTGATTATCCTTAATTTCGCTTATATTTTTCTGCCAATCGCCATCCAAGTCGATTTCAATTAGCGAGGTCGCAAGTAATGAGGATAGGAGCTAAGGATGCATTCAAGAAAAACAGGATAAGACCATTATTCTTCAAGTTTTGGGTCTAGACATTTACTTGTTTGGTTTTTTATGTCTTTAGTCATTAGTTTGTTAATTTAGGCTAAATACACATATAATATATAAACAAAGTAGAAAACAAAAATTTGAGGCCCTTATTTTTTGGGGGCCCTAGGCTTTTGCCTAGTTTGCTAAGCCTGTCGGGCCGGCCCTGGCAAGGGTGTATTTTATTTGACATAAAGTAGTTTAACACTTTTATTAAAAAAAATCAATTTATTTAGTTTTGTATACATTCAGGTTCCTTCATCCCAACGTATAAGTTTGTTAGTTTAAAATAAAATAATATTTTAACGAATTATATGTGATTAATATTTTTACTGAAAATCGCTACAGAAGGAGGCGTGCTGTATAATTTATAAACCCTTGCAGACATTTGAAACCCTAATAATATCCATTGAAAAGCAGCTCTCTGAAAGTTTCAATTGAAGCTCATACATATACATCAAGGTATGCATACCTCTGTGTTTCTCTTACATCTATTGACATATATTCGTTTATCGACCTAATTTAACAATTAGATCAGTTATTCATCTTCAAATAATTTATCAACACCCGTGCTTCACTCGTTTGTGTCTGTGTGTGCTCTGTGCTGTTTCGATTGTTAAACACAGCCGTTTAGTTTGATCAGTAGATTAATGATATGAGATTCTGTATTTTGATATGAATTGGGGGTTTTGGTGATAACAGCTTGTATTGTTTATAATATAAGATTATTATTATTATTATTATTATTATTATTATTATTATTATTATTATTATATTATTATTATTATTTTGCGTTAATTTTCCACATTAGAATTATTACGTTTGTAATAGAAAGAACTTTTTTTAAATAAATTAAAACACATTGCGTTTAACGCTTAGACTATCCGTTGTGGGCCGCTAGCGAGCAGGCGGGAGCGAGCATGGTGCTCGCCCCAGCCACAACAGTCCTACGCGAACAGCCGCGGCGCGAGCACAGACGATAGTGGTTGCGTGCGTTAACGGGAGAAAGTGAGCTTTGGTCGCGCCGGTGCTCACCCCCAGCCACAACGGGATCAAGTGACCGGGTTACTTGAGAGTGAAGTCGGTGGCTCACGCCTGCTCGCTCGCGGCCCACAACTGATAGTCTTAATACATCGAAATAGAAGGTAAACGGCAACAAGCTGTGCCGCTAGCCCTTTTGAATTGCAATGTGTTTTATTATTTATACTGCTTTTTTTTTAACAAAGTTCTGTAATAGTTTGTTAACGCAATAATATGCGACTATAACCCGTGTTTGACAGATACATCTTCTCCTAAACGCAAATTTTCATCCGCTGCTTCTCTGATGGCCACAAGTAAGTTAACTTTGTAAAATTAGTAGTTGTTTGGTTTTTGCGTTAACTGTGTTTTTATTGTACAAAATCATGTGTGAACACATTAGATTAAAGCAAGCATAAAAAAGGCTGATTTGAATCATCATCATCATGATGCCTCAGAGATAGACTTTAGAATCATTACAATGGTTGTGTTTCTTGCTTTCTGAAAATCATATACTAGTCAGTATAATGAGGACATCTTCGTCGATTATAGTCCTGGTATAAAAAAAGCGCGCCTAGGCTCAAAGCTCAACAAGGCTCAAGCCCTTGCGCTTTTGGCAGCTTAAGGTGCGCTTTTTTCAAAAAAGCCCACAAGTGGCGCGATTGCTTTGCCAAAAATATTACTGTTGTGCATTAGCTTGTTGTACAACATGATTTTCATGTTGTACATGTATGCAATTCCATACTAAAACATATATAAAGCTTACCTGTCTTAAAATATGGGGTAAATGATGCTAGAAACCTATAGGAAATATATAAAAAGTTATATAATTATTTGCGCCTCGGGTACGAAAAGCGGTGCGCTTGACGCTTCGCGCCTCAATTTTAGACACTGTCGCTTTTGTGTGCTTTTCGCTTTTTAAAACCAAGATTATAGTAGAAAACAAGTCATCTTAGCCCTTTGGAGATAATGAAACCTTTGTCATAAGTTTTTACGTCTTATCAGTTTATTAATTGTGTTTGCTAACATCTTTGGTGTTTTCACTAGTAGTCCAACATTGTCGAGGAACATCTATTATGTAAAATTATTAGAATTAACTTCAGATGCAATAGTTTTGCTATGTGAAGTCTTTATTTATTCTTAAACTTGTTGCCTGATGGTGCATGCGTATTATTCACAGGACTTCAGTTTGAGAATTCATGTGAAATTGGCGTGTTCTCAAAGCTAACAAATGCATACTGTTTGGTAGCAATTGGTGGCTCTGAAAATTTCTACAGGTTTATTCTTGTGATTTGTGTTATATGAGAATATATAGTATACTCTATTTGATTGGAGAACATGTTACAAACATTCGAATATTTGTTTTGCAGCACATTTGAGTCTGAACTAGCAGATGTTATTCCTGTGGTTAAGACCTCCATTGGTGGCACAAGAATAATTGGACGTCTTTGCATTGGTAAATATTCTACAAGATTTTGCTATGTAGATTATATATATTATTTTGTTTTAAACACGTATTCTGAATTATCTGTTATAGGTAACAAAAATGGGCTTCTTTTGCCTCATACTACTACCGACCAAGGTAATGCCCTCAACTTTCAATTTTTTTTTGAATTAGCCTGTGAGTGTGTGTAGCATTTAGGTATTATTTTTTCAGCAATTTCTTCTTTCAACATGATTTTCTTGTCTGGTTACCTTTAATGTTAAGGTTAATGTTGTGAATAAAACCAACCAATTTTTTTTCCGCTTTAGCAGTTTAGTCCTTATTTTTTTTATTATTTTCTTGCAATGGTTACGTCCTTTGACATTTTCTTCTTTGTTGAAATGAAATTTTACCAGTTGAATCATTTAAATGCCACATGTACATAAATAAGTATGATAACAATAGAAGCTAGAAAATTTATTAATGATTTGCTTGTGTGTGTGATTCCAGAGCTTCAACACTTGAGAAATAGTCTGCCCGATGCAGTTGTGGTCCAACGCATTGATGAAAGACTATCAGCCCTTGGAAATTGCATAGCATGCAATGACCATGTCGCCCTTACTCATACTGATCTTGATAGGGTAAGCATCAGTCTAAAACTTCAATTGCTATCATAGTATTGTTTTTTGTCTAATATTGAGAAATATTATCATTATCATTTACGCATGTTGGTAACACACTTATCTTTGTTTAATTAGGAAACCGAGGAAATGATAGCTGATGTTCTTGGTGTAGAGGTTTTCAGGCAGACAATTGCTGGTAATATACTTGTGGGCAGCTATTGTGCCTTTTCAAATAGAGGTGGCATGGTAAGAACATTATAATTTACACGGGTCAACTTGACCCGAAACAGTGTCCAGTCTTTATCTCTGTTGTAAAACAAGGTCTCGGAGGCCGAGTACTCCCCGAGTAATCGCTACAAGGTAGGATGCCGAGGCTCGAGTACTATAGGCCTAGGCCGAGTATTCCCCGTGTACTCTCCGACTAGGCTGAGAACTCCCTGAGTACTCCTGACTCCGACTAGGAAGCGCCTAGTGACTTTTGCAACATTGGTCTTTATAAATAAAAGAGATTTTTTAAAAAATAATCTGATTTTTTGTTTGTTTTACGCTTTTACTTGCATGGCTTGCTAACATAACCTGAATCGACCTGTGATCACAGGTGCATCCTCATACTTCTATTGAAGACTTGGATGAGTTGTCAACTCTGCTTCAGGTTCCGTTGGTGGCGGGGACCGTGAACCGTGGTAGCGAAGTGATTGCTGCAGGTCTAACTGTTAATGATTGGACCGCGTTTTGCGGGTCAGACACTACCGCAACAGAACTGTCTGTGATTGAGAGTGTTTTCAAGCTGAGAGAAGCCCAGCCTAGTGCCATTGTGGATGAGATGAGGAAGTCATTGATCGATACCTATGTCTGATAAGTAGTTGATTACAAGTCAACGGTGTTATTTTTTTTTTCCTACTAATTTTCGTCTTGTTTTATGTTTGTTTTTGCTACTATTTTTACGTTAGGAACTGGTTGGAAGGATTGAAAGTTATTAATTGCACACTTCTAAATTGTACTGTTGAGTGCTGCATCTCAGAATAGCAAAAAAATAGGCCCCTAAGTGTATGAGCATGTTTGGCTCTCCTTATTTCCACCCACTTATTACTTTTTCAAAAATTCAATAAGTTACAAAAAGTGTTTGGCAAAGCCAAAAAGTCCTTTTTGTTTTAAATTTTCATTTATGTATAATAAGTTGTTTTGTAAAAGTAAAGAATGTGTGACTTTTTTAACATACTTATAACTTTTGGGAAAAATTTACCTATATGCCCTCATTATATCCTTATTATACCTACCCTCTTTATAAGGGATAGCAATGGGTCGGGTTTGGTTCGTCACGGGGATAGAATAACCCATTACACAAGTCACAGGAAATTTTATTCCCTCACAATCTTTCAATCCCACTTTTTTTTTTTTTTTTTTTTTGCATTCCGAACCTTCTTTCACCGTTCATTAACAAATCTAAAATCCACAACCACAACCCATTGAGTGTTGCCACCACCCTTCGACAAACATGCACAGGCGTCGCCGCCATCCACCGCAATCGGTGCCACCCACCTACTGCCTTTGCCACCACCTACAACCGCCACCTACCATCATCCACGATCACCAACCACTCACCATCGATTTTATTGTTTCATTTTTTTTATTACCAAACAACACAAAGTAATGATTCATTTTATTCCCACATAATAAATAACCAAACACAACATGAAATGATAAGGATTTATTCCGTTACCACGTGCATTCAATTATATCGTTCATCACATTCGATCGTCCATTCCATTACTCCATACCAAACAATAAAAATTTGTTCACTTCACGTTGAGGCTTGCAAGAATATGGAACGAAGTTATTATCATGGTCCCACGTCGAGGGTTGAAAGAAAGATGCATGGCTATTAGAGCATCCACAATATTACTTCAAGTCCATAATTTCAAACCGTCACATCAACAAGCTCTATCATTCTAAAGCACAACCATTCCAAACACATTTTTCCTACAATCATAAATCATTCTAAACCTTCACCTCATTATCCACCTCGTCACCTACTTTTCCTTTTTATTTAACCTATGTCTAAACTTATATACTTTATTTTTATGTATTTAGTGAAGAATATTATTTATTTATTAACTAAAATAATTAAAAGTGTGGAAAAATAAAATTAAATTCATTAAATAAAAAGATTAAATTTAAATAATAAGAATAATATTTAATTTAATATTCAAACGACTAATTTTTTTAAAAACGACACATTTTTAAACGGTTACAATTCCAACAACTATTTTGAAGAGGTATTGCGGTTAATTCTTCTCTTTGCCCTTTTTGTGGGGAGGTTGATGAAACCGTGGATCACATTATGAATTCTTGTTATGTTGCTTCATTTGTTTCGGTCTCTAATCTTTCACTGGGTGGGAGGGTCAATTGTAAAGAAAAAAATGGTCCAAACAGTGGTTCTTTTAAGTATGTTGGCTAATATGGTGAGAAAGGAATGAGACTATATTCAAATCCAAACGTTTGGAGATCAATCATATCTTGGACGAGTTCTGTATTATGGAATTCCTTTTGGGTGAAGAACATATCGAAGTTAGTATCTTTGAATTGAGAGCAATGGTGAAGCGTAAATCTTTGCAATTAATATGGGTTCTAGGATTCATACACCACGTGACATCACATTTGGGGGTGTATGACATCATATTCTGCGTATGTGGCAGCTTCCTGTTGGTCTATGATGTGGGCCAGGGTGTATGAATTCTAATTATAGGGTGTATGGTTCCTAAATACCAATTAATATATGTAAATTGGTTTTGTTTTTGTTTGCGGCGTGCTCCTTCTTTAGGCTAGCTAAATACCATCTGAACTGTCAGTGGGTTAACACTGACAAATGTTGTTCACTTGGCAGCTCAAGTCCACCAAGCAATCAATTCAGGGAAAAAGTCATTGCCCAAAGGTCAATTTCTGTAAAACCTATTTGGATCGGATTCGAACTTAAAACCAAAATAAACTTAATCTTTTATCTTCATTTCCCTATATCACTCTACCAAATGATGGTTTAATCGAGGATAACTTTAAAAAACGAAAAATAATCTATTAATATATATAAAAGAATTGAACATTGCTGACGTGGCGTGCAATGGTGCCTTCAACCTCTCCATGAAACTGCCACGTGGCATCATAATTGAAAGACTTTAGTGTTTTTGAATTATTTCATTTTTTAATTAAATTGAGTTATTATAGGAAAATATAATTTAAAAATAAATTTAAAATTTTCTCTCTCATATTTCCTCTCATAATTTTTAAACGTTTATATCTTTTATATACGGGATTTTTTAAAGAAAAAAATCACACCAAATTAACGAGCGTTTTATTATCTTTCCAACGAGTACCATAGTGCTATATAAAAAACGGAGAAAAAATCGACTATTTTTTTGTGGGGTTTCGTTCATACAGGAAATAAAACACAAACTGTTCATGTTATTCATTAATCATGTTTTTTCTTTTAAACCAGATTCTTATCTACGATATTGAAAATCAGCCCAATCGCCATGTTATCATTGGAATTTTACTAGGTATACTTCATCAAGAGAAGCTAGAACAAAGAATCGCGCAACACTTCAACACATGGTGTCAGCTTATAGCAAGGTTATTTTTTATTTATTTAATTATTAATTACAAGAGTAATAATTATTACTATTAGTATTAGTATTATTAGAATGGTTATATTTTTCAACCCCGGGACGCTACCGGGAAGAATTGATAGTTGCTGACATGACGTTCAATGGTGGCTTCAACCATCTCTTGATTATGTCACATGGCATAATGAGATGCAATGGTTACAACTTTCAACTTAAATGTTTGTTTAGTTGATTAGGTTAGGAATTATAAGAGCCATTAGAATGTGAGAAATTAGAGAGATGTGATAAGTTTTTGAATAGTTGCAGCTTACATAAGTGATTCTTTAGATGATTACTAATTAGGTTTTAGATTAGGGAATATGAATTATTACTGATTAGAATACTATGAACATGTTATGATTGAGAGATTTTGTGGTTAGTTAACTTAAGCCATTTGCAATAGGTTATCACGTAAAATTAGATTTTTCAACCCCGGGACCCTCCCGGAGTAATCAGCTAGTATTAAATATAGATTAATTTAAAAGAAAATACAGCATCACTCCAATTATTTTCATCTGAGGAGACGTAGGTAGGAGGCAGGGCCAAGGCTACTTCGCATATAAACTTTTTGCTTTTCGTACGCTAATTCATGTCATAAAGGCTTTTTATAAAGAAAAAAAAAATACTATAAAAAGTTATCTTTTTCTTTTTATCGGCAAATAACTTTATATAAAAAATTATCTCACCTCCTTATTTTTCTCAAACTTACAGTCTAATCTATACATCTAATAAACTAAAGTCCATAAGGACATTTGGCACTCCCACATTCATCCTCAATTGTGTAGCCTATCATATTGTGCCAAGTGTCTCATTGTGAGAATTTATAAACTTTTTCATTTAAAAAAAATTAAAAATAGAGTAATAATCTATACATATGGTAACAATTATCACTTACTACTTTCCTAATCTAATTAACCTACTCAATCAATTACCCTCATTCTCTCTCACACGCCAATTATTCTTTCTTCTCGGTGATTCCTCTATCTCCATCCGATCAAAAGCTTCCATCATCATCGTTCATCTTCTTCGTGTATATCATTCAAGGTAACGATTACTTCATTGTTTTTCATACGGTTTCTGTTAAATATCGTTGTTTCTTATAATTATTTACTGATTTAATCGATTTTTATGTTTCTCTGTTTCTTTCTATGTTTCCATCACCGATCATTCGTCTTCCTCTATCTCTCATTCAAGGTAATCATTTTTTCTACTTTCTTGATACGATTCCTTTTATATATTGTTTTTTTTTTGTAATTATTTTCAGATTTAAGTGATGAATGATATTAGGTCTTTCTTTTTTCTCTGATCGTCGCCTATTTATATTCTAATATTTCATTCAGATTCTAATATTAAACTTTTATTTTTGTATTGTTGATGGTTTTTAATAATTTTTCAGATTTGGGGCTTTAGGTTTCATCTTTCTTATTTTCTACTATGAGATTATATTGTGACTTTTAAGTTTCAGTGTTTAGGTATTGTTATTTGTTTTCAATGATTAGGTATTATGTTTGTTGTTTTCAAAAATTATGAGATTTTAATAATTTTCAGATTTGTGATATGATCAGTTTCAGTGTTTAGGTATTGTTATTTGTTTTCAATGATTAGGTATTATGTTTGTTGTTTTCAAAAATTATTAGATTTTAATAATTTTCAGATTTGTGATATGATCCTTCATGTTTTCTCAGTAGTAAAAACACGAAAATTTCCCGTGTATTATATATTTCTTCATGATATTATGTTGGCTCGATGATGTTTGTCTTCGGGTGAGGTTGAATGTTCATATGTTCTTCGAGGTGTTCTTGAGGATCATAATATTAGATGAAAGGTAAAAGAATGTTGGATATTTTTTAGTGATTAATCCGCTTAGGAAAGCTATTCGGGTCCGGGTCCTGTTTGTTGATTCGGGTCTCATTTATTAACATTTTATTTGTTTCCTAAGTTGATGGCTTAAAGTTTGGAAGGATAATTATAAGAATTAATTGTAATAAATGGTGGTTTGAAAAGTCTTGGATGTTAAAAGGAAGGGTCGAGTTTTTTGGTAAGAGATTGATTGATTGTATTATAGGAAAGTTAATAGCACAATTAGTTGTACACTTTCCATATAGTCATAGTCAAATGTATTAACTGCATAGTCAAATGTATTAACTATAATTGCTATAATTATGAATCTTGGTTTGGAAAGTTGTTGAATGAAATTGATGGTGGAATTGGTTTTGTAAAGTTATTGCACTAATTTTAATACATTTTTAAAATTTTGATTTGTTTTTTTTAATACTTTTTTATGGCGGTTGCAGGTGTATAACGATTGTGTTGCACCAGTGAGCAACGGTGGAGGCTGTTTGCTCAGGGTAATAGTACTCTGGCAGATTCTTGCATAGACCAATTGGAGTTTATTGTTGCACGGGCACAAAGGATTGGAGATCCAAAATATCAACAGAAGGTACATGATTTTGCTCTTTAGTGTTAACAATTCTTGCATTTTGATATTTATCATGATTTATACAATATTGGAAACATTTAATGTTAATAATTATAATTACCATATCATTAATAACCTTTAAACACAAAATTATTAATCAAATATAAATACATTTATAAATTTACTTTTAAACATTCAAAATCAAAATTTAAAAAATAAAATCGGTTTTTAAAATTAAAGACATTTAAACACAAAATAAATGCTTAATTCTTTGATTTGTCACATTACTATTTTTAGCGTATAATTAGCATTTATCATGATTTACACAATATTGGAAACATCTAATGTTAATAATTATGATTACCATTTCATTAATAACATTTAAACACAAAATTATTAATCATATATAAATATAAATACATTTATAAACAAAGTTAAATTTGAATTTTTTTCATCACACTTAATACGTCTATTTTCAATTGAATTACTTTATTTTCAAACATTCAAAATGAAAATTTTTAAAAAATTACGGTTTTTAAAATTAAAGTCATTTAAACACAAAATAAATGCTTAATTCTTTGATTTGTCACGTTACTATTTTTAGCGTATAATTGACATTTATCATGAGTTACACAATATTGGAAACATCTAATGTTAATAATTATGATTATCATTTCATTAATAACTTTTAAACACAAAATTATTAATCATATATAAATACATTTATAAATTTATTTTTACACATTTAAAATCAAAATAAAAAAAAAACGGTTTTTAAAATTAAAGACATTTAAACACCAAATAAATGCTTAATTATTTGGTTTGTCACATTACTATTTTTAGCATATAAATAGCATTTATCATGATTTACACAATATTGGAAACATCTAATGTTAATAATTATGATTACCATTTCATTAATAACATTTAAACACAAAATTATTAATCATATATAAATATAAATACATTTATAAACAAAGTTAAATTTGAATTTTTTTCATCACAATTAATACGTCTATTTTCAATTGAATTACTTTATTTTCAAACATTCAAAATCAAAATTTAAAAATGAATACGGTTTTTTAAATTTAAAGACATTTAAACACTAAATAAATCCGTAATTCTTTGATTTGTCACATTACTATTTTTAGCGTATAATTAGCATTTATCGTGAGTTACACAATATTGGAAACATCTAATGTTAATAATTATGATTACCATTTAATTAATAACCTTTAAACATAAAATTATTAATCATATATAAATACATTTATAAATTTATTTTTAAACATTCAAAATCAAAATTTAAAAAAAATCCAGTTTTTAAAATTAAAGACATTTAAACACAAAATAAATGCTGAATTATTTCATTTGTCACATTACTATTTTTAGCGTATAAATAGCATCTATGAGGTAATAGTCGGTTAAAATTATTGAGTAATGCTCCTTTTACTTATACATGGGTCACTTTAGATAATGTTCCTTCCTATAAACGGGTCAAATAAGGTAATAGTCGGTTAAAATGTTGTTTTAATGGTGTAGGTTCATGTTTGTTTACTTATAAATTGGTCGATTTGGGTAATGTTCAACTTTTCCAATGGGTCAAATAGGGTAAAAGCCACCAACAGTGTGTTTATGGTGTTTTGATTAGATTGATGTTCCTTTTACTTATACATAGGCCATAGGTGAATTGGGGCAATCTTCCCTTTTCTTAACGGGTCGATTTGGGTAATGTTTGCCTTTTCAAATGTGTCAAATAGAATAAAATGTGCTCGAAGCTTTTTTTAGCGGGTCGATATGAGTAATGCTCATCTTCTCAGACGTGTCAAATTAAATTGTAAAATTTAGGTAGTAGTTAGTTTCTTATTTTTATTTTTATTACTTTCTTATTGTTGAATATGCCATAAGTCTATTTTTAACACATACCATTTAAGTCGCCTTATTCAGGTTGGATTGTATTTAAGAAACCCTGTATTCTCACATGGCCAGCTTTATGTCGCATTGTCAAGAGTTAAAAGCAGGGCAGGCGTGAAGTTACTTATACTGGATGCTGATGGGAAAGTGATGACTAAAACAAAAAATGTTGTTTATAAGGAAATTTTCAGCGATATTTGAATAAATGTGTATTCGTTGCTTTTAAATTTTAATAAACTGTTTCTACTTTATTTTTCTTATACGTTATACTACTCCAAATAATCGTACGTTGGTAAACTGCGTGTCAACGCGGGCAAATATCTAGTTTTTAATGTATTAAAACTCAACCGAGGTTTTGTATATTGAAAGTTCGTATTTCCTTATATTCCTTGTAAATGTAGCATAATTTTAGTATATTAATTTTTTTTTTTTTTTTTTTACTGTTCTGCACTAATTTATTTTATTAATTAACACATAACCGTGGAAAATTACATCAAGATAGCGGGCAGACGGGCAACAAGTTGCGCCGCCAACCCCTTCTGAATGGCAAACCCTAACCTACTAAAAACAAACCCATGCCCTCGTGGCGACGAGACATTGCTATGAATAACACGTTGAACTATATTAAAATGGATATTTTTTTAAAAAAATATATGAAAATGATCTCAGTCCAGGTTTGATAACATAGACACACTTGTGATTTTTCTTTTAAAAAGACTTGTGATATAAAATGGGTTTAAAAAATAATTTTATATTACCCTGAAACTAATTAAAATTTGATAAACTGATTCAATATTTTATATTACACTTGTGATTTTTCTTTAAAAAAAACTTGTAAACTTTTTTTTTTTTAAGTATAAGGGCTTTAATATTGGGTTAAGCAACTTTTACATAAAAACTAGAAAGTATGTTAGTTTTCAATTATATTAACCCAAATACATAACCTATATGACATGAGTGGCTAGCCCAAGTAACAGAGACACGAGTCTCTTAGAAGGTCTTAGAGTTTAAAATCCGACAAAGGTGTAATTTAGGTAGGGTTCCATTCATCTTTTTAAAAAATGTGGAATTGGAATTAAATAATCTCAACTTTATCGGTTTAGAAGACAATAATCCCAACTTAAAAACTAGAATCTAACAGGTCCAACTTGTATTGGTTTTTATTTCACTAGACCAAAACTAACTGGGTTTAACCCAGTTAGTAGTTTTCTGCCTACATGGCATGCCATTAAATGCAAATAGGTCAATAAGATGCATAAAATTGCATGTCACATAGGAAGAAAACTAGCTGGGTTAAACCCAGTTAGTTTTGATTCAGTGAAATAAAAACCAATACAAGTTAGGCCTGTTAGATGCCAATTTTCAAGTTAGAATTAGTATCTTTCAACACGACAAAGTTACAATTATTTAATTTCAATTCTCATTTAAAAAACTTATATATTATAAAGGACAATATTAATTAATTCGGTATGAGGTTTAAAAAATTTGAAAAACAATACAAAAAAAAAAAATAAAAAAAATTAAGTGTTTCAAGTAAAGAATCATAGCTTGGGAAAACGTATATAACTAAAATAACCACAAGTGTCTTTCTTTTGATTCTTTTTAAGTACTTTTTACCAGTTCATAGCTCAAGAACCAGAGAAGGAACTCTTTTTGCAATATAAAAAAATATATAATAAAATTCCTCTTTTATTTTTTTATCTTTCACTTCCAAGGAAAACTTGAAATATGTTTTTTTTTCCATAAAACTTGTAAAATAAAACTAGTCAGAAATGCAGTAATAATAATAAATTATCTTATTATTATGAATTACCTCTTTTACCCCTGTGTTCAGTCAGAGTGCTACATTACTACATATTAGCCTTTTCTTGTATCCTTCCTTTTTGCTGTTCTGGAAATCCAAACCACCACTCAAAGAGATGGCTAAAGATGAAGACTTTAAGCTTCTCAAGATCCAAGTTCACCCTCCTTTTTATTTATTTTTATATTTTTTAAAATAGTTTCTATTTTATTCTTCACATTTTTTATTTATTGTTGTTCTTCATGCTTGTATTTATTTTTTATTTTTTTTATCCACAGACATGTACTCTTAGAGTGAACCTGCATTGTGATGGTTGCAAGCACAAAGTCAAGAAAATTCTTCAGAGAATTGAAGGTTATTTTCTCTTTCTTTTTCTTAATTTTATTTTATTTTTTAAAATTACTTTATGTAAAATGTGGTATTTTTGTGACATAATGCATGGTTAAAGTTAAACTCTTTTTTTCATAGTTGAAATTAATACAAAAAGATTTACAACTTTATGTGCATAATGTACAATCTTGGTAACATGTTTTATTTGGATTTGTAAACTTTAGCTTTGAGAAAAGAAATTAATTACCTTTTGCTATTATTTGTCTATTTTCATGTATAAAGTTAAATGGGATATTGATAAAGATTAAAAGTTTATGCAAAAATGTGGTGTTCTTGTGATGTAATGCTTTGTCAAGTCCTTTTTTCAGTAAAGTCTAAATCCCCTGATATGTACATCTCTTAAAGCATGATGTACAACTAGTTTGTTGTTATGCTTTGGATTTGTCAGCTATAGACAAAAGATACACTTTTGAGTTTTGATGTTCAAAAACATGAAATTGTTCATGGCTTAGGTAATGTGCATGTTTTGATGCACAAAGTACAAGTTGCTAAGCTTTATAAAACTTTACGCTGATAATCAACATGCTTTCGTTCCTTTCGCTTTTAATATTTTTGACTCTTTGGCTCCCGAAGCTGTTAGGTTCCTAGACAGAGTCCAGAGGAGCATGCTTTCAGTAGGATAGGATTTGCTGTTCAAAAGTAGGGTCGCAGCGCAATTTGTTGTCTGTTTGCCTGTCATCGTGCCGTAAATTTACCTTTATTGTGAAATGAAAATATTAACCTTAAAAAATTAAAGTAATCAACTTATAAAAGGCAAATTACATAAAGATAGGATTTGTTGTTCAAAAGTAGGGTGCCAGCGCAATTTGTTGTCTGTTTGCCTGTCATCGTGCCGTAAATTTACCTTTATTGTGAAATGAAAATATTAACCCTTAAAAAATTTAAGTAATCAACTTATATTAATAAAGGGCAAATTACATAAGGATAGCAGGTAGACATGCAACAAATTGCGCCGTCATCCCCTTCTGAATAGAAAACACTAATCTACTGAAAACAAAGCTTCGCCCCTGAGGGGTCGAAAAGTTACTATAACGCCGGTTGTGAATTAATTATACAGGTGTGTATCAAGTGAGCATAGATGCAGAGCAACAAAAGGTAACAGTTTCAGGAAGTGTAGACTCAGCAATATTGTTAAAGAAGCTAGTGAAAGCTGGAAAACATGCTGAAATCTGGTCAAACAAGTCAAACAACAACAACAACAAAAGTCAAAGTCAAAGTCAAAACCACCAAAATCCAAAAGGAATATTAAAAAAAGATGACAAGAAAAACACAGCCCAGAAAGAAAACATCAGCAAAGTCCTTGAATCCTTGAAGAAACAAGATAATGATGATATGTTTGAAGATGATGATGATGAGGATTTAAGGTTTATTAGAGGTAAAGTCAATCAGTTAGGACTGTTGAGGTCAAAACAACAACAAGAAGCAGCTTCTGGTAATGTTGCAAAAAATTTAAAAAACAAAAGTCAACCCAACAATGGGAATGGGAAGAAAAGTCAAAATGTTGGAGGGCAAAAAGGTAAATTTGAGAATATGAATGAGGGTAAAAGTGTAAATGACTTGACCACCATAATGAACAGCCTTGGTGTTGGTGGTGGGAATAATAATAATAATAATATTAATAATATTAATAATAATATTGGAGGGTTTGAAATGGGTAATGGTGGTCAAAATATGATGATGAACATGAATGGATTAGGGTACAACCAACAGCAGCAAGAGTACAACAACAATAGCAATAACAATAACAACTCAGCTGCTGCTGCTGCATTGATGATGAACCTGCAGAACAGGCAAGCAATGTATCAAAGGTCACCTATCATGCCACCAACTACTGGTTACTACTACTATAACTATAATCCTGAACCTTACTACCCTTATTATGAGCATCCAAACGGCTACTATTATAACGGTAGCGGTAGCGGTGGTGGTGATGGTTACATGATGAGTGATGAGAATGCAAGTGGTTGTTCAATCATGTGAGGGGCTAAAGTGGATATGGTTTAGAGTTTGGACCTTTAGTATGGTTTAAGAAGTTTGATTAGATGTATTGGATGTTGTTGTTGATGTTTGATTTTATTAACCATGTTGAAATGATGACTAGTTTAATAATTGTTGGTCTTTAGTTTTTTGTGTTTGGAGTGGCATCTAGTTTTGTGTTTTGTTTGTTAGTGTAGTACTTTGTGGTGATTTTGTTGTTTAAAGTTGTAATTTTAAGATAGCCATATGTTTTGTGTGTTTTTTTGTAAGGGTGAAGGGGCACCCCTAAAACTAGCCAATGGACCCAAATGGGCCAAATCAACCAACCAAAGATCATGTGACATCTCGTTGCAATCCAAAACTACGTGATAAAGAGATTGGAAAGAAAAGATTAAGAACATAAGTAAAATTTATATAAGTTGGTTATAAATACTTCATACATCACATAATTTAGTGCCAATTCGCCCTACGCTAGGACCATATAAGAAAAAAGATTCGAATAATCGTGTAGAGTTAAAAAAAAATATATCAGATTAAATTATATTTTTCAATTGACTTAGTCACAAACACTCTCAAACTGCATGATATTTAACAACTCTAATCAACATATGTATTTTAACAACAATTTGTTACAAATAAATACCATCTAGCATTTCACTTGCTAGATGGATCCTTTCAAAGTGTTATATTTTTGCGAGGTGGGCGGAGTAGAATATGATTATTTCTCGTGCAGCCTTAGCTAGGAGGAACATGCATTTGGACTCGCCCATATGCGTGTTGTTGATATGGACTATGAGACGATAGAGCATCTGTTTACGTCATGTTGGTTTGTGTTGACAATATGACTGCGGGTAGGTTTGTGGTGTAAGGTTCTCCCATTTTTTTGCTTTTTCATTTAGAGACACGACGGAGATTCTCATGACTTTGAGTATCGGGAATAAGGATATGGAGGTATTTCACAATTTAGTTACTATCTCTTATTGGTGTATCTGGAAAGTGATTAATGAGAAAATGTTTTCTAATAAGGGCATCTCAGAGGAAGGTTTGTTTGAAGAGATTAAGTCGGTGGGTTTCCTTTGGTATAAGTATAGGTATAAACGTGGTTCTAGTAATTTGATAGAATGGTGTATACGTCCGTTGTATAGTGTTAGATGTACTGTTTGTTTTGCTTGTTTTCTTTGTTGCCCGTTCTATTTTGATGGGGTAACGTGTTAACGAAAGTCACTTAAAAAAAAAAAAAAAAAAAACATAGCATTACACTTTGCAAGAATTTAAACACAAATCACTTTTGCATGGTAAAACGCCATACCACTAAACTTAAATGCCAAATTTAAATTGATCTTGACCAATAATACCAAAGTTTCACGTGCAGTATTTAATGTCTTGTACTTTGTCTTAAGTCTCAACAGTTGTCCAATCCAATAGTCATCAACATTTCAAAACAGAAGCCTCACTTCATGTGCTGTCATGCACTAAACACTTGTACCTTGTGCATTAAATATTAACACCAAAAAAGCATCAAAGCAGGCTAATATTTCGTGAACCATAAGTTAAACAAACCATTTAATTCATGTGGAAAGTAATTTCCAGGCGGAACCCTCACATGTACATTTTTTTCTGCTGCTAGATTTGTAATTTGTATACATATTAACATTTAAAATCGGTTATAATCGCGATATCTAATGTTTTATTTTTATTAATAACGAATATATCATCCTCTTCGAAACTAAACACGCGCCTGCATTTCAAAAAGACCATTGATCCGGAACGGTAAGAAAATAACTAGTCATGGCTTTTCGGAACCTTCTTTTGTACTGTTTTGGAGATATTATCGTTGGTGACTCGTTCTTAGGCCCACCGAGAATCCCATACGCTTTTACCCATGTTTCGAGTTGCTTATCCCATGTATACTGTCTCATGTAATCGATTATCCCCAGAACCAGTTCTTTACGCTCTTCATCTACTCCAACCAACAATGAGTAATCCATCACGTCGATAGACTGCACAACCACAAGTTTGTATAAAAGAGTAGAAATGTATTTGTATCATAGTTATCAAAGGCGCTAGGCGCACCCAAGGCGCATAGGCCTTGCTTGGGGCCTAGGCGCGAGGCGCAAAAAAAACGAGGGCCTGAGATTAAAAAAAAACGAACAAAGAAAATAAAGTAAAAATCTATTAAAATTTAAAATAATACTATTTTTATCTACTTAGTATCAAAAGTTTTAAAATATTGATGTATTAGTGTATAGAAGTAGTTAAGTAGAAATCTGGTTAGAATCTAGCCATAATTTAACGAATTTGGCTGAAAACTCTCCAGAATTTGGGAATCTAGCTGAAATCTGCGCCTAAACCATCACCTAGAGAAGCAATTGTAGTCCAGTGGTAGGCAACCGGCCTTTCCTCTGGAAAGTCCCGTGTTTGAGCCCCACGGGAAGCAATTGAGGTTCACAAGGCAATGATGGGGGGAACTTGGCCTTTCCGGTGGAGGGAATTTGAACCTGAGCTGACCCAGTTTTCATCCGGCCGTTACTCCAGCGGGCGACAGTAAAACTGAGCTCGTGTGGAGGCGGTACGGTTTCTGGGCGGAAGTCGTTAACAGCCCCCGCAATACCTAGCGTGGAACCGGTTCAGACAACATAGTCTGGTGCGTGGAGGGTGAAGGCCCTGCCTAAGCGGGTATGACAGTCCGATAAAAAGAAAGTCATCTTCAAAAAACCATCACCTAGAGGATTGAACCGCAATTTCCTCGACTCAAAGCGCAAATGCATCGCCTCGCCTAAAAAATGGGCCTAGGCGCAAAAGGCGATGGCTTTTGCCAACTATGATTTGTATACAGCTAATGTTATTGTCAAATGATCAGTTTCATAACCAACTGCAAGACTACTGATAGTATTTTTAACATTGTAAGGGCGAAAAATGATACCGCTAAGAAGGATGTGTCGTTCCAAACAGCTCTTTCAAGATTTCGCTTAGCTTTGCTTCCAAGAAAGAGTGGATTGGTACGCAACGCTTCCAATAAGTTCATATCAAGCATCGTTCCAGTATTATCCGAGTTATAACGTGATCTTGCAGACCCTTTTAGATCATAAACTCTGCAAATGTTTTTCTTGAAAAACAAATTCTCCATCACCATCACTATCGTTTTTGAATCTTTTCCGCCTCTCAAATGCTTCACGTTAACCTATCGTCATTACAACAAACATCAATAAGATTTGCATACGAATAAGAACGCAGAATCATGGCTGCATAAATGAAACAAGTCAAAAGTTAAAAAAAAAAAAAAAAAAAAACAACCTGATAAATGCCGACGATTTTAGCAAGACAAGTTGGGCTCCCTGTGTTAAGCGAATCAGTCAAGTACTTGAAATATTGTGGCGCGAATTCCTCAAATGAATCTAGCTCGGTTTTAGTGACACCCTTTATTAAAAAACGTTCATCTAACGATTTTGCAAACTCAGCGCCACTTTTCCCTCCTTGTGCAGCCCATTTCTTGCATCTGCTCAAAGACCGAATGTAGTTCATTTCACTACGACAACATTTCTTCCTAAGACCGTCGAATTGCTTTGCGAAATAACAAGTGACCGAGAATTTGACTCTTCCACCGGGTCCTGATTCGTCCTCAAAATGAACTGTTAAATGATGAGAGCTTTTGGGCTCAGAATATAACAATCCGATTGAGGATGATGAATCCTCTGCACCGTGGTTATGGTTACTGTAATGCGTGTAGTCAAAATCGTTACTAGAGCCAAAAGATTGCCAAGATGAAAGCTTTGACGCCACTGAATGATTTCTACTGAGATATGGTTTATCAGTAAACCAGTCTGCGTATTCTTTTGAAGCAAGGGCGTAAGATATTATGCTCGTGGGCTCGTTTTCATAAACAGTAACCACTACGTTTTGACCACAAATTATACGGCCCCCGTCAGGGAGAAAAGACGTTTGCGAAAAGAGCGGTTTTGAACTATATAAAAATCCCAACTTCTGATCTTCATTCCTGATTCGTTCTTGAAGAGTAATGGCGGAATCAAAGGAATAAACGCGAGCAGGAGTGGAAGTCAACCTTCTAAAATGTGGATTCTCATGTCGGGTCAACAGTCCGGTCCACGCAGAGTCAATCTTGTCGGATAATAACGACGCATGCCCTTCATCAAATTCATCAGAAGAGATGGCTTTCGAGTCGCTTTGACTTCCAGCGGTCTCTTCCCTCTGGTCAACAACATCTTCAATATTTGAATGACTTCTTTGGAGTTTCATCTCAACATTAGAATTCTTCTTATAAAAAGAATCTAGCGACTTGAGTCTTCGATCCCAAACATGCAAACTGATCGTCAGGGAATGTCTCAAACGGTTGAGTTCGAAAACATCGAGTTCAGTCACAACTTCTTCACCATATGGTTGCAGCAGGCCCTTTTTAAAGAAACAAAACATAATAGTAATTAATAAACAAACACAGGATAAAAATTATTATCTCTTTTAACTTTTTTTCGATCGTTTTTACTTACTATGTATACATCTCTTTCTTTGATTAAATCTTTTTTCAACTCCTCAATTTGTTTATCACCACCAGAAATACACTTCTGCTCGGTCTCATGTAACGCATCAGATATCTCGTTGTACAACGTCTTTGTCTTGCTCAAAAGCTGTTCGCCACAAATAAATAGCATCGTTTTAGCGCCAGAGGTGTCGATTTCAACCCATTTTTGGAACATACCATCATGGGCCGAGCCGGTAAAATTATAACCAACTAAAAATGCCAAATTCAGATTTATACGCACCTCTATTACTTCTTTCTTTAACCAACCCTGTTGAACATGGCCATCGAACGGTAGTACAGATGGTGGCAAACGAACAGAGAGAATATCGATTGAAGAATAGCGGAAAAACACAACCATATTCCCTAACCTGTATAGAACATGTAGAAGTTAAATTAATCACATATACATAAAACTATAAAAGCATGCATATATTGATCTAATGTTAAAAGGCCCTTTTACCCGTAGAAACGAAGGCAGTCTCTTTGCAGAGAATGACCGCAGCCCGCAACTCGATTAGCAGTTGCATGATTCGAAAAACTAAGTTCCAAAAATTTCCCAAAAGAAAGACCCCATGCAGCATCAGACATAACCACCCTCGGCGTCGCGGGTGGGACCCCATTTACAGGGGGACACCTGAGACACCTATGCCACATCCATATCTTTCCATCGTTCTCCCCCGGTAGGTTTAAGGATGGAAGTCGTTTAACGTTAATTGTTAAATTTCCTTGCGGGTGAGTATAGCATATCACATGCGCTTCGGCTGGTTTGTTGCACGATTGACATGATGATGTCTGAATTAAAAGCCCCGAATCAAATCCAACCGTAAAATGACACACGCAATAAAAAAAAAAAGATTTTTTTTTTTTTTTAAACTTACCTGATCAAAAAGATCATCTTGGAGGTACCTTCCGAGTGGTTTATCAAAGCATCCATAGAACTTTATACGCAAAAGTCTCGATCTTTCGCATACGTTACCATTTAACACGCATCGGTTAGAAAACGAAACTAAAATGCTCTGATTATTATCTGTTGCTGAATAATACTCATTTGAGTCATCGGTTACGTCAATTCTTTCAGTTGATTCACATAATGCTATTTCTTCCACGACCGCCGGGCTAGACATGACATTTCTATTCATCATTATATGATCATCAACAGTGACATCATGTTCATCAGGTTTGGGAAAGTCGGTAACTTCTGAGGGCTTTATCGTCAATTTAGGTAAAGTTGCACCCTCGTCTGCCAGAAAAGAAGTTTCTAGCGATAAATGATGTGCGGCAAAGACAGCATACTGAACAACGCGTTTTACTTTCTTTAGTTCTTCCTGACACGAGCCTTTTAGCAAAACCTACAGACACATTTAGAAAAAAAGATACTAATCAAAATCAACCCAACTTGCACCGGTGTTTTACTCATTATGAGAGATGGGATTGTTACCGTGCAACCTAACCGCCTGGGGCAACCATCAAAAAACATCAATGTCTTGGACGGTTTCTTGGTGAGCTGACTGGCGCCTTCATGGTGTTCAGTGAATTTTTCTAATCTGAATAGCTCGCATTGGCCCAAACGTGTGGTGTTGATCTTATCCACAGATGGAGTTATAGAAGCACCCGTACACTTGGCAATACGCTCCAATAAAGGCAGTTTGATATTTGAAACCAAAGAGATCTCTCTTGCTAAAAGATACTCCTGCGCGTATGAAGATACACTCTTTTCTACCAGTAGCACATTTGGACGACGAGCCTCTATTCTTGAAATAATCGTCTTCAAATGATCAATTTCCTGCTCATTGAATAATTTTAGTTTCTTTAACTTTCGTTTTTTTTTTTTTTTTTTTTTTTTTTTTTTGTTGTGATTTCCATGACATAAAAATAGAAAACAAAGGTGATAAATTCAACCAATTTATGCTTAAACGTGTTCACTCAGTTATGTTAATCTCTAACAGTTCAATAACATAACTAGCTAAAAGAAAGAAACGGGTCAAAAGGGATGAAAGTCGTCGCCAAGTGTATTTTTTTTTTGCATAAAACCTCCTAAACCACTTTGTTCAAAAAGTCAGATTATTATAAAAATTACTGAATCTTGTATTCATATTGGACACACTAATTGTTTTATAAAAAATTGGACAAAAATTATTTTAGGTCAAATCACCGCACTCGACCAGTTTTGACCCATTACCCAATTCATATTAAAACCCACCCATTTGCCACCTTTATAGTAAATAACCTGCTGTAGTAGCGTCTCCATAGACGCTAGCTGATCATGCGCCCGTTGATACTCAAGTGCCCCACCTAATATAAGCAATCTAGGGTTCTTGTATTGCGAAGTCATGCGTTTGTGTTTTATATTTTTTTTACAAACTACTCCTTTAACAAACATGCTGCATAGAAAGGAAAAAAGTCAAGTTTAAATCTTTAATTGCCATGTCATCTTTATATTGAAGGAGCGAATAAAATTGCAAGAACCTTTTTCGGGTACCTTTCATTCGGGCGTCCTGATGCTATGCATTTAACCTTTACATAATCTCCAGGATCCATGCTGCCGCCTTTGCTAGTATCTGGTTTCAGAAAGTTAGCAGCTTGCCATGCTAAAGATGTTATAATATCAAGCCAATCATCTGCTGCGACATCTTCAGATTGCGTTAGCTGAGATACAAGAGCCCTAAAATGACCCTGAACTACATTATCCAACGGTTTTTTATGCTCAACTTTTTTGCGCTTTCTGAGAGAACACTCATAAGTGTGTCACTAGATGAAAAAACATCATCCCACGGTCCCATTTCATCATCATCGTCAGCGTACGAGAAGAAACCGGCTTCTTCATCATGTAATGGCAGAGGATACCAAATAAGACCATTGTTTTCAAGATCCAACGGCTCGTATTGGTCCCTGAATAAATCATCATTAGTGGTAGTATGATCAGGTTCCTGTGTACCATTGTGGTGGCTTTTTAAAACGGCTACCAACGGTTTGCAGTCAAAGGAACCATCGGTTATAGACCTAGGAGTTCCCTGGTCATCTGGCTGTACAGAATAACTAAGTCTAGTGGAAGTAAAGCGCGTCCTACATGGACTGTATGATGGGCTCGAACCGGCAGATGTAAAGTTGTAAAATCCATGTCTGGTATTAACACTACTAGAATCAACGTCTGAGGCGTCAAGACTATACGGGCTGATAATGTTTTTTGAAGAATATTCTCCCTCGTCTTCATCACTCCTGCCAATAACCAGAATACGATAATCAGATAAAAAATTATTTAAAATTAATTAACGGTGCAGCTTGTTGCTCGCTTACCCATTATCCAGATGTAACTTAGTTTTTTACTGTGAAATGACAAAATCAACACTTTTTATTAGGCAATTCATGTCTGTTTTAATCCCCTTACCATAATAACCAAAAGTTATTATTTGAATAGAAAATAATCAGATAGCCATAATCAAAATCTATTTACACAAACGCTAAAAACTGATTATTGCGACTTCAAATCGCAAAAATTATATTGAAAACAAACTCAACTGCCCGTTGATCTATTGTATAATAATTAAATATTACTTTGGACAAATCGTAACATATGGCGTTATCATTCGTGACAAAAAGTTATGTAACGCCATCGAACAATCAAAAAACAAAAACGATGAAAACTGATTATTGTGAGTTTGTGACTTCAACTTGCAATATTAAATTTTAAAGCACATCCAAAGAACCCCACAAAGTATACTTCAAGAGTTAGGTATTCATGAAAAAAGTTCCATAATACCATCATATTGTCCAAAGGGGTGGCGGCGCAGCTTGTTGTCCATCTGCCTGCTATTTCGATGTAATTTTTTCTTTTATGGAATGAAATTTGTTGCAAGTTCAAAATTCACAATACACATAAATTAACAAAACAAATGATCAATTATCAAAATAAACAAGAAAATTCTTAAAAGTAACAAATTTGAGCATCAAATATACAAAAACAAGTACCTGCTTATGGATCGGCTAACGGACACTGCTTTAAGAGATGACCCGTCAAGCCTCTCACCGGAACAATCTAATGACGCTGGTTTAGGGCTTTGTCGAGGCGAATCACACGGATGTATCTTATGACTAAACTTTCCCCCAAATTTCTGTTTACTCTCAAAACTGTCACAAAATTTGCAGGATCTGATATCAACCTCATCTTTTGCACCACTTTTTGACTCATCAACAACACCAAACGACCCATGTCGTCGCACACACCTCTCGCAAAACAACCGACTACACTTTCGACAGTTATAACCAATGCAAGACTCCAAAACTCCTAATCCACATTCACAACATATAACTTTTTGACCAACATTTACATCATCCATGTTGACTTCAACTCTTCCCCAATAAATCAAAGATATAAACTTAAACAAATCTAGTATTGAATTATCAGGCAATCCCATCAAATACCTCAATCAACAACATATCATAATCCCTAAATTATGTTATAAATCCTATGTCAAGATCCTAACTTTAAACTATAGAACCCAATAACAATAAAAAACACAACTTGGGTATCTTCTATATGGATGGAAAGATTCAAGAAAACAATAAAAAAAGTCTCCTTGAAATCAAATAACACCTCAATTTAGAAAGTTATTTACACAAACCAAACATTATTATCAAAAAGTAACAAACTTTAGCTAACCAATACCATAATCATCAACAACAACAGAGGATACTTAACATAATAGGTCCACAAGTTAATCAACGAAGGTTTGAACAAAAAGAAACAAGCCCATGTGTTTAAAACACCAAAAACTTTCAAGAGTTTTGGATTTCATCAGAATATTAAATATGAGGTTACTTAGGGAACAAAGAGGATGAATGGAATGGAATGGTCTGCTGCAGTGCTTTCATTTTCAGGACTCAACTGCATTTAGAATATACATATATAAATATAAATATGCATATACATATGCATACACACGCATGATCTACATTATTTATTTGTGAAGTAATTCTCTATATGACTACTTTGTTGTGTCTTTTTGTTGACTGTCTTAATCACTATCTAATCTAATAGAATCTTTTGTAATGTAATGACCCACCATTAGCCAGCCATTGGAAGGAAGATAATAAAGCTTTCACTTTTTTTATTATATATTTTTACTTGAACACCCTCAAGTCTTTATCATATTTGCATATTTCATCCTTTATCTATAAGATCCGGTGGTATGGGGTAGCGCCCTATGATGCATAAGGCCAATAGCGGTCCTAACACTGTTGTGAAGACGTTATTGGGGTGCGCTATTGGGAGTTCCATACTACCCAGCGTAAAAGAATTTTGCTTTTTATGATGGTTAAACAAAAGATTACAGGTTGACGCGCTTTACGCGTTTATAGAATGATTTAACGTAAAGAGTAAACTACACGTATGGTCCATGTGATTAACCAAAATTTGGAAATCCTTTGATAACACATATTCTTATTTCTCACTGATATTCCACGATTAATACAATTGGTTGATTTAATCCGTAGATATTCATAACTAAACTCCTTGTGGTTTGCATTTTGTAACGCATTTAATCTCCAACTTTTGCTAAAAGTACACAGATGATTGTTAAAAGTGTTACAAAATGCAATTCACTTGGAACATCTGTATACTTTTGACACAAGTTGGGGAATAAATTCATTACAAAGTACAAGTGACAGAGACCATGTTTGTAGCTTTAGAAAGCCAGAGAATAAATCTGAACTTTTGTTTAAACATAATCTATAGAGATCATCAGCGTAGTTTACTCTACCATAAACTTTATTAACTTTTCATAATGTGTTTTTTATTATATTTTGTTAGCTAGTAGAGATATTTAATTTGTATGATCGGGTAAACTACCATAGTATTTTTTGTTGAATCTTTTTCACGGCTCGATAGATAATTTGATAAGCCAATGATTTTTTTTCCGTGTTTCAGAATACGGTTAACCAACATGTTAACTAATCGATTACGATAAATTGGATCGAATTTTGCAGTTTTTTCTTCCGCAGTACCTCGACGTGACATGAGTGTGAAAGGGGTTCAAGAATCAGTTTTGTTTTTATAAGGCTAAAATCACTTATTTTGGCTTTTTTACCCCATATTGTAGGGTGGATCTCGAAAGATATGAAAGATCTCCCTCCAAGCCGTACATACGACTTTCATCGAATACGGCTTTCCGCAGAATTCTATATGTATCTATGAGATCGAGTATGGAATTCTGTTTACTCAATTCTTTATAAAAGTTATGTATTTTAATGTAGTTCGAATATAGTGTAGGATTTTGATTGAAGAAAATCTCATATGTCATATATTCTACCTTTTCAACATGAAACCGCACTAAGGGGAAGTGGCAGCCATGTCCAATAATATGGTTTCATGTTAAATTCACCCCAAGTATCTTAGAGAAGCATATGGGATGGCGGCTAGCGCTGTTCAAATCGTTCGGCGTTTGCCGCTCGCTTGGAATTTGCTTGGAAAATGTTTGCTTGATTTTTTGCTTGGTTGTAAATGATCGGCTCGGTTCGGTTTGTAAATGAGCCAAGCACGATCAAAGGTCCGCTCAGCTCGGTTTAGCTCGGTCTAAGTTTTATTAATTTATTATATATATATAATCATATATATATACACATTAATTACAATTATATTTATAGTTTTGTACATACCACTCTATTGGGTTTGGCTTAATATACGCATATATACAATTATATTTGGCTCGGTTCGATTTGTAAACGAGCAAAGGTCCGCTCAGCTCGGTTCGGCTCGAAATATTTTTATTTATTATATATACATGTTAATTGCAATTATATTTATAGTTTTATACATACCACTCTATTGGCTTTGACTCAATATATACATATATACAATTATATTTGGCTCGGTTCGATTTGTAAATGAGCCAAGCACAAGCAAAGATCCGCTCGGTTCGGTTCGGCTCGTGAACAGCCCTAGTGGCAGCAATGTTGCCTAGCGGTTTCAAATGGATCTAAAGGTTTTAATTGGAGGGGAAGTGGTAAAATGGTCAAAAAGCACAAAGCATTAAATGGTCATAACACACGTCAAATCTGCAACCTTACCTAGGGGGTGACGACGGTGTTGCCTAGCCACAAAGTAACCAAGAAGTGGCACCCGCAGGGTACCCGTCCTCTAATGGGCAAATAATGTGTTTTTAAGTTTGAAAATTAACTTTCTTTTACGACATATGAGATTTTATTTAAGAGAAAGTATACGATACAAAGTTTCTTAACGTGAGAAGTGTAGGAAGCCACCGTATTTTGCCACCTGTCAACTTAACCAAACTACGGTTAACGTAATTAAACTCAATTACAGTCAAATTCAGGGGCAAATCAGACAGTAGACTTTTTTTTTTCTTTCGATAACCTCTGATTTGGTAACTCCGATCGATCTGTCCTTTTTTAACGCGAGTTTAAGGTCTCAATTATATTTTCCATTTTCACACTCTGTTTAAGAAAGAGATGAAAAAACAGAGCATGGGGGTTGTAATGATCTTTAACGATCTGTGGGCAGAAATCGATAGAGGAAATTGACGAAGCGGACGAAGTTTTTGCAGAGGCCATTTGAAGACGAAGCTTTGCAGAGGCCATTTGAAGACGAAGCTTTTTGCAGAGGCCATTTGAAGAAGATGAGTTTAGCTTGAAGGATTGTTTGTTTATTGATTTTACCAAGGTGCGTTTGTTTTGTTCATTTGATTTTTAAAAGTGCGTTTAAACAAAACGCACTAATTTTAACCTGTGTTTATGTAAATGAGTATTTGGTGGCATTGTTTTTGTAAGTGCGTTTAAGATTATACATGTGCGTCTATTTTCTATTTTGTCTGAAAAAAATCCAAGCATGATCATGCTTATTCACAAGCATGGTTGTGCTTAGGAATGAGAAAATAAACGCACCTTATTTCTAAGGTGCGTTTATATACATGCTTTTAAATATACATTCCCTTTTTAACGTGCGTCTAAACACTTACAACGTGCGTCCAAACACTTACAACGTGTGTTTCAACGCATGTGAGTTTAAATTCTACAACAAGTGCGTCTAAACATTTACAACGTGCGTTTAAATAGTGAATGTGCGTTTAAAACACTCTGTTATCACCAACATCGTATTTTTTGTCTGCAACTTTTTTTAACCTAATTTTTATGTTTAATCATACTTATTGAAACAAATTCAAAAGTATTTGACAAATATTACAAGCGCTTATTCATATATGTATGTTTTTCGTATGATTAGTCGTCCTTGTGTAAAGCTCTGTTTTTATTTTTATTTTTTACGTTTTCGTTAATTGTAATCGAATGTTTTTTGTTATTTTGATTTTGTAGTCATTCTGAACGTTTAATTGAATTGAAACGATGAAAAATCAGGTTTCGAATTAGGTCTGTTCTTTCTATTTGAAAAACTTTTTAACATTTTTTTTTCTTCTAATTTACCCTGGTTAGATTAACCCAAATATGATTAGGGTTGTTAATTACCATCTTGCCACCATCTTAATCTAATGGCTGAGAATGCTTTATACGCTTTTTACGTTAAGCAGCTTTGTACGTTATCTCTTTCATTTATTTAAAGAGTACCGAACCCACCAAAGCATCCAAAAAGATTTGTAGGTGAAGGAAATGTATATCATCTGACATTTAGTAATTGCTATAAATGCAGGGATCTTAACTTAAAATAAAAATAGTTGAGGCCCTTCTTTGTAATATAACCTTTAACAATACTTGTGGCCACCTGCGGAGAATTTAAAGTAATCTGGCTGTCGAGTCAGCGACAGCAGAATTCTGATCTGATTTTGATTACCCCTCGTTGATTTTAAAGCTGCGGTCGATTACTTTTTTTTAACGGCGAGTGATTTAGCCGGTAAAGCTTCGCGTAACAGTTTGAGCTAGCTTGTATTATTATTATATTGTTTACCATAACAAAAACCACCACTTTGAAGAAAATAACTGTTTTTTGGGATGATCTAGACCATCAAAACTAAGTGGTTATTCCTAAAATTTAATCTGAACCGTTATAATTAGGTGGTTACTTTCAGAATTTGGCAGTTTTATTTTAAGAAGAGCAGTTTAGCTGTTAGAGAATTGTTTCTTCCACCATCCACACTCCCGCAAATTTAGCGCCTCTCTTCCCTCCCCACGTCCCCTTTTCATCCAACTTCTGCCACCAGCTATATACCAGAGCCGGCTATGAGGGTGAGCGGGTGGTCACCGGCTCCGGGCCCGACCCTTAAATGGGCCCGAACGTTTTTTTAAAATATGCGTATATATATTAAATTCTATATTTAGGATATATATTTGTGTTTTATACATTAAAGTCTTGTTAGTGGAGTTGGAAAAACCATGTTAATTTAATGTAAAGGTCTCAAGTTCAATCCTTGGCTTTAGCACTATACTCAATTTTTTTTTATAATTCATTCATCTTTACAAAATTTTGGGCCCAAATTCTTTTTCGCCCAAGGCCCAAATTTTTTTTGACATTTTCGGAGACGGCCCTGCTATATACCCCCACCGCCCCACCATTAGCGCTTTCACTTGAGACACCTGCCAGTACCACCTTCGCTTATCTCCTGTTTCGCCACCGCATACCTTCCTCTCTTTCTCCAACACCATCACCACTTTCCAAACAAAGATTGGTTAGCCATTCACCTTCCAACCATCAGACGCACATATACTAGGGTTTTTTAGAATCTAATCAGGTAGTCTATTGTTGTTTATTCTTTTAGTTGATTTTGATTTCGATTATATTTAATAATTTGTTCCACTTTTAGGAATCTCTGTCTAGGTTTTTTCCCCATTTTTCAAATAGAATTGAAATGCGCTAGTCGCCTTCGCCAATTTTACAACTTGAGGCGTAGTCTTCAAATTCTAAGCCTCCGCCCCTGTTGAGGACTATTTTTGTGTCCGTTTGAGAGAGCTCAGGTTGGGACTTTGGTAACTGTTTGAGAGTTTTGAGAGCTCGGGATTCGAGAGAAGTGATGGATGAGTAGCGATGGTGGTGGTGTTGTGGGTAGTGTTGGTGGTAGTGGCAGTGGTGGCGTCGGCTGTCGTGGGTGGTGGCGGAGGTGACAGTGGTCGGGATTGAACATCTAGGTAGGTATTTCTGTATTGGGCTTGACTTACGCCTTTAGCTTTTTTTTTAATGACTAATGGTACATAACTCTCACTCTCTACTAAATTACACCAAATTATCACTTTGCATGGGATTGAAGTATTGAACCAAAAACTTCCCACTAAGAGGCAAAGTAAAATACGTTTAAATCATGCTCAGTTATCAAACGAAATTTTGTTTTGTGTTTGGTTTCGATTAACAGTAAATCTAGAACCCAAAAAATGGAGATAGAGAAAAATCGTTGTAAAAGATATTCTTGTTGTCTGAAAATGGGGAGAAAAATCCAATACATAGACAAGAAACATGACTATGTCAATAACGAAATTATGCATTTAGTAAATAATACAAGAATCTAATACCGAAAGGTATCCAATTATTTAACCAATCCATCTACAATTGACATCATCTTTTTAGTTTTTTTTATATGTTTCATAAATTCAATTATTAAAAGAAGGAAAGTCATATCTAATTCTCTATTGCTATGTTGATTAAATACAGTTTAATATACTTTGAAAGGATGTTGAATAAATCAATACCCCCCCAAAAAAAAAAAAAAAGGGACAACCAAAAACCAGACAGGATTGATCCTTATCAAAATCCAAGTCACCCATTGATACTTTTAATGAGGTTTTAGTAATGTACAATGTTTCTATAGCAGTAATCGAAAACACCGATTAACGCTGATTAAACTGGTTTAAAAAACCAAATAACTCAAATTATATTTTAAACATTAGAAACACACACATAGATAGAGGTTCGGGTACCACCCACCTTCTGGTGGAATGGTATGGAGACTTAGGGGGTGTTTGTTTTTTCTTGAAAAGAGCTTCTAATCACTTATGTCTGCGCCGCGCAGACGCGGGCAGACATTTGTGACCAGCAGACCGTTTGTTTTTTAGAAGACTTCAGACCTAAAAATCTCTTCCCCACCTCTTCCCCAAGCAGACATGGACTAGGGTCTTTTTGCCTCTTCTCCACAAAACATATCAGTCTCCTCAAACCATTCTCCTCAAAAAAAACAAGCAGACCATTCTCCACAAATCTCCTCCTTCCCTCTCCTCCCTCCTCCGCCCCACCCTCCGCCGCCCCTCCCTCCGCCGCCCCTCCCTCCTCGCCTCTCCTTCCCTCTCGGCCTCTCTTTCCTTCTCCTTTCCTCCGCGTCCTCTGCTTCCCTTCTCCGGCGGTGCCTCCTTCCTTCTCCTTCTCTTCCGGTGCCTCTGCTTCCCTTCTCCGGCCGGCGGTCAACAAGCAGGTATTTTTTTTTTTTTTCAGATCTGTTAATTTTTTTGTTATGTTTCAGATTTGTTTTTTTTGTTTCAGATCTGTTATAGGGTTGTTATTTGTTATGTTTTTGTTTCAGATTTGTTAGGGTTTAGATTTGGTTTATTTTCAGTTTATTTTCAGTTTTTTTTTCAGTTTATTTTTCAGTTTTTGTTTCAGATTTGTTAGGGTTTAGATTTGTTAGGATGATATTCTTGAAATTTAGATTTGTTAGGATGATATTCTTGAAATTTAGTATGTTTTTGTTTCAGTTTTTTTTTTTTCAGCCATTGAAGTCTTTTGCAATCAACTTTGATGATGGTGAAATAGTGGGATTGTTGTAGGGTCGATATAAGAGATAATGGAACATTTTTAGCTTATGAATTTATGATACGATGATGATTATCTACTATATTATATGGATATTAAGATACCAAAAATTTTTACCATTATGCATAATGTATAACTTGTGGTAAATTAGTTAAAGGATAGTAAAAAATAACTACCACATTTTATCCCCCTAATGTAGTCGATTTGTTGTTAACTGTTGCTTAGATTGTTGTAGTAGTTCATGTTGGTTCCTTGTTTGTTCATTAATAGAGGCTACGACGGGTTTTTAAAGGTGCGGTTGGTGCACTAGATGGAACTTTAATACATGCTGTTGTCCCCACTAGTAAACAAGATTTATATAGAGGAAGGGGGAAAGGGGATTGTTATCAAAACGTATTAGCAATTTGTGACTTCAACATGATTTTTACGTTCATTGTGGCCGGTTGGGAAGGGGTAGCACATGATGCTAGAATATTGTCAGAGGCATTAGCAGATCCACATGCACCATTTCCGATTCCACCACGGGTATGTTTATTGTTTGTTAAATATTTCTATCTTAGTTTAATAACTTAATTTATTGTATTTCTATACAGAGAAATATTATCTTTGTGATGCCGCGTATGCACATATACGAGGATTTATGGCTCCATATCGTAATGTGAGGTATTGGCTTGGAGATTTCCGTCGGAGACGTGCATTGACCAATAAAGAGAAATTTAACCATGCACATGCAAAACTTCGGAACGTCATTGAGCGTGCTTTTGGTGTTTTGAAAGCCCGATTCCCCATATTGAAGAGGATGGCACCATTTCCGTTGGTTACGCAAAGGAACATCGTCATTGCATGTTTTGCGTTACATAATTTTATAAGGAAAGAGGGCTTCAGCGATGAGTTCTTTACAGAATACGATCAACCGAATGTGTCGTTAGGAAATAGCAATGTGCACGTTGATGCTGATGAAGAAGAGGTTGAGGTACACGGTACTGCATCGGATCGAGAATATATGACCCAATTACGAGATGAAATTGCCGAGCAATTAATGCAAATGCAAAGTACGGAACAAATTGGTTGAAAAAGTGTTATTGTTTTTATTTTAAAAAACGTTATTGTTGTTATTTCAGTGTTGTAGAACTATTATTTAAATTTAAATGTTGAAAAAACGTTATTGTTGTTATTTCAGTGTTGTAGAACTATTATTTAAATTTAAATGTTGAAAAAACGTTATTGTTGTTATTTCAGTGTTGTATAACTATTTATTTTAAATTTCAGCTTATTTCAGCAAACTGCAGAAGTTAAAAAACAAACAGTCTTCCTCTTGCAGACTGCAGACCTTTGGTCCACCTCTTCTCCTGCAGATGTCTGCAGATGTGGTCCGCAGACTGCAGACCTTTTCCTGCAGAAAAAAACAAACAGCACCTTAATGATAGGTGATTTGAGGCCTTATGGTCACAAGTTCGAGCCTTGAAGGATATCAGGTTTTACCGATTATTCACCATCGTGCCTTTGGACGGGTGGATAGTCGTGACAAATTTATAAATTATGTTATAATCTTATTAAATTAATATATGGTAGGGTATATATGTTATATGTATATGTACGATGTCTGCGAACGTAAGGGCAAATATATGCACACAATTAAGCTGTTTAATAATTTATAATTATTTGATTGGTAAGCTTCGGTTGAGCTTTCGGTTTGGTAAGACGATGGCATCTTTGATTGGTATGCTTGTGTGCCGAACTAATGGAAGTCATTTTCTGGCTTAATTTAACTACATTAATTGTCTTCTTTTTTTTTTTCCCTTACTAGTGCCTCAATCTTTTGTCATTCAATGTGCACATGTTACATATAATGTATGTAACACATGCCATACATATGTACGTACGTATGTAGATGAAATGAGTGATACATGAATAAATATGAGTGATAAACGACAATATATAAAAGTAGATAATGTACAAAGTATCTTAACATACAAAGGATAATAAAGGTTCAGAATGCAACACATGGCACTAGCCAAAAATGTATTCCTGTCTACCACTAAAACCAAATAATTACGCAAGTTATATCTTATAATGACGCAAATTATACATGATAATTACGCAAGTTATACCTGATAATCACACAAGTTATCAACTCAGCAATTTTTTATGGTGTATTTAAAAAAAAGTAGTATGAAAAAGTTATAGACGTTTAGAAAATTGGGTGAAAGTTGAAAAAGTCAACAATTATAGGCTATACTTATTTTACCTTTTCCCACTTCTAATTCTCTCAAGTTTTAACTTTCAATTTCATCCATTGATTCCTTAGATAGTTAGATTAAAGACTCAAAATCGTTCCTATCATTTTTATGTTAAAATACTTTGTAGCCGTACTTTTTAGTGTATGCTTGATTTTGATTCATTACTTTAAAATTAAATGGATTTGTAGATACAAAAGATTGTTTTAAGGAACATGTAGGTCATCAATTGCTAAAAGAGCGTGAGTTTGAAGTCGAGGGAATTCAATTGCACAATCATTTATGAGTCATCCCCACGTATTGATGTAAATCATGTAATCTTAATTTAATTAGATACATATATATAAATGTAAACAAAATCGTGTTTTTCTTTTTGTCAAATGTGTACCACTTTGAATGACAATACAAAGGAATATTGCGAATGAAGCGACTTCTTGAGGCATAAAGTTTAAGCTTTTTCTTAAGCTCATATTTGATTTGGTTTTTTAGTGTTTATCGAAAAAATATGTTTTCCGACTTTGTTTATTATGGATCGATGATAAATAAACAAATACTGCGTGATATATTTTTAACCTATTTAGAGGTATTTTAAATTGAGGGTATTGGATTTTAATAATCCAAACTTTCACGGCCGACAATAATTTATACTTCAAAAATTCCCAACGATTCCAACTTTCAACGTATTGGTTGACAATGAACATTTATTAACTAAGAACTAACTCAGTTAGTATATGCTGACGTGGCATGCCAACACCGGCATGGATGATGACGTGGACGCTGACATGGCATGCCATGTCAGCGTCCACGTCAGCATCCACTAACTGAGTTAGTTCTCAGTTAATAAGAGTTTATTGTCAGCCAATACGTTGAAGTTGGGATCGTTGTTAGGAATTTTTAAAGTACAAATTATTACCAGCTAATGAATGAAAGTTTGGATATTTAAAATTCAATACCCCTGTATCTTTTTAATGTACCTAATGCATGAACCTAAACTATTTTCTGATTTAAGTATTAAAGAAATAATCGTCCACACGTTTTTTTCATTTGAAGAAGAAAATTGTTTTTTGTAAAATGTATTTGAGCCTATTTGTACTCATTTTATTTTTACGAATTAGCTAGTAGTTGAAGTTTTTATCAAAAGGGGTGGTATCTAAAAATGTTATCAATATCGAAATATGGAAAACGTGAATACATATCTCATGAGTGACAAAACAATCAAACTAGAGAAATACATGAGAGTCTATCGAGCTAAACACACAATTCAAATAAAAATTAGTAATCAAGTACCAGCATAATAATAACAATAACAAACGTAGGTTACTTTTATTTGTAAAAAAAGATTTTATAAAGTAACTTTTAATTATAATTAGAAATACATTGACTCACATAGCGGTTTTTTGAACGAGTACAAAAAAAGTGACTTACAGAGCCTTAGAAACAAAGGTTTGTATTTAATAGAATATGCTTTGTGATTCAAAAGGGAATAATATAACTTGTTTTTATTTTAAATGGAAATCTTGCTTGTTTTTTTAAATACAATAAAAAAATAAAGGAAAGCATAATACACTAAGTGTATAAAAGAGTACTAATAGGATGCCCGTTCGATACGTTACATAACACACACACTAATAACCAAAGCTGGTCTTGGCTAAAAAAAATTTCTTGAAAATATATGAAATTGAGGTACAAATGCATGAAATTGAGGTGTAAAAGCTAAAAATATATGAAAGTATGAACGATTCAGTTTGTTAATTTCAGTTAACCGAGGTCACAAAAAAATCGACAACCGATTTTCCATTACTTTGGTTTTCGGTTAATTCAACAGTTCAGTTATTGCTCACCATTAGAGATTGTTGATCACGTAACATATCAATTTTTAAAATTAAATTAGTTATAACAATACTATACTCAAATTAAAGAGGATAAAATGTTCGCTTTTATGGTGTATTTTTTTAAAGCATTAACATATACGCATTTAAAAAAATTGTTGAGGTGGTAGGTTTAAAATAAGGGAACAAAGTGTAATTTACCTCAAAAGTTTTTAACATATTCAATTTGACTTGTACCTTAGAGTGATCCGCTATGGTTAAAACACTTATTTGAAGGCATCACTATCATGACATGTTTTTTTTTTAATATTTAAAAATAAAACAAGTATTTTAATTAAACCGATTAGCCGTTGAGTTAACGAAAAAAAATCAACATTCAAAACATTATATAACTAAAATAAATTTTCACAAAATTTTATCCTCATTTATGCTCTATACACCATACCTTTTCACAAAATTTTATCTTCACTTCTACAAAAATGAATGACGCCCTGGACCCTCTTGGAGTAAACACTCCACTGCTCAGATGACGATGATATAGTCTCAACAAATAGTAGCGTAGATATTTTTTTCACAAATGTCATCGCGCAAGTCATACATCAAGACACGATAACATCTAACAGAAAATATGTGTCACGTGATCACTAAAAAGGTCAACAAGTTTTATTGGAAGATTATTTCATCAAAAACCCAAAGTACAATGAAGCTAAGTTTACAGGAAGGTATCGTATGTCAGAACATTTATTTTTAAAATTATTGGTGATGTAGAAGCAAAATATGAATGGTTTCAAGAGGTCCTAGATGAAAGGATGAAATTTTTTTTACGAGGACACAAAAGTGTACATTTGTTGTTAAACAACTCGCAACCAGTAATTCCCCTTACGAGCACGATGAGTATTTATGTATGTCAGAGATGACTTCATGTGAATGTATACAATATTTATGCAACACCGTAATTAAATTATACGGCGAAGAGTTCTTACATAGAACGACAAGCCATGACGTCAATGTTCTCCTAAAATCGATAATATTTGTCAACGAACGAAATGGAATTGCGCCTCAAATGTTCATTTTATGTAAATGGATATTCATACAAACATGGATACTATCTTACCGATGGGATCTACGTTGATTGGTCAACATTTGTGAAAGAGTTTCGATATCTTACTGATTTGAATGAAAAGAGATTAAAGAAGGCGCAAGAGTCGACAAGAAAAGATGTTGAGTGATCTTTTGGTGTTCTAAAGGGAAAGGTATACTTAGGTGACCTATGTGGGCTATGATTGTTGGCAAGATTAGGGGCGTTGTGTATGCGTGCATGTTGTTGCACAATATGATCCTAAAGGACAGAGGAGATGTGATATCCGCGGTCCACATAAAGGATGCCGGTCAAGCCAATCTTTGACGATAATATTCTTAGGGAGTTGCGAAATGTAGATACTAGATATGCAATTCCGTCTTTGATATGATCTTATGGAACGTCTTGCATCTAAGTCTACCCTACCTTGAGTCAGACAAGTAATAATTTAATTTTTTTCATGTATTAATCTAAACTAGTTGTATTCATCTACGCGCGTTGCGCGTTTGATAAATGAAGACTCAAATCAAGTTTGATAAATGAAGACTCAAATCAAGTGCTAAGTATCGTCGACATACACAATGAAACAAAGCATGAGAAAACAACATTCCACTTCTTTTGTGTGCCTTCTAAAGTGGCCGGACACGGGACAACGCCTTAAAACGAATACGAAACATTAGTAAAGTTGGTTGTGTAATTGATTTAAACAAAATTTACACATAACAAAGTTTATTCTTTTGCGTACTATGATCCTATGATGTGTACCAGTTGAATGTGGATCTAAAGCTGGATGCGATATCTCTAACCCGTGTGTTTTAACTATATCCAAATACTTGCACACAAGAATCTATCATCTGACTATTGATATACCAACTTTACGTTTTAGGATTGAAGTGTTGCACTCCCAAGTCTTCATCCCAAAGAAATATATAATGATATATGTCACAACAGCTTGATGCATAAACCGCTTTGCATACCACTTGAAATGGGGTTATATTTATTTAAATGAACCAATTTAAAAAACTTACAAGAGGTTTTTTTGACAAATTTCTAGTTTCTACTGTATAAGTAGCCAGCCTTTATGGAAAAATGATAACATTGCTGATAACATCAGTTAAAAAACCCATTGATTCTTTAAAAAAGTTGTGATATCCTTACCACTTTGTTTGGTTCTGACAAATGTGTATGGCTTTGAACAGTAGTCCAATTTATTTCCAATCATAATGGATCGAAACACCTGTAAAATTTTCTTGAAAAAAAAACTAAAATTGTTAATGTTAAGATGCAATTATTAATTGAAAAAAAACAACATACTTATAAGTATTAGAAGATAGTTGATCGTTGTACTTATTGAACAATAGTATTAACATGACGGTTTGTGTTGGCCTTAACCCCGATTTGTAAACTATCATAGGCTCTGCTTTCACTGTTACAATAGAAACCTATAATGTCCCAAGTACCAAAAGACCAAGTAAAATTACAACCGTAAAAACAAATTCAATTGGCCTCATCATCTTCACCGATCTACTTCTTAACAAAACCAGTAGCAAACAATTTTGATAAAAAACTGACAATCATATAAGATTAACTTTATATATCTAATCAACAACCTCATAACCAAAATGCCAACACAAACATTAGAACATGATAAAATAATAAAAAAGATAATACTAATGAAGAATATCACTGTGATTCAATAATTCATTAATTCAACAGTCCTCTAAATTACATCCAATAATACATATGACTTATACCTAACCAACCTTCAGGGAGTAAACCAACAAAATGATAAAATCAAAATCATGTAAATTACCTAAATGGCGGAAACAGAAGGACACACGGTCATTGGTAGCGAATGATGGTGGTGAACCATAGTGGTGAGCGATGGTGGTCCGAGATAGCGGACGGTCGTGGCGGCGGCTGGAGGTGGCGTTGGTGTAGGGAGATCTGATGACTTGATTTCCGTCTGTCACCGGTGACAACCAACATTCAAGTTCGGCGTAGCTCTATGGTTTCCACCATCCGGTGACCATAACGTGCCCAGTATTCATCAACATAACATATCATCGTCTAAAATATACATTGTACCACCTTCACACGTCAGCAAAGAACAAACAGAGTTCGGTGGATGTTGTTGATGACCATAACCGCTCGCATAACATCACAGAAGAACAAAACATCAAAGGCGCCTTATGATCATGCGCCAATTCCTCGATACTAAAAGCTTAGTCAAAGGACACGCAAAACGGTTGCAGCACACAAACTCCTTGTCCTCACATTAAGCACATCCTAGTCATGACATCATCGCTCTGTCACAAAAGAAGTACCTATCTAGTATCAAACGATCAATTAGGCTACATCATGCGAAATCAATCATATTGAAGAGGCGCACGAAGCGGTTGCAGGGAACACCTCGATCCTCAGGTAAGCATCATAAGCCCAAATCAAACCCCTAGTCAGCAATCCAATATCAAACTTTAAATAACCATAACCTCAACAATACAAACACCAAACTCGTAAGGCATAATAGACAGGCAACCCACAAGCCTCAATAAGCATCACAGCCCGAAAATAAACCACAACATAAAGCGTAAGGCCTTAACCAAGGATCATCGGCTATTAAAAGTCGAAAAACAATCCGTAAAAAAGAACGTAAATTAAAAACCAAATAAAACATGAAACATTCAACCTACATCAGAGAAGAAGTGGTACCTGAAACTTTCATATTAGAACCGAGGTGAGATCTTCCCCTTTGCCTGAGTCTTAATCTGCAATTTATTAAATTAACAAAAAAAAAAAGCATACTTTTAGTAACAGAACATTAAAAAAAACAATGTATGTGTGTCATGGGCTGTTAGTTATACTTACATCAGGAGTAGTACAAGGATAATGAATTGAGCCAGAAACCAGCACCCTCCGCCTGCCATCAATCACCACCGCGCGGTGATTATATACAGTGTTTCCCGTTATAACCCGCACATATCATACACAATAAATACTCCTATACATTAAAAACTAAAATAAAACAATAGATAATGTAACTAAAACAATACCATGCCATTGTATATTGTTGGATTGTTGCCTAAGCTTTGAACAATTAGACTATTCCGCTACCTGCAACAATCAGAGTATATATGATGCAAGTGATTATCCGCACAATTCGTCTTATGTTCCAAGATATCGTACATCCTAGACGAGTTCTCATACCATTGTCATCATTGATCTTATAACCAATTTGTCCGAGTTCTTGACACATAATATCTACCATCACCATTTCTATACAATCCATATATATATATATATATATATTCAATTTAGCATCATCTGTTCATAAGTTCACCTTATTGATTCATACAGTTTACATATTGTTCAATATTTATTTAGGTTCGTATAGTCGGGTCGGGTCCAAGTTATTTTACTCGTCAAAGTCCCACACATGTACACACGAAAGCTATTTATATGTATATCTTATTAATGGATTCTCGAATTCAGTTATACCTTTCGAACTCCATCTGTTCAGTTGCTGACCAAATCTGATCTGCATCCACTCTAGTTGACTTTTGTTGAATAGTCCGTTGGCTAGTTGACCCGAGTCTTGACCGTCACCTACTTCTCAGCCATAACAATTATCATCTTCTCTAATATGTCATATTTCCAACAACATCAGCCACCATCCTAGTTCCATCATAAACCATCCTCATCACTACTAATCTTAGATTATTAAACATTCAAACAAATAAAAAATTAAACATTCAACAACTAAAAACAAAAATAACAATATAGCAGGCACCTACAAAAAATTAAAACATTTCTATAAACACATGGCAGGCATCGACATCCAATCCATCAAAACCAAATAACAACCAATGAAAAACAATCCAAAATGAATGCACAACACCAACAACAAACACAGAAAGAACAAAGAAAACACTTACATTCAAACATAAGAAAGCACTGGTTATAGACAACCAACACCTTCGCAACCCGCAGAAGTATTTGTTGCCTAATATGAAACATGAAACACAACCATCATCTACAATTATGATAATGAGGGTCTATGATATATGAAGCTTTAATTAAAGAAATGTAAGTTAACAATACTAAACAAATCAAACCCTAACATAGCACCAACCAATTTATCTTATTAAGAAGGAACAAACAAATAACCAAATCAAACCCTAACATACCACCAACCAATTTATCTTATTAAGAAGGAACACACAAATAACCAGATTACCTCAGCTATATCAGCAAGAAGATGCGAACTGAAGAAGGCTGATTCTTCTATGTAACCTGAAATTAAAAGAAGAATCAGAGCGACGGTAGAGGAAGTACATACCATATGCCCAATTGTGAGGTTAGGGTTCAAAATATAAATCTTTAGTCACCATTCAGAATCGGCTGACTGATCGGGACTCTGTCATCAAACACACTGGCGTCCTGCATCACATAAAACAAACACAAGATTAGCGATAAACACGATTACTGAAAACATGTTGGAACCTGTCGATAACCCTAGCCGCACAAAATGAAGCTGAGGCCAAGAAAGGAAGTTTAAAAGGTTAAGAGGAGGTAGGTTCTAAAGAGAGGAAGGAGAATGGTGATGAAAAAGAAAGAGAAAGGAAGAGATAGGTTGATAGAGAGGTGGGTATGCTGTCACCTGTACACATGTATAGAAGCTAAAGCTAACACCTGTCACCCACTAAACAATAACTAAAAAAATGCGAATATCATAAGCAGCTTGTAAGGCTCGAACCCGGGTACCTTGCCAAACACAACAACAATCTCACCATATGTGCCACACCATTTTTCAATGACATATCTGAAAACATAGCTATTTAACTTAACAAAAAAAATAAAAAATTAATAAAAACACTGTTCAAATGGGAAGGTCTATTATTATACTTATAATTTTAAGTATCTATCTTATAATTATGTATTATTAAATGTTTAATTTAAAAAGGTTTTTAATTTGGTTTTATTTATTTGTTTAAATGTATAATTTATTTCAAATAAATAAAATGAAAAAAAAAGTTTTAGGAGCTGTTTGATAAGCCTCTTAATGAGGCTCTGAACCATTCAGCGCTGAATAATTCAGCATTCAACGTGTTTGTTTCAGCTTCTGAATGGAATGATTAAGGCTGAACCATTAAGACTTGGAATGTAGCTGAACCACTAAGTACTGAACAATTAAACACCGAACTGGGCTGAATCTTAATGAGACTCTTCTACCAATGTGGGACAAGAAAACTAACCATTAAGAGGTCCAACTTAATGATTCAGCACTTAATCATTCAAACCTCTTAACCATTCAGACCTCTTAATAATTCAGCACTTAATCAACCAAACAACCACTTAGACTCTTAGAATATTTTATGATTGTGTTGTCATTAAGATGTTTTAGAGTACTATCTGATTAAATTGAGATGATAAGACTACTTGGAGTGGTGGGGGGAAAGAGGGGGATGAAGCGTCATGTGACACTTGTGGGACCCCTGTGGGGGGGAAAAATTGTGGGGAGTGGAAGGGGGGAGGAAATAATATTATATTGTGTTAAAGTTAAAAAAAAAAAACTGCCCAATCAAATGGTGCCACCTCACCCCACCAAAATGCCCCACGCCAAGGTCACTGCCCCCGCCCTCCTCCTTCCTGCCCTCTCCACGTCAGGGTGGCGGTGGTGTTCCCCCTTCCCTTCCCGCCCCCCCCCCCCCCCACACTCCGGGCACTCTAATACATGATTTATGATTGCCAGCCACTTGTCAAGCACTCATGCATCCCTTATGTCTTTTTAACATTAAAAGGCTATAGTAACATTACTTTGAGATAACTTTTAGCGTGACATATTTTTTGAATAGATTTTTAACCTTTTTTTTTTTGTTAATTATCATTCATGTATTTTTTGTATTATTTTCTATGAGGTAATAGTTTAATAATGATTCCTTTTTAGAAAGGGAAAAAGATAATTATAACCAGTATAGAGATGTAAAGGAATCAACTTTAATGCAAGAATATCAACACCAGATGATGACCTACATATATTTGAGTCATTTTTGAAGCACTATGCTTGGTTTTGGAATTAAGACCCCAATGAAGAGGGAATTGGGTATTGGATCATGAAAAGCTTTTGAGTAGAGTCAAACTTCAACCACTTTTTTCACCTCTTCAGTAATGACCATTTGTGAAGTTTCAATATTTCTTGATCTAATGATAATGTCCTCATACCCACTTCACCAAATTAGGTCAGTTGAATCATCTATACATTTTACATTTTAGCAAACTCCCATATCCTCCACTACTTGTGTTTGCCACTGATCATATTAATAGTGACTTATATCATGGCATGATAAAATGTACACTTATGAATTCTAGTTGGTGTTATTGGCAATTTTTACAACTAAAGATAGGATTATATAAATAATGTCATGTATCAAAACTAATCTAGTTAGGGTTTATCAATTTTTAAGAATGAAGTACTTGAAGATTTGCAAGCTAGGTAGATCATAGATGTGGATTGAGTATAATTAGGCCAAACTTTGACTCTTTGAGGTATTTACATGGAGAAGGCACACTCGTACAAGCATGGTAAATCCTCAAGAATAAAATAAATTCTACGGTTCTACAACGTAACCCGTTTCTCACCCAAGTCACATTTAAGTTGTTTTCGTTTATAATTTGTGTGATTTGATTATAAATACACAAGAAGTTAGATGTATATCATATGAGCTTGGTTAGATATGAATTGACCTTTGACTAGACATGAATAGAATATAGCAAGTACAAAATCAATACGAATGATTATGTTGCAAAATTCGAGTTTTATTTATTTATCTTTTTGTGTTTAACTTTCGTTCATACGCCGTTAATGAAGTTAATTCTTATACTTCGTATTAAGTATTTTATGCTAAAAAAGAAAATATCATTTTGATAAATAAATATAAAATAATCTAAATTACTAGAAAATGTTAACGTATCAACTCATATTATTAGACGCATACTAAATGCATCTCAACTTAGGGTATGTTTGGCAAAACTAGCCGGTAGCTGTAGCTGGAAGCTGGTAGATGTAACTTTTTAAATATATTTTGGTGTTTGGCAAAGTAGCTGGAGTTTTTAATAAAATGTATAAAATGACCAAAATAAGCATTAACTAAAAGCTTGTTTGTATCTTTTTTTTTAATTTTTTTAAATGATAAAATGGGTATTTGTGTCATTTACTCATTAAAAGCTTGTAGCTAGTGCCTAGTAGGAGCTTCTTCTTAAACGCTAGTACTAGTAGCTTTTCACTATAGAGTTTTTTCTCCCAACCTAAAAACTTCAAGCTCCTTCAATCAAACAAGGTTTTTTATTAAGTATGGGCTTTTTCTTAAAAGGTTGAAGCTTGGAGTTTATAAAAGCTCCTTACCAAACATACCTACCGATCTGTTTATTGTACTTGGGCTTGATATGCACATTAAAGGGCCTTCAACCCCAATCTAACGGTGAAAACCTTGCAAGTTGCACTTGCACGGTTGTAACCTGCACCCATACTTTTACCATTATGCTAAGCCTATTTCTTGTTTCCATTTCTCAATTTATCACTCATAATTCCATAAACAAGTAACGAATCTCATGTATAAATTTATCATTAATCAACCTATACCCTTTCATAACAAACACGGTCAATGATACACTTCGATGTAGAATAAAGTGTGGGATAAATGTAGAATAAGTTTGAAACGTGTAGGATATATAAATTCATTTTTTACAAATTTTTCATTTTACGCTTCGGCATAAATTTTTTGAGTTAACACGCCGCAACGTGCATGTGTGGTTCAATATTTTTATGCATATTTTTCCGTTTAACAACCTTGTCACAATGTGTTGGTTTCAGATCGACTTGGTTATTGTTTTCTATGTTTTACGTTTCGCTTGCGTGATTCAACATTTTACCTCTACTTTTCGTTAGGTTTTATTATTTTTCGTATTTTTTTAATACGAGCTTTTCCGGGGTTGATGGTCACTGGCGGTAGTGTAACATTGGTGTTACTTAGCACAATTTTATACTCCCCTGCTGCAACGCGTGTGCTTAATACTAATAAGGGTAGGGTGTGGTACTTAGGTACCCCATCGGGTAGCAGGTGGCCGATTGGCTACATTGCCTTGGCCTCCACGGGTATGGGTGGGCAAGTAGTGGTGACGAGTGTAGAAAGCCGAGAGAGAGAGAGAGAGAGAGAGAGAGAGAGAGAGAGGGGGGGGGGGGGGGGAGGGGGAGAGGGGAGAGGGAGAGGGAGAGGGAGAAAGAGAGAGAGAGAGAGATATGTGTGTGCTGCAGGTGGGTAGCGTCGGGTACCACACCAGGTTCCATGGTGCCGGTGGTTGGGTGCTGATATAGCAGGGGTACTCGTTCGGTGACCACTCCGGTCACCCTAATAAGTTTTAAAGGCAACTGTAGATGAATAATTTTGTATAATAGTAGGTGCCGGTGGGGTGTATACGAGTCGAGCTTGCCAAAGCTTAAGCTTAGCTTGTTTAGTTTTAGAGAGTACGGGCTCAAGCTAAATTAGCCAATCTCAAGCTCAACTTATTTATTGTTTATCAATTATTTATTAAAAACAAGTGACATTAATAATAGACTCATTTAGTTTCGTGAACCTAGCTCGAGCTTGTTCAAGCTTAGCTTTATTCAAGCTTTTAAAACGAGGCGATTTCACAATCTCAAGTAGCACACTAACAAGTTATATTAATAATAGACTCATTTAGTTTCATGAACCTATTCTCCATTTCTCCTTGTAACTTTTCCCCCTTAAAAAACTACTTAATCTCATAAGTCACAAATTGTGACTTATGACTTTTCCCCCAATTTCTCCTTTTCAAAGCACAAAATCTCTCATAAGTTACTTTTCAAACAGCCATCCAAACACTTTTGTTTTAACTCATGACTTATTGGATAAGTCATAAGTTAAAAGGAGGTGTGGAAATGGAGAGCCAAACATGCTCCTAGTCAAGATTGATAATTGAAGCTTGAGCTTGTTCAAGCTTAGCTTGATTCTATATAATACTCTTCCGTAGTCAAGAGGAAGTGAAAATGGTTTTGATAAAAGAGAAGAATGAGTATGGAAAGGGGATGTCGAGACATAAGCTACAAATATGTATATGCATGTTGTTGAAAATAATAGTTCTCCTATTTCAATTTTATTACTTGTTATGATATTAAAGGTATTTTATCATGCTGCATAAGTATTTGTGCAGGATGTGGACTCGTGTAGCTGAACGGTAGCTGGTAAGTTCATGACTCGTGACTGATGATTGGGCCTATTACAAGTGAGCTGAGTTGCTGACATGGGCTCAAGGCCCAACCTTTTGATTTATTTAAGATGTTGATACAAGAAGTTGTGGGCTAACTGGTTAATGGGCTTCTAGTTATAACATCCTATTCAAGACAGGGCCCATTCGTATTATGAAGCCTGTGTATGGAGAAACTTCTGGACACTCATATAAATTCGTTGTTTCTCTTAAGGGTTCCAGTGAGTTCTGTTCTCTCTTGGGGTTTCGGTCAAGATATCTTAATAAAGCCAACCACGCTATCATGTTTTGAGAGATAATCCGACTCTTTTTTCTCATTCTATTCTGTAAACCCGAGCCCAATAAACGTGTGTTTCCCCGTCCAATCCTCAATCTTCAGCACAAAATACCTAGACAAATAAAGCAAATCCCCATAATTCGGTTTAGCATAACACACCGCAAACAAATCCCCAGAATACGGGACCTCTAGCCGAATATCACATCGATTATTACACGATACGACTCGCAGCCGCCCTGACCAGATCTTGTTAGATTGAAGGCACTCCCCACACCTGGATCGATGTGGGATTTTCAACAATTTGTTAACCTGAATTGGGAAGGGAGTTAGGGTATGTGGCGGAGGTTGCAGGTTTCGTGGTGGGAGTTAAAGTTTGTGTTCGATGGTGATGATGTGTACCCTAGTTAAACTTTAACTCCCACCACGAAACCTGCAACCTAGTTAATTCATTTCTAAGTTATATAGACATACCCATTTTCTTATTTCTAAGTTTTTTTTAGGAAAGTGTAACTTAGTTAATTCATTTAAAGCATTCAAGGTGGGTAAATGATGATGTGTAAGTGGTTGTAAATGAAGGAGAGATAAAATATTTGGTGGAAACACTATTCACCCCTATTTATATTTTAATATTTTTGTAAGTGGTTGTGAGTGAGGTGAGAAAAAATATAATGATAAAAGTATCAAAAAGTATTATTCATTTAAAAATGAGAGAGAAAATTTTAGGGTGAAATAGTGATTTTTAGTGTAATTTGATGGAGAGGATTTGGTTCCTTTGATGGAAATGCTCTTACAACTCTCGTGCCATATTTAGTGTTAAAAAAATTAGCGGCCAATTATATATATATATATATATATATATATATATCCGCTCATTTGAATAGCGGTTGAGCTCTACCGTGCGCCCCATGTGGCCTACAACCATTGGCCATAGTTATTTTTTCCTTTCAACCACCACTGACCCACCATCACTTTAACCATTTTCTATTGTCACTGTCACCATCGTCACCGTAGACGCATAACCCTATCACCACCGTTACCAAGCTAAGAGAGCAGATAGAAGTGGAGAGAGAAGAGAGTGACAGAGTAACCGGTAACCCCCATCACACGACATCAAAATTGGATGAACATACCCAGATAGCCGTTACCCACCATAGATGTCGCCGATCCTCATGAACATGGGACATGCAGATGCGAATTGGGCATCAGAACCGTCGCCGGAACTTATCTGTTGTCGCCGGCACTGTCAAAGATGGAGTGGGGTCTCTTAAACATCATCGCTGCCTTAACCACCATTCAGATTATTGATGGTAGTGAGCGGTTTACACCACGTCGGTTAAGTGGTTATGGAATTAAGCAAATTTGGTCCCTATAGTCATCTTAACTTTGCTTTAACGGACGAATATACTCTCGTAAATAAGCTTCACTACATTGTACATGTTACATTAAAAGTTGTTTATGAGGCAAAATTACTATATGGTACATCTTTAGTACTTTATAACGTAGTATTTTGGAATTATCATAATGTATTTCGGACAAATATTTATTTGGTTCTCTACTTGAAATACTTTTTTTTTTTTTTTTTGTACTGAATGTGCCCTATCTATAAACGTTTTAAAAAAATTATGTTGATTTGATTGACAGTAGGTTACAAATTAACATTTATATTTGTTAAAAAAAAACATCAAATATTCGAATTCACGTGCTATAAATATTTTAAACACGAGTTCAATAAATAAAAGCAACGATCATATGGTTAACTATAATACTAGCCCCACTATTCATAAGCAAAAGTAGATCAATATATATAATTCCATAATTAAGATTTGTATATTTGGATTCTTATATAACTAAAATTCTAACTTTGACGGTTCAAATCAAACTACAATTCCTCTAACCATATCATATCATATCAGATTCATGTCGTTTTACTTATAAACATAAGATCACTCGTACAAGTTTCTTAAGACGAAACACATAAGAAAGAGAAGACACGATGAGAATGGTGTCAAGGCAAATAATTAATACCATGTCTTTGATACTAGTGTTGTTACTGGCTTTAAACGTGACGAGAGCTAATGCGAGGCGAGTAAACAAGGGAGCTGGTGATGATCATAATGGGTTGTCGAGTATGCAACCAAGAGGAATAGTGCCACCTTCGGGTGCATCACCATGCCACAACATATTTGATCGAAAGCGAACCCATCAGGCTCCACTGGCTTACCCCCTCCATTTGCTCCACCGTTTGCGCCTCCATTTTCCTCTCGGTTTCCTTTGCTGTTTGATCCACCTCCACCACCACAGGATGATATCATATGTCCATAAATAAGCAGACAACAGAAGTTTCAACTAGCAAGTATGTGCTTGGGCCTATAAGATACACCACCATCTTTATTTTATAAATTTCTTAGCTTTCTTGTACTTTAATTCTTTGTTTTCTTTCTCTATTGCAAACTCATTGTTTTCTTTATAGTTAAAATAACTCAAGATTTCTAGTTTTATTTGGATAGTGAAGGCCAAGGAAAATGTGTTTAGGATAATGATTGAAATTTATTTTAGTGTATTCTCTTATGATTGGTATCAAATATCTAGGTTTCTTTATCTCATAGATTTTTGAAATTGATTTTTTACATATTACATTGCATAGTTGTTTCATTACCCAAATGCTTAGTAGAATATTCTTTATATTTTTGCTCTATTAACTTGTTCTCATATTTGGACATTAATAATATCAAATATGTTATACTGGATAGGCATAAAATGATTGTTTATATTTAAGCATGATTAAAAGATAAATTTAATCAATATTAGTAAAGTATACATAATATATATTCATTATTTAAAACACTTGATATTTCATATTTTTCAAATTATCAAAATAATCATTTGACTAGTCAAAATTACTATAATAGACAAACGCTTGGAGGCTAAGTTGACGTTTTTGCACACAAACTAGCCGACGTAGCCCCAAAATTACCGCTTGAACCGACGTTTGTCATTTTGTAATAAACATTAGTCACAATTTTCCCTTCAATAAAACAATAAAACAACAACCAAGCCCAGTAAATCCCACAAATAGCAAAGCTATTGGTAGAGTCTGGGGAGGGTGAGATGTAAGCAGGCCTTACCTCTACCCCTAGGGGTAGAGAGGCTGCTTCCAGAGAGACCCTCTGCTCTAAAAAAAACATTGCACTGAAAGAATAGACAGCTAAAAACATTGCACTGAAAGAATACACAGGTATACCATCATAAACACAATACGAATATAATATACCATTACACCTTTCCTTTTGGATACATTTCTCGTAACCTAAAACACCTACATAGAGAAAAGGTGTTTTCGTCATCACATTTGCATACTGAAAATTGAAAATCTAATAAATCTAAAGTTGTTCTCTACAAATTTTATTTTTATAATATTGCCATAACATCATAAAGCAAGACATCCTTAAACCATCTTATTGCAGTATAACAAATAATACTAAACAACATAATTTCAATACAACAAATAATACTATGGGTTCAATTCTCATCACCAATCCGATTACGTAAATCGGACTTCACAAACTTCATTGCCGCAAATATTTAACCGATGCTTTCAAACAGTCTCACATCGGCATGATTAAAAATTACCATCTCACCATACTAATTATAAACCATCTCGGCCAAACAAGTTGTTAACAAACGACCCATCCAACCAGTGGCCCAAATCCCATATTCTCGGCCAAACAAGTTGTTAAACAAACGACCCATCGACCATTTTTATCTTTATCTTACTCACAAACACCTATTTTATTATATTTCTCATTTTTATACACTCACGATAAGCCTAAAAACACTAACAAAGATTCTGAGTGGCAATAAAATCCAAGCAAAGAGTCTCAAAACTATCAATTCAAAATAAACAGAAGAGTATTCAAAATCTAACTAGCTTGTCAACAACAATAATAACTACTCTAGAAACACAAAATTATTAAAACATAAATCCACTTAATATCCAACTGTTACTTCAGATATCACATAAGGTATTCAAACCTGCATCAAATGTTCACTCTTTCAGTATCTAATACTGCAACTTCTCCAACAAAAATCTGCAGAAAACTGCCATTTTGTTGTTGTTGTTTCTGCTTCAAGATATCTATAGAAATCATAATCTTGATTCTTGAAACACGGCAGGACATGAACACAAACGTTTACGCAATTTTCTTGTTCATGTTCGTAAAAAGCTGACGCATTTGAAATCTCCAGATCAAGAAGTAGACCAAACCAAACCCAACCAACACATACACCCAAACCGCCTCACCTGCACTCTCGTCTTCTGATCTTACTTCTAATATACTAAATCGCTCCCTTTGTGAATTTTTCGACATACCCTCTTTCAAATGACCATATAGCACATACACCCTGTCCTCTGCTCCTGCAGTCACTGAGGTAGCGAAACTCTCCGAGTCAAGGGCAGTTTCGTCATAGACGACGCCTTCACTCCAACTATCATCACTCTTGATGAAATAAAGCTTATGTTGTGACACAACCAAAAGAACACCATCCCCTCTAAGGGCAATCCCATCAGGCGCGGTCAGTTCCCGGTTTAGTCTAATCTTTCTAGTGGTTCCATCTTCATCGTCAACTTTATATAAATTACCCGTGTTTGATTGTGCGACAAGAAGGTACCCTTTGCTACAATAAGCAATACCATTGAGCCCGCATGAGCTGTGGAGCATATTGGGGACCGCGGCTGTTTTGTTAAATACTTTCGACTTAGACAAAACAGAAGCCGTGCCTTCGAGATCAACCTTCCAGATCAAGTTACTAGCGGAGTTGGTCACAAAGGCATTGCCTGAGAAATCAACGGTGACATCGTTGGCCCCTGCAGCTGTTGGGGAGGATGCAGGGTCGTGGAGAGTGGTGAGAAAGAGGCGATTATGGGGCGCACGTGTGTCATAGGCGGCAAGGGCGCAGTTGGAAGGGTCTGAATGATGGAAGACGACTGCAAGCAAACGGTGGTGGAAAACATCTACTGTGACACCAAGGAAGGCTGAGTTGTCAGGGAGGGATTGATCATCGACTAGGGTGCTGACCACACCAGCATCGGATATCGCTAGGAGGGTCGGGCGGCGGAGGGAGCCGACTATGAAGTGTTGGCCTATGGGGTCCCATGAGAGTGACTCAGGGTAAAGATTGGGTGATCGGAAATTGATTATATGGGCCGAACTTGCTGAAACCGGACCTTGAAAGAAGCCGAAAACAGCGGTCAATATTAGCACCAATTTTGCTATGGTGAAAGACATGATTTTTTGGAAAAAAATCAAATCTTTTTTGATCTAGAGTTTTCTTGTTACCTGAAAACAAAGATGAAATATCAATCTTTATACATAGTTTAGTGACAGATGTTAGTTTTCTTGTAAAAGGAGTTAGCATTCAGTCATAATCAACCATAAGATATAATAAATTAATCTTGTTACTCAAGACAAGCCAAAGTCAACACATAGAGATCATATGCTATATTCTAATCTTGGTATTAAAAAGCGCGTCTAAGGCGCGCCTGAAAGCTAGGCGATTGGGATCACTACTATGGTATAACATCTAAATGAATATAGAGATCATTAAAACTGTACTTGACCTATCGGAATTCGGATATCGACTCGCGCTTTTTAAAACCAAGATTCTAATATTATATTTATCATAATGATTTGAAAAAAAGATCACAGTTTCTAATAGGATGAGCTCCGGACGGTATCGGTACCAACTGATACCGATACCGATACCGATCCCGAAAACTCCCAAAACCCAATACCAATACCGAAAACATACGGTACGGTACGGTACCGGTATGGTGATACCATACCCCGTACTGATACCGAAAATACCGAAACCGAAAACCTCTAAATGTGAGTACCGATACCGAACACCCTCGGTTCGGTAGGGGATCGGGATGGGTATTGGTTCGGCATTCGGTGCAATACGCTCACCCCTAGTCTCTAATCAATCAAGTTCATTCACCTCAAACATGATCTATAATCCTAGACACCCAGGTAACTGTAATATGTGTATATAGTATTAATTTTGTGTCTTCGTAATTGTTCAATCAACCCTCCAAAACAATAATTTAAATCTAATTAATTAATATTTAATACCGAAAAAAAAAGATTAGGGTTTCAAACCTGTGTTAATTGAGATGTCAGAAATCGTTGATGAAGAGATCTGGGTTTTGATAAACTTAAAGAATAATAAGTGGAGATAACAAAAGTGTTTAAATTATAGAACGATATCTATCGATGATTTTAATGAAACAATTTAGCTGTTCGTGTTCATCTGGGATTTGGTCTTTGACTTTGCCGTCTAAAGTTATGAAGTTTTACAATTTTGCGCCACTAGTTTCAAATATTTCATTCTTGACACGATTAACATTAGAAAATTTCAATTTAATGCAATATGCTTTGGGTTAGGTACTTAAGTTCTTTTAATCAGGGGTGTTCATCGAATCGAATAACGAATTTTCGAATTATTCGATCCGAATTTCTTGAATTTTTAATATTTTTTTCTAAATTCGTATTCGATTCGTATTCGTTTAAAATTCAATTTATTCGATTCGTATTCGATTCGAATAAGAAACTCGAATTCGAATCGAATTCGAATAAATTCGATTTAGTTCAAATTCACCATAACTAATAAATTGTTTTACTTTTAGTTTTAAAACTAATACAAACTCATTATTTTTAACATATAAAATACAAATATACAAAATTGATAAACAACAATATGTCAAATATGAGAATAGCAAAATAGTAGAGACTATAGTTTGTTAGAGTTTTGTGATGTAAAAGGTACATATGTAAAATATGGTTATGGTAAAAATTGTAGAGACTATAGGTTCTTAGAGTTTGACCAAAATTTAGAAGTTCCTTTTTTACAATGTGATATTTGTGTATATAATAATGTGTATGTGTGCATATATATTTATAAAATATACATGTACAATTTTTATTCGAATTTCGAATCGAATCGAATTTAAAATCATGAATTCGTATTCGATTTTTATTCGATTTACTGGACTCGAATTCGAATTCTTAATTATCGAATCGAAATCTTGATAATCGAATCGAACTAAGTCGAATTTCGAATTTTTCGAATCCGAATCGAATTCTGAACACCCCAACTTTTAATGGGTTTTTACTCTTAAAAATAAGTTTAAACTTTCATAGGATTTCTTATTTGGGTATTGGATTTTAATAATCCAAACTTTCACCTATTTACCGACAATAATTTGTAATTCAAAAATTTCAAATAACGATCCCAACTTTCAACGTATTGGCCGAAAATGAACCTTTGTTAACTGAGAACTAACAAAAGGTGGCATTCTCATGTTGACGTGGATGATGACGTGACATGCCAACATTAATGGCATGGATGATGATGTGGACGCTGACATGGCATGCCACATCAGCATCCACGTCAGCATTCACTAACTGAGTTAGTTCTCAGTTAACAAAGGTTCATTGTCGGCCAATACGTTGAAAGTTGGGATCGCTGTTGAGAATTTTTGAAGTACAGATTATTGTCGGCCAATAGGTGAAAGTTTGGATTATTAAAATCCAATACACCTTTTTTCTTAAAAAATATATAAGATTTATTGTAAAAATATTCACTAAAATGAATGTTTTAAAAATTGAATAAAATAGGTGTTTTTAATTTTTTTATACTTTTAACAAATATATTATAAAAGGTTTTTTTTCCTGCTTTTTATTCAAGTCAACAAGTAGCCACGATCATTATCTAGCATTCTAGTTTTTTTCTTATCGATGGCCACCGATATATTTGAAGGTCTTGAAACGAGTTGCAAAGGCATGAACCAACTTTGTCTGAACCACCATCATTATCCGATTAGTGGCGGACCCAGGAATTTTTTTCATGGGGTGCGTAATTATAAACCTTATATAGGTCGTTTATCCATCAGGTGACTCGGGTCGGTTCGGGTCGGGTTCGGTCGACTCGTATACTAAAAATAATAATACTAAAATTATATAATCAACTAAAGGAAACCAAAAGCCCAAAAGTAATTTAAATGTCATTACATAAGCAAAACACACAGTCCGATTTTATACTATACTTTAACAATCCCTTATAGGTATTATACAAAGTTTCTTTAAATCGTCTTAACTCAACACCAAACATTGATTGTGGAATTTCTATACCTCGTGGTTGATATGGTCCTCTAAGTATGTATGTCCTGATTTCGTCTCGCTGATTAACGTTATATGACGAACTCGGTTTCCGATCGGCGGGATCCGTAGGAAGAGTATCCAAGTCAACGAATTCAGGAGTTTTTGAAGATGATTGTCCACTTTTCCTTCTAAGGAAACCGTTCCATAATAATATTGCTCATCTAAAACAGAATCAAAGTTACAATATAAAAACCCAAAACAAAACCAAAATTACAATATAAAAACCCATAATAATATTGCTCATGTAGTCATCTAATAATATTCACATAATCACATTTACCTAATTACCTTTTGAAGTTTTGTTAGATTTATTCAATTGTTTGTGAATTATGATGGGTCAACGTCACATGTTCCTCTTCTTTGTTTAGCGATCGCCGAGGGAGGGAGGGAGACGAACAACTTTTCTTTGGGTTTCTTTGTTTAGTGCTCTTCTGGCTTTAAATTTATTTGTTTTTTTTTTCATTTTAATCAATATTAAAACACATGTCGGCTTATTATAAACTTTGGGCTTGGGCTCATTCTTGATATTGGGCTACTAACTAATAAAATGGGCTAACTCTTAACATATAATTATTTTTTTTTCTTGAGGTCGGTTTCAAAAGTCCAAGGGGTGCGACTGAAAAAATTCATGGGGTGCGGACGGGATTAACGCGCGTATATAACACTAATTTTTTTTTCAAGGTGGGCGCCCGCACCCCTTGACCTTAGTGTAAGTCCGCCCATGTATCCGATAGAACTTTTATCTTAGGTTATATGGTTGCCTTCGAGTCGACTTTTAACACTATGTTCTATTTTTTTATCGTACAAGTGAAGGTTTGTAGTTGAAACAATGTAAAATTTCATTAGACAACTGATACATGCCGAGTTCCACGTCACATATTTATCTTCATGTCAACCATGCACATCCATGTTGCCATGAACACCCATGTCATGCATAGTTGGCTAGTGCAGTTGATTATTATTTTATTTATGCATCTAGAATAGTGGATTAATTTTTTAATTTGTTTAGTGGGTTAGTGATAGTAGTAGTTAATGTTAGTTATCTTTTGTAAAGCCTATATAATGGCTATGGTATTTTATTATAAAGATGAATGAAAATATGAAAGAAAAGTTTAGGCTTTGATCTTCTTCTCTCTTAATATTCTTGGAAGTTTTCAATAGGTTTTTCTTAGTAAAACCTATATCTATCAACAACGCGATGTTGTTTGCAAAAGGGGCGTGGAGCAAAGTAACATTGGATAACACACCTAAGAGCGTGTGCCGTGTGGGGTGAATGATTAATTATTAATTAATATATCTAGGGATGAGATCGGTATCATATCCGTATCGGTACCGAATTTGAATAAAAGTGGGCACCAAATAGGAGTGTTCATCGGATCAGATCACGGGTTATTCGGATTTTGAAATTTTAGGAGCCTATTCGAATATGATCCGATCCAAATTGGATGTATACCCATCCGATCCGAATAATCCGAACGGATATCCGAATAATCCAAATTAAACCAAACAACAATTTTTCAAATTTTTTTATGTTTCCTAATTTATGGTTCCTAACATTTTATTAATTTGAATTCAATAAAACATACAAAAGCGAAAATAGAGATTAGTCTTAAACACAAATACAAAGTTCAAATTTCAAAATATAGTCTTCAAAACGTAAATTTAAACACAAAATCAAACTTTAAAACATAGTCTTGAACATAAAATCAAGCATCACAAAACGTGACACTAACTAGTCCATATAGATGGATGATGTTGAATTATGGTTTAGTATTGACCTCATGCCTCATGGGTTGAACTAAGTTTCAAACAATTGGTCAATTCCTTACTAAAACTCAATTGAAGCTTATTTGGGTTATTCGGTTATCCGAATAATCCGAATAACCCGAATAATTTAATTATGAAATCCGAATCTGAACCGAAATCCGAATAAGTAATTCGGAATCGAATCGGATACATCTGAATATCCAAATAAGAATTCGGATCGGTTTTTTTCGGTTCGGATTTCGGACTTTTTGAACACCCCTAGCACCAAATACCGTACTGAATATATTGGTACAGTACGGGTACGGATATATGTACCAGTATTTCGGTATGGTACCCGTTTTGAAACCACTTTGTTATTTTTATTTTTTGTGCAATCTTACGGGTACCAAGTAGGCAAATCTTTACGAGTATTAATACTACAGGTACCAAATAAGTTAAATTGATACGATTACCATAAATACCATAATACTAAGTAAATCATAATATCGAATTTATTTAGTATATAAAATTTGGTACCGTACAATTTTTACCCGTACCCATACAAGTACCAATATCAAATACCGAAATCAATAAAGTGGGTGCCAACAATTATACCAAGTACCTAAAATCGGTACGGGTATGATATGAATACATGTTAATTATATCAACTAACCATTTAAGTCCACCCCCACAATGTTTTTTTCTTTTCTTAATTTTTTGTTACTCACCAACACGATTTAAATTACCACAACATTCCTATACGAAAGGTGAAAACAACTATAGGATGACTCAAATACTTTTCTATTGCTAACAATAATACAATTTTTTTTATTTTGTTACATGGACTATTGAAAGAACGAAGAGTTGGTTGTGTACTTGTGTATACCAATGGAAAAGAAGCTTAAAGAAAAACCAGAAGCTTCTAGTACTACCATCTTTACATGGTTGAAAATCAAACATACAAACACACATCACTGTCTTGACAGCATGTTATATCTCAAGCTTCCAGAACATTCTACCCAACTTTAAACCTTATTCACACAACACCATGCAAAATATCCCACCCTATAGATATTTTCTATATTTTGATTATTACGCATCATATTCTCAAGGCCCCACTCTCTCCAAACAAAATTATATAACTCATTCTTCATTTTTGTTTCCAAAACATATAAAACTAATGGAGTCGTATTATGGGGTTTTGGGTATTTCTGTTGATTCATCAGATGACCAGATTAAACGTGCTTATCGTAAGCTTGCCATGGTAATAATATTCTTTTTCTTGTTTTTCTTGTTTTTTTTTTTTTTTTTTTTTTTTTTTTTTTTTAAGATTTTGATTATGTTTTTGATATGGGTTTATGTAGCAATGGCATCCAGATAAGTGGGTAATGAATCCATCGTTTCTAGGAAAAGCTAAGAGTAAATTCCAACAAATTCAAGAAGCTTATTCTGGTAATATTATTATTATTTTATGTTATTCATAATAACTTTTGATAAAATGTAAAGTTTCTAATTTTGGGTTAATTATGATGTTAATAGTGTTGTCAGATCAGAGAAAGAGATCAATGTATGATGTTGGATTCTATGATCCTCAAGAAGAAGATGAGGTAGTTTCCTTTGTTATTGATCCTTTGATCATACTCTGTTTGTTCATTGGTTTATAGAGATTATATGTGCTGATTGGTTGATAAATTACCATGTTTATTATTAGGGGTTTGCTGATTTTATGCAAGAAATGTCAACCTTGATGAAAGATGTCAAGAAAGAGGTAATAATTATATATATGACTTTTATTATTTAACATTTATGAATGTAGTTTTTAAAAGCGTTAATTTTGCTATTTAAAAATGGTAGGGGGACGGGGTACTCCACTGAAAAAAAATTCACTTTACTGATTTCTACCAATCTTGCATTGCCACATCATTTCACTGATTCACTTCACTTAAATAGTTTTTTGGAGGCAGTACTTCAATGGAAATAAAATAGAGAAAAAGACAAAAGGGGGAGAGACAAACCACGGGTACCAGCCCGTTAACTAGAACCAGGATTTGGTTCACGGGACTACTACCAGCATGGGTGGCGGCGGTATTACCGTGCTAGTAGTGGGGTACCCGTGACCAATTCTAGTAGCGGCCCGTCCCCTTAAAGACACAGCTTGTTGCCTGTCTGTCTACTGTTTTGATGTAATTTCCCTATGATAAATTAATTATTTCTATTTAAATTTGTATAAAAAAGGTTTATTTTAAGATGTCCAAATTTGACTTCAGTTTTTTGGATTTTGAAACCTATTTTAATTAAATTACATGCTAAAAATGTGTAAAAACTTGTGTTTTAACAGGAGAAAATGTACAGTTTAGGGGAACTACAAAGCATGTTTTGGGAAATGGCACAAAGTTTTAACAACCAGTCAGCATCTTCTTGTTTTGATGATGATGGTATTTGGTCACAAGAGGTGTTTGGTCTGAGTGAAGATTCAAGAAGCTCGAAAAGGGCTCGAGGCGACACAAGCCCGTTGTCGAGCATTGGCGTGCAAGAGGCCAAATGTGTATAGAAATATTGAATGTAGATCACCTGAAGTTGCAAGCCCTTGTTTTTATCATGGTTGGTTAGTGCAAGTGAACCAAGATCGAACCGGAGTCGGATTGATATGAGATGAGGGAATGTTATATGTTTGCTTTCCATGGAGCTTGATCGGAATCAAGCATGTTTTGAGCGGGCAGAAATATGATGTAATTGACATAGAATGTATGTGTTTTTCAATCTTGGAAATTGAGGAAATTTCTTGAATTTGGAATGTTTGATGTGTAGATGGTACATTAAACAATTCGGTTAGTCATGTGTTTATGGTTGAGCTCAAACAAGTAAAACCGGATTAAACAGTATGGTCTCAAACTCCAACAGTTCACTTGGTGATATGGATGAGAAGTGTACTGGTACCGAACCAGTACCATACCACATGGTGCTGATGCCGTAATTTATCTAAAGCCAAAACGAAAATACATGTTCGGTTGGTACTGGTATTGTACCACATGATACAGATAGAGAAACCGAGATAAATTAAAAAATGTACACAATTACGTATTATATTCTGTCGGTACCGGTATGATAAACGTACATAATTTCTCACCCCCACTTGGTAATGTAATAAAAGCAATACGAGACACGATTCTATAATTTCATACATACTGAGTAAGGGTCTGTTTGGTTGATTAAGTGCTGAATTATTAAGAGGTCTGAATGGTTAAAATGCTCTGAATGATTAAGTGCTGAATGGTTCAGTTATGAGCAAGTGGTCTGAATGGCTTTTATGAGGCCATTTATAATGTAGCCCACCAGTGACCAGCCACCACTTTAAATAAATAAATGGCTTTTATGAGGCCATTTATAATGTTGCCCACCTTATGTTCTACGATTAATAGCCCAATTGTTTCATCATCTTGCTATTTTAAACAGCCTCATTTCGTGTTTTTTTTTCCTTTTCTTTTGTTGGATATATTTTTTTTTAACGGCCAACGAAACGTTTCTGCCCGACTACCCATGGGTACCTGTAAACTGGCGAACCCAAGAATCCCCCAGGACTATGCAAGGGGCTGGCCAGGGTAGCCAGGCTTGCTACAAGTGTTGGATATCTTATTATTGAAAAGAGAATTTTATTTTTTAAATTCATTGAAATCTTTTTAACTGATGATTTCTATTTATTTTACTTAAATAACCGTTGGCTTCATAAAATTTTCATAATTTTAGTGTTCACTGTCATTTTCTTTGTTGTTTAAGTTGTGCAATGTAAACATTAAGGTTTAGGATAATTTTTTTTAATACAAAAACAACTTACAAAAACAAAACAGGTTACGTTTAGATGGTGGGTAAGCGGACAACAAGTTGTGCCGCTATCCTTTTTTATTTAGGTTTTTTATGATTACAAAATGTCAGATTGGATGTTAAGTTTGTTACAAACTGTTTTCATTTTCAACTATGGTTCTTTGGATAACAAAAAATCCGAATAAACAGTGACACTGTGACCGTTTAGGCACAAATGGCATAACTTTTACTAACACATTTTTAGAAATCCTTAATTAAAGACGGACATAGTTGTATGATTAAAGTGATTCTAATCTTTAAATTATCCAAACAAATCTTGCTATCCAAGTAAAACCATAGCATTTGATTGATCATAAATTCATAATGGTACAATTATAAGGCTAACTTTATGTTTTTGCCAACCTTACTCACATGGGCTTCACTAGGTGATACTTATACTTTACCAAGTGACTCAAACATACATATAATTTAGTTTTGTTTAACCAATAAATAAATAAAAAGTCATATGGTAGTGTATATGTCACAAGTTATATTTTCTTCCAACATATCTTAAAAATGTACGTCATATCAAGTCAAGTGAAAATCTAGATGATCTGTTCACAAAATCTTTACCTAGAATCAGTTTCGAGCAGTTATCACTGAAGATTGGGCTTCGAAGATTGAACGACATTAGTTAAATTGAGGGGGGAGCATTATACACGCTGCACTATTTTCCGTTACTAAGTTTTGTCCCATTGGGTTTTCTTAGTAAGATTTTAACGAGGCAACATGACTGATCCAGAAGTATCAGTTTATATCATAGGTCCTGAAGTACAAATTTAATATCATCCTGAAGTATGTTATTAATAGTGAATAATGAATACTGATGTATATCTAAGGGGGGTGTTATAAAATCAGATATACCACCTACAACCACTTTACAGTTATTTATACAGACATATATATACTCTTGTATTATATACAAACTCATTTTTCTTTTAAAAAAAAATATACAAACTTCTTCCTCTTCTTCCAAAAAATCTATACAATTCTTATCATGACACGAAATATATAAATAATTAAATATATGTTAAGATATAATCCACCATTTCATAAAGAATATACTTTTTTTAAAGCTCATATTGCACCAATGCTTTCCAAGTGTGATTATTTATGATCCAACATCTAAGTCACCATAAAATAATAATAATTAACAAACCAAAAAATAATATTAAACCCCTTTAAATAAGCCATCTACATGCAATGCATGGTGTATCCCTTCTCCACCACCACCACCTCCTCCCACCGTCAACAACTTTCCGGCGGTTGCCATTGCATTCAAACATATCAATGGCTTTACATATCGCGTTGATCGCGGTCGTGTTAGCGGCCACAGTCCCAATCAACGCAACCTACGACTCACAAGATGACCAAATAAAGTGTGGTGGTTGTCCTTGTAACAATCCTTGTTACACCACTAGTCCTCCACCACCACCACCACCATCATCACCGCCACCGCCCAAGATAGCGAATCCAGCGCCCGGGTTGATCTACTGTCCTCCGCCACCAACTGGAGGTGGGGTGGGTCTGGGATGGCTCCTCCAGGGTACATTTACATTACTGGGCCGCCTGGAGATGTGTATCCTGTCAACCCGTATTTCTCCGGCAGCCACCGTAACTTATGGGCTACGCCGCCGCTGCTGGCGGTGCTTGGCGTAATGGTTATGCTGATCATTGTTTAGTGAATTAAAAATATTTATGATGTATTTTCAGTTGAATAAATTAATTAAAGTTAAATGTATTGCTCCTAGCGTTTATGTGTTATTTATTTTTTATTTTTTTTTACGGCTAATTTCCTCTATCATTGGTTTTGCAATACAAAAAAGGGTAGCGGCGCAACTTGTAGCCCGTTTACCTACGTATCACTTGTAATTGGCTGATAATTTTGCAATTGAACCAATTAGTCATTTCAAAAAAAAAAAAAAAAAAAAATTATGTGTTATTTAATTATAAAATGTTAAACTTGCATCAATTTCATATCTACTTAAATATATATAAGGAAATAACACAAAAATTACTTATTTAGAGCGGATGAAAATCGAATTACAGAAACATGTTGTTTCAGGGGAGACTAAAATAAAGCAAGGGCTTTGGACCTCTACTTCTCTAGTGCCTCAAATTCAAAAAATAAATAAATAAAATTATGTGTAGGTGATATTAGTTTTGAGATTGTTGACATCAAGATCTATGATATACAATTATGTATACATAGATATGATAATGAATCGTACGGTGTAAAGTAATTTTTTTTGTTTTATTAAAATGCCCTAATTTTATTATCTGCGTTGGGCCTTAAAAAGTTTGAGCCGGTCCTACGGTAATTATCGAATCAATTGAAAAATCGATATTTGTTTTTTTTTTGTTTTTTTTTTCTGATTCGAGATATATAGCAATATTTGAAAACTGACTTAACCAAACCGTTTATAGCTACAACCGAATGGTTGTAAAAACCTGAAAGCAACTCACATTCACCCGTACTAGTATCATTTTAAGTAGACCAACAAATACATATAAATTGTACGTATAAAGTTATAGTTATAGTTAATTTACTTGGGTTGGTGGCCCAATGGTAGAAGCAAAGCTTCTAGGAACACCTAAGGGGAGGTCATGGGTTCAAGTCCCATAAGGAGTGAAATTTGCCGTTCAAAAAAAAAAGTTAATTTATTTAATTAAAGATGCATACATTATGATTTGTGCCAACCATGCTGTAAACCTCGAACAAGTTCAATATATTTTAGGGATTGAGGCTATATATACTTGCATCGATCAATTCGATCAAGAACAAGATCCAAGGAAAATAATATATTACGATGAAATTAGGAAATATGACTTTAATTTATTTCTTTTCATGTGACTAATGTGTATGTTAAATTTACATCAAAGGAAAATTATCAAAATGTCTTGTTTGTTAAGAAACTTCAAATCCTTTCATATATAATACCACTTGATAATTGCTAATAATTTGCTATATATTCATTCACCTTAACTTTAATTTAACAAGTTATACAGCTTTACAAAGCTATCATCAATTATATATTTGTGTCCTTTGCTAGAAAAATCGCCTCATATTTGCATAAATAACATTACATTAATATTAACCATAGATACATAGAAGTAGATAGACAGACGAGATTTCTTCTCACGCTTCTTAGATGAAGTTAGCTTTCACTTGAAACATCCCTTATATGTGTGTGCACGAGTAGATGCACGTATATCTATCATGTGTGCGTTGAGAGTAATAGAGAAATGAGTTCTACGAGCGTATGCATGGAGAGAAACTTACGGAGTAGAGGTGTACAAATCAGGTGTTTTTTTATAACTGGTTTGGGTTATAAACCGAATCGGTTTGGTCAACTTTGGTCAAAACCTGTACGAGGAAAAACCCTAACGAGTCATAAACCAATTTGGGGGGGGGGGGGGGGGATCTAAACTGTAATCGAACCGGTTTGGATCATAAACTGGTACCCAAACCGATATTGAAGAAAAAAAAATATTGTTTGGTTTGGGTTGAAAACAACTGGAAAGTGGAAATCCAAACTAGGGATGAGCAAATGGTACCAGGTAACGGTACCCAATTTCCCGTACCAAATCATTTTCGCTACTGAATTTTTGGCGTCGGTTCGGTACAGTACTTGTATTTCACCGATTTTATCTGTAAATACCGGTACCACACCGATCATTTTCAGTTCCAGGACCCATTTTTCACGATTTTTGGTATCGGTACTTTCGATACCCACCTTATCCCTAATCCAAACTAGTTATTTTGTCCATGGAGGCTAGAGCAACATTAGTGGGCCAACCTAAATCGGGCCTAGGCCTATTGGGCCAAGTCGAATAACGCTACCTTAAGGCTTGAACGGTTTTTGACTTTTTAAACAAACTCATGCAACGTGCATAGCTTTTTTAATATCCTTCATTTATAATTCATAACATATATGTATATCATTTTGCCATGCTTTAAATAGTATTTAAGTGATTGATATATGATTGACTTTTTGAGCAACAACTGTCCTCAGGTTTCTTAACATGTGGTTTTGTTCACCAACGTTAATGATGGGTCCATGCCATTCAATGTTACCGTTACAAGAAGCAATAAAGGCCTACGTTGTTGGGTTGTTTAAGGGCACCAGTCTGTGTTACGTTCATGCCAAGCGTGTACGTGTGACCATCTTCTCAATGGACATTCTAGCTAGGCGAATCAAGCGGTGGGGGTCGCGATAGGTGATGTGGTTTACACACAATGGTGGACCCAAAAACAGTATAACTTGGGTCACGTTTTTTTGGTGCTTGGATGTGTATTAACTTGATGTCCGTCGTTGCAACGGTAAAACTAAGAGCTACAAAAGAATTATTGATGCAATCATGATCACAAAGGTTAAAACTTGACACCATTCTTTGACAGTTTAGAAACAATAGCTAAACTACTTAATCAGAATAGAGCCAAGGGAGAATTTTATTGGGCCTTGAAACTTTAAATTTGATTGGGTCAGGGCCCAAGGAACTATAATATGTGGGTCCCATACTTTTCTTGTTTTATATTATAACTAGGAAAATTACCCGAGCTTCACAACGGGCTTTCAGTAGGTATAGCAATCGAAAGAGTTATGCCAAAGAGGATATCAAACACACATAATTTACATCGATCGAAAACAAATAAAAACGAATACCGATACCAATGGTATTCAGTTGGTATCCGTTAGGTTCATCGTTGTACCGACTCGCTATAGCTTATAGAAATAGTCGGTACCACAGTTTTTCGTTATCATATTTATAAACTCTTACACACTTCTCATCCTGACTTATATATGAAATTAATTTTTTATCTTATTTTATACTCCCTCCGTCCCAATTTAAATGTCATCCTTTCCTTTTTTGGTTGTCCCAAATTAAATATCTCTTTCCAAAAATAAAAATGCAATTTCCCATTTTGCTCATAAAATACAAAACACAATCACCACTTTTGAGGATATTATTATCATTTTACCACATACAAATAAAAGATTTTTTAAAATGTGTGTTTTTAGACCAGGACATTTAAATTGGGACGGAGTGAGTAGCATGTTATAAATAGAGGGATAACATAAGATATAAATAAGAACCACAAGAATCAAAGAAACCATACAAGTGCATGCTAATTCACATACAACTACAACTACTCTATTCATATGTAAAGATTGGTGAATCCATCCATAGTGGTGGAGTGGTGGAGAGGCCTTATGTTCACTTACGTGATCATGGGTTCAATTCCCACTTTCATCATTATGGTTTGGTATCCGGGTGAAGATCGAATACGGGTGGCGCCGATTCGAATCTGACGGGCGGCGAGGTTTTTACCGAGTTCTATAACACTGTCGTGCCTTCAGGCGGGTGGGGCTCGGGTTTCTGCGCATCGGGAGGAAGGCGGGGGCTGCTGGAGGTCGAGTAGTCGATTCTTGGGCACGGCGCCCCGCAAGGGTGGTTGCCACACAGTTGTTCGTCGATCAAAAAAAATGTAAAGATTGGTGGAAGGTCAAATGAGCCCACATGAAAGTTAAAAGGATCAACTTTCGAGTCACATGCAAATCCGTCTACATGTAAATATCATCATCGCATGAGTCGGGACCATTAATCAATGCACTTATCATATCACGTATGAATTAAAATTTTACTTTATGGTTTAAAGTTTAAACTTTTTATGATTTTAATTTGACTTCCCATCATTATTCATATATGAATAGTCCTACCTACATGTGAATTAACATGTGATATTGTGGTTCTCATGATTCCAGCCTCTCTAATGGTTTATTTAATAATTTATGGACATTCTGTGACAATATGTTTTCAAAATTTATCTTTTGTATATCAAACTTTCAAAACTTCTTTTTTATTGCTTGTTCACATGACACTATTTTTGCCTTAACATATATTTGCTTTTAGTTGTTTTAGTTTTAACTAGTTATCAAAACACATCCAAGAACACTCTTTTTTTTTCTTCTCCGACATTCATATTCAAACATCCCCAACCCTAACAAAACCACCCACACCCAACTCACACCATCATCGCCGTCGATGCTCACTCAATCACCGCTTTGACGCACATGGCTCCTTCCATCACTGCCACATGTGTCTTCTCGAATGTTACCATCATTGCAACTTCAGGATGTATTGATGCCCCTCCAATTTCATTGTGACCCGGTCTTCTTCCTCCACCGTGTACCCCATAGCTGGTTTTGGGGATGGGCGAGTCAAATCCCCGCCGAGGCACATTTTTCAATAGGGCCAAAAAAATTAAATTATATACGTGTAAAAATATGAAAACAAAAAATTTATTGCGCCTCTATAAAAAATTTAGAACATTAAGAATTAATGGGTCACCTTATCCATCTTTAACCTTTAACTTATTTTTAGCCCAATAAGTATAATCAAATTCATCTATAAATAATTTATTATGATACTTTTCATATTTTACAATTTTTTCGTTTTATATTTAGGTCTAAAGTTTGCGAGTTAATACGCTCCAACTTGCATCCTAGGTCAACTTAATTATTCTTTTTATGTTTTACGTTTGGTCCAATTTTTCCGTGTTAATGGAAGTGCATGTTTCAGTGTTTTTACGTCTACTTTTCATTCGGTTTATCTCTATATACATTTCAGTGTAAACTTTGTTCGAATAACTTGACTTTCATACACAACGACGTAACTTTTCGTGACTTTTGAATATACCGCCGCTAAGTGGTTTTTTTATTGTCATATTCGGCATGTGTTTATTTTTATCTACATTTCAAACCTGTCGCAAAGAACACGAATGGTAACCACTAGTTTTAATGCATAATCTGGCCTAAATTTTATGTGGAAAAACAAGAACTTTAATTGAGTATGACTTTTACATGGGAAATTAATTTATTTAATTAAAAGAAAAAGAAAAGGAAGTAGGAAGTGTTTTGTTCCTAGCAGTTGTCACTTTCAGGCAGCACCACAATGGTCCCTTTGGCCACCAGCCATGCCACCATGTCCGTCGTTCACCTACATAGACACGGACTTTTTCCTCCACTTCAACTATATATTTATTACCTATCAAAATTGTCTTTTTCTAACTTTGATTTCTCTAACCATATTCATTGGAACCTCATCACTACACATAACAATTGCATTGCATTCATCTGGATTCTTAATTAACAAATATATTTTAATTAACAATATATTTTTATCTGAACTGTTGTAACCGATTACGGATGTAGGAAAAAGTTCAGGGGTATTCTATACATTACTTAGGTGCTGTTTGTTTTTTCTGTAGGAAAAGGTCTGCAGTCTGCAAGAAGAAGATTGTTTGTTTGCTAATTTCTGCAGGCTGCTGAAATAAACTGAAATTTAAATAAACTGATTTTTTACAGCAGTCTGGTGGTAGACGGTGGTGGTGGTGGACCATGGTGGTGGTGGATGGTGGTGATGGACTGTGGTGGTGGTGGACGGTGGCAGGTGGTGGTGGATCGTGGTTGGTGTTGGTGGTGGTGGACTGTGGTGGTGGTAGTGGTGGATGGTGGTGATGGACAGTGGTGATGAACCGTGGTGGTGGACGGTGGTAGGTGGTGGTGGACGGTGGTGGTAGACTGTGACACCTGGCAAATTCGGGTTAACAACGTTGTCTAGATGAAAGTCTACCTTAGCGAGTCACGCGTATATTGTACTTAACTGGGTTAGTTAAGTCGGGTTATGGTTCGGGAACTATTGGTTAGTCTAGAAGATCATTGGATGTTGGTCTAGAGGTTCGTTAGATGTCAGTCCTTAACCAAGTGTACAAACGGTGACGATCGGTAGGATCGTCAGGGCATACGGAACATACGAGTCTCGAGTCCCGGGAATTGGTGAACGAGTGTGAATATGTGTATTTACTTGTGTTATGTGTTTACAATCATTATGTGACTTGTCGGTACATTAATATGTGTTAACATATGTTAAAACGGGGTTCATGTGGTGTGACTGGGAATCATGTGGTGTGACTGGGAATCATGTGGTGTGACTGGGGATCATGTGGTGTGACTGGGGTTCATATGGTGTGACTGGGATTCATATGGCGCGACTGGGACTAATCGCATGACTGTTCATGCGATTAGGCCCAAACGCGTTACTGTTCATGCGATTAGGATTCCTAATCGCGTATAAACCTGCACAATCGCATGGAACGGGCTGGACGACTAGAAACGCCTATAAATACAACACTTAACCTCCTAAACTCAATTAGACAAACCCTAGTCGTCCCATAACCGCCCAAAACACTGAAACAACCTCTGGGAGGCGATTTTGATCAAAAACACAAGGTTTCAAGGTCTAACCATCAATCTTTTACAATTCCAAGGTTTGATTCTCATCCATAACACTTTGTAAACGTTTTTAATCAATCCCTAATGGTCCAGACCTGTTCATAAACGAAAAAGCTTTTGAAAATCGTCAATAAGGGTTGTTAATCGGATTATAACTAATATGCATGCATTATGAGTGTGTATGATTAGAAAGCTAGGGTTTTTATGATATATGATGATTGATTGACATGTTATTTGGATAGATCAGAATTGATATTGATAGTATGATGATAGAAACTGATTAATTGGATAATAGGGTTATGATTACATGCGTTAATTGAATGTTTCATGCTATGTGTATGTGTTTGGATTGCTTTGGTTGCATGCAGGACTGATTTTACGAGGATGAACGAAGGGTTTTGGGTTAAACATGTTTAGGATAGTGTTTGGGATGATATTGGGTAGTTACACACGCTCTGGATCTGATTTGGAGCGTTAAACGCGCGAAAAACCGGAACAGCATGGTTACAGGCGAGTAGCAATGCTAATCGCCTGTAACTCATGCGATTGGGGTGCTAATCGCCAATAATATCATGTGATTAGCCCCAATCGCCTATAACTTCATGTGATTAGCCCCAATTGCTAGTAAGTTCATGTGATTAGCCCCAATTGCTAGTAAGTTCATGTGATTAGCCCCAATTGCTAGTAAGTTCATGTGATTAGCCCAATTGCTAGTAAGTTCATGTGATTAGCCCCAATTGCTAGTAAGTTCATGTGATTAGCCCCAGTCACGTGACATGACATGCGATTAGCCTCCCTAATCGCGTGTACTGCTGCTGTAAGTGTATATTAGCATTCCGAGACCCGATTTAACATGTAGTAACATGCTAGGAACCCCGTAACATGTCTAATAACTTGGTAACATATATTTGGATGTATTTCGGTGATACGTGAACTAGGTGCTATAATTTGTTGTGTGCTAACGTATGTTAAGTATACTTGCGTTATTGTATGTTTTGGAGCGTAAACATAACACGGGGAGTATCGGGTCACCAATGGGATGTCGAGTCTTGTACTTTGGGTCAGTTAAACAGTCACGGTGTTTTTCAAACGAACTTGGTTATGGTCTGGACATCTAGGGACTAATTAACCTGCGGGTTATTAGTCTAAGTACTTGTAACTGTCGTATGTTAGGTCGCCACTGTACGGGACTAACATAGCAGCTGAGTTTACTCGGGATTAGGAGTAAAGCAACTTAAGGTGAGTTTACGGCCCCTCTTTTAAACTGGTTTTATACTTTCGGGGGAGAAAACATGTGTTAAAACGATTGTTTGGTAAATTCTGTCATACTATGGGTTCTAACGTATACTACACGATCTTTGGAAGTCCCGGGGGGAACCATGAATGTGCGGGTTTGCACAACGGGGAAATGTGAATAGCGCTATTGGGAGTGACCAACCCCGCTCGTCGGCTTGGAGGGCCGGGCGAGTGCATATTGTCTCAAACAGGAACAACAGGAACATTTGGAACTATTCGGGCACAAAACTGGTATTCGAGTTAGTAATGGTTTTCCAATCGTGGTAGTAGCAAAACGTACGCCTAGCTAGCGTATACTGGTTTTCTATTTGTTATAGTATGGACAGGTGGACTTGGTACTCGAACTGCAAACCTGTAAACTCACCAGCATTTTTGTGCTGACGTAAACTTTTACATGTTTTCTCAGGTCGCTAAGGTAGCACATGGGACTAGGGCGCACGCGTCTGCACGGCGTCTAGATAGAGTTGCATGATTTCATAAACATTGAACTTTGGTTATTTATGTTGAACTTTATTTTGAATAAGCTTCCGCTGTAAACGGGATTTTAAAACTATGTTTTGGTATTGCATTAATTACAATTAGACTTGTTTATTGTGATCGTTGGTTTGGATCCTGGTTTGTCATGCGCCTCGCGGTAAAACTCCGCAAGTGGATTTTGAGGGTGTGACAGATTGGTATCAGAGCCAGGTTATAGTGAACTAGGACTGCATGTAGAGTCTAGTCTATAGCCGAGTCGCACACACTAGACGATCACATGGTACTAAACGTTATAGTGGTTTACGTATGGTCTTGTCGGGGTGTCTCTAAATCGTTGGTCTTTCTGCGTTACATCATCCGTTCTATTTTAGGTTGGGTTACTTGTTTCCTAGGCAGTGTAGTCTATTGGGGTAACTCGTGTGCTCTTGAGATTTGTCCAAGGCTCGGACATCTTCCCTTCCGCACTCCAATAGAAACACTTGTCATGAACTACCGTAGTATTACGATGTGTAGCTAAGAGTCTATGTTCGGTGATTTGGTCTTTGAACTAGGAGAACACTTGGAGGACCATGTAGAGCGTTTTATCATTTTGGGTGCACACAAAATCATAAAACGAAATGCATGGAAGCACTAGTGAGCTCTGAGTTTGAGGGGATAGTCCTGGATTGGATCTGGCTTTAATCTTGTGAACATTAGTGGTTATCTTTAACTGCGCAACTAAATTTTCTCGTTCTTTCTGCCAGAATCATGTCTGGAGTGCGTGGAGGACGAGGAGGTGGACGCGGTGGTGGACGCGGTGGTGGTCGTGGTGGTGCTGGTGGTCGTGGTGGAGGTATTAACCTGTCACAGGCTGATCTGAATAACTTGTTCCAGGCTGCCTTTCAGTTAGGGCACAACGGTGGTGGTAAGTTGTTTTATCCATTTTCTTTGCCTCATTGGTGAGTCTTGTGTACGTTATTCGTGGTTTCTCATACGTTTCATTTCAGGTGGTCCTGTTGACCCACCCCCACCCATGTGCACCTATAAGATGTTCCGGGACTGCAAGCCCCAGGAATTCTCTGGCACCGAGGGTGCGGTCAGTTTGCTTAGGTGGTTGGAGAAAGTGGAGTCGGTATTCCTGATGTGTAACTGTCTCCCAGAAGATCGGGTGAAGTATTCGGCTGCGTTATTTCAGGACGTGGCATTGACTTGGTGGAATGGTATTACCCAGAACATGGGTATTGGGGAGGCATATGCTATGCCATGGGAGAACTTTGTGCAGTTGCTGAAGCGGGAGTATTGCCCGAGAGAAGAGGTACAGAAGCTGGAACATGAGGTGTGGAACCTCAAGATGACTGGGTCGGAAATCGAGAAGTATACGGTTAGGAGGAATGAGTTGGCAGTGCTATGTCCCGATTTGCACGTGCCAGAGTATCGTAGGATTGAACATTATGTCTCAGGGTTGGTGCCGGAAATTGCAGGGTTAGTGGCTGCTGGGAATCATCCTACTTATGCGGAGGTAGTTCGATCTGCACATAGGATGACTAATTTAAAGGTGAATGAGGGGATTTTGCCGGCGAAAGGTTCGACTGCTAAGGCTCCAGAGAACAATAAGCGCAAGTGGGAAAACGACGGGAAGGGATCTGGGTCTACGCAGCAGGGTAAAAAGTTTGATAATGGGGGTTCATCGTCTTCGGGTAATAAGCAGGGTGGTTATGCGGGAAAACTGCCCAAATGCAACAAATGTGGACGCCATCACCAAGGGAACTGCGACAGTAACCGTTGTCACCGCTGCCAGCGAACAGGCCACTATGCTAAAGATTGTCGGGTTACACTTCCATCGACTCAGGCTCCGACTAACAGTTCAGCTCCGACTACTCAGGGGACTACAGGGAAACAGGGATGCTACAACTGTGGTGACACTGGGCACTACAAGAAGGATTGCCCAAAACTGAAACAGGGTGGAAACAACGGGAATGGTAACAACGGGGGCGGCGGCAGAAATGCACGTGCCTTCGTCATTGGAGCTGCTGAGGCTAGGCAGGACCCTGATACAGTCACCGGTACGTTTATTCTCAATAATCATTCTGTTAGCGTGTTATTTGATTCTGGTGCCGACAAGAGTTTTGTATCCATGGACGTTAGTAGACTGCTAGATGTAGTATCTGTACCATTAGAGACCAAGTATATTATTGAGTTGGCTGACGGTAAAACGATTGAAGCTACTAGTATTCTTCGGGAGTGTCAGTTAGAGTTGTCGGGTTTATCGTTCCCCATCGACCTTATGCCGGTACCATTGGGTAGTTTTGACGTTGTGGTAGGAATGGATTGGTTATCTTTGTATCGCGCGGAGATCGTCTGTTACGATAAGGTTATTCGGATTCCTCTCCCTGATGGAGAATTTCTTTCTGTATACGGTATCAAGGGTGGTGTTTCGCTAAACATCATCTCTAGCATGAAAGCCCTTAAGTGTCTTCGAAAGGGTTATCCAGCCGTTTTGGCGCTCTTATCTGTTTCCACTAGTGATGAGAAGAAGATTGACGACATTCCGGTGGTACGCGAGTTTTCTGATGTTTTTCCCGATGATTTATCTGGTCTTCCTCCTCATCGTCAAGTCGAGTTCGGTATTGATCTCGTACCAGGGGCTGCTCCTATTGCTCGGGCCCCCTACCGTCTTGCACCTCCCGAGATGCAGGAATTGTCTAGCCAGTTACAGGAACTCTTGGACAAGGGTTTCATCCGGCCAAGTTCTTCCCCTTGGGGAGCCCCAATTTTATTTGTCAAGAAGAAGGATGGGAGTTTCCGATTGTGTGTTGACTACAGAGAGCTGAACAAATTGACCGTCAAGAACCGTTATCCTCTTCCACGTATCGATGATCTATTTGACCAGCTTCAGGGTTCTAGCTATTATTCCAAGATCGACTTGAGGTCCGGTTATCACCAGCTGCGCGTCAGGGAGGCTGACGTTGCAAAGACTGCTTTTCGAACACGTTATGGCCATTTCGAATTCTTGGTCATGCCTTTCGGCCTCACGAACGCACCGGCGGTTTTCATGGACTTGATGAACCGCGTCTGTAAACCGTATCTGGACAAGTTTGTCATTGTGTTTATCGATGACATTCTGATCTACTCCAAGAACGAGACCGAACACGGGGAACATCTGCGGTTAGTTTTGGAACTCTTGCGACGGGAACAACTTTACGCCAAGTTCTCAAAGTGTGACTTTTGGTTACGCGAAGTTCAATTTCTAGGACATGTGGTTAATGAACTAGGAATTCATGTCGATCCTGCTAAAATCGAAGCGATCAAGGACTGGGGAGCACCAAAGACGCCAACTGAGGTGCGGCAATTCCTAGGCCTTGCGGGCTATTATCGTCGTTTCATTCAGGGGTTCTCGAAGATTGCTCAACCCCTCACCACTCTCACTCAGAAGGATAAGAAGTTCGACTGGGGTGAATCACAAGAGTCCGCGTTTGAAGAACTGAAGTCTAAACTGTGTTCTGCTCCTATTCTGTCTTTACCTGAGGGTCCTGATGATTTTGTCGTTTACTGTGATGCTTCCATTCATGGACTCGGTTGCGTGTTGATGCAGCGCGAGAAAGTGATTGCATATGCTTCTCGTCAACTCAAAGTGCACGAGAAGAACTACACAACTCATGACTTGGAGTTGGGTGCCGTGGTATTCGCGTTGAAAATTTGGAGACATTACTTGTACGGTACCAAATGCACCATCTACACCGATCACAAGAGTCTCCAACACATTTTCGACCAACAACACTTGAACATACGGCAGCGCCGTTGGATCGAACTTTTGAACGATTATGATTGTGCTATTAAGTACCATCCTGGCAAGGCGAATGTTGTAGCAGACGCCTTGAGCAGGAAGGAGTCTTCTAAACCTCGTCGCGTTCGGGCATTGCAGCTCACTATCCATTCGTCGTTACCTGATCAACTCCGTTCTGCCCAGATAGAAGCTTTGAAGGAGGAAAACCTTAAAGCTGAAACTATGCACGGTGCCGACAAGCACCTAGAGCGAAGGCCTGATGGCCTGCACTATTTCGCAGAACGCATATGGGTTCCTTTATTCGGGGGACTACGGGAGCTTGTTCTTGATGAGGCTCATAAGTCCCGGTATTCTATTCATCCTGGTTCGGATAAGATGTACCAAGATCTAAAGGTGCTTTACTGGTGGCCAAACATGAGGTCGGACATAGCCTCATATGTGAGCAAATGCTTGACCTGTGCTAAGGTCAAAGTGGAATACCAGAAACCGTCGGGTCTCCTGCAACAACCTGAAATTCCGGAATGGAAATGGGAACGGATTACTATGGATTTTGTCACACAACTTCCTAAGTCACCAAGCGGGAACAACAAGATATGGGTGATTGTCGATCGGTTAACGAAATCAGCTCATTTTCTTGCTATTAAGGAGACCGACACCATGGATCGTTTGGCTCGTCTCTACTTGAAAGAAGTTGTTTCTAAGCACGGGGTACCTGTTTCTATTATCTCGGATCGTGACTCCCATTTTACTTCTCACTTCTGGAAGTCTTTGCACAAGGCTTTGGGTACCCAACTAGACATGAGTACGGCTTACCATCCACAGACTGACGGTCAGAGTGAGCGTACGATTCAAACTTTAGAAGACATGCTGCGGGCATGTGTGATCGATTTTGGCAAGGGTTGGGAAGCTCATCTGCCGTTGGTAGAATTCTCGTACAACAACAGTTATCACACGAGCATCAAGGCTGCTCCGTTCGAGGCACTGTACGGACGGAAATGCCGCTCTCCTCTTTGTTGGGCTGAGGTGGGTGAGAGTCAACTCACTGGGCCCGAACTAGTGTACGAAACTTCGGAAAAGATCGTGCAGATTCGAAATCGGTTGGCGGCGGCACGGGACCGGCAAAAGAGTTATGCTGATCAGCGTCGCAAACCACTGGAGTTCCAAGTCAATGACAAGGTACTTCTAAAAGTCTCACCGTGGAAGGGCGTCATACGCTTTGGGAAGCGTGGCAAACTCAATCCACGATATGTCGGCCCATTTACGATCCTGGAACGGATTGGGCCGGTGGCATATCGACTTGATCTACCGACGGAGCTCGGTAACGTACATAACGTCTTTCACGTGTCAAACTTGAAGAAGTGTCTGGCTGACGAGTCTCTCATCGTTCCACTAGAAGAGATCAAGGTTGATGATCGTCTTCGGATTGTGGAAGAACCTGTGGAGATCCTCGATTACAAGATTCGTAGCCTACGTCACAGCAAGATTCGTATCGTTAAGGTTCGGTGGAACTCGAACCGGGGACCGGAATATACGTGGGAACGGGAGGATCAGATGAAGTCTAAGTATCCTCATCTCTTTCCTAAGGAAGCGTTCGAGTCGAGACATATCTCTTCGGCAGCTGAATGAATCTCGGGTCGAGATTCCTTTTAACGTGGGGATGATGTGACAACTCGGGGTAAATCTCTCTTTTGGTTTCTACCTTTTGCTTGTTTCCTTCGTTACTTCTTTTGTTCTTTCTGTACTTGTACAAATTTTCGGGACGAAAATTCTTTTAACGTGGGGATGATGTGACACCTGGCAAATTCGGGTTAACAACGTTGTCTAGATGAAAGTCTACCTTAGCGAGTCACGCGTATATTGTACTTAACTGGGTTAGTTAAGTCGGGTTATGGTTCGGGAACTATTGGTTAGTCTAGAAGATCATTGGATGTTGGTCTAGAGGTTCGTTAGATGTCAGTCCTTAACCAAGTGTACAAACGGTGACGATCGGTAGGATCGTCAGGGCATACGGAACATACGAGTCTCGAGTCCCGGGAATTGGTGAACGAGTGTGAATATGTGTATTTACTTGTGTTATGTGTTTACAATCATTATGTGACTTGTCGGTACATTAATATGTGTTAACATATGTTAAAACGGGGTTCATGTGGTGTGACTGGGAATCATGTGGTGTGACTGGGAATCATGTGGTGTGACTGGGGATCATGTGGTGTGACTGGGGTTCATATGGTGTGACTGGGATTCATATGGCGCGACTGGGACTAATCGCATGACTGTTCATGCGATTAGGCCCAAACGCGTTACTGTTCATGCGATTAGGATTCCTAATCGCGTATAAACCTGCACAATCGCATGGAACGGGCTGGACGACTAGAAACGCCTATAAATACAACACTTAACCTCCTAAACTCAATTAGACAAACCCTAGTCGTCCCATAACCGCCCCAAACACTGAAACAACCTCTGGGAGGCGATTTTGATCAAAAACACAAGGTTTCAAGGTCTAACCATCAATCTTTTACAATTCCAAGGTTTGATTCTCATCCATAACACTTTGTAAACGTTTTTAATCAATCCCTAATGGTCCAGACCTGTTCATAAACGAAAAAGCTTTCTGAAAATCGTCAATAAGGGTTGTTAATCGGATTATAACTAATATGCATGCATTATGAGTGTGTATGATTAGAAAGCTAGGGTTTTTATGATATATGATGATTGATTGACATGTTATTTGGATAGATCAGAATTGATATTGATAGTATGATGATAGAAACCTGATTAATTGGATAATAGGGTTATGATTACATGCGTTAATTGAATGTTTCATGCTATGTGTATGTGTTTGGATTGCTTTGGTTGCATGCAGGACTGATTTTACGAGGATGAACGAAGGGTTTTGGGTTAAACATGTTTAGGATAGTGTTTGGGATGATATTGGGTAGTTACACACGCTCTGGATCTGATTTGGAGCGTTAAACGCGCGAAAAACCGGAACAGCATGGTTACAGGCGAGTAGCAATGCTAATCGCCTGTAACTCATGCGATTGGGGTGCTAATCGCCAATAATATCATGTGATTAGCCCCAATCGCCTATAACTTCATGTGATTAGCCCCAATTGCTAGTAAGTTCATGTGATTAGCCCCAATTGCTAGTAAGTTCATGTGATTAGCCCCAATTGCTAGTAAGTTCATGTGATTAGCCCCAATTGCTAGTAAGTTCATGTGATTAGCCCCAATTGCTAGTAAGTTCATGTGATTAGCCCCAGTCACGTGACATGACATGCGATTAGCCTCCCTAATCGCGTGTACTGCTGCTGTAAGTGTATATTAGCATTCCGAGACCCGATTTAACATGTAGTAACATGCTAGGAACCCCGTAACATGTCTAATAACTTGGTAACATATATTTGGATGTATTTCGGTGATACGTGAACTAGGTGCTATAATTTGTTGTGTGCTAACGTATGTTAAGTATACTTGCGTTATTGTATGTTTTGGAGCGTAAACATAACACGGGGAGTATCGGGTCACCAATGGGATGTCGAGTCTTGTACTTTGGGTCAGTTAAACAGTCACGGTGTTTTTCAAACGAACTTGGTTATGGTCTGGACATCTAGGGACTAATTAACCTGCGGGTTATTAGTCTAAGTACTTGTAACTGTCGTATGTTAGGTCGCCACTGTACGGGACTAACATAGCAGCTGAGTTTACTCGGGATTAGGAGTAAAGCAACTTAAGGTGAGTTTACGGCCCCTCTTTTAAACTGGTTTTATACTTTCGGGGGAGAAAACATGTGTTAAAACGATTGTTTGGTAAATTCTGTCATACTATGGGTTCTAACGTATACTACACGATCTTTGGAAGTCCCGGGGGGAACCATGAATGTGCGGGTTTGCACAACGGGGAAATGTGAATAGCGCTATTGGGAGTGACCAACCCCGCTCGTCGGCTTGGAGGGCCGGGCGAGTGCATATTGTCTCAAACAGGAACAACAGGAACATTTGGAACTATTCGGGCACAAAACTGGTATTCGAGTTAGTAATGGTTTTCCAATCGTGGTAGTAGCAAAACGTACGCCTAGCTAGCGTATACTGGTTTTCTATTTGTTATAGTATGGACAGGTGGACTTGGTACTCGAACTGCAAACCTGTAAACTCACCAGCATTTTTGTGCTGACGTAAACTTTTACATGTTTTCTCAGGTCGCTAAGGTAGCACATGGGACTAGGGCGCACGCGTCTGCACGGCGTCTAGATAGAGTTGCATGATTTCATAAACATTGAACTTTGGTTATTTATGTTGAACTTTATTTTGAATAAGCTTCCGCTGTAAACGGGATTTTAAAACTATGTTTTGGTATTGCATTAATTACAATTAGACTTGTTTATTGTGATCGTTGGTTTGGATCCTGGTTTGTCATGCGCCTCGCGGTAAAACTCCGCAAGTGGATTTTGAGGGTGTGACATAGACGGTGGTGGGTGGTGGTGGACCGTGGTGGTGGTAGTGGTGGACCATGGTGGTGGTGAACGGTGGTGGTGGGTGGTGGTGGACCGTGGTAGTGGGTGGTGGTGGTGGGTGGTGGTAGTGGACCATGGTGGTGGTGGACGGTGGTGGGTGGTGGTGGTGGTAGTGGATGGAGGTGGTAGTGGTGGGTGGTGGTGGACCAACCACACACAAGCCAACCTACAAACCACTATACCAAGCACTTATATGTTATTAAGTTTGAATAAAAATTCTATTTAAATAATAATAACCACCCCATCTTCTTCCCCAATATCAAACGCTCACCCTAAAATCCCATCACCTTTAATTCAACAACAATATCATTCGAAATGTTAGTGCTTTCATAAAGTATCACATAAAGAACAAAAGGGCATAAAGAACTCGGACTTACAAGGTATGTATCGATCGAAAAAGAAGATTTCAAGTCACGAAAACGAAACTGAAAATTAAAGCTCTAGAGGCACGATTTTATGATGTTTAAAGTGGGTTTATGTAGTTAAAGAGTGCAGAAGGCTAATGAATCGATTTTATATACGTAAATGGTTTAAAACTAACATAAGTCGAGTTAAAAGTTTAAAACTGATGGATGTCCCTTCTATCTTACTCAAACATTTGTTGATAGAGATGAAATTAAGGCATTAGTGAAGAACCATGCAATTCAGTCAATAAGATAACTTTTTATTACAAAGAATGACAAAGCAAGGTTTCGGGTAATTTGTTTAGGTAGTAACATAAGTATTGGTAGCTAGGAAAGTAATGAGAAATTGACAAATATGGGTACATGTGAACCCAAGAGGAGATATGCAAGATCTAAAGTGGATGGTGAGGCCAACAAAAGTAATGTGCAATGTTGGACCAGTGAGGGCAATTTTGGAAAAAAAAATGTTACACCCTCAAATTCCACTTACGAGGTTTTACCACGAGGCGCGTGACATACCAGGATCCAAGTCAACGATCACAATAAACGACAACTATATGATATGAAAAATAGCGTAATAAACCAACCACGCAGTTTAAAATTTGCATAACCAAGACACAGACAGCGGAAGCATAATAAGTTTTACAGACTAAATCCAAAAGTAAGTAGTTTAACCAACAAGTTCAAAGACATGCAAGACCCAAGTGAGACGCAGTGAGACCCCAGTGCGCCTAAGACACCCTGCTACCTTAGCGACCTGAGAAAACATGCAAAGTTAGTCAACACATACAGTGCCGGTGAGTCACAGAGATAAAGTTTGTAACGTTTGTAAACCAGACCCAACAATCTTTACATCTATACCTAATGCTAGCTAGACATCGTTACATGATACTATAGTGTCGTGAACCACTGCTGAACGTTAAAATGCCTCAATACCCGTCACCGGTTCATCACCTGGTGCCGTAAAGTTTGGTAGGACAAATATGCACCCGCCACCGACCACTAGTTGGACCGAGTGGGGCTTGCCAGGCCCAATAGATCTATTCACACTTTCCCCGCTATGTATCCACATATTAATGGTTCACTAAAAGTTTGAGAGGTCTTTACCAATGAATAAATGTCACTAAGTATCCATGTGATATAATGTAATATGTTGGTCTAAAAGTTTGTAAGTTCGTACCGCATGTTTCTCCCCCAAAAGTATGAAAACAGTAAAGAATGGGACTGTGACACTCACCTTAGTTTGTTTTCCTTAATAAAGACACAATCCTGATAGTCCCAAATACCGACGATCTATCATTAAAGTTTTTATAAGTGTTTTGACTAACAACCCTTAGGTTAACTAGTCCCCGATTGTCCAGATCATGACTAAGTATGTTTGAAAACATGTTTGACCGTTGACCCAACACCAGACAGACCCTGACATCCCGTTGGTGACCTGTTACATGAACTAATCAAGTACACATAGTTTACACATAAGGTTTAAGCATAAAACACTTAGTTTGCATAAAAAAATTGCACGTATAAGATGGTAAGGTCGAATCAGTATGTTTAGATGTTGGTTCCACCCATATGGGTCTTGAGTCGACCCATATGATGTTCATTCAACCTATATACAAGTTCATTCGCCCTAACACATGTTAATTCGACCTAAACACATGTTCATTCGACCTAACACATGTTCATTCGACCTTAACACATGTTAATTCGACCAAAATGAAGTTCCTTCGACCTGTTTGAAGTTCATTCGAACCCCAAAATGTTGGTTCGACCCTTCGACTAGTCGAATCAACTTCTTGGTACGACCTTAAGCGGCAACAATTCATAAAACGCACCAAATCGCATCTAAATAGTCCGAAAACATCACGAAACATCACAAATCACAGCAGTCAACTATCATTAGCCTATCCCCACAAAACCCTACTAATTTTACTCCGAAATCAGTTCGTTTTACAACTTTCCCAAAATGGCAAATTATGGAAATGTCACATCAATGCATGTAAACTTTACCCAAAACAGAAACTTATCGAAATCATCTAACAATCAGCTCAATATGCTCAGATTATCATGTATATGAAAACCCCTAATCATTTCATCAACAATAACATCATGAACAAACCCTAGATCTAACACAAAACCCTCAAAATGGGCACAACATCAACATCCATCAACTTGTAACCTATGATAATCATAAACCATCATTTATAACATCCCTAGATCATTGCTATAACATCTACACATCATTCAATCATCAAACAACACACAACACATCATTAAACATCATTAACACATGTATTTTTGCATAAAAACTCATTATTAATGATAAGGTTTTGTTTAGAAATATGTTAGAAAGGTTTTTATTCATGAAAACTATCTTAGAACAGATTTGGATTACATCATCATCTTAATACATTAACCTATAACCATTCTACATCAACAACCACAATCAAAACCCATGGATTACAGATCCAAAACCTACATTAGTTCAGAACATAGTACATCACAAACAACATCCAAGAAAACCCTAGAACTAGTTTCAGCATCTTGTTTTGCTTCGACATTTTCTTCAACACTTCATCTGCTTCTGCTTTCCTGGCAAACATCCTTCTTACACTGCCTTCATGCCGACGTATTGTGTCTAACAGAGCATGGACCAACACAGCAGGGCTTGTACACATAGGGGGCTCAGCCGAGTCAACGAACCCACACCCATTAGAACAACAATAGAACCGACGTCCTGGGTTTTGAGATGTCCATGAGATACGAAGGACGGTTGATGAACCACACGAGCACATCACCATGATGAAGGGACGAATTGAAAGTTCGATTGAGGGTTTGAGGTTTGTTAGGGTTTTAAACCCTTTAAACGGGGGAAGACGACTGATGGGTTTTTTTTATTTAAAATAATCATAGGGTTTCAAATGACAAAATTATCCTTCATTAAAGTGACAAAATGACAACCCTACCCGTGATCTTAACGAGATTTTTTAACTGAGTTTATGAAAATGACGATAATAGCAAAAAAAAAAAAAAAAAAAAAATCCAAACCTCAGGTGTTGAATTGCAAAAAAAAAAAAAAAAAAAAAAAAACCTTTTTGATACTGAAGTGACAAACTGGACCAAGGCTCAGAGACGAAATCAACATTTAACTCTCAAATAAATTTATTATTATGTATTGGAATATAGTCAATGAAACAGAGTTGTCAATTTATAGATATAAAGTATCATCATGAAATTTATAATTTCATTTGCTTGATTGCTAGATTGGTCGTTGACAACTACAAAAAGGAAAGAAAGGTACTCTTGAGGAAGAATCCTTCTCACTAAGCAAAACCGTCAATGTCGCTTTCCTGTGTCCATATTTTTAAGTGGTGATAATATGGTTTTCATTAAACATTTGTTAAATACTTAAATTTATACTTTTTATACCGCCTCACTACCACATTTGTAATATCAATGGGGTGGTTATCTATTGACAAAGATAAAACCTTTAAAACACCTAAATTGTAAGAAATCTTGGGTTCAAATCCTAATAATCACGGGATTAAAAAAGAAAGTAGCCTTTAAAAAAAACTACTACATTTGTAATTACGTGGACATCCAGAATACACAATTCACTAGAACTTTTTTAGACCTGGCAATTTCAACCCATCTAATTGAGTTTGGGTTGTTTTGGTTTAAAATTTGACCTTGTGAGTTAAAATGGGTTTAGTATAATTTTCAAGGAGGTTAGAATGGGTAATTTTAATTGTAGGAAATAAGTGAGTGGGTCAGGATGGGTATGTCAAAAAAAAAAAAAAACAAATGGGCCAGGATTGGTATTTTTAGATAACCATATACAAATCTGAATTAAAACTCACCCAACACCAAAAGCGTTGATGACTCATAGAAATCAATGTCATTAACATTCTATATGCAATGCCGGATGTTATCGTGATTGCAATGGTCAATAACATTCTATATGCAATGCCGGATGGCCTACCGGCTTAGGTCAAAGCTGCCTATGATAAGGAGCCACCTTCTTAAAAAAGAGTCGCGCATTTCTTTCATTCCAAATAGCCCACAACGCCGCTGGAATCTCCTTTCCAACACCACGAATCAGCTTCTCCGCTCCATTGAAAGTTGAACAAATCGTCCAACAGCTGAAATAATTCAGCTAACTCCTCCTGTGTATTCGGGACATTCCTCCAGCTCCATTGTAACGATTTGACGCCATTATGAACCTTCAATCTACTACAAACAGCCACCCATTTGTTCGTTTCTAAGCTAAACAGGCTAGGGTAAATCAACCTGAGAGGCACATCGCGCAGCCAAATATCACACCAAAAGGAAACAGTAGTACCGTTACCAACCCTTCCAACGAACAAAGAGTTTAAAGAGCAGCGTTTGGCATTATCTTTTCTCCAATGTTGACATGATCTTTCCAATTCCCACTAGCCGATTGCGAACAAGGCATGCTCGACCATCTACGAGAAGACCCATTGCAAGCCATGATGATTCGCTTCCAAAGACTATTACCCTCCCTTTTATACCTCCACGACCATTTGAGTAATAAAGCCTCGTTAGATTGCTGCAAATTGGAAACGCCGAGGCCACCGTCTTTCTTTGAAAGTAGCGATAATATCCCATGATATCCAAGGGATCTTTCGTTCAATACTCGCACCCGACCAAAAGAATTTTCGCATGATACTCATACAATTATATATATGCATTAGTTTTTTTAAGTTATCTAATGTGACTTATTGTTTGAATTTGGCGAAATTAATTATAAATCATAATACCTTTAATTATATGTCAAAACAATCTAGATATTAATATATTATGTTAGTGAATATATTACTTATTAAACTGATCGTTATCTCTTTTTACTGTGTGATGAAGTGTGTGACATAATTGGCCCCATTCACAAATGAGCATTGAAATAAAGTAACTTTGATACAAAAGTCCACAAAAGTGCCTTTGTTCCACAAAAGTAAAGATGAATGTGCTTTCAAAGCCACCTTAAATCCTTCCTCAATTTTATCATCTATGCTATGAGGATAGTACCAACTATCAAGGTATATATTCAATTGTTTGGTACTTGAGTATATGCATAACATGAAGTATAAGTTTACAATGTTTTTAATAAATTTTTTTTTCTATTTAACGGCAAATATGATTCTATTTAGTGACTAAAGTAAAAAAAAAAAAAAAAACAAGAAGTTAACTTCACATTAAAAGTTGTAAAAATTGGTTTTGATTTGATATATAACAAGCATGACATATAATCTCACAAGTTAAAGATCATCAAAGTTAACTTCAATTAGTAGTTAAATTTTAACTCTTATTTCTTAAAGATTTTATATAACTAATTAGTTTATCATATACAAAGTTTCAAGTAAACTACTCAAAAAATATTCTTGATTATATCATTAGATCAATATCCACGAGATGCAACGCAACACAGAATGATATGTATTATAACCACACCCGAGATTTTGAAGAAAAAAAATCGTTTGCTGCTAAGATAAAAGTTACCAATAGTTACCATGAAATCACAAAGTTTCAAGTAAAATACTCAAAAAATATTCTTGATTATATCATTAGATCAATATCCACGAGATGCAACGCAACACAACATGATATGTATATCAACCACACCCGAGATTCTGAAAAAAAAAAACGTTTGCTACCAAGAAAAAAGTTACCAATAGTTATCATGAAATCACAAAAACAACTACATTCCAATAAACATATCATAGTACAGTCTTTTAGTCATAATAATAATAAGAATTCTAAAGTAATTACATTAAAATAAACAAACAATAGTGCTTATATTACAACACTAACAAGCTAATATACAAGAAAGATATTCATTCTTTTAGTCCATCAAATTTGTCATCTTTCCTTGTTTTCCTCCTCAAAGGCCATGCATCTATTTGATTGCTTTCTTGGAATTATAGCACCTAATTTGTGGGTTGTAGTTTTGGGGGAGCAAGATCCGGAGATCATGTCAAAATTTGCATCTTATGTAAATCCTTGGTCAAACGACTAAATTGTTTCCTTAAACAAATCAAACAAAAGACATTCGATCTTTAAGATTTCTCTCATCCCCACGTTTTGTACCTTGATCATGTGCCTTACAAACCAAGAAGTATGTAGTAGAGTAGAGTTATTGGTAATGCAATCAACATTCCAAATATCACCCTGTAAAATCCAAATTAAAATATTTAATCATCATATTAATTTGTGGTATTAAAGATCATCATCATCATACTCAGTTAATCCCACCTATAGCAAAGCTAAGGTAGGGTCTGAGGAGGGTAAGATGTAGACAACCTTACCTCTACCCCTAAGAATAGAGAGGCTGCTTCCAGTGAGACCCCCGGCTCGATGTGGTTTGGTATCAAGCCTTGGACATAAGGCACATAACACTTAGCAATCGGGACAAACCCGATCGGTGCATGTACTACTTTGTCTTTTGGCTATCAACGCCACCACATGATGCATGATTAACCGTCCGTCGTTTTTAACGTTATTTTCACGAAATTAGTAAAATAACGTTAAAACTAGTGCAACTTTACTTTTGCCCCCCGAGGGCCACACATATATACATTATATGCGCACACCGTAAGTGGGCCACACATATATACATTATATGTGGTATTAAAGATATAGTTCGTTATATATACTCACCCGGTGCTGAGAATTGCTGGATGGACATTGTATTCTTTGGCAAAAACAAATGGTACAATTCCTTGTGGAAGTGCAGCCTATTGTTTAGAGTATATTATGCAAAGAAAAGATAATTGTGAGATTAGATCGTTATAGAGATATTAAGTGGGTGATGATAATTAACGTACGTATGTTTACCTGTACAATGGCTACACGTAGGAGGGTACCTCGGAGACCAACAATGATGGAAGCAGCTGCCATCACAGCTGGTCCAGTTAAGAATCTAACAGCCATGGAAAACATAGCTACCGAATTTCCACACGCTATTATTTTTGGTTGAAGAGCCATAAACAATCCTTCAAAACACCAAACGTATTAATTAAATAGATAATTAGTAACCTGATTTATTTTTATAAAATTTATATAAAAAAATAGTTAAGATTGTATTCATATCAACCAGGGGCGCATCTCTTAAGGGGCGGCCGACCCCCCGAATTTTCGCTCAGAAGTTCCGATTATATAGTATTCGTATAGAATTTTTTTGGTATATACAGTTTCGACCCCCCCCCCCCCCCCGAAACTAGTGACTTCCGACCCGAAGTTTCGGGTCAAGCTTCGTCACTGATATCAACCACTATAACAATTGTCTGGTTTGGTTTCACATGTTAGGGGCTGTTTGGAAGCCTCTTAATGATCATTCAGATACTACCTTTTAATGGTTTATAACTTCTGAATGGTTAAGAGCTAACCATTAAGATATTACATTTTAACCATACATAGATATAGCCTTTTAATGACTATTCAGAGGCTATCAAACAACCCTAAGACAATTTTCAAGTTCACAACCCCCTTAGAGCATTCACGGTAGCTTCCACATCCCCCATTTACTCACAACCAATCACAACCACATATTACATTAAAAATCATTACAGTTTCTCTCTCCTCCACTCACAACCACTTTCAACAAATATTAAAAAATAAATACAGTTTCCAGTTTTCCCCAAAAGATTTCCAAATAACCCCAAATATACTGATCAACAGTAGATTTCCCATTTTTCTTCACTCATAATCCCTCAAAACCACCCCCATATAATTTAGGGGCTACTCTCACATAAAAATGGGGGAGCTATTGTGAATGCTCTTAGACAGACAAACAGAAGGGGCAGATGTATCAATGTTAACCCATATAAAGTATTCATGAATTTCAGGTTTTATTTGTAATTTTTCTAAATAAAAATTAAACCTCAACTTTTAACAAATAGTTGATAAGATTGATGTAGATTTTGCCATTAAAATGGTATACCCACCGCATGGGACCGCAATGAAGTCTATTCCGCAATCATTATGGTCCCCGATAATACATTTAACGATAACTTTTAAATAATAAAACAAATCATAAACATACTACTAATAATTAACAATCATAAACATACTCCATTAACTGAATTAGGATGTTTATATAAAGTTTAATTATAAAACACTTACCTAAGCTAAACATAGCCATCCCAAGACCAGCATCCGAGAGTATTGATATTGAATTTTTTATTATTTTTGGCATCGCCACATCCCACCTGTCATCATTTAACTCCTTCAAACACATATTTATTGCTATTTATTGCCAATTATATTATTATTATTATACTTCATCACCAAAAACATTATCCTTTTATAAACTGTTTAATAACGACTAGTCAAAATATCCAAAATATATATTAGTTTTTTTTTTTTTTTTTTTTTTTTTTTTTTTTCTAAAAACAATTTGTTACGTTTACATGTAGTTTATAGTTTGATATCGTAATTGTAACGATTTAACACATCTTTTCTTATATTTTTGTAGCGTAAAAATTATACTACTAGACTATATGATCATTCGTAAATATAAATTATTTACCTGAACGAAACGAGAGCCCAAATTAGACCAATAAGGCTCGAGTACGTGTTCGGGTTCCGGATAAGTTTACGCCACACCATAATCAATATCAATCGGGTCATCACGCTCGCTGGCGGCATCAATTTTCCGGCATTCATGTCAACCGGAACCTCTTTAGGATTGAGCGCCGTAGTCGAGCTCGAACCCAATTTAATATCCTTCCCCCTCTCTTGATCTCCATCTTTACCACCAAAACTAAACTCGTCCCGCTTCAACTCGCCAGTCCCTTTCGTATCGGGTTGATCCGAAGAAACAACCATCCGAATCTCTTTAGCATCGTCGTGTTCAGGTCGACCCGAATTTTCATTGGTCCCTCCAAATTCATTACTGCCAAACACGTGGAGCCCACCACCTTCGGAAACCGGCGATGCACTGGAACTCCAGACAAACATGTGAAGTTCTTTGTCGTCATTCTTTGCTTTGTTTTGTGGTCCGTTTAGTTGAGCCGCAGTATTTGTCGGCTGTAACCCTTTAACTGCTTTACTACCCATAATCTCCGGGTTCGGACCCGGGTACGCCCCGAATTTCGGGGAGTTTAACGGACCCGGAGCCGTACTCTCTTCAAAATTCGACGGGCGCGGCGTCGGGCCTCTAGACGACTGAACCGAATACATATCCGCGGGCCCAAAATTCGATAACCGCCCACCCGGAAACCCCATCATCGAGTAAAAATCCGAGTTATTAAAATTCGACCCTCTTGGAGTTTGGTTTCTCGACGAACTCAAACTATAGATCTCCGCACCCGTCAAATTCGATGGGCGCGGAGTCATTCCGTTGAGGCCAACCGAACGTCTTGACACGTTCGATTTCCTCACCGTTACATGTAGCTTCCCATCATCCCCAATCTCCGCGTCAGTTTCCAAAAAATCATGTCCGTCGAGTGACACGACGTCAGATTCCACCTTGTAGTAAGAATATATTAGTTAGAGTTTATTGTAATTATCTCTGCCACAATTTAATTTAAATATTGTTAATAAACAATATTACCAATATTAATTAAAGTGTAACGTTTATTGTAATTATCTCTACCATAATAATAAATATAAACTATATAATATCTTTAATATCTTACGGGTTTTCATTATTCTATACCTTAAACGACACAATTGAAGCCGCGGTTTCGGGGAACTGCTCCATGATCAGAATTTTCGCGCCACGGTATTCGAATAAAAACAGTAATAACGTATACCAAATGATACACTGAAGAACCACCACTTGAACCATTAACGAGCCCGAATATTCGCCATACATCGCTATTAGTAACGGAATGCCCATAACCAAAGTGTTAGGCAAAGTCGAAAGCGAAAAGATAGTGATCATCCATTCAAGGCTCCCATGTTTGGTAAAATTGGCCCATATTGCTAGCACAATAAGCATAATAATCTTTTGTAGTGTATCCGCAGCGATGAAGCGAAAATTCATTTCATAAGGATTGTTTAAGGAAATGAAATGAAATGATAGGAGTGGAACGGCGAAAATAGCGACGAATCGGTTGATACCCGAGCACTGATCGGGCGAAAATATTTTCCACCAACGGACACTGCCGTAAGCGAGGATCATGGCCACGTATAACGGCACCATGGCCGCCATGACGGTGTAAAAGTCATGGCCGGTAATCATTATTGGTTCAAATCCTGTAAAGTACGAGTACAGTAGTAGTAGCAGTAGTGGTAGCGGTAGCAGTAGAGTACAGGTTGGCAGACAAATGTATGTATGTTATGTCGGTAATGTTTGGGAATTTGAGGACTGATTTAACAGGAGTATGCAGTGGTTAGAGAGAGAAAGTGGGCAATTGGTGTTGGAGAGAGAGAGAGAGGGATTAAGTGATTGAATATTTGAATGACAGTGTATATGGATGAAGGGGTTGTGTGTGTGTTTATATATAGGCGAAAGATAAGGTGTAGTATATGTGTATGTAATGTGCACGTGTAGTGTGGGTGATAGGTGACTTGGTTTTGACCGGGGAAACGGGTCGGGGTTGCAACGGAGGTGAAAAGGTTTATCTACATTCGTGGGGTTACTGCCTGGGTCTTAAGTTCGAATTCGTCTTCCACCGATAAATAATCATTGGGTTTGAAAGGAGAAGCCCGTGTGGGGAAGAATTCGATCCTAGGCAAAGGTAAGATTTAATGAGAGGAAAAAGAAGTATACGTAAAGAATCAGGAATGTTTCTTTTTACTCTACCTTTATAATTTTCTATATATGGATTCTTCTTAATTTATGAAAAAATACATCTATTTTTTAAAGGCTCAAAGAAATCCAATCATGTCAACAGTTGCAGAATTGCGTGGATTTGCTGCAGGGTATTTCGCTGTCGAATGCGGCTGATAAGTGGGTCTGGGTGGAAAGTCCAGATGGCGTGTTTTCAACAGCAGCGTGCAGAGAGCTTTTAGCTCGGAACGCCGTCCCGTTCTATCCGTTTGAATGGGTTAAAGGTGTTCCGAGGAAGGTTTCAATTCATGGTTGGCGTGCGATTCAGGATAGGCTCCCTACGCTTGTAGGGCTGCAGATCAAGCGGAAGATCATTCATGGTTCGACAACGTGCAAGTTTTGTGGTGAAGCAGACGAAGATGCGGATCATTTGTTTATGGCATGTATAGTGGCGTCGGCTGTTTGGAACAAAATTAGTGTTTGGCTTGGGGTCCATCCGATTTACGGCTTCTGTGTTAAAGACTTGCTAGAGCTACATAATGAGAAACAAATGCTCATCCGTATTGTAATCTTAGCGGCATGTTGGGTCATTTGGAGGGCAAGAAATGATCTTATTTTCAACGGGAAAATGGCGAACGTGTCAAGTGTGTTTGGGGAAGTTCAAGCCGTAACATTTACATGGGTGAAACACAAGTGTAAACAACCGGGGTGGACGTGGGAAAATTGGAGATCGTTTAATGTGCCAATTACTTAACATAGGTTGTGTGTAGTTGGTGGGGTGCGTATTGGGTGGTTATGTAGATTGTATTTAGCGTCTTGCTTTGCACAATCTTGTAAATATTTCTTGGTGATGAATGAGAATTGAGATGTTTGCCGATAAAAAAAATGTAAGTCACACAAGTATAGAATAATCATTTCTTTTTGCTTGCCAACAGTTTATTATTTAAAGTTTTATTTTATGTATCACAATGTTAATATGTCATACCACCTCTAAACACTTACACATGAATAACCACCGTTGACAAGTGATGAAAAATAAGCACTCAAATCTTTATGCAAGGCTGAACTCCATCACTTATTAGTAGGGATGCAAACGAGCCGAGCGGCTCGCGAGCTACTCGAGATCGAATCGGTAAAAAGCTCGAACGAGCCGAGCCTTATCGAGCTCGAGCCCGAGCCTGAAATAAAGCTCATTTAGTTATCGAGCCCGAGCTCGAGCCTCGAATGTAAAGCTCAGTTGGGCTCGTTGAGCCTTATCGAGCTTTGCTTATTTATGTCAATTAATACTATATAGCCCATTTGTATTGCAACCCATGCATTAACTAAATTAATTTGGGCTTTGGGCTTCTTAATTGTCCAAAACGATCTCATTAATGGTTCAAAACGAGCCCTTAATAGTCCAAAACGAGTTCCTTAGTGGTCCAAAACGAGCTCGAGCGAGCTTGGGCTCGTTTAAAACTCTTGCCACATAGACTTTGATCGAGCTTTCGAGCCGAGCTCGAGCCCAAAATACAAGGCTCGAATCGAGCTCGAGCTTCTGAAAAATTGTCATGAGCCAAGCTCGATAATGCAAGGCTCGGACTCGGATCGGCTCGTTTGCACCCCTACTTATTAGGATCTCAGAGTGGAGATAGGTAATGCCCCCTAAGGGAAAAAAATTATAGTCATCGCGTGATGAGGGCGGTGTTTCTACACCGCTGTAGCCATTTCCCCTACTTCACTTCTTACCCTTTGAGATAGTTTCTTCACCATCAACCTCTACTTCCTAACCTTTCCCACCTTTTTTTATTTGGATATCAACATTTGTCCGACATGGACCCTCTTTCTAAGCTGATAGGTGAGGCGAACTCTAAGCACTCTTACGCTCATTCGCTACCACCCAACTCAATCGTACTATAGACTTTTACAGGGGCGGACCTAATGAAGAAGCAGGTGCCGCGTCCGTTGCGGCTCAACTTCGCGTGCGTAGTGGATAATTAGTGGAAAATTTGGTTTTTTTTTTTACAAAATTTGGAAAACGTTGCTACTAAAATGAAAAACAATGAAAAACGTTACTACTGCAAAACATTTCTATATCCGCCACTGGACTTTTATACATGTGTTTTTGTTATATTTGTTCACATAATGTTATCAACATTTGGTGTGTATATCTACCTTTTTTTAACGTTAGTAAAAAGTGAGTTCTGTATATTTATTGTGTAGTAATTGTTCCCTAAATGTTAGTCACATTTAAAAGGGCATATCGTGTGCCACGTTAAACTTGCAAACTTATATATCTCCCTAAAACAAAAGTTTTCAGTGCATAATATTCAATACTCTCTAAGTGTTCGATGAAATTACACAAATTTTCCTTGATTTATATCCGAAATTGCACTTCTTGTCATTTTGCTTTCAATAACAACAAAGATTGCCCTTTATGACTAAATTATGTGCGCTCTTTGTCCTTTTACACCAACTCATGTTACCTTCTTACTTAACTTTCAGGTAAATAACCATTTTGCCTCAAGGACATAATCTACAATTTTTTTTATTTTTTTTTTTATAAAATGGCAATTTGCTTAAGTTCTTTAATTTTATTTTCTTTATTTTTCACTATTTTCTTGATTTCTTAAATAATTGATTAACATATATATTATTTTATAAAAATGTATGTTTTTGTATAATTTATTTAGTTTCATTTGTGTGCTTAATTTATTTATTTTTTCTATTTTATAATAACCAACCGTTGGATTGATCGAGTTATCTTTCATCCCTTTTAAAACTATTATAAAGACAATATTATAGAAATTGTCTTTAGTTATATTAGAAATTATTGAAATGAAATTTACACCAAAACGTTATTTAGAGAGATATGTAACTTTTCATGTTTTGACATGGATGTATAAAATCGCCGTTAATATTTGTATTTTTTTTTCTTGGGATAACTAACTTGAACACTGAAGAATATTTATTTTTTGAGTGAATATAAAGGAAGATGGAAGATAAAGATGCTAACACTTCTAGCAAGGCTTATTTATTAGTCTTATGATAATTTTTTTTTTTGGAAAAATTACAGAAATCGTCCTTTATGTTTATCTATTTTTTCAGTAGATATCCTTAAACTTCAAAAGTGATGAGAATCGTCCTATATGTTCTAAAATCTTTCAAGTCTCGTCCTTTAGCACTAACGAGGTTACATTTTAACGTTAAAAATGGTCATGTGAACCCCAAATGAGGGTAACTTCGTAATTTCCTTCATTAATTTAATATATACTTAATAAATAATCCTATATTATTTTTTAAAACTAAAAAATATATCTCTCTCAACTACATCTCTCTCCCCTGATCTTTTTTCACTCTATCATTCTCTCTAGCTTCTTCACCAACCCCTGTCCCTCCCAACCTCCACCACTCGCCACCAACCTATGCCACCATCCACCACCCGCCACCACCACTAACCCACCATCAACCTACCACCAACACAACACAACACAACAACCACCTGCCCCACCAACCCCCAGCACCATAAGCTGCCTACACCAACCCCCCACCACCACAACATGCCACCAACCATCCCACACAATCACCACCTGCCACTAACCTCTAAACACCCCAAATTCGATACCCAGCATGAACCCCACATTCGACAACCACTGTTGAACCCTAACCCCCAAATAGATACGATTTCTGTAATTTTTCCAAAACTTAATCAACTCACAGAATATCAATGGCAGTAAAATCAAACATATCAAAGAAGCCAAGCTCACCAACAGTGAACACCCCATTGCACGAATCCAAAGTCCTAAAAAACACAATTAACAACAGAAATTACTTATTAAACACCATCAATTATCAACAATCATTAACATTACCAATCCCAGACAGCTCTGAGTCACTGCCGTGATCAATTCGTGACGTAAATTTATTAAATTCAAAATTAAGATCTTCTTCTTCAGCTAAATCTTCAGGGAGCTTCTTTACACCTAAATCATCATACCCATTATCATGATGATGATGATGATGGTAATGAACATGGGGTTCATGGGATTCATGTGATAGTTGACACTGGTGACCGAAAGCTTTATTGAAGGGAAATGTTAGGAGGAAAAGGAGGAGTGGAGTGTAGATCTGTAGTTTAGGGTGATGAAACCACGTCATTTGGGTTGAGTTATGAGCGGCGTTTGTAGGTGCCTTCGATTGTGATGAAGCACATGATGATGATGAAGAAGAGGATTATTATTGCGATTATGATGCCGAACGTTACTGCATCCATTGGAAATAGTAATTAGTAGTTCTTCTAACTCTTATTAAATTGTGTGGATTGGGGTGAGGGAAACCTAATTTGGTTGAATTGGGGAAGATGGGTTGCAGTGTTTGGAGGATTTTAGAAGAGGTTAAATGAAAACGAGGGTGAAATGTCCTTTATGCCCTCATGTGACTTTCACGTGATATAACTTAACCAAAAAAACTAATCAGGTTAGTGCTAAAGGACGAGGCTTGAAAGATTTTAGAACATATAGGACGATTCTCATCACTTTTGAAGTTTAAGGACATCTACTGAAAAAATAGGTAAACATAAAAGACGATTTCTGTAATTTTTCCTTTTTTTTTTGAACGACAATTTTTTTAACATCATGCTTCATTTTTATTTTGTACTTGCAAATATTTGAATTAACAACCTTACATAGGGACATCATGTCACTAGATCAATATGTATCTTGTTATTAGCCATTTAGTGAGCCCCGCTTATGGCTGTGCACATATAATGTATATATGTGTGGCCCTCGGGAGGCAAAAGTAAAGTTGCACTAATTTTAACGTTATTTTACTAATTCCGTGAAAATAACATTAAAAACGACGGATGGTTAATCATGCATCATGTGGTGACGTTGATAGCCAAAAGACAAGGGGTTACATGCACCAATCGGGCTTGTCTCGATTGCTAAGTGTTATGTGCCTTATGTCCCAGGCTTGATACAAAACCACTATCAAGCCAAGGGTCTCATCGGAAACAGTCTCTCTATTCCCACGGGGGTAGAGGTAAGGCTGTCTACATCTTACCCTCCTCATACCCTACCTTAACTTTACTATTGGTGGGATTAACTGAGTATGATAATGATATTATTAGCCATTTAGCCTTGTGATAACTAACTTGAACACTAAAGAGTACATATGTTTAGAGTGAATAGAAAGGAAGATGGAAGATAAAGATAACTCAAGGCTTATTATTAGCTTTGTTAGTATGATTTTTTAATCATGTACAACTAAAATGTTTATTTATTAAAGTTGAACTTATTTATATTTATTATTCTGTGAAATAACATATCATCTTTAGAAAGACAGAATATCACCTTAGTATCAGCATAAAAAAAAGTAGTGGAAGACATCATCGTCATTAAGTGACTAAACCTTAGTTAAATTAAAACATTGTTTCCATTTTCTGTTTTATTTCTCTTGATTGGGGTTGCATGGCAAATGATGTCATGCACAGTGGTCGGACTAACCCCACAAAGTATGAATATATATATATATATATATATATATATATATATATATTTTTATGAATAATAACTCCTATCTTTTACGAAAATAATTAGCAATATATTAATAGAAGTATTGAACTAAGTAGCTAATTTAGTATGATATGCTGAATGACAGCATGCTTTAATAATATACTAGTAAGAAATTCGTGCGTTGCCGTCGCGGTAACAATTTACAACGCGACACTCAATTCTATTGTTTTACCCACCTTAGACGGAGACTGAAATTAAATAATACGGTTTTGTTGATTATTGTACACCCACCCTAAAATTAGAAATCTATCTATACATCTAATAAACTAAAGTCCATGAGGACACTTGGCACTCCCACATTCATCCTCAATTGTGTAGCCTATCATATTGTGCCAAGTGTCTCATTGTGAGAATTTATAAACTTTTTCTTTTTTCTAAAAATCAAAAATCATTAATTAAATTAGGTCAATCAAATTAAATGAGGTCAATAAATTATAATATACCTTTCTAGATTAAATCAAATACGTTTTCTTTAAAATATCATATACCTCCAGATTAATCCATCTTTCCCAAATCTTAAAACCCTAATCCTATACAAATCATTGAATCATTCGTCTCCTTCATTCTTCTCCGTCGATTATTAGGTAACAATCGTATAACTTCATCTTCTTCCTATGTTTTCATATGTTTGTTGCTATGTAATCGTGTTTAATTTTTTTGAGGGTTACATCGATTCCATAGATATTTCATGTCTTCGGTTAATTTATTAAGTTAGGGTTGCACCGGTTACAGTTTAGACCCCCTTGGAATGTCACTCTTGAATCATATGCTTTTGTTGTAACCTTCATATTATTATTGTTTTTTTATTTGATTTTTTTTAATTTAATAGTCAAAAACAAGTTACATTTAGATTACTAATCATCTTCTTAATTCTTAATGCTGAACGTTGAACTACTGAATCGTTAGAGTGCACGCTCATGTATAGTAGATAAAAAAGCTACACTTGGATCTTAAATAAGTAAATCTTTTTGTTTACAGTGCAAAGAAATATACGAACCAATACATCAGGAGTTTGTTTGTTAACAATCGGTTAATTAGTGTTTTTAAGGTTTGTTTGGCAAATAAGAACAGTTATGTGTTGGCGTGTTAGGTAATTATATGAACTGCTTGAAGATTTTATTTGATTTTGGATTGTGTGATTTGATGAAAATAGGTGGGAAGAATGGCGGGTCAATTTGCGAAGCCAATCCTTTTTGAGGAGAAAAATGGTGTGAAGCTACCAAGTTACAAAGTTACAGAAGGGATAATGTTACCTTGGATAATAAAATTGTATATAAAATTAATGCGTGCTTACATGACAACCTAAAGACTTCATACTCTTTTTAATGTGTTCTTTTATTGACTAATTTAGTTTGTTTATTTTCATTTAGATTTCGATGTATAGCAAAACCAGAAACCGAGGCTTAGTGTTTGTTTCAATGGGTTCGCACGAGGAAGCATTGGCAGCTTTCACAAATCTTCAGGATCACAGAAGAATTTGGCTCGATGATGTTTGTCTTCGGGTGAGGTTGAATGTTCATATGTTCTTCGAGGTGTTCTTGAGGATCATAATATTAGATGAAAGGTAAAAGAATGTTGGATATTTTTTAGTGATTAATCCGCTTAGGAAAGCTATTCGGGTCCGGGTCCTGTTTGTTGATTCGGGTCTCATTTATTAGCATTTTATTTGTTTCCTAAGTTGATGGCTTAAAGTTTGGAAGGATAATTATAAGAATTAATTGTTATAAATGGTGGTTTGAAAAGTCTTGGATGTTAAAAGGAAGGGTCGAGTTTTTTGGTAAGAGATTGATTGATTGTATTATAGGAAAGTTAATAGCACAATTAGTTGTACACTTTCCATATAGTCATAGTCAAATGTATTAACTGCATAGTAAATGTATTAACTATAATTGCTATAATTATGGATCTTGGTTTGGAAAGTTGTTGAATGGAATTGATGGTGGAATTGGTTTGTAAAGTTATTGCACTAATTTTAATACATTTTTAATATTTTGATTTGTTTTTTAATACTTTTTTATGGCGGTTGCAGGTGTATAACCATTGTGTTGCACCAGTGAGCAACGGTGGAGGCTGTCTGGTGGTGATCGATCATGGTCGTACTCACGACAACTGGGTAGTTTATTACAACTTGGAGCACCTATGGACCTCAAAAGAATCAACTAATGAACAGAGTCAAAATCAAACTCAGGTAAATATAAGTGTGATAATAATTAGCTTTTATGATATGGTTACATTTTTCTTTAATCATTAACACTAACCAATTTATATGTTCATCAGGACTTAGGTAAAGCTTTCGTGAAGGTGTTCAAAGGCATTCGTCTTGCATACGAGGTTAGATTTTTCTTTCTTCTTTTTTGAATTTTAAAAATAGAATAGTCATTAAATGTTTTTTATTTTAAAAAAAAATTAAAAATCGGGATTACAATGTTAGGCAAGTTATTAAACACTTTGACCGAAACATTAATGAATGATTTTCGATTTTTAAAAAATTATTTTTTTTATAAAAACATTAATGACTATTTTTTGAATTTTAAAATTAGAATAGTCATTAAATGTTTTTTATTTTAAAAAAATTAAAAATCTGGATTATAGTGTTTAGGAAAGTTATTAAACACTGTGACCGAAACATTAATGAATGATTTTCGATTTTAAAAAATATTTATTTTTATAAAAACATTAATGACTCTTTTTTGACTTTTAAAAATAGAATACTCATTAAATGTTTTTTATTTTAAAAAAGTAAAAATTTGGATTATAGTGTTTAGGAAAGTTATTAAACACGTTGACCGAAACATTAATGAATGATTTTCGATTTTTAAAAAATAAATTCTTTTATAAAAACATGACTCTTTTTTCAATTTTAAAAATAGAATAGTCATTAAATGTTTTTTATTTAAAAAAAAATAAAAATCTGGATTATAGTGTTTAGGAAAGTTATTAAACACTTTGACCGAAACATTAATGAATAATTTTTGATTATTAAAAAATAAAAAATTTTATAAAAACATTAATGACTTTTTTTGAATTTTAAAAATAGAATAGTCATTAAATGTTTTTTATTTTAAGAAAATTAAAAATATGGATTACAGTGTTTAGGAAAGTTATTAATGTCGTTGACCCAAACATTAATGAATGATTTCGATTTTTAAAAAATAAATTTTTTTATTAAAACATTAATAACTCTTTTTTGAATTTTAAAAATAGAATAGTTATTAAATGTTTTTTATTTTAAAAAAACAAAAAATGTGGATTATATTGTTTAGGAAAGTTATTAAAGACGTTGACCGAAACATTAATGAATGATTTTCGATTTTTAAAAAATAAATTCTTTTATAAAAACATGACTCTTTTTTGAATTTTAAAAATAGAATAGTCATTAAATGTTTTTTATTTAAAAAAAAATTAAAAATCTGGATTATAGTGTTTAGGAAAGTTATTAAACACTTTGACCGAAACATTAATGAATAATTTTCGTTGATGTAAAATAAATAAATTTATAAAAACATTAATGACTCTTTTTTGAATTTTAAAAATAGAATAGTCATTAAATTTTTTTTAATTTTAAGAAAATTAAAAATCTAGATTACAGTGTTTAGGAAAGTTATTAAACACGTTGACCCAAACATTAATGAATGATTTCGATTTTTAAAAAATAAAAAACATTTATAAAAACATTAATGACTTTTTTTTGAATTTTAAAAATAGAATAGTTATTAAATGTTTTTATTTTAAAAAAATTAAAAATTATGGATTATAGTGTTTAGGAAAGTTTTTAAACACCCGGCTGTGGAGTAGTCCGGGAAGCAAAATGTGGAAGAAGATTTACACAATGTGGGTTAGCAACGATTTCGCAAATATTGAGCGTATAATTAGCATTTATCGTGAGTTACACAATATTGGAAACATCTAATGTTAATAATTATGATTACCATTTAATTAATAACCTTTAAACATAAAATTATTAATCATATATAAATACATTTATAAATTTATTTTTAAACATTAAAAATCAAAATTTTAAAAAAAATCCAGTTTTTAAAATTAATGACATTTAAACACAAAATAAATGCTGAATTATTTGATTTGTCACATTACTATTTTTAGCGTATAAATAGCATTTATAAGGTAATAGTCGGTTAAAATTATTGAGTAATGCTCCTTTTACTTATACATGGGTCACTTTAGATAATGTTCCTTCCTATAAACGGGTCAAATAAGGTAATAGTCGGTTAAAATGTTGTTTTAGTGGTGTAGGTTCATGTTTGTTTACTTATAAATCGGTCGATTTGGGTAATGTTCAACTTTTCCAATGGGTCAAATAGGGTAAAAGTCGCCAACAGTGTGTTTATGGTGTTTTGATTAGATTGATGTTCCTTTTAGTTATACATAGGTCATAGGTGAATTGGGGCAATCTTCCCTTTTCTTAACGGGTCGATTTGGGTAATGTTTGCCTTTTCAAATGTGTCAAATAGAATAAAATATGGTCGAAGCTTTTTTAGCGGGTCGATATGGGTAATGCTCATCTTCTCAGACGTGTCAAATTAAATTGTGAAATTTAGGTGGTAGTTAGTTTCTTATTTTCATTTTTATTACTTTCTTATTGTTGAATATGCCATAAGTCTATTTTTAACACATACCATTTAAGTCGCCTTATTCAGGTTGGATTGTATTTAAGAAACCCTGTATTCTCACATGGCCAGCTTTATGTCGCATTGTCAATAGTTAAAAGCAGGGCATGCGTGAAGTTACTTATACTTGATGCTGGTGGGAAAGTGGTGACTAAAACAAAAAATGTGGTTTATAAGGAAATTTTCAGCGATATTTGAATAAATGTGTATTCGTTGCTTTTAAATTTTAATAAAATGTTTCTACTTTATTTTTCTTATACGTTATACTACTCCAAATAATCGTACGTTGTTGAACTGCGTGTCAACGCGGGCAAATATCTAGTGTTTATTAAAAATATTTTTATTTACAACCATATGAAACCTGACAATTATGAATAGAAATATTGATTAGCCCACTAATTTTAAATTAAAGCAAACATCGTAAAAGGCTAAAGTTTAAAATGTAGAGATAGTTATTCCAAAGCCTCTTAAATAACCAACGCGTTTTGGGCTTAATGCTAGTGGATGAGAGGAGAACTCCACAGTTAAGCGTGCTCAGGTGAGAGTAGTATCAGGATGGGTGACCTCCTGGGAAGTCTCCACCGGGGCGACCAAAAACAAATCCGTGAGCTCTGGATGGGCAACCCATCGGGGTAAAGCGGACAATATTGGTGGTGAGAGGGGCCGGATGTTACAAATGGTATCAGAGTCACTCCTGTGCCGTTCGGGATGGTGGGGCAAACCTCATCGAGGACGATGAGTCCCTAAGGGGGGGGGGGGGGTGATTGTAACAGTACTGATTTCTGAGAAGATTAACATGGACCTTTGTATGACCCCCTAGGCAAATCCCACATCAGCCGTGGCCAGGAGAGATCCTTGGTTCATAGGTAATCCAAAGCCTCTTAAATAACCAACGCGTTTTGGGCTTAATGCTAGTGGATGAGAGGGGAACTCCACAGTTAACCTTTTACTAACTAATGTGAAATTATAAATGGGGGGTTATGATAAAAATGTACAAGTTAGTTTTGCAAATAAGGATAGTATTGGAAGAATTTTCATGACATTTTAAGTGTGAAGCAATGAATATTTCATATGGCATCTTAAAAAAACATATAAAATTACTATCCTAGACATCTTTGACTCTTTATAATGTAGTATAGATTAAAGGTCTTTTAATTACAGTTTTATGCATTCTTATTCAAAACGTATATAAAATCATACGGGAGTAGTTTATAGAATATTGGTTGGTGTATGTACAGGGGCGGACCTTAAGTCGGGCCAGCCCGGGCCTTGGCCTCCCAGCTTTTTCGCACAGAAATACTGTTTCTCAGATTTTTTTTTTTTAAAAATAAATTATGTATTGAGTCCGGCCCACCCAGGTTTTTTGAATCCGGCCCACCCTAATTAAAAAAAATGTTTAGATCCGATAACCAAAAAAAAATGTCTAGCCCACTAAGGCTCTCTACACCTATACTCTTCAACAAAACTCCCGCGCCTTTTCTTTCCTAAAATCCTAGAGACCCATCCTGGCCCTCCCTCTAGTCCTTTGGCCCTCTCTGTTCTGACTTCCGACCGGTTGTGGTTTGTCATTCGTGTTTAAATAATTAAATGCTTAATTGTTATGTTATTTAATTAAGTTGATTCGTATTATGGACTGTTCTTTGTCGAATATTGATTGATATACCAAATTTCTAATGCATTTTTAATGAAGCAATTTAAACAAAAAAAAAAATTCCAAACTGATTTGGCAGCTCGACCCCAGCCAGGAGCTCTCTGCCTTTTGGACCCTGTTCCCGGGGGCGCTGCCCCCGGACCCCCGCCAAATGGTGATTTCGGCCCCCTTGTCAAAACTTCAAGATCCGCCACTGTGTATGTAGAGTAGGAGTAACCTTTGCCAATGAAAAAAAGATAGTTATAGTATAGTTAATACTGATTTAATAATTAATCATTTTGTTTCTTATAAATACAATTGAATTTCCATCATAATAATTTCAAAACCAGATATCCGAAATTTTCGGATAGTTAATATCACTATCCGAATCCGTATCCAAAATTTCAGATACTGATTCGGATACTAATATGGATATCCGAATTCCTAACCTTAGTAATCTATGTTTTCCAACAATTGTTCTAATCTTGGACTCATTTTGTTTTATCTTTGCATAGCAACATTCATCATTAATATTTGAAATCTTCAAAAAGACATATTAACAAAAGCACCATACACCTAACGACCATAGTGTCTGAAAAACTTGTTCAAGATCACATGCGGGGAAATCAAACATAAATGCATACACACAAGAACAGAAGTGAACCTGGGTTTTTTTTAATGTTTGTTGGCATCTTGAACCTGGGTAATTTTGAACGAAAGTGCTAGATCGGGAATAAGATTTCGAGACGGCGTCAGGACTAAAACAACGTATAACTCTATTAACCTATTCGGATCTGGTTGAAAAAAATTCATATTTACTTATTTAAACATAATTAGTGACTTGTCTATACATGATTAATGATTTACTGAACACTTTGTGTTTTTTTTCCTGTATGAACAAAACTCCACAAAAAAATTTCTTCGTTTTTTATATAGCACTATGGTACTCGTTGGAAATATAATAAAACGCTTGTTAATTTGGTGTACTTTTTTTCTTTAAAAAATCTCGTATATTAATGATATTAACGTTTAAAAATTATGGGAGGAAACATGAGGGTGAAAAATCCAATTTTGTTTTTAAATTATTTTTTTCCTAAAATATCTCAATGCCACATGGGATGACACATGACACACTTAAAGGAGAGAATGCCTATTTGAATGACATGTCATTAAAATGGCTTTGGTTTATTATATGTATAGATAGATAGATAGATAGATAGATAGATTGTTAAAGAAAATGTATAGAACTTTAACTTCTCATATTATGTATCTTCGCCTACAGTCTTTTACACAAACACAAAAAGGTAAGAAAGAAGGAAGCATGTTTCGTTATAAAAGCCATATTATACTTATAGATAACGTAATTGCTAACAAAAACCCTTTTTATTATATTGAAATTATGCATTTTTTACAAGTAAAAGCATTTTAACATTTTACATTAGAATTTTTATACATTTTTCATATAAATTCTATTGTCTCATTTACATCCTTAACCTAAATAAACAAAGAGCGAAATAAAAGTAACATTATGTTCAAAAACATAAACATAAACAGTCACCATTTCATGTTAAATTGATACTTTAAGAGACCAAACTCGAATGATATTTTTTATTTGGCAACTAACAATTGTGAGAAAAAGTAAAGGTGAGAATGCCCATTCTTTGTACAGCTAAGTCTTCTATACTCCATGGAAGCTTTTGCCATTGACATGTGCTTTGAGGGCCAATACTCATTTTCGGATTTTGGGCTTTCCTAATTGTCGTTGACACTTCTTGTACTTTTAATAATTTAAAACCAGGAAGTAAAAACCCAATTGCGATAGAAAGACTAAAACAACTACGTCGTATCTTGTTTGTATTACATGGATAAGGTACAGAAACAATGACGGGTCCTAATACGAATGATTTTATGAATTTAATGATGTTTCGGGCAAATATTGATGTGAAACCCTTATAACAAGATACAAATCATAAGAAACCTTAGTTTGGTGTAAAGACATGTTTTATAATTGTCATTTTGAAACAAAGTTATATTGTCACCTAGGCCCCCCCCCTCCCGCCCGGTCTCCCACACCCCTCAGCCTAATGAACAACCTTTTATATTCAAACAACAATTCTTAGAATATTTTTGGATAAATACACCAATATCTGCATTTTGTAGGGTTTGAATTCCCGATCTTCTGGTTATGGAGCGCCAAACTTTACCACCAGATTTATTTAATATAAATTTTTTTAGTACTATTACAAAATATAATAAAAATTAAATCTTATTCAGTTGGCCTTTAACAGAAAATACGTTTCAAATCATGTATGTAGTTATTATTAAAGTTGATGTTACATTTGTGTAGTTAAGATACAAGGGACCAATTAGAAAGACACAAATTTGTGATGGGTGGTAGGTTTGGGGAAGGTTGGCTCGGTATGGCTAGATGGGCATGGTGAGTGGAAGCACATTGGGCCGACAAGACGCGCCTCTATGGGCTCACATGTCCCCTCCCCTAACTTCCATACAAACTCTCTTTTAACCACTCAACTTAGACCAATCTTTATCTTTAGTTCTTTAGGGGACGGGCGTCACCCGAATTGGTCACGGACACCCACTATTAGCATGGTAACACCGTTGTCACCCATACTGGTAGTGGTCTCGTGAACCGTTTTGCTGGTTCTGTTTACCGTACTGGTAATCGCTTTTTTTTACTTAAATAAATACTTTTTTTTTTGTATTTTAACTGTTTGTTTTTTAGTATTGTTTTATTTTTTTAACCGTTTGTTTAATATTGTTTTCACCGTTTGTTTTAAAGCATAAAAGTACATTAAAATCTAATTAAATAAAAAAACATAAATAAGAACATTTCATTAAAACATATTAATATTAAACATAAAATAAAAATACATTAAAACAAAGAAACATAAACTTAAGGTTGGCGCAACAATTGCCATGCCTCGACATGGTCAAATTGTCGCCGTGTCGAGCCTCATACTCATAGTGAGTGAAGTCGATAGCCAACTCGTGATCGAGGTCCGGATCGCTCCTCATCGTTTACTCGTAGAGCGTGGTCCATCTCTCACACTTGATATTGAGATGAGCCCCCTTCAACTGGATGTCTGGGAGGGTCTTGTTGTTGGTGCCAACGCGTTGGTTGAAGTCGCTCAAAACGCGGGCCCGGAACCCCTCCGGGGGTAGGCCGACCCCTCGTCCCTCGGATGTTGTTGTATATTCGGGTCGTTTATGGCGTCCTTTTAGCACAACACTAACACCATTTCTTGTTCCTCGGTCCAGGGATTCATCTTTGTAGGTATTTGTTTTTTTAAACCGTGGTAAAGTGTGAGTTTTAACCCCCACAGTTTGATTTATTTATATACAAAATTTTGAACGGTTGCACTGTTAAAATTAAAGGTTACTGACCATTTAGGTGAATTCAATTAAATTCAATAGACAGTTTTTCAAGAATTACAAATTAATTTTGCTGACCGTTTGGTGGGACGGTTGTAATAGTATGAATTAAATGTTAATAACCGGTTTAAAAATTGAAACCGTGTGAAATTTAAAAAACAAAAAAAAAAAGTTTGGGTATTTAAATGAAAATAAATAAAAGAATCAGTGGAGTGTTGCCTCCAAAAAAATGTTTCAGTGAACTAAATCAGTGAATTGATGTAGCAATACAGGATTGATTAAAATTAGTGAAAGAAAAAAATGTTACTACAAGCACCCCTTATGCCCTTACTTCTTCTTGTTAAAAATTAAATTTCTTTTAATCATCTTTATTTATTTATTTATATATTTATTATTATTATCAATCATTATTTTTGTAATTTTTGCATACATGCTTCAGGCATATTTTGTAACTATAGGACCACTCAACTTGTAGGTTGCATCTGAATGTTTTTCTTCTAGCATCTTGTTGGTTGCTTCCCTTCTTTTGTTTTAACGGTTGTCTCCAAGGGTAGAGGTTTTTTTAACACTAACTAGTAAGACTATATGGTGTGCCCCCCCCATTCCCCCAACTCCCCCAACTGCCACATCAGCGCCATGTCATTTCCCCCATTTTCTCCCCCAAACTTTGGAAATGGTTTCCCCCAACTCCCCCATTCCCCTTCCTTTTTTTATTCTTTTCCTTTTTTTTAATTATATATTTTATATTTCATAATTATTTTTTTATTAAAATAAAATAAAAAAAAAAACGTAAATAATAAAAAAAAAACGTAACTAATAAAAAAAACCGAAATTTCATAAAATTAAAAAACATACAAACTAAAGTCACAAAATAATAAAAATTACAAACTAAAGTTCATTAAAAAAAACTAGAAAAAACTACTCGTCATTGTCGTCGACACGAAAATTATTCCAAATGTGATCAACGAGATCCGAAACAAGGTTTCCATTCATAGTGGCATCGTGTAACGCCCACGTGTTTGATTCTTGTTGTCCCTCGTCAACTGGCTCGAGCACTTCTTCAATCTCATTCGGATCGTAAACGCATATCGCACGACCTTCGTCTTCAATTATCATGTTATGAAGTATCAAACACGCGTACATAATGTATCTCAATCTTTGTGGATGGAATGCACGTGCTGGTCGTTCTATTATATGCCACTTCGCCTTGATCACACCATATAATCGTTCGACGTCTTTCCTTGCTGCTTCTTGACACTTCGCAAACTTTTTCCTTTTGTCATCTGAAGAATTCAATATTGTCTTCACAACAGACGCCCAGCTTGGGTATATGCCGTCACATAAATAATACCCATGCTTATATTTTACGCCATTGAGCCAAAAAGAATCATCAGGGCCAGTGCCTCTAATCATGGGGTCAAAAATATGAGATCTTGCAAGAACATTTAAGTCGTTACACGAACCTGCAACGCCAAAAAAAGCATGCCAAATCCAAAGATCTTGTGAGAAAGCGGTTTCAAGAATAAGTGATGGTTCTCCTACGTCACCCCGAGTATATTGACCTTTCCATGCGGTGGGGCAATTACGCCATGGCCAATGCGTACAATCAAGACTTCCTAGCATGCCAGGAAAGCCGTGTTTCTCTGCATGGTGCGCGTAGAGCTTTTCGATGTCGCTTTTTCTTGGCGTACGCATATAAACCTTGCTATATAACTTCACAACATCTTCGCAAAACTGGTACAAACATTCCCGACTCATTCTATCAGACATCCTTAAATACTCATCCCATGAATCACTCGCAGTGCCGTATGCTAATTGACGAATTGCAGACGTGCATTTCTGTAGGGTCGTAAAACCCCGTTTTCCTCTACCATCGTATCGTAGTGTAAAAAATTCATCATAATTAGCTAAATCATCGGCAATTCGTTCGAACAATCTTCTACTCATTCGGAAACGACGTTTTAAACTGTTCGTCCGTGTAAACACAGTTTTCGTCAAAATAATCGGCCACCAAACGTTCGTGTGCACCTTTAAAAAAAATAAAACATATTAACAAAAAATACAAAACATATCAACAAAAAAAAATAAAACATATCAACAAAAAAAAATAAACAATTTTAACAAAAAAAATAAAACATTTTAACAAAAAAACAAAAACATACCCTCACGATCTCTATCAAGCGCCGCGCTCCGTGTCAATGGTACCGAAGACGCTTCACTATCGCTTTCGTCTTCCAACTCGGCTATAAGTTTTGCCGTTTCCATCATTGCGCCAACGTAAAAGTTTATCACATTTTGTTCCTCCTCCTCCGACGAACTCATGGTAACAAATTGAATTTTTATAAATTTTGTGGAGATGGAAAATTATAGTTGTGGGTATGGTTGTGTTGATGAAGGTTTATATATATATAGATAAAAGGTTTAAATTGAAGGTTTATATATATATAGATAAAAGGTTTAATTTTTTTTTTTTTTTTAATTTCAAACGGCTATATGCCATGGACCCCACAACCAACGTTCAAAAAATATCAACCAATCAAGTCACTCGGTTCAAACGGGCAATTTCCCCCGTTTACCCCGAAAAAAATACGGGGGGGGGGGGGGGGGGGGGCGGTGTTCCCGATCGGGGCACTTGCCAAATCACCTCCCCGTTTCCTTTCCCCGAGTGCACACCACATAGTCTAACTAGCATATGTTTCACCTATGTGATTAAAGGTTTAATTCTCACTTCCAACATTTATGGTTTGGTATCCGGGTGAAGATCGAATACAGGTGGCGCCGGTTCGAATCTACGGGCGGCGAGGTTTTACCGAGTTCTATAACACTGACGTGCCTTCGGGCGGGTGGGGCTCGGGTTTCCGCGCATCGGGAGAAGGCGTGGGCTGCTGAAGGTCGAGTAGTTGATTCTTGGGCACGGCGCCCCGCAATGGTGGTTGCCACACAGTTGTTCGCCGATAAAAAAAACCTAGTAACTAGCATATGTTACACATTGAATACAACTCAATCAATTAATCAGAAATAATAATGTAATAATTACAAAATTACCATTACATGTAAGCTAGTTTATCAATAATAATAATAAAATTAATAATAAAAAATTAATAAATTAATAAAGTACGAAACACATAAAAACCATAACTTATGAATACAGAATACAAGAAAAAGAGTAAGAAAAATACATAAAATTTTGCATGTGCGCTAGTCACATCTCATTTTTTGAATTGGATTTTTTCTCATGTGCAACATTTTATGTGTAGCTCTACACATATATGAATTTATAATGCACTGTGAATCACATTTTAATATACTAAAAAGTTAAAAGAACTTCTTTTATATTAATGCATAAGGTTGGGGAACACGACCCCTGACTATTCTGGTACCTTTAAATTCTGCACTACCACATTACCTTATTGATTCACCACCTCGAAACACCAATTTGAAAGCCGTACAACCCTATTTTTTTTGTTTAAAAATAAAATAAGGATTTAATGAAAAATAAATGAAATACTTCGAAGTAAAGAATTAAAACACAAATTGAGTTAAAAAAAACCATCTTCACACCTTCATCATCTTTTTCCACCTCCAAATCAAACCTGCAAAAACACAAATAAATGTCAAAAAAAAACTCACTTGTTGACCACAAACATCCACTACACTTTCAGTTGGCTACCACTCGTAAAAGGTACCCGAAACCCACTACCCAAAACACTGACGGTGGTGTTCCCCTAGCCCATCCCCTTCACGGGTTGCGTCCCGAGTGGCCGAAGGTACAACCTAAAATGACGTAAAATTAGTCTTTTAAACACTAATTTCACTTTAATTCACTCATTTTAGTTACACTTTAATTCTCTTATTTTTAACCAAATTCTACATAATTAATTACCAGTTAAACTTTATCTCCCTTATAAAGTACTAACTACCTCACTATTTTTAATCAACGTTAATTTTTTCGTGTGTATATATATATAGGTAAAGGTTCGGGTACAAATGTCATATTTCGTGAAAAGTGTGAGAATGATCAATAATAGAAATGTAGGCATCATATTTTGGATTTAGGTATGATGTTTTAGGTTGTTTTTGCTAGAAAAACACCAAACACAACAATTTAAAACATAATGCAATGTATTTATAGCCATGGAATTTAAAATATAGTTAAAACACACAGCTAAAACACAACTTAGAACACTTGTTCTTGACATGATGTTTTAAATTTTTAAGCCTAAAATAAACGGTTTTGTGTTTTTAATTGTTGTGTTTGGTGTTATTTTAGCCTAAACAATTCAAAACATCATGAATAAATAAAAAAATAATGCCTACATATAAATTTTTAATCCTTCTCACACTTATCACAAAATATGGCATTTGTATCCTAATCCTACCACACACACACACACACTAGGGGTGAGCATATAAAAACCGATAACTGAAAAAACCAAAACCGAACCGATAACCGAACCGAAAATAACCAAAACCGAATTAATCGATCGGTTACGGTTAACATATGGCCAAAACCAAACCATTCGGTTACGGTTACGGTTTTTCCCCTCTTCCGTAACCGAAATAACCGAAACCGAACCGATAGTTATATACTTAATTATGTTTCATACATATATCCATATATTTGGAATATATTTTCATGTATTTTCGGTATATTTCATGTATCTTTCATGTATATCTATGTATTTGAAATATATTTTTTTATGTAATTCATGTATTTTTCATGTATGTCCATATATTTGAAGAATATTTTATTTATTTCATGGGTATTTCATGTATTTTTCTTGCATTTTTATATATATTTGTATTCTTGAAAAATGTTCAAAACACTATACTAACTATTTTAAGTTTATAATTTTGCACAAGTTTTATGTTTGGTTATTAATCGAACATAACCGAAACCAAACCAATAACCGACATATTAACTGAAGTAACCGAACCGACGTAACCGAACGGTTTCGGTTATGGATTTTCCTAAAACCGAACCGAACCGACATTTGCTCACCCCTACACACACCATAAAAACAAGCATTTTACTTACTTTAATTTGAGTTTAGTATTTCTATAAACTTATTAGTTAAAAAATGATGTGTTACGTGATTAACAATGTCCAGGGTTATCAATAACTGAATCGTCAACTAAAAACAAACGATACCAAACCGAAACAAAACCATTCATATATTTGTATATTTTTAGCTTTTATACATTAATTTCATGTATTTAAACCTCTATTTCATGTACTTCCAAGCAAAGATTTTAGCCAAAGTTTAGTTTTGGTTATTAAACAAAATTAATTGAACCGAATTGAAAACCCACAATCTAATCAAATATACCGAACCAATTAACTGATTGGTTAATAAGATTGATTACCGATGACTTCGGTTTCGATTGAGGCTAATAATCGAACTATGCACACCATTCAAAGTGTATCTGTTCACCACGAACACCTTGCTAGCTAGTAATTTATTATATATTCAAAATACCAACCGCCATGAAAGGAAAAAAAGGTAGATAACGAATTTATAATTTTCCTTAGACTGAATTACAAGTTTTGTCCTTTATATTTATACATGATTACAAAGCATGCCCTTTACGTTTAAAATTGATTGGTTATGTACTTTATGTTTCAAAATCGTATATGATTTGTCCTTTGACGCTAATCCGGTTAATTTTTTTTCCGTTAAATCAGATGATGTAGATCATATGTAAGGATGTTATTGTATTTTTCTATTTTAATAATTTCTTTTAATAAAAAACTTAAAAATCCACCTAAATATCTCCACCTCACCCTTTCTCTCCACCTTCATCTCCCTCTCTCACCTTTCTTGCAAAACCCACCACCCTCCAGCTACTCTCACCCACCCTCACCAACACTCTACCTGCCACCACCATCGTACACCTCCACTGATTCGAAATCGAAATCAAACCCCAAAACCCAAAAACCACCACCGCACAAAAACCCACCTGCTCCAAAAACGAACTTCCACCACCACCCAATTCTACATCAACACCTCCCCTTCACTAGATCTAAACCCCTTAACCCTTTATATTTCTCACGCTTATCTCTCTATAACTCTCTATCTATCTACCTGATCTAGAATACCACCACCAATACAGACATCCCCCACCATCACTAGCCACGAGCCACATCGCCCGCCACCACGAGCCACCTCTACGTCAACATCACCCAGTATGGGGTCTGTTTTTTATAACTACGATCTTGTGTTCGTTTTGATTTTAAAGTTTGAATATGCGTTACTGATGTGTTGAATGGTTGCGAGAAGAATGGTGGTTGGTGGTTTCTTGATTGACGATGGTTGTCTCTGATCAACGGTGGTGGTTTTCAAATGGTGGAGGCAAGGATTATGAGATAGATAGGTCAGAGAGATAACAAAGAGTTATGGAGTCTTTTACTTTGATATGTGTTTTCTAGTTTTTTTTTTATTTAACAAAGGTATTTTAGTCAATTCACAAAGATACCCCATCTGCCGTAAAACCTGCATGGATAAATACGGGGAGCATGCAATTCATTGCAAGGAGCTCCCTGGTTTCAAATATCGGCATGACTGGGGGAGGGATGTTTTGTGGGATATCTTGGGAAGAGTTGGGATCTTTGCAAAAAAGGAGGCCCCTGTAAACTTCCTCACAGACCCCACGGAAGGGAGATCCACCCTGCGACCAGCATACCTGCTTGTCTTTGGTTGGGAGAGAGGGAAACATGCCTGTGTGGACCTCACCGGGGTATCTCCGCTGGTTGGGTTACGGGAAACAGGGTTCATAGCTGGGCAAGCATCAAGAAAGGCGGAATCAAAGAAAGTAGATAAACATGCTAAAGCTTGTGCAGATAACCAACATGTCTTTATCCCTCTGGCTTTCGACACCTTTGGCTCCCTGGCGCCAGAAGCTATTCGTTTCTTGACCAGGGTCCAACGGGTTGTCCACAACAATGTTTCATCCCCAGGGGGCAAGGTTTTGTCTTTAGTAGACTAGGGTTTGCAATTCAAAAAGGGGTGGCGGCGCAGCTTGTTGCCCGTCTACCTGCTATCATGATGTAACTTTCGTACAAAGATAAGGATTTTTTTAACGGAAAACATTAAATGAGTTAGCGTCAAAGGACAAAACGTGTACGATTTTGAAACATAAAGTACATAACCAATCAATTTTAAATGTAAAGGGTAGACTTTGTAATCATGTATAAAGCTAAATAACAAAACTTGTAATTCAGTCTTTTCCTTATGAAAAATTTGCTTTCACTTTGTGCCAAACATACTGAGGGTGGGCTACATTCTTAATGCTAATGTAAAAAAAAGTCTTTTAGTAGCAATTCCTAGATTCATATATGCACTTTATGAAATTTGAATAACTAAACTTCTGCTTGTGATTTATCATTTATGGAGTACACAACTTATTATTAGTATATCCCTTAATTGTAGAAAATACTTGGAGCGTTGTGTATATGCTATAACACCTACATATAATCTTTTACAAAGTTTGAGCATCTTCTTACTGATTTTCAAACTTAAATCACCAAATTTAAAACTATGAAGACATTAGTTGTTATTTGGAATCGACCTTTTTTTTTATCATACAAGTTATTTTTTAATGTGAATAACAAATTTACTTATTTAGAAGATATTTAAGAATGGTTGAGCACGAAGATACCCACCTAAATTTAGACGATAATGCGATCATGCTTAGAAGTATATATGTAGTTTTTAACAAAAAAGTCATGTTTAAACTTTAAATGTAAGAACATTAACTTTTTTCTTTATCAAAAGAAGATATAAAATGAATATTTTCAAAGCTCCTAAAAAGTTGTTAGTATTTTAAAATGTTATGCGTCCTAATTTTAGGATAAACTTAAAGATTCATCTTTATATTTCATGATTGCCAAATTACTTGAAGATATATCATGTGTGAACATGTCAAGGAGATGCTACAACATGTAGATAATAACATTATATATTTATGTGATTTGTGATAATGCACAAATATTTATCTTTAGAAGTATAAATAACTTTAGAAGTCGCTCGTAACCTTTTCTCTAATCATGATTCGCAAATGGCTAGACATTATTTGATTGGGGTCAAGGGCAAGGAAGACATTGCAAAGTAGGGTCTTACCCATTTCGGAATCTTTATAAAAACTAGTTAAAACAAAAGGGAAGAAACAATGTTTTAGTTACATTATTTACGTGTAATTATGTGTTTCTTGATTTCTTATCGAGTGGCATCTATCAATTGTCGATATGGGCCTTGATCAGGATAGCACCTTGGATCTTTATGTTTTAGAAAAGAAAAGAAAAACAATTTTAAGAAAATATATCGTCAACTACAAATATAAAAATATAACGTCTCGATTTTTTTCGAGACGTTTTAATGAATATTCTTAGACGAGCAGGGATCTCGGCAAAGAAAGAGACCCCAGTTAACTTTCTTACAGACCCGGCAGAAGGGAGGTCCACTTTACGTATGACTGACTTGCTAGTGTTTGGTTGGGAAGGTGAGAAACATGCATGCGAACCTTACGGGTGTGTCACCTTTAGCGGGATTCAGGGAGAGGGGGTTCGTGGTTGGGTAAGCGGTCTTTAGAGCAAACTCGAACAAGGTGGCAAAGCACGCTAAAGCGTGCAAAGATAACCAAAATGCTTTTGTCTCTTTGGCTTTTGACATCTTTGGTTCATTGGCACCGGAGATGATCAGGTTCCTAACGAGAGTCCAGCGGGTGGTCCATAGCACTTCTCGACTCCCCAAGGGCGATGATTTGTTTTCACTATATTAGGGTTCTCTATCCAGAAAGGGTTGGCGACGCAGTTTGTTGCACGCCTACCTACTATCTTTATGTAATTTACCTCTTTTATTAAGTGAAAAAAATTACTATGTAAGAGCATTCACAACCCACCCACCAAATTTTGTGAGGGGTTCCCTAAAATTATATGGGGTGAGTGTGATTGATTGTGAGTGGAGGAGAGAGAAAATATTTGGTGAAAACACTGTTCACCCTTATATTTAAAAAGTTACTGTTCACTCATATATATATATATATATATATATATATATATTAATATTTTTATAAGTGCTTGTGAGTGAGTAGAGAGAAAATATAATGATAAAAGTATGAAAAAATATTATTATTTTAATTAGGGGAGAGAAGATTTAAGGGTGAAGTAGTGATTTTTAATGTAATTTGATGGAGGAAATTTAATAAATGGGTTGTGAATGCTCTAATAAATAATTTCTTTCAAGAAAATAAAAAGATGATTACGATATATGTGGGGTGCATGACATAGGGGTAAGCTTCAACGAGTTCAACATAGTCTGCGGAAATTTATATACACCACCAATTCAACATACGACCATAGAAAAAAAATTAGTATGTGAATATATTTTGATACGAACCAAACTGTTTTTATAGAGCGGTCTTTTTGACCTGAACTCATTTTGCCCATAACCCATGTTAACCTGAGTCTGTTTTAACCATCACCGAGTCCACACGACCCGCTCAGTTTACCACGCTTAATTGTGATATTTATATTCATGAAAACTTGACATTAAAACCCATGATCATCCGTGTGTTTAAAAAGGTATGATAGACGACTCCATCTTACATTTGTTCTTTATTTATTGATCACTCTGTTTAAAGATGCACAAATCAGTTTTTTTTTTTTTAATTTATTGGAATCGGTTTTAGATATGGAACTGGGTTCGTTTTTTTTCAAGGAAAAAAAGAACTAGGCATGACCATAACCGGTTCGGGTTCATGCCTGGGTATTGGCAAAAAAACCCTTCCTATAGACCCAGGTACGAATACTGTATAGGACCGAGTATTCAACAACCGAGTTTAAAACCATGTTAAAAAAAAGTGTTTATTATTACTTTTTTAATTAAAGGTTTACATTTTACATTGTAGAAACCATTTGTATAAATTCCAAATACATAGATTCATTTGAGTACAAATTGTTTATTTTATAATATGTATTTTTTTTGTAATTTGCAAATCTATGAAACTGTAAAGTAAAACATACTTTAGATATTCGTGTTTTATTTATTTTTAAAATTGAAGAAACTACAAAATATAAATGCAATAAATTACAATAATCCGCGTTTTTTTTTTGTCTATTGTCAGGTACGCGTCTCTGATACTGGTTTTAAGTTCAAATTCAGGTATGAAAAACCCGGATCCAGGTATTTTGAACGGGTGTGGGTCGATACCCGGTTATTTGGCCCATCTCTAACTGTTTTTGGTGTATAATTTTAACAAACAATGGGCTTCTTGTGGCCTTAAATATCTTATGCGCAAGTAGAGGTGCACAAAAAAATTGGTTTGAGGAACCGAACCGGTCTGGAACTGGTATTTACCAAACCGGTTCCAGTTCCATAAAGGAATCGGTGGTCCCCATCGATCCCGTATTTTTCTTATCGAACCCGACCCATACCGGTTTTAAATCAAACCGGTCGCAAACCGGTTTGGAAAAGAAAACGGTTTCAAACCGGTATTTTTTATTAAAGAAATTGAAATTTTATATAAAAAATTAGATATAACAAAATTATACAAAAAAGTTTTACACATACACATATATACCCACCCATACACCTTAAAAATTAAGAATCAATAAAATTCGAACTTTACGTAAAAAAAATAATTTTGTGTTGCGTTTTCTTTAAAAAAAAAAGTGTGTGCATTAATCGGTTCATGAACCGAAACTGAAACCGAATCGAACTATCTCCTAAACCGGCCTTTCAAATCGACGAAACCGGGGAAAAACTGAATCGAAACTGAACCGAAACCGATTCAAAATAGAACCGGCCCAAACACAAACCCGTTTGGAACCAAACCGGTTCGGTTCCTAAAAAAACCTGAAATGTGAACCTCTAAGCGTAAGTGGGCAACTATCTCAGTTCTGAAGTCTCAAGGCTCAACTACACGCTACAGCGGCCTTTTACGTCGGCCCAATTAAACATTTGGGCCAAGTTATATTATTCCAAATTTCCAATACATTCATTCCTTTCCTTTGTCAAGGAAATTTTTTTTTTTAGAGAAGATTGATAAAAGGTTGTGGATTTCCAAAGGAGTGCATAGGTCTATCTTAGCTTTGTTTGTAGAACACTATATTTTCCCTCGGCGTATAGATTTAAGGAGAGCGTATAGTATTAGAAGTGATACAACCATTTTTTTGTTATAGTTAGTTTTTTTTTTTTGGACAACTCTCATTGTGTTTGGCCACCGCACTTTTCAAATTGGAGAGCTCTGTTGCCCCACTTTGGCCAGTCTTAACCGGGCCCACTTTGGTTTCAAAGTTTGGCTTGGACGTTCTCCCTGAAAAACATACTGCCGGCTACTACCTGACAGTCGTTGTGCCGCCACAAGAGCATGACTCTCTGGCATAACACATGGCGGAACGAATGTTGGATAGTTTAGTGTAACTAGAATGACTGTTTGACCAATATCTTCATAATAAGATATCATATAATATGATGGTGCGGAGTGCACACCTATTTGAATTTGTTACGAGCTGCCCCTAAGGGACGGGGGTCCGGGGGCAGCGCCTCTAGGAGCAGGGTCCAAAAGATGACAGCCCCTGGCGAGGTCCAAGGGGCAGAGCCCTGCCAGGTCAACTTGGAAAAATTGTAATTCCATTAAAATTGCTATGGTAAAAATGTCTAGAAAATTAATTTTCAAAAATAGAGGGACTAAATTTGGCAATTTAAAACCCTTGGAGATAACTGCCTAAAAGGCAGTTAATGAGCAGAATTCATTACGAATGTCATAATGTTGGTCAAAAATCTCTCTGGTTCTTCTCTCAATCAAATCAAACAGAAAATTCTCAATATCTGATTGTATCCGATTGAATATTTCGATTGAACCGTCGAATTGATTCAATCTGACAACGATTACGTGCCTTCAGAGATCTCAATTATCCAGTTGTTTGTTCGTTATTACTGATTTTCCCCAACAACGGAAACTCGGTTGGGCTCGGGTTTTGCCAAGACACAAGTGAAGAACGAACTTGAGTCTCCACTGGAGAACCCAAGCCTTCCTATCAGTATACCACATGTGAGGATTAGACCACAAATGGGGATTTGTTATAGTTAGTAATTCTAGTAATTTTAGCTTTATTTTACTTAGCCACATTATATGATATTTGTTATTTGTATTGGTATTACTTTGTACACAAAAAAGTAAAAAAAAAAAAAAAAAGGACTCTTCAGGCTTAGGGTCTTAGCAGGCAGTGGCGAATATTGACTCAAAACTTCGGGGGTCGGAAGTCACTAGTTTCGGGGGATCGAAACCTTATATACCAAAAAAATTCTTTACGAATACTATATAATCGGAACTTCTGAGCGAAAACTCGGGGGGTCGGCCGCCCCTCCCCGCCCCTTAAAAAATTGCCCATGTTAGCGGCTAGCGAGAGTAACCTCTCTATATCTTATGCAATGGTTTCTCATCCCACCCCCAAGACCATACTTCTTATAAGTAAGATTATACTATTTGATCGCTTCTATTTCTAATATGTTATATCAATGTACTTGGACCACCAATCTCATTATTATAGATTCAAGACAAACGCATGACTAATTTGAACAAATCCAAAGACCAATACACACCTTGAAATGGTTAGCTAAATTAATCATTAAAGTGGGCACACCAGCACTATTTGTTTTTTATTATGGTTAGTGGCTAGCAAATATAGTGTCAATGCGTTGGTTTCGAGCAGTGGACCTCGCGACAATGGTGACCAATATGTGGTAATGCGGTGGTATCGGCAATGGTAGAGGTGCAGTGGCGAAGCTTGACCCGAAGGTTCGGGGGGTCGGAAGTCACTAGTTTCGGGGGGTCGAAACCCTATATTTCCAAATTTTCTATACGAATACTATATAATCAAAACTTCTGCGCGAAAATTCGGGAGGGGGGGGGGGCGGACGCCCCCTCCCGCCCCAACTAAGCATCGCCCCTGTAGAGGTGGAAGCGGCGGTACGTTATATTTTTTGGGTACGTGCAAATCATGTGAGGTGACTTAAACAACGCAAGAACGACTAGATCCGTAATGAAAACGCACCACAAGTCTAATTATTGAAAAATAAGGACCAAATCCATAACTTGGGTAAGGTTTTAACTCTTAATCATCACATTCATGTACAGGGGACTATTAACCAGGCTTGAAACAACCACAAACTGACAAAAGAATAAACGCAATAAACTATAATAAAGGAAACATTTTTATGACGAATAAACGGACACCTACCTAGCAAGGTTTTAATCAACACATGCATGTACAAGGAAACAAGTGCAATAACTTCTGAATTCCAAACCTTATACTGTAATAAATGTTTTGTTAGAAACACCAACCTCCTCATGACATGTTCACCATTTGGTTGACCTGCATTTGGCCGCCGCTTTTCCACCATCGTTTAAGTGAGGCTTAAACGTCCTTATAACCTCTTCATACGTTGGCCTTTTGTAATCCACCGCCTATTTGTCATTATACACGTCACGTAAACATCTCAGTGCAAGTTCATAAAAATGAAACTAATATAAAACATAAAGAAAACTAGCAAAGGGAGATTAAGAAACAGATTGGTTTAAAAAGCGTGTCTCGAGGCAATTGGAAAAGCGCCTCAGGGCCTTGAGGCGGTGCTTCATGTACATGTGGGTCAAAACTTGTCAGAAAAAATAGTCCAGAGGATCTGATATGTAAAAAATGACCAAAAGGATGAAGAGATTTGAGGGGTGTAATAAAAATAGACGAGAGATACGCAACTATAGGTTGTATATAGAGCAATGCCTCGCACACGTGAAGCTCTCGCGGAACCTGAACGACCCAGAGCTTAGTGCGCTTTTATAAAATCAAGAAGAGAAGGCTAACCTGTTCAATGACTTCTTCAGGGCTTGCCCATTTCCACTCTGAGAATTCTGGGTCAGCTTCACCACTTGCCAAATTGATTTCGCTTTCATCTTTCGTCAGTCTCATGAGAAACCTAGTAACCGTTGATTAAAAAAATGTTTAAACTTGGTAACAAAGGTTTTAGTTAAGGTCATTAGTAAAATTTTTACTATAGGCTCACGGGTACGGAAGATATCCATGATGTTTTATACTCCTTACCATTTCTGTGCTTGGCCGTGCCATTCACCCCCTCCCCATAGACGATTCACTTTAGCTTTAACAGCGGGTGGGAAGTCATAAGTCAGCCATTTTGGGACCTATGCATGCAAAAACCACACAAAGGTTTGTAACTTTGTATATTTTTGTATGTCACGCAGCGAAAATAAATTACAAGGGTCGCTAGAGCCCATTATGCTTAGATATGAAGCAGTGGCGGATCTAGAAATTAATTTCAGTAGTAACGTTTTTCATTTTTTTTCATTTTAGTAGTAACGTTTTCCAAATATCGTAAAAAAACAAATTTCCCACTACGCGCGCGAAGTTGAGTAGCAACAGACGCGCCACCTAGCTTCAAGCTAGGTCTGCCCCTGATATGGGGCAAGAAGAGCTGTACAATTTTATACATATAAAACTTTGAGTTTGTCATGTGAATTTATGTATTGTTCAAGAAAAGAATCACTAGATCAAACCTTGGGCAGAGCAACACAACTTTGAGTTTTTATGCTATTAATTTATTAAAATCTTACTCAATGATGCACATGACAAATAGTCAAATACTATATATGAGATCAAAACATACAGAACTATGAATATATTATACTGAAATTGATGAGAGTAACATGAGGCACGCCTAATGTATTATAGTCTTGAAACTAACCTCTGCAACTAATTCAGCAGAAACCACTCCGGTTTCTTCTCGAAGCTCCCTAATAGCAGCAGAAAGTGGCTCTTCTCCCTCTTCAATTCCCCCCTAATAACGGAACTTCGAAATTAATACACACAATTTATCTAAAAATGAAATTATGATGCAAATTGACAGAAAGCAGGGGTGGAGCTGCTTATAGATTATTGCGTTTTGATAGCCTAAAAAACTGATTATCTGCGTTTTCAAAACGCAATCCAAACACTAAAAACTAATTATCTGCGTTTTCAAAACGCAATAATCTAAAAATCAGATTCAAAACGCAATCCCAAACACCCTCTAAGAGGTTGTTTGGGATCGCTTTTTGAAAACTGATTATGCGTTTTGCTGCAGTAGGGGTGGAGCTGCTTTTAGATTATTGCGTTTTGTTAACCTAAAAATCCATTTCAAAACTCAACTCCAAACACTAAAAACTGATTATTTGCGTTTTCAAAACGCAAATAATCTAAAAATCCATTTCAAAACTCAACCCCAAGGCCCAAACACCCTCTAATAAACAAAGGCTACTAAAAAGATCAAAGACATCCAAGAGTATCTTCCAGCATTTTGGAAAAACAATCTTTTTTTTTTGTTCATAAACCTTCTTATTATATTAAACGGGCACCAAGTTGCGCTGCTACCCCCTTTTGAATCGCAAAACCTATCATAAACACGAATCTTTGGTTCCTCAGGTCGAGGAATTGCTGTGAACGACTTGTTGCAGCCGATCCAGGATATGCTAAATCATATTTTCACATTTATGTTTGTTATTTTCTTTATTTACCTGAGGCATTTGCCATGCTCCTGGTACATTTAATCTGGAAGCAACAAACACCTGCAGGCAATTATTTACAAAATTAATAAACCACAAAAGCGGATCAAAATCGAATAAAAGGTGAAATAACAGACTCACAATCTAGAAGTAAAATATTAATTCATAAACTTTACAGTTGACACAATTATACTTTGATTGCATTCAACAATATTCACATCTACAGATCATACAGTCAACAGGTTTTATCTGGCCAGTATCCAACTAAACTCAAATTATTATTAAAAATCTGAGAGCAAATTAAATATTAAAATCCATGTAGACATACAGAATATCCAAATAAATAACAATTTTATCCAGATCCAATACAAAACCTCAATGGCCTTCCACATGCTTATAACAGTTTTATTATACAAAAGCTAAATAAACAAATAGATTGATTGATAAGACTTGTAAACCAATCATAGTTCCAACTTCAATGAGAAGACTCATCTTAATTCTATTTAAATAAAATTATCAACGCATCAAACACCTTACATATGCATATTTAACTAATAACACAAATTATAGTATTAAACAGCAAATTATAATCATGAAATTTAATCAATCAGAAACGTATATCAACTTCCAAAACTGAAAGATCACACGAATTTTGCTTCAATTGGAATTTAAATTAGCCGGAATTAATCTCAACTAAAGAAATGTCTACAGACAGTCTCAACTTCTATTACTGTACTTTAGTGATCTCATACTAACTAAAACTTAACCAGGTGTGTAGTTAGTTAGTATGAGATCGCTGAAGGAAAATATATTTAAAGTTGAGACTGTCTGCGTTAACTTTGATCTATTGGTCAAAGTAAATTTCGGACAGTCTCAACTTTAAATATATTTTGTTTCAGCGATCTCATACTAACTAAAACTTAACCAGGTGTGTAGGCAGTTAGTTATTTAGTTAGTATGAGATCGCTGGAAGAAAATATGTTTAAAGTTGAGACTGTCTGTATTAACTTTGATCTATTGGTCAAAGTTAATTCGTTCGGACGGTCTCAACTTTAAATATATTTTTCTTTAGCGATCTCATACTAACTTAATTAAGACTATCCAAATTAACTTTGACCGATAGATAAAAGTTGATTAAAGTTTGAATTATTAAAATCCAATACGACGACAGTTATATAAAATTGAAGAGAAATAAAATGAAATGAAAGGAATGATACCAGACTATCGGAATTGATGAGGCAAACGCCGACGTTAGGGCGGTAACCGGAAGGGAGATCGTCCATGGAGTTAGTTTGTTGAATTTGTTTTAGAGAGAGAGTAAATATATATATATATATAGAGAGAGAGAGAGAGATTGTGCAGAAAGTCAATGAGATGTCAGTAAATAAGGGGGCGTGTGGATGTGAATGAATGAATATATATATATATGTGTATATATATACAAACTCAAAAAGAGAAACACTGAGAGAGAGAGAGAGAGAGATTTAGACGCTTATCGTGCGCACCCCCGTTGAAATATACCTTTGATAAAGAAAGAAAGAGAGAGAGAGAGAGAGAATCTGATGCTTGCTGCCCCACATTCTCTTATCATGAACCCGCCGTCTAACGCACTTGAAGCAATAGTTTAACATAACACGATCAACGTGTAATTATTATTGTCTAATACTTGTAACCCAGTTAGTTGAGTGTCTAAAGTTTTCTATGGGAGGCTTGGGTTCAATTCCCACTAGCTATATTTGGAGGACATTGGTGGAGGGGAAATGAGGGATGACCCGGCCATTGGCTTGGGTTCGAGTCCTGATCCTGACCGGTTTTACCGACTATTTCACCGTCGTGCTTTCGGACGGGTGAGTGGTCGGGTTTTCCCGGAAATTGGTGGCAATTGGTGGCCCGGGTACTCTCGAGTACCTGATTCGCCAAAAGGGTGCCCGAGAATGCTCGGAATTGATTCGTTGGCCGTTCAAAAAAAAGGTGTAATTATTATTAATTTTTTATTTATTTTGAGAATAAAAATGATGATTTGGAATGTAGAAATTGATATGGCTTTTGCTTTTGCTTTTGAAAGCCCGTGTGGTGCACTCGGTTGATTGGATAAATCAGTTTAGTCTTTCTTGATCTTATCATAAGAGCGACAATAGCTCTCGAACGGTTGTATTTTCGTTGGACATAAATGACTAGATAGATACGTGCACTCAGCACTTTACAATCCGCCGAGGCCGTCCTGGACGAAGTCACGAACTATCCAATGAACCAAATATTCAAGAACAAACCCTACGCAACTAGAAAATGACTTCTTTTGCTATAAAAATTTCTGACAATTTTCTCACAGATTTCTGACAAATTTGGTTGTCGAAAACCTGACAATTTTCTAGTAGTGCTATGAAAACAACCTTCAAATATTTGGCACATGACAATAAACTATATAAAGTTTTTTTTTTTTGTTTTTTTTTTTTTTACAAAAAACATTGTAGCTTTCATTAAAGCAGAATATTTTAAAATTAAATGTGTTTCCTGTATGATATCGTGATCATGTTTTTTTTACCTTTTATATATTTTTTTATGCGGAAAGTGGATATGGTGTTGTTGCATATGTAACCTTACATGTGCAATCAATTAAAACTATATAGTTTTGATAAATTTCAATTAAAAATATTAACCTTGATTGTTTCGAAAACAATATATGAAGAAGTAGGATTGAAGATTTTGCTCGTTTGTAAACAAAAAAAAAAAGATCAAGAGAAGAAATGTAAGAAGCATGGAATAGTGAGGCTATGGGCTAAGACTACTCATAAGGATTGGGTCGAGTAGTCTCCATTATCATTTTGATAAATGAAAACTAGCTTTTCGTTTGGATATATACTCAGGTAATCATGGAAACTAATTTGTGAAAATGATTTTTGATTAAAATTTACCAAAACTATGTAGTTTTGATTGGTTACGCATGTAAGGTTACATGTGCAACAGCACCATATTCACTTTCCCCTTTTTTATATGTATGTAACTGTTTATATGTATGTAACTGTTTTGCCTATTTAAGTGATGAAGGGTTCAAATCTCATGTTTATATGTATATGTATGTAACTGTTTTGCCTATTTAAGTGGCTTTGCGGTGTGTTTTTTGGTTGGTTGAATGAAGTTCAATTTAAAAGAAAAGGTTTCTAGAAAATAAACTAATTATTTTATATTATATTTAATTTCTGAAAAAAGTTGAGTAGATAAAACTAAAGAAGGTTATATATACTTTTAACTACGTTAAAAGATTAATGTAATTTTACTTTAACTATTAATAATTGAACTTTTTAGATGAAGTAACCGTAGTTTATGAAATTAATCTCCTTAGTTTCATTTATGTTTTATAAAATCATCCGTAACGGTTAAGGCCCTAAAAAGACACATTTCGTTACATCATCGTCACAACGTTGATTCAGTGTAATTTATGTAAGATAGAGATTGCACTAAAAAGATTGGAGGTCTATGATAAGTATGATGAAGAAGACAACATGGTATAAAAATTGAGAGTTGGTGGCGTACGTTAGCGTGATGCATAATGAGGTAAAATGGGTTGGGGGAAAGTGGGAAGAGGACAAAAGGTAGTGGGGCTAAGAAATAGGGTTGACTTTCAGTCATTAAAGTGGGAGGACCTGTTTATATTATTTTCTTTTTATCATTTTCAATAGTACTATAATATATCTGTGGTTGCAATTGTTGCTCTTTTATTATTATCCATTTTCAATAGTACTATAAGGCTGAGGGGTGTGAGAGCGGTAGGGGGGATCGGTGGGTGAGGTGGAGCTGCTTGCCGACAGGGAACACCGCCTCCCCCGATGTGAGCTCGGCAAAAACGGGGATATTCCACCGATGGTACCGATCTGTTTTTTATTATTAAAATATTGTGTGTGTGTGGTACCGATCTGCTTGCCGACGGGGAACACCACCCCCCTTGATGGGGGAAGAAGAGGAAGAAGATGAGGGGGTCGGTGACCACACCCTATAGCCTAATATATGAGGTAAAATATATTGAAATCTAATACATGACGTTTTCTTGTTATTACGTGTAAATCTGTTAAAGTTGGAGTTTATATTTTACGTTTCCCTAATGTTTTTAAATGATAACTACAAAAAAGTTTATTTATTTTTGCTATTATTATGTATTTTTTAGTTGTGTTTATAGTTTTAGTTAAGTGTCAAATTTCATAGTATGATAAAGTATAAGATCCGCGAGCAATGTAAGTACTAAGACTTGATACATGAATGCAATTCGCATAGCATTTAATATGGTCTTATGGATCATATTTTAAACTACAATCGGATAAGGTTTCATAGCTTCCATCAATCATACGTTACCGATTCACTTATACCAGAGCCGGTCCCAAGTTTTTGAAGGCTCTAAACGAACGTGAAAATCAAGTCCCTTTGAATTGGTATAAAAAATCGCAAATATCAAAATGCCAAATTGATTTTTTTGTTACTCAATCGTAAATCGCACCACATATATAGATTAGAATTACAAAAAAAAAAATAGTATTTACATAGATAATTCTTGTTTCGCTTGATAATGAGACATTGAGCAACAATTAGCGCTGATTGATTACCCTTAATTTTGCTCATAATTTCTCTGCCAATTGTTTACCGTGCTGGTTGCAATTAGCGAGGTTGCAAGTAAGAGGATATGAGCTAAGGATGTTTTTAAGTAAACAGGATCTGGCCATTAGTTCTTCAAGTTTTGGGTTTGGACATTTTACCTGTTTGGTTTTTGATGTCTCTAGTTATTAGTTTGTTAATTTAGTCTAAATACATACGTAATACATGAAGAAAGTAGTAAATAAAAAAAATGGAGGCCCTTATTTTTTGGGGGCCCTAAGCTTTTACCTAGCTTGCTAAGCCTATCGGGACGGCCCTCACTTATACTCCAAAATAGAAACGTTTCTTATGAAATATATGGATGTAATGAAAATCCCATGACAAAAATATATATAATGATAGGTTCTAAAAAAGAATAAAAATATAAAAAGACAAATTGTTCCAAATGCATATATAAATCCCAAATGCATGATATCACGCATTTTTTATTGGTATTAAATATTGCTTTCTCCCCAAATCTTCATAATGCTCCTTGGAGAATATTTAGATTTTAAATGAACAAGTGGCGTAGTTATTTTCAAAAGGTAGACGAATTTAAGTTTTCTATATTGTTTTACATTGTATTTGACCAATCCAATTGTATAAACTATAAACGTATTTTAAGATTTCTATCTTATATTAAAAATCATATGATGATTAAGTTTACATGATAGTTATCTCAACTCTGAACTTAGCACACAATTGTTCAAATGTTAGGGTAAGGATTTGTTTTCAAAATTAGAACTTTTAAAAGAAATTATTCACAGAGAAAAAAAAATGCAACTAGTGATACAATTAATAAAAGAGTCTCATGTTTTTCTTCCTATACAAATTAATATCAAATATTAATCATCTCCATAGAGGTGTACCTTAACGCCAAGAGTGTTAACTATGATGTAACGTTTTAACTTGTATTGTACGCCACTCCTTTCTCATGTTAAGACGCGTTAAAGTGACCATAAGTTAACATGTTAACAAGAATTAAAAGAGATAAATTTAGGGATGAGATAGAGTTAAGGGACGTTTAACCATTTGCTTGGAATAAGATAGTGTGAAAGGGGAATAAGTGGAGGATGTGACTTCTAGATACAGTAAATAATGATGAAAATTAGTTATTTGAATTCATATATTTAAAATTCATATGAAATCTACAAATATAATCATATTTTCCAAGATGATTCACCTTTAATTAGGGAAATTGAATAAAAAAATTGAGGTATTACACAAGTGTGACCGAGTTATTTCCGAGTTTGGCTTATTCTCCCTAATTGTATAAAATTTGACTGAGTTGTTGATTCTTGTTGATTCCTCCCAATTCTACCACTCATACCCGAGTTTAACATATTCTGATTCCTGGTTACCAAGTTAGTGAAAATTGCCAAGGTAGAGCCCTGATTCCTGATTCCAAGGCCGAGTTTTACAACCTTGAGTCAAAATAAAAAAAGTCAACGATTAGTTTAAGGTTTGGAAAGATATTAAACAAGTGGTTAAAGTACAGGGATCATTTTTGTCAAAAATAAAGTTGGTTTGTTAGAAGTCGTTACTCAGTAGATTAGGTCAATGAAAGGAGGGAACATCTAGTTTTGATTGGGGCTTTTTACTTCAATTCATTGTTTTACAATTCAATTGTTTCTTTAGTTGTAATCGTTGATTAGCTCATCAATAGTGAAAATCGTTGGCTATAATCGTTGGCCAGTACTGCACTCAGGCTGCATTGACTACCACACGGGAATAAAAAAATTTGCCTGTGAAATTAGTTGAAATTGGTCAGATGTAAATCTACAAACCTGTATGAACATAAAGTGAAAGGAAGCCCGACAACAAAGGAAAGCTCGATCTGAGTCAAAAAGAATGTTGACTATTGAAATTGATACTTTAATAGAAGGAGAATCAAGCACGGATGTGAGTGACAATGACAACTCAACATATGAATCTAAACGTGATCAATTACTTCAAGTTGCTAGACAGATATGCTGTGATACAGATGAAGTAAACTTGGATGATGCCTCGTACCTGATTTGGTGGAAAAGGTTGCGGTTCCTATATTACATCACGAGCTGGCTCAATGTTGGGATATGCTTAGTACAAAGGAGGCTAAATATGTTGCATCCGCTACAAATTTGGTTTTTACGTATGTCCCCCTTTCTAGCAAAGCTGGAAGTGAACTGGTTTCTGTTCTTCATGACCGCCTTTCTGAAGCCGTTTCTCATCTCATGGTAAAGAATTTATTCTTTATATTAGTTATTGTTAACCGTTAACATGTTGATTTATATGCTGACTATATGAAATGTGTACTAAAACAGATTCCAACATGGAACACTTTTGTGTTGAAGTTTGTACCTAATGCAGCTAGATTTGCAGCTTATAGATTTGGTACTTCTGTAAGACTATTGAGGAACATATGTTCATGGAATAATATTCTCTCAACGTCTTTTCTTGAAAAGCTTGCTCTTGATGAACTTTTAAGTACAAAATTTCTTCCTCATCATAGAAGCATTCAATCAAACGTTAACGATGCGATCATAAGGACAGAACGAGTTGTTACATCAATCTCTGGTGTGTGGTCTAGTCCAAAAGTCACTTTTTACAGAAGGTACAAACATACCAGCTTACATATGCATATGTGTATACATAGGGCCTAGGGGTGTAAATGAGCCGAGCCGCTTGTATAGATGTTTAAATTACTAATGAGATAACATAAATAGATTATAGTGTGATTACATTGTTCTTATTAGTGTCTTGATTGTAGGAGCTTTCTTAACCTTTTCTTATAACATATAAATTATCAGAACATTACATGGATTTTCCAAAACTATATTTAAATGTTTGTCCCATTCCCCTTCAGGGACCTTACAATATTAGGTCCCTAACAAAACACTACAATCTAGTAGTTGAAACATACCACATTCATTCCTTCAACATGATACAACTTTCATTGATGAAAATAGTGACGAAACCGCTTCTCCTACTGTCAAGTAAAGATTATTTGGTTGCAAAAGATCGTGGGTCCCGTCCGCTTTTTGCAATTTCTCCATTACTTCTCCAACTGGATTCACCAATGCAAGCTATAAACACATTAAAATTGTTAGAACATGGCTGCTTGAACATGTAAAAGTTAATGGCGTGTATAACAACTTGAGTGCAGTTGAAAGTTTAAGTCTTGACATAATATTGAGGAACCCAAGATACTGATCTATTTTTCTACTAACTGAAAACCGACTTATGTTTTATATACCGTTTTCTGTAAGCATCAATAGAAACGACATTGGTTTCATTCTTTAGATAGAAAGTATGACTATAGATGTATGAGTGTGTAATGGGTTAAAGTTTGTTACCTATTTATATAATGCTAAGCATATACGGAGAACCGCTAAGTATTTAAATCTTGTATAGTACTTACCTCAACACCCTTCTTTTCCAATATCCTTCTGAGTTCTTGGAAAAACATCACTCCGTTTGCGTCAATGGCACTTACAGCTGAAAGTTACCCAAAAACAAGACAATATTTTTAGATAGTAATCTACTTTTTTTTTCTAGTAACACATTTTATGAGTAAACTACATACAATTTGGGTATTTTTGATTTGATTTGACCCGTTACAATCAAGTTATAACCCAATAGGCTCTTGACTTTTTTTTAATTAGGCAACAAATTAAATTTAGGAATTACCAGCAAGATCTAGGATTAGAAATCTGAGATCAGAGTGACTTTTGGTTTCTTCTTCTTCATAATCTTGTATCCACCTCAAAATCCTTCAAGAAACAACCAGAACAATAAATATGAACTCCACTTGGCACAGTCAATCTCGTGTGAATCTAAATAAGGGGTGGAAGCAAGGGGGGGCCAAAGTGTACGTTGACCTTCGGCTCTCAGAAGTTCATTGGGTTTTTTTATTATTATATATAAAATCTTAGATCGTTTTTACAAAAAATGAGTTTGACCCGTAGTTGTAGTCATTAGAGAAAAAGACTTTATTATGACCTCCAACCAAAAAGACGAAAAGTTATAGTTCCACCACAAATTCTAAACGATGTAAATCATATGATAAAATCAGATTAATTACCTTTCATTGAGATAATTGGAGTTGGCAAAACTAATTGGAGCCTGAATGCTTAGAATCAAGAAGCCTGGGACAGAGACAGCATCCTTGTACTGATGTTTGTTTCTAAATATGTTAGTACCAGGTATGTTCCCCAACACCACTGTTTTAGGTCTTGTCATCTGCAACACCATCTTGAATATCGAAATCCCAACCTAAAAATATTATATTCAGATTATAAATTCCACTTCTAATTGCAGCTTTCTGATTATGTTACATTATGAGATCAAACACTTACAGCCAGTGCAAGGCCTTCTTCAACTGATATAAAAATGACACCAAAAAAGGCACTTAGCATAACAACAAAGTCGAATTTATCGACTTTCCATATTTGGTATGCTGCTGGGAGGTCGACCAGACCAACGACTGCTGTGACAATGATTGCGCCTAACACGAGGTTGGGTGTGTACTGAAACAATGGCATTAGGAAAAGAAGTGTGACCATAACCGTCACTGCCATGATTATGTTGGAGACCGCTGTTTTAGATCCAGCGTTGTGATTCACTGCAGACCTTGAAAATGCACCTGCAATGATCGGGTGGTGGTTAGAGTACAAGTAAAGATTCAGGCTGTCAAATAGGAGATAAGACGGTTAGTTTAAGATTTGTTTTGGGTTATGTATAAATTTTATTGGGTCTAAGATGGTAAAATAAAAATCGGAAAATATGAGAACATTTTTAAATCAGCCCGTTCTGACCCGGACATGATATGACCCGTTTTCCAATCCAGCCCGACTGTTTTGCCTGGCTTACCTGTAGTGATGTAGCATGAAGTGGTGGAGCCAACAATATTCATGGCTCCAATGGCTATCATTTCTTTGTTACCATCAACTTGGTAATTCTTCAGGGCAGCGAATGTTCTTCCTACAGCGATTCCTTCCTATGTAAAATGACAAAAGTACCCTTTTCAGAATAATGAGCTGTGATGATTTGTAAACTATGTAGTGATGGTTGCATACTTACAGTTAAGGAAATGATGCCAGTGATGAGACCAGTTTTCAATACTAAACCAATATGACTTCCATGAAAATGCAACATGTTCCATGAAGGTGGGTTCAATCCTTGTTCTAATTTTCCAATCTATGTTTATTTAACACATAAAGTATAGTTAAACTAGAATTTAATTATGATTGATTTAATTTTTAAGTGAATAATTAATAAAACATACCACAGAAATGCCATGATGTTGTGCTTTGAAAACAAAAACAAAGAGGGTTGAAACCACCACTGAAAGCAAAGGTGCTCCTGCTGATACCCAAAACAACTTTGGCTTCTTAATGCTCTGCTCATAATAAAAGAGTTATCAGTTACATGCCATAAAATCTTACTGCTACAAAAATGACCATTTTGCAATTGTTTTAACGGTCGCGTGGACGAGACACTCGTCCGCACATGATTTTGCGATCAAATGTAAAGAAAAATATATCGGTCTCAAAACTAACTTTTCCAAATGATATCTCTAGTTTTGTTTTAAAATTACTTAAATCCTACATCATAGTTTGGTTTTAAAAAAAGGACCATGAAAGCAGCTAGATCAATCAATGAACATATTTGAGGTGCGCAATTCGGGATTTTGGCCCATACTGGTTAGGATTGAAACCGGGTCGGGTTGGATGCTATATAAGTCTTGGCACCCATATATACTTACAATGTGTCTTGTGACAAGCAGGAACACAAGAAAAAAAAATCCCATCAAGATTGTTTGCCATGACCACTGCAACCACAAATTAATATATAGTGTTTAGATAATAATAATAATAATAATAATAACAAAAAAAAAAGAGCTTGATCAATGATGTTAAAATGAATACATGATACTCTAGAGTCAACTTGTTATTTTCTTGATTTTTCTATATTTTTAAATGGTGTTATTATAATTACTCTAGTTAAAATATTATATAAAATAATTTAGTTACCTCTTTAGTGTTGTGAAAAACTGAAGACATAACAGGAACCAAACCCATTTCTTTAGTGAAATGAGTGATCCCAAGAAGAGCTTTCAGTTGCTGAAGTGATACTATGATTGCTGCTCCAGCCATGAATCCAATAAGTGTAGCCTTTGACAAGAAGTCAATTATGAACCCAAGCCTATATACAAGTAAACATCATCACATGCATGTTAATATATTTTGTACATTAGTTGAAAAAAAAAAAGGATTGGTCTCCTATTTGTCATGGCCCATTGAATGTTTTTGTTATGGCCCATAAAATATGACCACCATGTTTTGGGCCAGAGAGGTCAACCCCATTGATTTGACCACCAAGAGACCTATTTTACTACCTAGATCAGATTAACGTATAAAATAAAAGATGCCATTTTTACTTAAAACTTTGCCATTGGACTATATATTTTTTTTTTTTCTAAAAATAAATAATCATCAGATCTATTCAAAACAGTTAAACATAAATTACATCCGATTAGAATCACATATTAGCCCAAAAACAAAGATCTCATGGTTTGAGATTAAAATTGTGCAAATATGTTCTTGGCACTTATATATCCTATCGAAGTACTAAAAACATGCCACTGAGGTTTTGGCCCAGTGGTGTGGGGGTGATGGTGTATAAGGTGTGGTCAGAAGTTCGAATCCCTTCACTGATGATAATGGTGAATATTACGTGAGGATGTAATTAACCGTTAAAAAAGTACTTAAAATATAATTTTATTTGGCACGTATGACGTATCTCATTTGGTTGGTTCCATTCTTGGCAGATGTTGCTAAAAATTTTTAACAAGACGTGACATTATTTGGTTGGTTCTATCTTTAGATATGTAAATTTTGCAAGTGGAAAAAAAAATGATTTTCCCCATGTAATCCTTAGAAAGCATGATTTCCATTTAGACACATGTCAGCTAATAATTGAATAAATTCTATGGAAAATCTTTCCTTTAATGATGGTTATATTATTCAAATGACAATTATGATAAATTGTTAAATTTAAGTGGCCATTTACTTTATTTCTCCTTCACACATATTTCAATAAATTTCAATAGTCCATTATGACAAGTCAAGGTGAATTTAACTTGACCACCAAGACTAACAAAATAAGATTAACATACTTATTTTTAACGGTCAATTGGAATCATTCACGAATCACTGGAGTATCATCGTGTCACCAGTGTTACCACACGATCATATTTCATCATCAATTCAGGAGGAAACTCATAATTATGAGAAAATCCTCTTGTAAGATTCGAACCCAGGACCTTATATAATCCTTAAGGGGCTGTTTGGTAGCCTCTTAATAATCATTCAGAGGCTACCTCTTAATGGTCTGTAACCTCTGAATGGTTAAGAGGTAACCTTGAGTCTGAATGGTTAAGAGACAACCATTAAGAAGTTACCTCATAACTATTCATACTTAAGATTACATCTTAACTATTAATAGACTATGAATCATTCAGATGTAGCCTCTTAATGACTATTCAGAGGCTACCAAACAGCCCCTAAGTCTTATCCCACCACAAAATGCCGTTGGGCTATAATGCCTTTGGCAATAAGATTAACATACTAGATATTATTTCACTATTGTTTTTAAATGGTCAATGAGACAATGACAGTTATTGACTTTATTTGACCGTGAGTAGACTGTTACATTTTTGAGAGAGAGAGAGAGTGGAGTGTGGACCTTAGAAATCCAAGGGAGGCTTGAAAGAGTCCAGCAAAGAAAGTAGAAGTGAAAGCCAATTGAAGATACAAAATAGGGTCTTGGGTTGGTGACACTTCTTGTCTTAGCATTGATCCCATCAATAGCGATGCGATCGACACTGGTCCAACTGCTAGATCTCTTGAGCTCCCTAGCACAGCATACACCAGGGGTGGCACAAAACTTGAATCTACATCATATATCAAAACAATAATAATTATTATCAAATAAACATATGTAAGTATGTATTAATCATTGAAATGTTGTTCACTTATTGTTTTTGCTTAGTGTTTGTGGCTTCAAGCATGCATGTTGGACTTTACTTGTGTATTTACTATTTGTTAATCATCTGGTTTTCGTCGATTGGTTCATCGCAAATAATTTAATGACCATTCTAATGGTAAATGCGAAATGAACATTTGATATACATGAATAAAGTGCAAATGTTCTTGTTGCACTCATTTCACTAGTGAATTTTATTTGTTCATGTAAATTATAGGACTCTTTTTTTTAGCATTTTCACAAATGTTCAAGCATTATTTTTTAAGTACATAGCGAGGATAGGCTTGTTTGCTTAAAGAGAATCATTTCTATGATCAGATAGTCAGATACGCGTCATGAAACGATGAATAATAATCTTGATGATCAAAGAAAAAAAGAAACTTACATAGACCAACAATAGGAGGGAGATTGGCAAGCTTTGCATAGCTTATACCCTGAAAACAAAAGTAAAACCAAAAGGGATTCATATCATAAGTCATAACCCATACAAATACACATAATATATAGTAATATACAAACCGAAACAATTAAAAGACAAAAGATTTACCTGAGGAATGGCTAAACTAGCAATTGTAAGACCAGAAACAATATCAGATTTGAATAGATTAAGGTTGTAATGAGGACCCCATTGAAGTATAGGGAAAATGTACTGAAAGGCAAGAAGCCATTTTTGCTTAGTGGATTGACCTTTAAACTGCCTAAGAGGGTCATCAGGGAAGAAAGTTTCTTTGAGCCTATTACTAATCTTTTGTAAACTACTTCTCTTTGGTGGTGTCTCAACTTTATGTGTTCCCATGGATATCTCTACACATGGATTATGATCATGAGAACCCATCTTGTTCTCTTCAAACTTTCCCTCCATTTTTTTTTTGTTTTATAAAACTAATGAGTTCAAGATAATTAAATAATAGTACACAAGAGGAAGAATAAGTTGATGGAAGCAATATGAGGGGGTGTTTGCCTTTTATAAAGAATCATGGATCAGCTAGTTGGTGTTTGTTATGTCATCTTATGAGACATGTATCCCTACACACATCCATCAACTTTTTTAAATGAAAGAGAGATTTTCTTGATTTTTCTTTATTTTTTTCAAGAAAAGAAAAGGTGGGTATGAAATTGTGTGTGGATGAGAAGGGTAGGGAATTAACTTTTTAGGATTATGGGTAAGTTCAAAAGGACATAAACCAAAAGGGTTTTGGAAGGTTTGATGAGTGGATCAATAATTGAAAAGGGTTTTGGTTCATGTTAAAAGTGGGTATATATATAAAAAACAATATTGGTTTTATTTTATGTGTTTCTTGAATCTTGATTGCTACTTATCCATGAATGGTGCACTACTCTAATTAAGCTAGCTGCGGTCATGACTTCAATGGTGGACAGTTGAACAAAGTTTAATTAAACGCTTATGTTAGAAAAAAAGCTTATCTGATCTCACTGCCATACATATGGTTGGTATGACGGTTCTTGATAATGTTGGATAAATAGATAATTATATGTCGTTTTTTTGCATGGCGATCCTTTGGATTTATAGACACCGCTCCCCGATAATTATATGTAGTTATGTACTTGTTCATGTCATGTTACTTTACTAGTTCACTCCACAAGATCACTTATTTATATCATTTTTTATAACTTAACCCAGGTTTATATATGAATATTTAATTGAGTTGTTTCATATGTAAAAATTGTAAAGGAATAATGGAAATAAATAATCCCAACTATTGACTATTGGCCAATAACAGTCCTAACTACGAAAATTACCAATAGTGGTCTCAACTTTCGACATATTGGAATATAATGGACCCAAACTAACGGCGTTAGTTTGGTGCTGACGTGGCATCCTACGTGGAATCCGACGTGGCATCCTAGGTGGCAAAATGATCCTACGTGGCATCCGATGTGGCATCCTACGTGGCATGCCACGTCAGCACCACACTAACGCCGTTAGTTTGGGTCCATTATATTCCAATATGTCGAAAGTTGGGACCACTATTAGTAATTTTCGTAGTTGGAACTGTTATTGGCCAATAGTCAATAGTTAGGATTATTTATTTCCATTATTCCAATTGTAAACTAAGACAAAAGTATTGTTGGGCTCGACATCTAGACTCGTGTCTTAAATGTGTTCATGGGCGTAGCGGAGAGGGGCGACCGACTCCCCCGAATTTTCGCTCAGAAGTTCTGATTATATAATATTCGTATATAAATTTTTTGGTATATACGGTTTCGACCCCAAAAACTAGTGATTTCCAACCCCCCCCCCCCCCCCCCCCGAAATTTCGGATCAAGCTTCGCCACTGTTGGCTTGTTAGGGTCAGGCTCACTCGCTAAATAAAAGATCATACCACCACAAACCTCTTTAGAAAGATAATCTCCCCACTTTCTTCAAATTTGAACTTAAGAAAGGCTAGGGATGTTAAGAGACAACTCGACCAGACTACAAGACCCGTCCAGGATTTCTTTGTAGGGTAAAGATATTTTTGTGGTCTCTTTATGGTTCCAACCTGTGGAGGGTACGTAAACCTAATATTTATTTGGCAAAAAGTAAAAGGGGATTTTATAGGCAAGTTATGCCTTTTTGAACATATAGGTTGGATATGGCAAGTATCACTACGGGAAGTAGGCAATGATTTGTCTTCTTCTTTTTAAAGGTGGTACATATGGGTGCAAACGAAATACTCGAGCTTAACTCGGTAAAACACTACAAGAATTTAGACAAGTAGGGACAGGTCGCCCTTAAAGATCAATCTCCACCAACTAGCTCCCCAGCCGTCGGATCAACGAGTCACGTTGTATCGTACTTAATAGAACTAGTTTCGGGGGGTAAAAACCTTGTATACCAAAAAATTTCTATACGAATACTATATAATCGGAACTTTTGAGCGAAAATTCAGGGGAGGGGGGGCGGCCGCCCCTCCCCGCCCCTTAAGAGATGCGCCCCTGATGTCAAATACCATTTGTAGAAGAAAGTTCACTTCTATCTAATTTAATCATGATCAATTGACCATAATTACGTGAAACATTTGTTTGAAAATAATTATAAATGAAAATTTTCTTCTACGGTCATAGAATCTGGTGATGTATAGTTTAGATAAGATTAAGCATGTTTAGGTGTATCAATATAACGTAATAATTTCAAAATGTAAATCGTTACCTCACGATTAAAAACACAGTTTTCATTATTGATTTCTCGATTTCTTATAGTATTATCAAGTTTATAAAATTTAACTTTTATAAAGTACCTAATTAGTATAATTTTTTTTATAATAAAACATGTAGCATTATAAATGATCTTTTATTTGTGGCTCAATGGTTGTCAGCTCAAATCTCCTTTGGGAGACTTTGAGTTCGATTCCCATAAGCTTCATTTGGGGGTATTGCCAAGTGATGGTCGAAACTAGCCTACTTGTAGGTGCCAGGTTCGATTCTGATAGCCCCCCGGTTTTCTACTATCGTGCATTTACTCCAGAGAGGCTTGTCTCTTGTGGAGGGTGCAACATCTGTCAAGTGGCAGGTGGCGGGAAATTTTCCGGGTGGAAACCTTAGTGCCCCTTATGCGCAGCCTCGACTCGCTTGTGGGCCGGCCACTCTCGTGTCAGTGTGGGTCCGGTTAAGACAACATAGTCTGACCATTGGAGAGTGGCTAGGGGACTCCCCTTCTGGGGGGTTGTGATGATCTCTGCCACAACATAGAAAATTCGCCTTCCAAAAAAATATGTTTTCTATTTAATGTGTTCCAAAGAATTATAGAATTAAATGTCATGAGTTCTCATAAACATCACTTAACTCTTGACTTCATTTTTATTAAATATAGTGTTTCAAAGATAAAATTACCCTAAAAAAGTAGTTATTATATGCATTAGATGTTGTATCATAAGCAATTAAACTTGCACCTCTTAAAATTTAAGAAGGTCTAGTCAAATGCTTTATAATATAGTATAGATATAGATTAGGGCGACAGTCGCCCCTTTTCGCCCCTAAAGGTCGAAAAATTATAAAAAAAACCGCCTTCTTTCTTCTTCTTTCCCTCTTTTCTTTTTCCCTTATCTCAAAACAACTCTCTGCTCTCTAATCTCTCACCCTCCTCGATCTCTCTCAATCTCTCAATGTCTCCCTCTTTTCTTCTTCTTTTTCATCTTTCTTTCCCTCTTTTCTTCTTTTTCTTTCCCCCACCACCACCGAACCACCCCTCCACGACCCTCCTCTGCTCGCCCTCATATCCCTCTGCTCTTCTCTCCCTCTCCCGTAAGTATTTTTTTATTGAAGTATGTTTAATTTTTTTAATAATAATAATATGAGTTGTAGGAAGCTCCGATCTACCAAACCAGCTGAAGATTCGTCGCTAATACCGGTTAGTAGTCGCCCCTAATCATTATTTTTTATTATGTATGCCTTATATTGTTATAAATAGGTATGTATGTGTGTATTTAGGTATGTATTATATTTTTTTTATTTTTTTTTCTGTTTTTATGTTTTTTCTGTTTTTTTTATGTTTTTTTATATTTTTTATGTTTTTTATATTTTTTCTGTTTTTTTTATTTTTTATTTATATGTATGTATGTATGTATGTATGTATGTATGTATGTATGTATGTATGTATGTATGTATGTATGTATGTATGTATGTATGTATGTATGTATGTATGTATGTATGTATGTATGTATGTATGTATGTATGTATGTATGTATGTATGTATGTATGTATGTATGTATGTATGTATGTATGTATGTATGAGTGTGTGTATGTATATGTATGTATGTATGAGTGTATGAGTGTATGTATGTATGTATGTATGTATGTATGTATGTATGTATGAGTGTATGTTTATTTATATTTATATGTTAATACATATTGAGACTAGTAAGACATGCCCGAAAATGAATCCCCATTTAAAACATAGTAATAATGTGACTAATAATTTTTATTTCTAATTGCAGGATACCATGATTTCGATTTGGTTTGTGGTTGTTTATTTGATAGCCGATATTATCGGCCTTGGCCACAGTGGAGACGGTGCAGGGGCGCCGCCACCACCACCAGGTGGTGATGATTGGTGGCACAACCACGAGGCAGACGGTGGTAAGTCTTACAGTTCTTTACTGTTTACTATTTTTACTTCATTTTCAATTCTAATAATGTGACTAGTTATTTTTAACTCTAATTGAACCCCCCCCCCCCCCCCGCAGGAGAACACGGGGCAAGGCAAAAAAACCTTGCCTTAAGAAAACTAAATGAGAACAAAGGTCGGGCAGACATTACATTTGATGAGGCCGCCACCTGCATGCCTGTAGGCGAGCTTGGTAGCTTGTTCATGCGGGAGGCGTCCATGTATATATGGCGTGAGATCCCATTGGATGTGTAAGGTTGGGATAATGTTTATGAGGTTGATAGAAACAAGTTATTTGAGGTTTTGCGGGTTAGTGATGTGTAAATATATATATTCTATATGTTATTTGTTGATTTTTCTTTCTATCTGACTAGCTTGTTTTATTTAATTATTAGAGCAAGTCCAAGATGGATTTCGAAGCTGTTAATGATGATCTCATTGCCAAAAAACAAGGAGGCATTATGGCGGTTGTCAGAAAACGGTACAACAACCCCAAACACACTGCAAAGACACATTTTAATAATGTGTCGAGCAATGGTGATGGTGTGGAGACAGCAAGGCAACGCCCCCCCCCCCCCCCCCGAGGGTATGAAACCTGAAAACTGGCTTCGAGCTGTTGATCACTTCTGTAGTCTAGAACATAAGAGGAAGTCAGAAATTAACAAAGTCGCCCGCCAAAAACAAGCGAGCACATACGGAGGTGGAACGAGCTCTTTTGCCAGTCACTGACACAAAAAGGTATACACACATATACATAGACGATAATGTTTATTTAACTTATAATTTAACTTTTAATGTTAAATAGAACATGGAACGGTATGAAGCATACCGTATTGGACATACAGGAAGGCAGTGGACGTTTGATACCCCTTAGAATGAAGAGAATTATGTAAGCATTTATTTATAATCTATTATATATATATATATATGTGTGTATATGTATATATGTATATATGTGTAATTCTATTAAATCACTTTTGTGAAATACAACACAGGATAAGGTCACGTTTTGAGTCTGAACGTCAACGGGTCGTCGAAGAAGAAGGAGAAGGAGGAGGAAGCAGCTCCCAACGGTTGGATGGGGTTGGTATATATTTGTATATGTGCGTGTTTTGTTTTCATGTTTTTGCGATTGTTTGTTGGGTTTGAAGTAGGTTAAAACTAATATTATTTGGGGTGTTTGAAGGTTGGTATATTTGAAGAAATGTTGGGCAGCGTCGCGGACATGTTCGCGGGATTGGGACTATGCCCTGTCCGAGAGAAAGCCTTCCGCATCTTACGCCAACGCAACCGCAATTTACACAGGTATGTCTTTGTAGTTTAAATGTTAAGTAAATAGGATATTTAACCCATTTGGTATATATTTGTTGGTAGTTGACCCATTTGGTATAAATTTGCTTAGTAAATAGGATATTTGACCCATTTGGTATATATTTGTAGTTCATTTGTTGATATTTGACCCATTTGGTATAAATATGTTTAGTAAATAGGATATTTGACCAATTTGGTATATATTTGTAGTTCATTTGTTGATAGTTGACCAATTTGGAATAAATATGTTTAGTAAATAGGATATTTAACCCATTTGGTATAAATATGTTTAGTAAATAGGATATTTGACCCATTTGGTATATATTTGTAGTTCATTTGTTGATAGTTGACCAATTTGGTATAAATATGTTTAGTAAATAGGACATTTGACCCATTTGGTATAAATATGTTTAGTAAATAGGATATTTGATCCATTTGGTATATATTTGTAGTTCATTTGTTGATAGTTGACCCATTTGGTATAAATATGTTTAGTAAATAGGATATTTGACCCATTTGGTGTATGTATGTTTGCTAAATGTTAATATTTGACCCGTTTGGTATAAATATGTGTAGTAAATAGAATATTTGACCAATTTGGTATATGTTTGTAGTTATTTGTTGATAGTTGACCCATTTGGTATAAATATATTTGTAGGAGCAATTTAATACCATGATGACGAATCCTGAATTCCAAGCACAAGTGCTCTAAATGTGTAATCAATTTTACCAATCTCAATTCCAATATAAATAAAGGCGGAAGCGGCAATAGTGGCGATCACGACGACGAAGACGAAGACATTTAGGCGTTTTTGGTATGTTTGTTTAGTTTTGTTGGTATGCTTGACTGTAAATATTTGTATGTTTGTTTAGTTTTGTTGGTATGTTTAGACGAATGTTGGTATGTTTATATATACGTAAATGTTGGTATGTTTGGTTAATTAGTTCTGTTAGTATTTCGTTTGATTGTGTGTGTGTGGACAAAGCGGAAAAAAAGACCTTTAGGAGCGACGGGTCTATATCCCCAGATTTGGACTTGTGTTTGGTTAATTAGTTTCTGTTATTCTTATGTCGAATCATTAGTCTATATCCCCGAATTTGGACTTGTGTTTCTTCTCTATTTCCTAAACTCTTAGAAAGAAATGCAAATAACTTTTAACCGCAAGACACCTAGGCAAAATTCTAGTACCCATATGCATTTCACTTCCCACATAAAACAATTTAGTCTTTTTACACAAGCTTAAGCAAGATAAATTGGATGTAGTAGAGTGAAATGTAATCGATACGAAAATCAAACTTTTAAAAAATATAAGAAATTTTTTTTTTATGTCTTGCCCACAAGTAGGGCTGTGCAAAGGGTTAGAACCGACCCGACCTGAACCAACCAAAGCCGTATACCCTTTTATTGTTGAAATCAGGAACCACGAACCAAACCTTAAAAGGTTATGTGGTTCCGGGTCCTAAAGGTTCTGATGGGTCGGGTAAAGGGTCTGGCTGTCCAGAACTTTTTAATGTAATAGGCCTTTAGAATGCTATATATTCTTACTAGCTTTTATCCCGGGAGTGTCCCGGGGTTGAAAAATATAACCATTCTATTAATACTAATACTAATAGTAATAATTATTAATCTTCTAATTAAATAAATAAAAAATAACCTTGCTATAAGGTGACACAATGTGTTGCAGTGTTCCACGATTCTTTCTCCTAGCTTCTCTTTTGATGAAGTATACCTATCCATCTTAAGAAGAGTAAAATTCCAATGATAGCATGACGATTAGGCTGAATTTCAACATCGTAGATAAGAACCTAGTTTAAATGAAAAAAAAAACATGATTAATGAATAACCTGAACACTTTGTGTTTTTTTTCCTGTATGAACAAAACCCCACAAAAAATAGTCATTTTTTTCTTCGTTTTTTATATAGTACTATGGTACTCGTTGGAAAGATAATAAAACGCTCGTTAATTTGGTGTAATTTTTTTATTTAAAAAATCTCGAATATAAAATATATTAACGTTTAAAAATTATGGGAGGAAACATAAGAAAGAAAAATTTAAATTTGTTTTTAAATTATTTTTTCATAAAATAACTCAATTTAATTTTAGTAATTGAGAATGTAGAGATAGAGAGATAAATTTAGGGTTTTATATTTATCTTGTTTTTAATTAAAAAAGGAAATAATTCAAAAACACTAAAATCTTTTAATTATTATGCCACGTGGCAGTTTCATGAAGAGGTTGAAGGCACCATTGCATGCCACATCAGCAATGTTCAATTCTTTTATATATATTAATAGATTCTTTTATCATGCTTGTAAAAGAATTTATCCATATGATTCTAACAAATGTCCATGAGTTTCCTTTTATTAAGTCACTTTTTGTTTCTCGACTTATGTTTTCGTAATAATTTTGTCATTCTCATCACTCGAAACATTATGCGAATATGTTATGTATACATCACAAACACACACACATATCAAAGCAACATACATAAATATTTACTTGAAATTTGTATATTATATAATATATCGCATCTATACATAGAAATCAAGCCGAAAAATATTTCACGAAAAATACATTGTTATTCTTACGGATAATATTTTTTAATATTGTATTAACATTACGTGAAATCGATTATAATAACACGTAAAAGAAGAATAGTGAAAAGACTAAAAAAGGGTATTGTTATATTTTTCGCGTTAACAATACATATCTATTGGATCATTTTTATAAACTATAGTTTTTTAATACATTATCAATCTATTAATAAGTCATGTTTAATTAAAATACAAACGGTTCTTGTTTTTCTTATATTAGAACCGTGGGTTTGGAATCGACCCGACCCGGAACTGATAATTCATATAAATCTAGAACCGGAAACCGACCCATATATATATAAAAAGGTTCGAGTCCAAGGTTCTCGTAGGTCCGAACCACAAAATACTCACCCCTACTCCACAAGAAGTCAAGAACTAAAATCGAGTTTACTCTTAAGAAACTGATATATAAATTGTCTAACTCATACACTATCTTATTATGTTTTATTTAAAAGTTAATATAACCTCCAAAAATATGTGTTTCATTAAAGGACAAAAAAACTAAAAAGCGTGAACGGCAGGATTCGAACCTGCGCGGGCAGAGCCCACATGATTTCTAGTCATGCCCGATAACCACTCCGGCACGTCCACCGATGGCTACACATTGGTTCAAAGTTCACTCAAGTATATTAAATAAAGGCTTGGTTAATAATAATATCTAATTATTAATTATGTTTTAAAATATAAAACCTTATGACCAACTCACCAACCTACAAATTAGTTTGTTTGAATGTTTTAACCTGGCTCCAAGCCTCCACCCACTATGAATTGTGTTGCCATCTCTCACAATGTAATTTTCAAAATCCTTATAACACACACAGACACTTATAAAAAAAATTAATATTATTTTTATATAGGTAAGTGATATTTTATTGGATGTTCAAATATCGTATCGAATGTTCAAATGGGCTTCACAATATTGGTAGGTGTGTGAGTACTTTAGTAGAGGTACCATGTTTGAATGTAGCTATTGTTGTCATAAGTCTCATGATATCAAAGAGTCAGCTACCCGGTGTACGTCAACTACCCTCTAACTCTACTCATAAATCTATACATTTGTTCACCATGACACTTGAACCTTCAATCATCATGAGTGAACACATTACATGACCTTGATACCGTTTAATAACAAGCCCTTTTATTACGGTAACAATAAATAACAATACATTGTTTTACGTGATCTTCTAGTCTTGTAGTATATTGCAAAGAGACTTTTGAGTTTATTGACGTGTTATTATCAGGGTAACATTAATAAACAGTGCATTGTATGATATATGCTTGAAATTCTTCATCTCAATAATTAAGAAGTTGTGGATATATTTAAGTACTATTTAAGACGTTTGTGTGGCATGCGTGTGTTTTCTATTCAAAATAATGAAGTAAATCACTTTACAAAAAAATAAACCAATGTAATGATGAAAACAATTATATGGATATTGTCTTTTTATGATCATCCTAAATAGAAAAAAAATAATTTATTGTTAAAATATAGGGATACTCATACCCATTATTTTGCCCTTGATGGAGTTGTATAGACTGTAGTTATTAAATAATTGTTGGACAAACAACATGGTACGTTCGCTATCCAACTCAACTTAATTACTTTACTGGTAATATACACAAATCAAGATCCACTCAAATATATATATTGTTCTTTTTACCTTTCCATCATATATCTTTGTATGTTTCTAGATATTTTTGAACTTTAAAAGATATAAAATTGTTTGGTTTTAGCTTATATATATAAAGTTGATACGATAAGATTAAATTTGAAGTATTTTTTAAAGAATATGATTTGGGTAACGAATAATATACTGACGTCTTTAAAAACTATCACATAAGTAACGTAGCAAGTCGACACTTGATATGGAAAATCTTGTATATTTAAGTACTAGCTGATTACCCCGGGAGTGTCCCAGAGTTAAGAAATCTAATATTACTTAATAAAAAAGGATAAAAGAAGTAAACAGTCTTAACCTCTTTTAATGTTAGAGAAAGTTGTTCTAATGTTTATACTATCAAAAGGCTTCTCATGCTGCGTTCCCAGCAGATTAAAAAATCTCAACCTCTTTTAATGTTAAGCATATCGTTATAGCACATGAACATGGGCAATTCATATATGTAATAGTAGGTTCAAAAACATATATACTATCATAACATGATTAGTGACTTGCCTATATATGATTAAGAAATTACCTAAATACATTGTGTTTTTTTTTTGCATGAACAAAAACTCACTAAAAAAACATTTTTTTTCGTTTTTGTATGGCACTATATATGGTGCTCGTTGGAAAGATAATAAAACGATCGTTAATTTGGTGTAATTTTTTTTTTCAAAAAAATGTCATACATAAAAGTTACTAACGTTTAAAAATTAGGAGCGGAAAATTAGAAAAAAATAAAGATAAAAATATATGCATATTTGAAATTTTAAAATAATTAATAGTTCACTAACATTTAAAAAATGTGAGGGGAAAATAAGGAAAAAATATTAATTAACATATTTGAAATTTTAAGATAATATAGATATAGATTTTATTTAAAATACAAAATAAATAAATTTAAAAGAAAGCTTCACATGATGCCACATGACACATTCAATGAGGGGTTGAGGCCTCCATTGAATGTCACCTCATACAAACTTAATTCTTTTATTATAAGTTATAGATTATAGATTTGTAAAAAAAAAAAAACATTTAAATGAACTTTAACTATACTATAAATGACTAGTAGGAAACTCACGCGTTGCGGCGGAGTCAATAATACATGACGGAAACGTAATTCAAACCTTAAAACGATTAAAATAATCAATATGTAAGGTGTATGTTTGTGTGTGTAAGCACATGTGCTTCGCAGTGAGGTAATTTTATAAAGGCTACAAGGAGACATGATATCATGCTATGTTCTATATACCATATGCAATTTGACCTACATGCCGATAAAAAAATGGAAGTAGCGGTTTGAGTCATTAGCAACTATTATTAGACTAATAGTCCTACTTAATATGTTGAAAGTGCCAAATCTGGAGAGATTGCCAAGGAGAAGAAAGCATAGGGACATTTATAAGATCCACATTAAGAGGAGGTTGTAACGACTCATATGTAATCAACCTGCAAAGAAGCATACCCATAACTTCTTCCAGATGATAAAAGCAATGCAATACTACTGCTAATCAAGTGTACCATAAATTTCTATCAGTCACATCAGAAAGTGAAATTGGAAGTTAGGTTAGTTGAAAATATTTCACATAAGACATCTCAACTTGATAAATTTATAGACGTGCACAAAGTAGCTTTTTTCAAGGAACCGAACCGGTTTTCAAACCGGTTCGTGTTTGGTGTCGGTTCGTGTCTAAACCGGTTTAAGTTTAGTTCGGACCCGGTTTCGATTCGGTTCGGTTTGGGTTCGTGAACCAATTCATGTATACACTTTTTTTTTAAAGAAAAAGCATCACAAAATTATTTTTTTAACGTAAAGTTCGACTTTTATTTATTTTTTACAATCTTTTTAAGGTGTGCATGTATATATTTGTATGTGTAGAAAACCTTTTTTTTATAGTTTTGTTATTTAAAATTGCATTTTTTAATAAAATGTAGTAATTACTTATTTTTGTTTAATACCCTTCTCAAATGCTTTATAACATAATATAAATTACAGATTATAGATTAATGGTAATTAGGGGTTATGATAAAAGAATGTGTACCCTTCTCAAATGCTTTATAATATAATATAGATTATATATTATAGATATCGATTAATGGTAATTAGAGGCTATGATAAAAGAATGTGTACAAGTAGGTTTTTCGTGAAGGGTAAAATAAAAAACAATTACATAACACTTGGGTTTTAAGCATAAGACTTTTCCTATGTCATCTTAGAATTCATGTAAAATAACTTTTGTAGACATCCTTCCTCCTTTATAATGTAGTATAAATAATAGCTGATGAATAATTAAGTAAGCCTAATCAAGTGTCAGTCTAACGTTTCATGTTTAAACTAACTAATTATAAACCTAATCAATTTTTAATTATATTTTTTAAACACTTTTAGAATGGCAATACACATTCTCTAATCTACTCATAAATTCCATATTTTTTATACACCATAATGATTGAATTCTCACCATTTGTAAAGAAAGTCTTATCCAACACGTTAATCGTGCTAGACCAAAGATCCTTGCTAATTAATGACTTGATCTAACAAAAAAAGGTTAGAGGTTTGTACGTTTTTATTGTGAAAGTAAGACAAGTAAAGCTAAGTAATCAAGCAAGTGGCAAGAGTGAAGAAACAATAATTGAGCATATATGCATTCGAGAATGACTAGCACTAACCCCGAAGCAATATTGGTGAAATGGTGGTGGCTGTTCAAAATTGATAATTGCGGACTATAGAGAAAGGTTATTTGGGCATTGCATCATTCGTCGAGAGAGTGGAATCCAATACCGTTCAGATTATCGGCTCCTGGCCGTGGAAAAACATTGTTGCAGCGATCCGAGTCTTGAAGGATTCTGGTTTAGATGTTGCGGGTTCTATCAAAGGGGTCGTTGGGAATGGGTTGGCTGTAGCGTTTTGGCTTGATAATTGGGCGCTAGAGGTTCTTCTTGCGTACCGTTATTCTGCCCTTTTCACCGCAGAAAAAAATAACTTCGCTACTGTTCATGATCGTCTCTCATATGGGGCTGGGATGGGTTTGGGAATGGGGTCGACTCAGGTTTTGGGAGCAGCAGCTACTGCAGAATTATATGACCTGCTGCAAAAATAATATGTTGGCAATGAATTAAGTACCCGATTTGATTAATACCACCCGACCCCCAAACGACAATTGTTCAGCCTTCCAAATAGACAACCTCTTACGAAAAGCCTCCAAAACCAGTCTCCAATGCTTTGTAAGGTTCATGTTCGCCCCTACCACTAACCCCAAATAAGTTAATGGAAGCTTACCAAAATTACACTTCAAAGTCGTCGCCACCTGTTGACCCTCACCATCTTCAACCCCGATTCCAAAAATACTACATTTTCCCAGATTAACCTTTAATCCGGAAACAAGATGAAACCATCTAAGAATCCGTTTAAGGTTAAGTGCGTTGCTCTCGGACCATTCACCAAGGAATATTACATCATCCGCATATAGCGAATGCGAAAGCACCAATCCCCCCTCTCCACATTCAATACCCCGATACAGATCCACCGCACACACCCGTTTCATAATTCCAGTCAAGGCCTCCATAACAAGTACGATAGGAAAGGGGATAAAGGGTCCCCTTGTCTAAGACCCCGCGCACATCCGAACTCAAGTGTGGGCGACCCATTAACTAGAATCGACGCACGAGCAGCTGTGACAATGGCCATAACCCACCTAATCCATAACTGTGGGAAGTTCATTTGAACCATGACCGACTCTAGGAACCCCCAATTTACCAAGTCGTACGCCTTATCTATATCCACCTTAAAAACCATGCCACGCCTCTTTTTTCTTTTCATCCAACTGAAAAGTTCATTAAGCATTAGAGGTCCATCTGTAATGTTCCTTCCAGCTAAGAATGTTGATTGTTCATGCGACACTAGTTTCCCCATTACACCTTTTATACGACCCACCAGGACTTTTGAAATTACCTTATTGATACACCCAACCAAACTAATGGGTCTAAAGTCTCTGAAAGACATCGGGTCCTCAGTTTTAGGTATCAAAGCAATGAAAGAAGCCATACAATTAGCCCCCAAATCTGGATTGTCATAGAACTCCTTAAATAGTCGCACAAAATCCGTTTCCAACCAGCCCCAACATATACGAATAAACTTAAAATTAAACCCGTCAGGGCCCGACGCCTTATCTCCATCACAATCCCAAATCGCATCCTTTTTTTCTTTTAATGTAAAGGGCCGCGACAGAAAATTTGCGTCCTCATTAGAAAGTTTGCTGATGTGCGTGCAATTCAAAACCGGTCTAGAACCCAACAGCTCTCGAAACTTTTCTTCAAAGAAGAAAAAGCCGAATCCTTGATAATCCTCGGACATGTAACCCACACTCCGTCAACCAAGATCCCATTAATCCTACTACTTGACATATTGGCGTTGACCACCCCGTGGAAAAAGCTCGAATTTTCATCACCTTCCAATGGCCACCTAATTCGCGCCTTTTGTTTTACATCAGCAGCTTTCAATCGATCTTGTTCCAAAATAAAGGCTCTACATTCCGTTCTAATCATCAACTCTTCCTCAGATAAGACCCTAGATTCCATATCTACTTCTTTTAAGATATATGTGTAACTTACTACTTTAAGTATTGGTATATTCATTTTATCTTGATTTTGAACAAATCTAATTAGCTGGTTAGGAAACTTTTATCAAGCGCAAATGACAAACCCATAAATTATTACTTGTATAATGTATATGTTGTATACAAATATAATTATTTGTGTATAAAGAGAATAATAAAGCTTCAAGGAAAAACGACTGAAGTTGACGAGTCACTAAATAATATTGATGGAGAAGAGAAGACCACGTGATGTCTAACCGTCCTTTGGAAGTTTATTGTCCTTTGACATTTGGGTGATTGGCGTGCACCATCAAAGCTCAATGTGGTTTTTTTCTTTTGATTTCAAAGGTAAGAATGCAACGAGTTTTTAAGTGTGGAACTTTTTGTTTATTGAGTTCATTTACGGATCATTCGAGTATCATCGTGTCACTAGCGAAATCACCCAATCACACTGGCGAAGGATAGTAGGGGCGGGGAGGGGCGGCCGACCCCCCCGGATTTTCGCGCAGAAGTTCCGATTATATAGTATTCGTATAGAAAATTTTGAAAATATAGGGTTTCGACCCCCCGAAACTAGTGACTTCCGACCCCCCGAACCTTCGGGTCAAGCTTCGCCACTGCCCAATCATATCTAGTGGCGAGGTTTGTAGGGGCGGGGAGGGGCGGCCGACCCCCCCGGATTTTCGCGCAGAAGTTCCGATTATATAGTATCCGTATAGAAAATTTTGAAAATATAGGGTTTCGACCCCCCGAAACCAGTGACTTCCGAACCCCCGGTGACTTCCGACCCCCGAACCTTCGGGTCAAGCTTCGCCACTGATCATATCCATCTTCACTAGCAATAATACCAATACCAATTTAGGATGAAACCCAATAAATACGAGAAAACCCCCCATTGTAGGAATCGAACTAAAGACCAAATGGTCCTTAAGCCTTGTCTCACCCCCAAGATTCAACTAGGTTGTAATGTTGGTTTTAAGTGTGGAACTAATTTTCCATTAAAGTAACGTCTATGATATTCAAAGGCAAGCATGGATGAAGCTTGATGACCTGGCCCCCATCGATTTTTAGCTAAGTAGTGTAAATTTTTCAGGTTTTATAAAAAAAATGTATTTTTTAGTCTGGCCTCTACCAATTTGAAATTTTTTTTGGGTTTTATGACTTTCGGCCCCTACCATCAAAAAATTCAAGCGTCGCCATTAAGGCAAGACATATGCATAATTTAATTAGCGGTAAAAATAAAGGGTATGATGGTCCGGTTTTAATATGTCAAGTAATAAATTAATATTTCGGTTTTAATCATTCACAAAACCAGCCATTTTACACGAACTAAACTGATCATGGATGTATGACACAATCACACAAAGTTGGTAACGGTCCTAGTCCAAAAGCAAAACATGTTTGCTTCAAATTTTAAAATTTTTTCTTTTTCTGATTTTGATCAGATTGTATAACTTAATATGAATATTGAACCTAAAATTAAATTAAATCTTGGATTTACAATTTTATTTGACATAAGTATGGGGACTATCCAAATGGGTCGTCCCCTATGCCATATAAGCTACCACGTAAGCAAATAGGGTTGTCCTCCTTTTTGGGACAATCCAAGGGGGCGGCATACTCCATCCTTAACAGACCAAGACAACCCAAAACATCCCTTCTAATTGGTCCATATATTTAAAAAACAATAAAAGTGGTCCGTCCCAAACGTTCTCGCAAGGACGAACAAGACAAAGACAGACCGAGGAGGGCGGTGTGCATGTTCTAGACGACCCAAGACGAGGTGTGGGACGATCCCCCCACCAAGTAGCCTAAGGAATCAATTTTATACTTTGACTATAGATCCACCTAATCCATAGCCTTTATGCTTTTATCCGAATGAAAATATGAATACCATGTATGATAGTAATCTAAAACAATGAAGTGTTTTCTTTTTCATTGTATATGGCTCGTGGGCTAACAGCCTAACAGTATCAAGGTGGGAGATATCGTGTCGCCTCCCTATAGGTTTAGGTTTAAGTCCCGTAATTAAACAAAAATGTAGATTTACAATAAATTTTAAAATGTTAAAAAAGAAATTAAATGTTATATGTCACAATACAAATAAAGATAACAACTGATTGACCTTGTAAGTTGTTGATTGACCACAAGATAACTCACTTAAACACAGTGCGATTCACTGTATACACTATCCACAAAACATTTCATTCCCTCAAAATCATTTCATCCACCCATGTTTTTTTTCATTCCATCCATTATTCATCATTTACTAACAACACCATAACCCACCACTACCACTGCCGTCACCACCTACCACCGCCTCCCACCACCGCTGCGCGCCGCCACCACCACCACCACCCACCACATTTGTCGCCGCCACCAACCATCACCACCCACTACCTCCACCCACCCACCACCACTACCACTAACCACCGTCACCCACCCACCACCACCCATCATCGCCCACCACCAACACCCACCCATTGCCACCTTTACCACCTGCCACCGTCACTCACCACAATTTCCTTTACCCACCACAACCACTGCCACCCACAACCACCGACACTACTCACCATCAACACCGACCCACCATCACCGCCATCCACCTCCACCCATCGCCAACATTGCCAACACCCACCACCGCCGTCGCCACCCACCACCACGCTACCGCCACACAGCACCGCCTACCATCACCACCCACCACCGCCACTACTCACCATCGTTGCCCACCCCACCATCATGGCCATCCACCTCCACCTTGCACCGTCGTCACTGCCAGCCGCCGCCAGCCACCACTGTCGCTAACACCACATATCACCACCCACCATTATCGCCACTGACCACCACCCACCACGCCACTAACCACCGATTTTTTTCCTTCGTCTTTTCCTGCATATCCAACAACACATAGTAATGTTTTGTTTCATTTCCACATGGCAAACCAAACAAGACATGAAATGATAATGATCCATTCCATTACCTCGTCCATTAAATTCTCTCATCCATTCCATTACCCTATACCAAACATACTCTATACGTTGAATGAATATATGACTTAGTGTATGTTTTGGCAAAGATTTTTAGGGGCTTCAAGCTTCAAGCTTTTAAGAAAAAGCTCTTACTCAATAAAAAACCTTGTTTGGTTGAAGAGCTGGAAGCTTTTAGGTTAGGAGAAAAAGCTCTACAGTGAAAAGCTACCACTACTAGCTTTTAAGAAAAAGCTCTACTAGCTACAATTTTAATTAGTAAATGACACAAATACCCATTCTATTTTAAAAACAAAATAAAAACCTTCCTTACAAGCTTTTAATTATGCCAATTTTGGTCATTTTATACATTTTATTAAAAGCTCCAGCTACTCTGCCAAACACCAAAATATATTTAAAAAGATTCCAGCTTCCAGCTACCAGCCTCCAACTAGTTTTGCCAAAAATACCCTTAATGAGTTATTTCACATCATTAGAACAGATCTGGGCCTGTTATTCTCTGGCCCAAAATGGTCAATACTAAAGTATTGGAGGCATAAAGTTGTCCACAAACAAATGATTGTAAGCACGATTTGTTCTTTCCTTTAGCCTTTTGGTTAGAGTACATACTAGAAACTCTTGGAAGAATTTATACTTTAAAGAAACGTATAGGAGTTGAACAACAAATGCAAGAATCTTGAAGGGATAGAACTAGAAGTGGTGGTCCGGTAAAGGGAGGCAAACCACCATTTACTACCACATAAGGTGCGATGCGGTCTTCGACCACCATCATCATTTTGTTGATTAGTTGCTTGTTTAGCATTTGATTTCCAAAACGTTATTTTCATCAAATCTCATCCTCTTAATGTTATCTTTGTTTAAAAAAAATAAAAAGGATTTATATAACCTTAATATTCTTTTTGGTTGGTGCCTTGCCATTGCCAATCAAGATTTAAGGCCCACAACTTTAAAATTGCTATCGCTTTAGAATATACCAAATATTTTCTCCACCTTTTATTTCTTATCTTTGTTACCAATGATGTTCCCTAGAGGTCATCATTTTTTTTTTTTTTTTTTTGAGTGGTGATCTTTGTCATATCTAGTGAAAATTAGGATTCTTTACTCTAGTGAAAACTAAGATGTTATGGGTTTAAACCTGATTAAACATAAATTTGTATTTAAACTGCGTGTAAATTTGTATGAATACCAATGGGGTGGTGGTCCATTGGCAAAGGCAAAGCCTTTAAAACACATAGGTTGTGAAAGGTCTTGGGTTCAAGTCCCACAGACTACAGAATTTAAAAGAAATTAACCTTTCAAAAAAAGAAATACCATTATGAACATGTACTAGGGTATTATTATGTTAACGTATGCATTACAATTAAATTTATACGAAGCAACAAAAAGATGGGTCGTGTGTTTGGAAGCAAAGTGTCGGTTCTATGTCTGCAGCTGTGAGGAATGATTTGGCCGAATGTAGGAGGGTGATTAATGATGTTAACCTTCTGGATTGTCAGGACAAGTAGTCGTGGACAGCTGACTATTCAGGTTTGTTTTCAGTTCAATCTGTGAAACAATGGCTGCTACAGGTGATCAAAACAGTGCAACGTTTGTGTTGGAATGGTGTAAATGGCTTCCGGCTAAGGTTAATATATTCGTTTGGCCCGGGGGGGGGGGGGGATGGATAGAATTGCTACCATTGCGGCATTGGAAAGAAGAAACATTGCTATCCCTTCTAAGAGTTGCGTGTTTTGTGATTATAGCCCGGAGACAACAGACCATTTGTTTATTCGGCTAGGATGTGGTTGGCTATAGCAAAATGGTGCAGACTTCCGAACTTCTTTGCTTTCTCGACTCGGGATCTTGTTCAGATGCATACTTCGGTGGGTTTCAAAGATATTAAGAAAGAAGTGTTCCAAGGGATAATGTACATAGCGTTGTGGAGCATTTGTCGGGCGCGAAATGATTGTGTTTTTTCGGATAAAAAGCTCAAGGTTATGGAGGTGTTTGCAGAGATCAATACTTTAAGTTTTCTTTGGTTTCGGTGTCACTACAACAAATTAGAGCAATAGCGGCCACATAGGTCGCCGCTATTGCTAACGCGGGTCGCCGCTATTGCTAATAGCGGCGACTGTCGCCGCTATTTGTCCTGTCGCTATTGTCCTGACGCTATTGCTCCTTGTGTGGCCGCTATTGCTCAATGTCGCCGCTATTGCTCAACATCAATAGCGGCGGCGACTAACCTTTAGCGGCGACTAACCTTTAGCGGCGACTAACCACGCGTTCTTTCCCAGATCGGTCCTTTCCTACAAACCCACAAACAAATTATCAAAAAATAATTAAAAACTAACCTAAAAACAGAAAAAAAAAAGAATAAAAAACTGATAATAAAAAATAAAAACAGAAAAAAAAAGGAAAAAAACTGAAAAAAAAAGAAAAAAAACAGAAAAAATAAAAAAGAATTACGAGTAGAAGTGGGTGTGGTGCTCGAGTGGTGGTGGGCCGGGTGATGGTGGAGTGGGGAGAAGAAAGGGGCGGGTGATGGTGGTGGAGAAGGAGAAGAAAGGGGCGGTGATGGTGGTGAGGTCGGGGAGGTGGTGGTCGGCGAGGTGGTGGTCGGCGTTGGGAGGTCGGCGGCGGCGAGCGTGGTGGTGGTCTGCGAGGATAGTTGGAAAAGGAATGGGGAAGAAATGGGGAAGAAAGGGAGGGAAGGAAGGGTTTTATTCCCGCGTTGGGAGGTCGACATGTCGCCGCTACTGATGTCGCCGCTATTGCTTGTTGTACTTTTAGAATCTCAGCCATTGGATGTGTTGTGCAACTGACGGTCAGATCTGTTTAGGGCAATAGCGGCGACGTTGCCGCTACTGATGTTGCCGCTATTGCCCAAATTTCTTGTAGTGTGTAGATATAATAAGGTTTCTATCGAGTGGGACGCATGGTGTAAATTCGAATTGATGTAATTTTTGGTGTTCCGTTTCTCCATAGGGACGGTTTGGTGGTGTTTTACTAAAAGTTTACCTTTCAAAAAAAAAAAAAAAAAGATGGATTGATGATGATAGGATCAGTGAAAGTCAACGAGGGTAAACAAGTCGAGGCGAGTTACAACTTGGATTTTTAAGTTAGCACCTAGTATGAGTTTAGCTTGTTTCTAGTTGTATCCTAAAAGCTTAAAGCTTGGTTTGGTTTCTGCTCACTTACTATTTTTTAATTTCATAATTTTTATATTAGATAAATAAATAATTACTTTTGCATATATTTATAATTATAACTCTATAGAACATAAAGTTTTACTATTTAGTTATTTATTATTACTATATATATATATAGGGGAAGGATATTATGAAAACCCACTCTTAGAGTGAAAACCGTGGAAACTCTAACTTCCCGAGCTTTTTAGGGTCTGAAAATTTTATGGCATGTAGTATACATAATTCTAAGCATTTTGAGCCAAAAAAACCAAAAAAGCGCCGAGCGGTTTTTTTTAAAAAAAAAAAATAAAGTTTTCGGGTAACACATGTTACACGAAAATTACACATGTTATTTCTGTAACATGTGTTACCCGGAAACGGTTTTTTTTTTTTTTAAAAAAAAAAACCGCTCGGCGCTTTTTTTGGTTTTTTTGGCTCAAAATGCTTAGAATCATGTATATTACATGCCCTAAAATTTTCATAAAAAAAAAACATCGGGAAGTTAGAGTTTCCACAGTTTTCACTCTAAAATGGGTTTTCTCTATATACTTACACTATATATATATATATATATATATGCTATTATTAATATTAATTATGTAATACATATTTTTTTATTCAATAAAATAGTTATATTATATTACTAACATATTTTTTAGAACAGTTAGCTCATGCACTCATTAATCCTAATTTGAAATCTACGCATTCTGTTCACTATGAGCGTATAGTTCTCAACCTCACGAAGAAAGACCTTAATATCATAACATCATTTGGCTACAATCCCAAAATGATATTAGTAATAGATGAATGAAGCTTGTGCTTATACTCCATTTATTAAACGAGCTTTTATTTGTGCTCAAGCTCGGGCTTCGACTCAATAGTCTTGGGTCGAGTCAAGTTTATCGAGCCAATCCCAAATACCTAATAGCATTCACATCAACTTCTTCATCCCCCATTTACTCATAAGTCATAACCAATCACAACAAGATATTACAATAAAAATCATTACAATTTATTTCTTATCCACTCACAATCACTTTCTACAAATATTAAAAAATAAATACAGTTTCCTGTTTTTCCCAAAAGATTCCCAAATAACTTCAAATATACTGATAAACATTAGATTCCCCATTTTCTTACTCACAACTACTTACACACCCTATATAATTTGGGAGACACACTCACAGAAAAATGAGGGAGCTGTTGTGAATGCTCTAAGGATTAGCTCCGCTCAATGACACATTTAGTGAAGATATATATAAAAGGAAAATTGGATTTTAATAACCCGAATTATTGATTATTGGCCGCTGACACACTGCACTACAAAGTTGATCACCACCACACTATAATTTCAACTTCTTGGCCTGTGTCACCCTTGGACTAACCATGGTTAGTTTTTTTTAGTCTGAGGGCGACACAGAACAAGAAGTTGAAAGTACAGTGCTGTGGTCATCAATTTTGTAGTTGAGTGTGTCAGCGGCCAATAATCACTAGTTCAAGTTATTAAAATCCAATTTCCCTATGTAAAAACATCAATTTTGTTCCATCTAACACGAGTGTACTCTAATAAAATCTTTATATAAAATAATATTTTGTGTTTTGTTTACTAGCAAAGTTTTACCACGGTTGATAACGAAATGTCTATTTTTCCTAAGAAGTGTAAGAAGTCTATGTAGGCATTGTGTTTTAAATTTTAGAAGAAATGTTTTATATTATCTTAGTATTGTGTTATATAGAAAAACAATAAAATTAACAATTTAAAACACAATCAAATGTATTTTAAGCATTAAATTTAAAACACGATGCGAAGAAATATAATCGGTGTGTTCTAAAGATAATCGGCGTGTTTTACAACTTAATGCATAGAATCAATTTGATTGCATTTTAAATTGTTAATTTTGTTGTTTTTCTATATAATACAATACCAAAAAAGTATAAAACATTTATCCTATAATTTAAAACACAATGCGTCGTAAACTTCTTATACTTCTTAGGAAAAATGGACTTTTTACACAAACCCTACCCCATTTTTCATATTCCATATTTATCTTTAGAATGAGATACAATTATAAATAGCATTAAAAAGCAACTTCGGTTGTGAGGGGCTGGTACTATTTCGCTCAATACAACTCAATAAAGCATTGTCTACGTCACGTACAACCCTTTTGCAACTCAATAAAGCATTGTCTACGTCACGTACAACCCTTTTACAACTCCTGCTTGCGTCTCCCTGACCTGTGTAGCCGGTTGCCTGTGGTCGGTTGCCGTTTTGGGTTTTAAAGCCTCCCTTTCTCTCTCTCTCTCTCTAAGAGTTGTACAACTCCGTCTTCTCCATAAGCGCTATTTCCGGCCCAGATTCACCATCGCTACCACCTCCCTCGACCCTGTCGCCTGCCCCATATGTTACCTACGGATGGTGGTACCGGTACCAGTCTATACGAGTTATTCTGAGTGCTATAGCGCGATGATTCAGAACCCGTTTTGGCTGAATCGGTGTGTTCGACCACGGTGATGAGGTGGGGGGATGTGTCGTTGGCCGACTCATTGGACGGTTGGCTCAGATGGCGTCGGTGGCGATGCAGCCGCCAACGAAGTTGTTTCTGCTATCTTCTTCCGGTTGTCGTCTGCTCCGACTGTAAACCTAGGGGTGTAAACGAGTCGAGCCGAGCCCGAGCCTGACTGGGCTCGGCTCGGGCTCGTTAAGGTTTTGTGAAGCTCGAGCTCGAGCTCGGCTCGGTTCGAGCCTACAATCTTGAGCTCGAGCTCGGCTCGCTAGCAAAATCCAAAGCTCGAGCTCGGCTCGGCTCGGCTCAAGGTGACTTGAGAATCTCAAACGAGCTCAAAAGCTCGGCTCGAGCTCGCAAAAGCTCGGCTATAACTTAGGCTCGCGAGCCCACTCGTTAAGGCTATAACTTAGGCTCGGCTGTAACTTAGGCTCGGGCTCGGGTTCGGGCTCTAGCTCGTTAAGGCTCGATTAGGCTCGCGAGCCCAATCGAGCTTTGTATCTAGGGCTCGAGCTCGGGCTCGATAACTAAACGAGCCATATTTCAGGCTCGGGTTCGGGCTCGGGCTCGTTAAGGCTCGGCTCGTTCGAGCTTTTTACCGAGCCGATCCCGAGCCGCTACGTGTCATTTACACCCCTACGTAAACCCTACATTTTGGGGGTGATATGTCATGTTGTTTGGCTTTATTACGCTAATGTAAGCGTAAGTCATCTATGTTTGGAACCTTTCAAGTGGAGAGATGGTGCTTGGATTTGTTTCCAAAGACTTTAGGCTTTGGTATATTCATGGCCTCTGATTAAGTCCATCTTCATTATGTCCATGTTGTTTAAATGTAGATTGTTACAGTTATCTGTGCATTTTCTCACTTCTGTTGCTTGGCTATGATGAGTTCAAAATCTTTTCGGGCAGTTGATGAAGATGGCGTGGCAAGGACAATGGATGGTAGGTTTTCGACCCGCAACCAGGGGCGGACATAGAGTTTTAGCAGGGGTCGCGGACGTTGCGGCTCAACTTCGCGCGCGTAGTGGAAAATTAGTGGAAAATTTGTTTTTTTTTACGAAATTTGGAAAACGTTGCTACTAAAATGAAAAAAAAAAAAAAGAAAAACGTTACTACTGATTTTGTGGCCTAGATCCGCCACTGCGGCCGCAACCCGCCTTGCAGCCAATTTCTTTGACAAACTCTGAGCCACACTTTGTCGTTGGTTGGTCACATTCGTTATGTTATCTTTAGTAGTTGCACGTTTAAGAATGTGGCGGCGTTCGTTATGTTTGTGTTTGGGATGGTGTCGTCGTGAATTTTAATTCCTTTACCTACATGGTAACATTCTATTTTTTAAGGTTATGTTTGGTGGGTTATAGTGCCTAGCATTAGAGAGGTGATTATAAATGTTATTTACTTCTTAACCCACTCCAAAAGCGGCGACTGCAACCGAGAGTGGAATTCCTGTCCGGCGCGATGAAATGATGGACATGATACGTTACGCACGGTGGCAACGTATGATGTAACCCGTTCGCCTCTGCCGCGGCAACGTGCGGCCGGTATAAACCTAGTTAAAAACTATTTATCAATCACATAGAAATTGCACTAAAAAAATATAACGTTTTCCTTATTATATTTTACAAAATCTTTCTTATTGCAGGCCCACACTATTCAACTTTCAAGCACAAAGTTGGGCCTTTGCGTTTGTACGGCCCATCTTAAAAATTAATAAGGCTTCGTACAACTGGCCCAGCCACAGTCATTAAAACCTAGTGGCATACTAATATACTATACCATGATAATTATTTTTATATAATCGCATCAAATTTCTAAGGGTGAAAAATTTCATACCACTCTTATGAGGCTTGAACTTCTCAATCTGTCTTTTAAACCACTAATACTTTTACCACTATACCAGAAGGGGTGAGGATACTTTTGTCATTTATTAAGTGATAACACGAATGAGCGGGGTTTACTTATGTTTGATCGTTTTAACTTTAAATGAATGGACAATGATACTTCACCAAACAATATTATTTGTTTGTGTTCTTTAAAAAAGTGTGTTGGCATTTGCTTTTTTATTATTATATTTCATTATTCTAAACGAACACGAAAGGACAGTATAAACGACACATCGTCACAAAAGTAAACAGCAATTTTGAAGTATAATTCAAATACCATAACCAATCGCCATCTTGGGTATAGCCCAGGTGGTAGCATCAAAGATGCTTTGATCGAACCTGGTGAGAGGTGAAAAAAAAGAATAAAATGGGGTGTGGAGTCTTTAGCCGTTCAAAAAAAATAAATAAAAAAAATACCATAACCAATCTAAACATTAGTTTTTTTTATTTTTTTTTGCAATAAATCTCCTGTTTGTTATATTATATAACCGATTAATATATGCTTTTTAAATAATAATTGATAACTAACTTCAAGTTATGAATTTAAAATTACTATTGTTACCAATTAAACTCGGTTTTAAATGTGTTCTGGAAGATGAGCTAATGCCTAATGCTGCCAATTATGTAGTAGATAATGAATATTAATTGGGGTTGGTGGCTTAATGATAGAAGCAAAGTTTATAGCAGCACCTAAATTGAGGAGGTTATGGATTCAAGTCTTATAAAGAAAAGAAATTTGCCATACAAAAACAGGTAGTAGATAATGAGTGTCTTAATATTACTAGGATCTTGAAGTACGGTAGTAAGATCATCCGTAGTAGGCTCCATGGAGATCTATAGCGCCCTCCTGGGCTTCATGGGGAAGGGCTTTATCCTCATAACATTAACGGACGTTAAAAAAAAACAATTTTATAGTATTATTTTTAATTAATTTCTACACCCCCTTTTTCTACACCCAATCGAATAATAATATTTTTAATCCTCATTAACCCCTTACATAAAGCCTCCATGGAGCTCTATAACACCCCCCCCCCCCCACACACACACACACACTACACATACTCTAATAGCTTGAATTACCAACCTTCATAAGTTAGGGGGGTTGTTTTTATGTCACGTACACATGAGCTATATCCACTGTCAACATAGAACCCACCTACCCACTCGCCTACTGGTCGCATGTCTACTCAGTCACCCACCATGTGTTATATATAATGATTTGAATTATTAAATTATTAGTTATGAATATTTTATGCTACCATTTAGTCATATAGTAATTAATATGACTAAACACATTCACTCACTAGCGTGAGCACACTCACGGACTCATATCTCATGGACCATGCACGCATGAGGGTTCGGTGTTTAAGTGAGTGTAAACCGAGGTGGCCCACTCCCTTTTCCTTGCTCACGATAACAAAACACGAGCTCTTAGTATAAGAGATTCATGTTGACTAGTGATTGATAATTGTGCTAATAGCTTAATTCACTTACACTGCTTAAGCTTCCCATATAAGAGATATCTGTCACGAAAGTTGTTTTACATATTCAACATAGGTGGGCCAATGATCTGTGGGGCAAATGGTCACACAGTGAGGTGGGAGGGTTTTCTCCTCGGAGTTCCCGCCCGGTTGAGGTCGCGAGTTCGATTCCTGGCTGCCCGGGTTTACCCTGGCCAGGCCCCGTTGTGGAAAGTCGGTTAAAGCGCTTTGGCGCCGTCTCAAACTCGGGCCGCGTCTCACCCCAGATGTGTCATAGACCACTAGGACGCCGATCCAAAAAAAAATATTCAACATAGGTGGGGTTACCGTATAGTAGGTTTTGGTAGTGGCGGTTTGAGTCACAATATGTAAAACGGTCAAATAGTGATTCTTCTTGTGTGGAAAATTTGAATTGACTCGGTGCAATTTGAATAGTGAAATGGTTGTGGTGGAATTGTTTCATTTTAGCTCGAATATTTCTAGGATTTTTCGGGTGGGGTTTGGTTTTTTTTAATCCATTTAGGTAGAAGATATATGAGTAGACAAGTAGAAAATTGTTTATAATTTTGGTAAAAAATGGATGAAGTTGGTGCAATTTGTAGGGTAAAAAAATAATGTAATTCTTTCTAAATCAATGGATATAGAGCCATTTGCCAACTAAAAGTTCATTTCGAATCACAATGTAAATCTTTCTAAATCAATGGATATAGAAAACATCCCTTTTTTTTAACGGCAAATTTTTATAACACCTTATTTCTACCTAACCTTGCATTTGCAAGGATTTGAACCCACAACCTCACATTTGTAAGGGGGGACACCATACAACTAGACCAAGAGGTCATGGGTAAAAGTTCATTTCGAATCACAATCCGCAATGATTGCGGCTGAATACCTGATAAATCCGATGAACCTGATTTTCTATTCCAAAGGCACCCCTAACACCCATATTGTACATTTTCATAACTCGAGAGCAATAGAAAAGTTATGACTCCTTTACTTGAGTTGGGCCATTTTCTAAGTTGGTTGCTTTTGTCAACTTACTTTAAATATTATTTATTACAAAATTTTCTATATAAACCCATAACAAGTTCACCTTCATTATCTCTTAAAACTCTTTTGGCTTTTGTGAGAATATTCAAAAGATGGCTCTATCAGGAAAGCTAATTGGTTATGTGGAAATTAGTAATAATGCTGATGTCTTCCATAATTTCTTTAGGCACAAACCACACGAGATGGTTACAATTGTCCCCGATAAGATCCATGATTGTGAGCTCCATGAGGGCGAGAGAGGGGCCGTTGGATCAGTCATTTGTTGGCACTACACTCATGGTACGTATCACATAATTAACTTGTTTCATTCCAAGCTTGTGTAACATTATAACATACGTATTGATTAATAATCATTATTATGCATGGAAAAAGACGGAAAGAAGAAAGTTGCGAAAGAGATAATTGAATCCGTGAATGAGGAAAACCATACGATCGTGTACAATGTCATTGAAGGGGATCTTATAGATGGGCTATACAAGAGCTTCAAAATCATATGGCATGTTGAACCAAAGGGTCATGGACAGTTGGCTACATGGACCTTTGAGTTTGAGAAGCTAGACACAAGTGTACCCTATCAAACTTCTTTTATGGACTACCTTTGCAACCTTGTAAAGGATTTGGATGCCCATAAAACCGATAAATAGTACGTTATAATCAGAGATGAAGGTATTGGATGGATTTGAAGAATAAAGTTAAGAGGCAGATATGTCTGCTTTTGTATGTTGTAGAAACTATTTGCTTGTAAAATAAACCTTCCAATATCATTCATGGAACGCTAGCTGTGATCATGAGGTGTATGTATTGATCATTATTATTGTCGTTTGTTACCGGCAGATATGCCTGCTTGTGTGTATCAATTATGTTGTTATATGTATCTAAGTATCTTGAACCTAGATCTGTCCTTGAGTTATTAACAAGTTAACAACCCAACGATCCGTAACTCAAAAAAAAAAAAAAAAAAAAAAAAAAATTTTATTGTATCACTAAGCTGGTGTTTATTAACTCAAATTAAATGAGGTATATATTGAATGGTAGAGCGATTAGTTTGGGTTGAGGAGACCCTGGTTTGAAACTCGGCATGCTAAGACTATGTGTCGTGGCTACAGGTGAGCCACAACTCTATCCTTTAAATCTAATATTGTGCCATGTAAGCGTTGACATGGCAGAGTGATAAAGTTGCAGCTCACTCACTTGATCCTGTTGTGGCTGGAGGTGAGTAGTAGTTTTATCCAGTTGATGCCAACGGTCATATTTACCTCACTATCCCACGCGAGCAAGCTAGCGTGGGCTCGCTCACGCCAGCATTCACACGGCTGTGTTGTGGTTCATGCGATCCACGTGAATTTGTTGATGGCTCGCGACTACTCGTTCGCGGGCCACAACACATAGTCTAATCAGACCGATACCAACCGCAGTCCTGTCACACAGGAAAATCCCACTAGTTTATTAAAAACATTCTGCATATTTTGTAGAAAGCAACCTTTAGCATGCAAGATTTCAAGTAATGATGCATCATCACATTGGCCATTGGGTCCACAATACACTGGCGTTCCATTCGCTACAGATATCATACTGTTGAAAAAGTCAAATAAGCATGATGCAACACCCAAGAAAATGTTCAATAGAAAATGTTTAATTAAGATGATATCTTGTAATTCTCTTGTACCGTATTTATCAGTAAATCGAATACGAATTTATGATTTTAAATTTGATTTGATTTGAAATTCGAATAGAAATTGTACATATGCATATTTTTTAAAGAGAAAATTGCAGTTTTCGTCCCTGTGGTTTGCCTAAACTAACAGGTTCAGCCCAGGCTTAACACCCTGAGTACCTGTAGTTTCATTTTCTAACACTTTACGTCCCTGAGACTAACGTCGTTAGTTGTTCCGTTAGTTTTTGGGTAAATTGACTAATATACCCTTAATTTTTTTGGGTGAAATGACTCTTATACCCTCCCATCTTCTTCTCCAACCCACCCACCCACCACCACCACCACCATCACCTGTTGCACAAGATCACCGTCCATGTTGGTTCGGTAATTGCGAGTCGGTTTACAACTCGTCAACACGGTACTTTTTCATATGTTCTTGGATGCTACTTGAGGTTTGAATGTTTTTATCCCCAACCTTCGTCACTGTTTTTAGCGATCTGTACTTGGCAACTTGTTTTTTTTTGCCTTATCCTTTATATTTTACCGGTAATTTATTTAATTTGTAAGCGCGCTGAAGATACCATGTATAGTGTATACCCTCGCTGGTTTCTTCCGGAACATTTACTTTGTTTTCATTTTTTGGTGGGGCGTATCACTGAAGCCTATAGCCTAGCCTCAGTGGAGGATTTTTTAACTTAGAAATAAATTAAGCCCTTAGTAATTGTTACTATTTTAGTGTTGAAGGCTTTATGCTACATGTGTTGGTTTTTCGTTCCGAAGCATAGAAAGGTTTCAAACCAAAAGGGGTCTTTTTTATCCCGACCCTCTAGGTTCGGTATCTTTCCCTTAGCTTCATGTGATTGCAGAGCATGAGGCTTTATGATGCCGAAGTCTTTTCTTTTTTACTCGGAGTGTCTATAAGGCTTTTGGGTAATTCCCCTTATCACTGTTATCGAGATAATAATGCATATAAAGATAAAATGAATCGAAGCTAGCATTGCTTTTTTCGTAACTGATTAATATGGGAAATTCTTCCCATAGGTGCGTTTAAGGCGAAGGTGAGGAATGCCTCATCCCACTTGAAACAAGGAAAATGAAAATAAAACTTTTTCAATTGCCTATATGCATGAATTGTTTCGGTCTTGGACTTCGGATTACACATAGCATTTTTTTTAGGTGAACTCAGTTCCATGTGCGGGGGAGCTGAAGCTCTATTGATCTTAGCCGGTAAATAAGATCCCTTAGGTCTAGCTGGCACAATCATATGGGGTCCCTTCCCTTTTGGCTGGGTTTTCCCTTCGGGAGCGGCTCGATTTGCTTCGTCCGATCGGAGTAAAAGTTCCCCGATATTGAGTGTCTAGACCTTTACTTTGGCATTGTAGCATTTCCCTGGCTTTTTTTTTTTTTAATTTCGAGGCATATATTCCTCGAAAAACTCGTATTTTGTGAGTTTATTAGTGATCCGAAGCATTCATCTATGCTTATTCGGGACAGTTTGTAAGTACGTCCGGGTTTTAGTATCCCTTGACATTTTTAGAGGTTTCCTCATCGTCACACTTTTTGTATTTGAGGTACTTTGTCTACACCATACCTGGTTATAATGATGGATTTACTCTAGTTATGTGGCGCTTTGCTCGAAGCCGTAAGAATTGTGTAAGTGGAGGCGATCCGGCGCATATATCCCTACTTACTCGGAGCTTATAACGCGTGTTATTCTTTGACATCCTTATCCCTTGGGAGGTGACTCATAACATGTATCTATGCCGCTATCACATGTTTTCGAAGAGATTTCTTCAGTTGTTGAAAACGTGGCATATAGCCAACCGGTGATGCGACATGTAGCCATATTTACATGGAAGTGTTCCGAGATGCCCATCTTTGTTCAAGTACGGTTTTGTTTAGGCCGCATTAGGTCCAACGGTTCAATCTGCTTGGACACATATTCCATCAGTGCACTCTAGAAGTAGCCGTTTTCCAACATGGTTGGAGATGGTGGCGGAGTGGTTCGTCAAACGGAACCAAAAGTACTCAATCTCAGGCAAGATTTTCACAATTGAGATTTAAGTAACTCGTGTTTGGAGTCAAATAAGTATACAACTGTAATTCTACTCTGGTAATGTTTAGACAGAAGGAAGGATGACACATGTTTTATGTTTCGGTTCGAAAAAACTATTTTGAACTTGTAAAAAGAAGTTGGCTCTGCCTTTCAACTCAAATAAGAAGTAAATTAACTTGGAATTTTTGTTTCCAAAGTCGGTGAGATTAAGGTTTGATCGGATGCAGAGCAATATCCGATGGGAGTTAATGCCTCTTAAATGTGGCCAACCACCAGGTATTTATAGCCTGGGTGGAGGCTGGGCATTTATGGCGAGTCGGCGCCAACAGTGACGTCCGTCACTGTAGCAGCTGACAAGGGATGGTCAGAATATTATTATATTCGATTGCGGCTATGGACCGGAAGGTAATAGCCGCTTTCATTTTACCCGTTGTTTTATTGGTGTTTGTCTACTGGTCCTTATCCTTCGGTCCTGTCCTTTGGTTTGTCCAGTCTTTGGTCCGTTTCGTCCGTTCAACAACATTGGTTCGGTTGGTCCGTTCGGTATCATAGGTTCGGTTGGTCCGTTTGATGTCATTGGTTCGGTTGGTCCGTTTGATGTCATTGGTTCGGTTGGTCCGTTCGGTATCATAGGTTCGGTCGGTGCGTTTAGTTAATCGTTTTTTCTAATCTCTAATCGTGTTTTATATTGTGTAATTCGTTTTAAGTATTTATCTAATTATGTCATTTATCCATCCTATGTCATCAGTGGGTTAAAGTACAAAACATGCTTGAGAAACCATGTTAAAACGTATCAAAGATTTTCCAAAGGTGTAAAATGGTTTATTTATATGGATCATTAGCTTGCGCCCGACCGATAATCTAATTATTACCGATTAAAACCGAAAGTCAAGGGTAAACACCGCAAAACTAATGACTTAATCCAAAATTAAATCCAGAGGTACAAACATTTCAATCAAATACTGGACAGGGCTCACAAGCACGATTCTTAATGACAACGTAACCATTATTTCAACCTTTGACTCGAATTGGTGCTTTTCGTCATACATGTGATGGAAATGGATATGAAAATTGTTGTAAAAGATTTCATGGAGATAGTGACGAAAACTAGAGGCTGTGATGTGATGAATAATAATAGATATGAAAACTGTTGTTTTAGAAAGCATGTATAAAGCTTGAACTTAGAATAGATCTCAGGTTGTAGCTTTAGAAATTCACGAATGGAGTTCAAATCAGAACAAATCTGGACATCGGTGTGAAGAAAATGAAGTGAGCCTTATAGCTGGTCCCACGGATGGCGCCTATCGAAGAAGAAAAAACTTACTGATTGATAGAGCCGTTTTGAACCATCCAATAGAAGATGAGGATGAGAGCGCACTTCGTCTTCTCGGTCAGATCTGTAATCATAAGAGAGAAAGAGAATGGGATCGTAGAGAGAGAGAGAGACCCATGTTTGGAAGAGAAAACTCTCCTCTACCTAGTAGTAAAAAAGTGGTGTGCTCATAACTTACCTATGCAAGAGGTGGAGACCTCTTTATATAGGAAGCTAATGGGCTATCCAAATGGACCCAAGTCAATAGGCTACCCAAATGGATCCCCTAACATAATTGGGCCAGACCCAGTTAGGGGTTTCTCTACAAGTCCCAGGTCGAGTAGCGCTAAACCTCGCGAACGAGTTAGTACAAGATAATAAACAATATTAATATTAAATAAGTAAGTCTGAGACAGTGACCCGCTCAAGGCGGTTCGGAGGTCCGTTCCGGATCTTATCTCTTCAATAGTCAATACCATCATGAACTGAATGGTAATCAGATGGGTGTTTTTATTTGTTCTATACAACTACAAAGATACAAGCAAGGTTTTATAATAGCCAAAAGTTTACAACAAAGGAAAACAAAAATAATAGGCTATCATTACGGAGGAAACTGAGTCAATGCTATGGTCACGGTCAATGATATGGTCATGGTCAAAGATAATTAAGAATAGAAGATTCCATTACTCCCCCTCAAGTTGGAGTGTGGAGATTTTGAACACCCAACTTGCCAAGTAACAATCGGAATTGATGAGCCCTAAAGGGTTTGGTGAACAAGTGTGCGATTTGGAACTTTGTATTGATGTTTAAAAGTTGCATCTCTTTTGACTCTACTCTTTCGCGCACAAAATGACAATCCATCTCCACATGTTTTGTACGTTCATGAAAAACGGGATTATTTGCAATATGTCGCACTGCTTGGTTGTCACAAAATTAAGGTGTTGGTCCATTCTGTTTCATATCTAACTCATTTTGTAGCCATCTCATCCACAATATCTCACTTACGATTGTTGCCATAGCTCGGTATTCTGCTTCAACCGAAGACCGGGACACAACCGATTGCTTTTTGGACCTCCAGGAGACTGGGGCTCCTCCAAAGAGTAGGAAATACCATGTTCTTGATCGTCTAGTGAATAGACAACCTAATCAATCTGAGTCAGAATATGTCACAAGATTGGTACCACCGATGCATGGTAACAAGATTCCTTGTCCAGGTGTTGCTTTAAAATACCGTAAGATATGATTAGCTACATCCATGTGTGTTTGGTGTGGATCAGCGACAAACTGGCTAAGCACATTGACTGAATAAGCGATGTCGGGCCGAGTAGCTTGCAAATAAAGAAGACGTCCAATTAATCTTCGGTATTGGTTGGCATCTACCTTGGGTTCCCCCGTATCTTTATCTAACTTCAAACCTCGTTCCATAGGAAAGTTACTCGGTCAACATCCTTCTAATCCACAATCTTCCAGGATGTCTAGGATGCATTTTCTTTGACTTAATACCAGGCGATCACATGTTTGAGCCACTTCAATTCCTAAGCAATATTTTAATGTTCCGAGATCTTTGATGTTAAACTTAGCATCAAGATAGTTCTTCATCTCTTGAATCTTGGTAATGTTGTTACCTGCTATGATCACATCATCTACATAGATAAGTGCCATGATAACCGTTTCACCATTCTTGTAAATGAACAAAGAATGGTATGGTCCATCTTGGTTTGTTTGAATCCTTGTTCAGTGAGTGCAAATGTGAACTTTTGATACCAATTCCGGGAGGCTTGCTTTAGACCATATAATGACTTCTTTAGTTTGCATACTCTTATGTCTCCATCCTTGCAGAAACCTTGGTAAAACCCTTGGCGACCAAGCATGCTTTGTATCTTTCTCTGTCACCATTGGGTTTATATTTGATCTTGTAAACCCATTTGGAGTCTATTGCTCACTTGCCTATGGGAAGCTCTTCAAGTGCTTGAATTTCATTTTTCATCGCCTGTCTCCATTTCTCATCTCTAACAGCCTCGAAAAAATATTTTGGCTCATCGTTTGAGTCGATGGTAGTTAAAAATGCTTTATGCGAGTTAGAGAAATTTTCATAAGAAATGAAATTAGCTAAAGGATGTACTGTCGAGGGTTCATTGTTGGTGGCGGGGTGTGCGTGGTCTACCGATGGGGGAAGACTAACATTAAAGTCAGCAAGGTGCTTCGGTTGTGTTTTGTGTCTATTTTCCCTGATCGGTTTGAGCGGCTCAACAACAATCTCATCATGGCCCATTTCATTTTCATTTTCATTTCCCATATCCATATTTTCAAAAGTCCATGTTGGTTTCATTTGATTCGGCCTGTTGGTCTTGTTTCGGGCTTCCACCTTCGGTTTGTGCCAAAGGTGAGTTAATGGCTTCTTCTTAGGCTGAAGATGAGCGGTCATTTTCAGTTTTATTGTTGCTCACTTTATTTGGTTCATCAAAAGTTTCCCACTTGCTTGGAAAATTAAATATCTCTTCCTTTTCATTTTCTTGCTTTTGAGTAGAATATGGAAATGTTTTCTCCATAAATTTTACATCTCTCGAGACAACTATTTTTACATTTTTAGCATCAAAAATTTTGTACCCCTTTGTTCCACGTGGGTACCCGACAAATATACCCGATCTGTCCCTTACCTCAAACTTGTCCCCTTTCGTTTCAACATTTCTATAATAAGCTAGATATGCAAATACCTTTAGAAGATCATAGTCGGGTTTTTGGTCGTATAAAATCTCAAAAGGGGTTTTGTTTTCTATTACTTTTGACGGCAATCGATTAATCAAGTAGATTGCAGTCAATATGCACTCTCCCCAAAACTTGGTTCGTAATTTTGCCTCGAATCTTAGTGCACGTATCGTTTCAAGGAGGTGTCTATGCTTGCGCTCCGCCACCCCATTTTGTTGGGGGGTGTGCGGACAAGTGGTTTCGAGAACAATACATTAATCGACATAAAATTCAAGCATGCGATTTGATGTGAATCCCCCCCCCCCCCGATTATTACATCTAAGACTCTTAATGTTCCTTTCAATGTGTGTTTTCACAAATTTAGAGAAACTTATCAAACACCAACTTGCATCACTTTTATTTTTGAGGAGGAAAACCCAAACTGCCCTACTATAATAATCTACTATGGTAAGAAAATACCTAGCATGTGAGAGTGAGGGAGTACGATACGGACCCCAAATGTCGCAATGCATTAATTCAAAACAAGAATGAGTTTTAATAAAACCAACATGAAAAGGTGATCTTGTGTGCTTAGCCTTCACACAAGAATCACAAAACCAATCTTTATTCTTAATTGAACTGTTCTTAAGAAAATCAATATGGGAAAGTTTGGACTCGAAGCATGTCCTAAACGGTTATGCCAAATGTCGATACTTGCCATCATGGCTTGTCTTCTTTCTTCGGCTATCCCCATTTGGTAGAGACCATCCACACATCTACCCGCTCCAATCAATGTCCTCGAGGTTAAGCCCTGCATAACAAAGAAATCCAGAAAGAATGTTACTGCACAGTTAAGGTCTTTTGAGAGTTTGCTAACGGACAACAAATTGCAACTAAACTTGGGAACTTGTAAAACCCCCCCTTTATTTCTGTTCCATCCTCCAAAATATAATCTCCTCTTCCCTCCACGGGTATTTTTTTTCACCGTTTGGTATGATAACCGTGGGCTCGTGAACACTTTTATTTTGGTTTGTAAGGATAGAACTCTTGTGTGTTATATGGTCTGTGGCTCCCGAGTCCACAATCCAATTTTTCTTTCTATCAAGATTACCTGTAGACGTGTTCGCTCTGGGGGTACCTGACGCCATACTGGCTACGGGTGAGGAATCGACTTTCGCTCCTTTTTCTCCGGTAAAAAGATTAAGAAACTGTTGGTATTGTTCGCCGGTTAGACCTGGTATAGGGCTGTTTTCAGTCTCAACACACGCAGCCTTAGGTCTTGTCTTTTCTCGTTTTACTCCCTTTCCAGGCCACCATTCCGGATATCCGATGTGCTTGAAGCACCCATCCCGATTGTGACCGTCCTTGCCACAGAACGTGCAGTGCTCGGTTTGGCCTCCAGAGTTTCGTTTGCCTTCCTTTTGGCTGCTCTTATTTGTCTGTTGGGTGAAGTCACGTTTTGAAGGAGCAAAAACTTGAAAGGCAGCAGTATCAACACCTGTCCGCTTCCCTATTGTCAGATTTCTTTGTTGTTCGTCCTCCGACACAAGGTGATACGCCGCTCCTAAGGTCGGCATGGGGTTCATGGCCAGAATTTGAGTTCTTATAGTCGAGAACTCTACATCCAGACCGAGTAGAAACTCGTATAGATTCTCCTTTTCCTTCAACTCAGTCAACTTTTTCCCGATTCCGCAAGAACAACCATCACACGCACATTTAGGATTAGGTAAGACGGACTGCACTTCATCCCATAAAACACGAAGCTTTGTGTAATATGTTGACAATGATGTTCCGTCTTGTCGCGTGGCTGTGAGAGTTTGCTTGATTTCGTATGCCCTAGGGGCACTTTGTTTCCTGAATCTTTCTTTAAGGTCATTCCACATCTCTTCCGCCGTGCTAGCATACTTGACGCTGTTCCGTATCTCCTTCTCCATGGCTGTGTTTAGCCAACCTTTGATCATCGCGTCACATCTCATCCACCCCATGTATTCCGCAACGGTCTGGTCCGGTTTCTTAATGGTCCCGTCAACGAAACCCATCTTGTTTTTGGCAAAGAGAAAGTTGATCATCTCTTGACACCAATCAGCATAATTGCCATCGTTTAGTGCTTCGTTTACGTGCATCTGTCTAGGATAATAAGATGGATGAATGTAATAAGGTGAATCGTGGTCAAAGGTGGTTCCAGATTTCTTGTTAGTTTCGATTGATTTGTCACCCATGGCGAAGGTGTTGAGGTAGGAAGCGGCAAGGCTGAGTTTTGACTATTTGGGTTTCTTGGATTGATACTGCTTTAATACCATGAACTGAATGGTAATCAGATGGGTGTTTTTATTCTGTTCTATACAACTACAAAGATACAAGCAAGGCTTTATAATAGCCAAAAGTTTACAACAAAGGAAAACAAAAATAATAGGCTATCATTATGGAGGAAATTGAGACAATGTTATGGTCACGGGCAATGATATGGTCATGGTCAAAGATAATTAAGAATAGAAGGTTCCATTACATCATCTCTCTCTAAGAGCATTCACACCCCCTTCATCAAACCTCCCCCTATTTCTAAAATTTAAAAAAACTTACTAAAAACACCCTACATCTCATCCACCATTTTATACCACATCTTTATATTTTGAAAAATCCATCTTCTAGCTTTTTTATATATAAAAAGTTACTATTCACCCTATCAAATTATTGTGAGTGTATTTTAACGAGGAATATAATAAAATAAGTGTTTGTGAGTAAGATAAAGGTAAATATGGTGAAAGGGATGTGGAAGGCTTTTAAAATGAGAAATAAATTTTGAAATGTATGATTTTTTGTTATATTATAGAGTATAAAATGGTGGAGTGAATCTGAATACTCTAACTCAACCACCACCCAATGAACACCACCACCAAATCCAGCCCTATGAAAATTAAGAACATAATGCTTGCAAGAAAACAACAAAACAAAATATAATAACAATGGATATAACAATGGATAGTGAAAGCAATAACGAGAATAATTAAGAACATAACAGTGACCACCTCCACGGACATCTCGCCGCCATTGCCTAGCTGTCGCCAACTGTCACGATAAAAGCAAATGGGGCGAGTGAACCCGTTTTAATGTTTCTCCCTCCTTTCTTGTATAATTAAAAAAATATGTACCAATATAATTGAACATTTATATAAGTTATATAGCCTACACATGTTTATATAAATGATACACAATAATTTAGTATCTTGTATCACTAGGTGTATAATAATGAAGATATTGACTTAATAATATTCATACGGACCAAGATGATTGAAATCCAAGTGTGGAAAAAGAATGGACAGAGTTAAAACATGTACAAACTAAAAAACACAATAAACATATTTATAAGTTATAACACACGTGTACATACCAATAATACAATTAACGAGCAGAAGACACAATGAAATAAAAAAAACAGTGGTTAAACTCTAATTAGAACGTGAAAATGTTTAAAAGTTGAAAAATGTTTGCGCAAGCTTAAACTATAGACAAAACGTTGTAAGCTGATATTTTCAGCATTTTGAGATATTTTAATGCCGCCCTTTAGTCTCATAGCTATGGTGAAAGGCACTGTTCGACTATCTCGAAGAGGAAATTTTCGACAGTGGTTAAACTCTAATTTATTTAGAAACATGTTTAACATACGTAAAGTTTGATTTAAAATAATTTGTAATGTGAAAGGCACTGTTCGACTATTACGAAGAGGAAATATGTGACATTCATTGTGGTTATTAAACTATAACTAGTCTAGAGTTATTTCGAATTGTTTAAAATACATGTGGCAACCCATCCAAACGTACTACCTATATAATAAACATCATAATGTGTATCATTCCTATTTTAATGAACAAAAAAGATTCATCTCCCTTCTTAACTTACTATAGTTGATAATAAACCAAAATACAGATTACATTAGATCTGGTTAGTTGAAAACCAATTGCTATTTATATATGTAATAATTTATTTAGAAGCATCTTTAACATATGTAAAGTTTAATATAAAATAATGTGTAATTTACCATTTACTATCTCAATATAGTGTGTTCTGAAACTTCATTTTCCATCGAAATGAACCATGCCCCATTTGTGAAAAAGTCTTTTTGAATAGATTTGACGGACATGCCCTTTATTGTAAAGAATTTTCGGGGTTCAAGTATCGCCATAACTGGGTTAGAGATGTTTATGGGATGCGCTTAGACACGCTGCGATCTCGGCCAAGAAAGGAACGCCCGTTAATTTTCTGACTGATCCACACAAGGGGAGATCTACCTTGCGTCCTGGGACGTTCTTGTGTTTGGCTGGGCGGGGGGCAAGCATGCGTGTGTCGACCTTACTGGAGTGTCCCATTGGTGGGCTTGCGAGACGGTGGTTTTGTATCGGGGCGGGCAGTTTTGAGGGCGGAAGCTAAGAAGATCGCTAAGCACGAGGCATCATGTTTAGAGAACCAGCATGTCTCTCTTTCATTTGCCTTTGACACATTTGGATCCCTGACTTCTGAGGCAGTGCGATTCTTTGAACGAGTGCAGAAGGTAGTCCACAATGACTCACAGAGCCCTAGAAACCAAGGATTTGTATTTAGTAGAATAGACTTCGCATGAACTTAAGCACTAACAATAGTCGGCAACAATTGTAAGAGCCTCCTCAATAGGAACCTTTGGCACCAAGTGAGTTCCTATCGATCAAGAAAACTGTCCGAAATGCTAAGCAAGCTTGTTGTCTTTTTAAAAGTTATTCCCAATACACTATTTATTCAAATACAAGAAGCAAATACACACGTTTTCGAAGCAATCTCAAATATCTCATGTTGTTTTGAACGACCAATTTCCTCCGATATTTCTATCTCTACACCCTTTTTTACACCTTTTTTTTAATACACCCTTTTTGCACTTTGTGAATTTAAACTTTCAATCTCCTTTAAAAATGATTTCTTCTCTATCACTCCACCACAAGGGTGGGGCTCTCAAATATCTCCTTGACAAGGTAGTTGGGTGGAGATGATTTTCATTTTGTATTTATTTATATTTTTTTCAATTTGTTTTTGATGAAGATGTGTTTAAAGTTACTAGTAAAGTGATTAATTTACATAGTATTCATCGGGATATTTAATTAATAAAGTATTAGTTTCTACCAATGTTTTCAGAACCGGATCGAATGTTGAACCGGACCTTTCACCGGGCAGCAGTTCAACCAGTCGAACCGGCAAAATATTCAGAAAAAAACCAACAAAATTATAAAACTTTTTGTTCAACCCCCTTTTTACCTAGTCCGACCAGCCGATTTTCCGGTCCGGTCGCAAGTTCACCGGTTTAAGTAGGGGTTGTTATGAAGATAGAATAAATAAAACCCATTTGACCACCTGGCCCGGTATTCACCTGATGCATGCACCTTAAATACCAAAATGACATGAGAGGTATTTTTGACCAGATTTATAAAAATATTTCTTAAGCTTAAATGCGTAGTAAAGGTGAATAATGTCAAAGATGATTAGATGATGTTTCCCACTTAACTTTATCCTTTAATTATTACTCTCTATATGCATTGTAAACGTGTTTACTGTATATCATATTATTACACATTATGTTACTTTGGCCCTCGGGGGCAAAAGTAAAGTTGCACTAATTTTAACGTTATTTTACTAATTTCGTGAAAATAACGTTAAAATGACGGACGGTTAATCATGCATCATGTGGTGACGTTGATAGCAAAAAGACAAGGGGGTACATGCACCCATCGGGTTTGTCCCGATTGTTAAGTGTTATGTGTCTTATGTCTAAGGCTTGATACAAAACCACTATTGAGCCGGGGGTCTCACTGGAAGCAGCTTCTCTATTTGGTAGATGTAAGGCTGTCTACATCTTACCCTCCTCAGACCCTACCTTAACTTTTGCTATTGATGGGATTAACTGAGTATGATGATATAATATGATATGTTACGTACAAAACTTCACCAAGATAAGACGAAGATGTGATATAAAACGGGTATAGCAAATCCATGATCATGTTTCACAGACATGGGTGGTAGGTTTCCTTAATAAATAATTGGTTATATTATACTTTTGTTTAATACACTACCAAAAAAGTGAACGGTTTCTGATAGAGCCAGATTCGAGATCGGCGGTCTCCCAAGATAAATACCCGTAGAGTGGGTTAGTCTCTAAGAAATAGATAAAGAATAAGATCGAACTTTTCAATAATTTTCTCTTCTTTTTTCTAATGAAAAGTACAATGTTTAAATAGAAAACCATGCAAGTCCTAACTATATGTCATTACTGAGATCATGGAGAAGCAAAAGGGAAACATGCATAACTATAAAGAAAGGTGCATCATGGAAGATAAAAACTGTTAAACTAAAACTATCTTATTATCATGCATGAACTACGAAGCTTCTAATCGGTCGGTTACGTGGGCACGTATCAGTTTCCCACAAACATTTCCTATGCATCTTTTTTTCGTCACAAATTTCAATACGGTTTTGATAAATTTCCAAAAAAATAAATAAATAAATCTAGGTTTTTTTTCAAATTTTAGACACAACATTACAACAATGACAGAAAATTAAAAAACCTTATTAATTCACAGTGACGACACAAATTCAGAAATGATCTACAAAATGTTAATTATTACTGTTAAGAAACAAATAATAGTAAATATCAATATAAGAAAAAAATAATGGAAAAATAATAACGTTTCCTACCCATTTATAACAAAAGGTTAATTTTTTAGTTGAGCTAATAATCATCTGACGAAAATCTGCCAAATAGAGTTTAATTTCCTACCCATTTATAACAAAAGGTTAATTTTTTTAATAAATACTAGCAAGAGAAGCTGCTGCGGCGGAGGCCTAACCATTGGCGAAGGATAGTAGGGGCGGGGAGGGGCGGCCGACCCCCCCGGATTTTCGCGCAGAAGTTTCGATTATATAGTATTAGTATAGAAAATTTTGAAAATATAGGGTTTCGACCCCCTGAAACTGGTTTTCGACCCCCCGAAACAAGTGACTTCCGACCCCCGGTGACTTCCAACCCCCCGAACCTTCGGGTCAAGCTTCGCCACTGGGCCTAACTATTTAAATTTATAAAATACAGCAAGTTTATTTTCTAATAAGTCAAAATACACCAACACCAAGGTGATTATCAAATACGGCATAGGTTTTTTACCGATGGTTACAAAATAGAATATCCTTTTTTTTTCTCAGCCAAGAAAGTTGAGAAGCATGCTAAAGCTTGTGAGGAGAACCAACACGTTTTCGTACCCCTAGCTTTTGATACCTTCGGCTCCTTGGCACCGGAAGCCATCCGTTTTCTGTCCAGAGTCCAACATGTCATTCATAGCAGTATCTCGATTCCAAAAGGGCAGGGGTTCGTTTTTAGTAAGCTAGGGTTTGCTGTCCAGAAAGGGGTGGCGGCGCAGCTTGTTGCCCGCCTGCCCGCTATCTTAATGTAATTTTTCGCGATTAAATAAGATCAGTGGTTTTACTTAAAAAAAAAAAAAAAAAAATACACGCTACTAGTCATGAAGTTAGTGATTGTAAATCTTTTGAGAGTACTTCCTGAATACAGTTGAAATGACTTTGAAATCCAAAATGCAGCGTTCTAATGTTTGATCTTCTTTGTGGATGTTTCCATTTCTGGAGGACAAATTAGCACGCCAGATAAGAAAAACAATTTACTGGTTTCAATGATGCAGCTTCCTTCCTTTAGTTGTGGCTTGAACTGGATTCAGTGCTGCCATTGCACATACAAATGTCCTACAATTTTTAAACTAAAGTATGACCAAATGTCCAATGACAAAATTTTTTATTTTCTTGTTTTAGTTGTTATAAGTTAGTGCTCACTTAACCGCAAGTGTAGTTCCTTTTTGCAGAATGCTGATGAAAAAATTATAAAGTAACCACAACTTTCCATCTAAAAGATCAAGTATGTGAATATCATATGTTAAACTTACAAATTTGTGTAAGATGCAAGTGTCTCATGTCACCTTACTCTGCACACTGAAAATGTAAGGGTTAGAGGAGTGACATTTTGTAGCTTATCTAGAGAGGAAGTGGTAAATCACCTGTCAAAGTCATTGTTAGAGCCGGCTCAATCATTTTGTAGCTTATCGTATTGGCATGAAGGTTTAAAAACATAGTCTTTTAAAAATAGGAAGTCTTAAGAAGGGTATCAAACGGACTTTACGACCTTTTATTTTTAGCTAGGTTTTCACTTTTGATTGATAAACTTTTTGTTAAATCATTATGTCTTTTTTTTTTTTTGTCATTGAGTCATTTTTTCGATTAATTATGTCTTTTTTTCCTAGGTATTATGTGTGATACCCCGAAAATTCAGGTTCTCACTTTAACTAAACTCTAGTTACATTTCCTTGCATTATACTTAACTAGGGTTAGTTAAATAAGACATACGTGCATGGTTATGAGTCAATGTGTGATTGCATGATTAGTGAACCTCGGACGTTGGTGAAAAATAAACTTATGTGAAAACCATACGTAATTATGTGAACCTAAACCGAACACGTTAATAGAAATCATTAAAAGTGGAGCATGAGGTTGATTAGGGTCTTAATGCATGGGGTTACACTTGTTACGGTCCGAAATAACGAAAACGTCGAAGGATAACGCGTCGGGAGACGAAACGAGAAAAGAGCGCGCCACCCGGACCTGTGAGCGGCCGCTCACAGGCACCGAGCGGCCGCTCGAAACGAACTGACGGGTCTAAACCGCCTTAAACTTATATTTAAGCAACCTAAACTCCCATGCAACCCCCATACTCAACCCTAATCGCCCCCTTACTGCCCCACACGAATATTTCACTCAAACAACCTCTGCTAAGGCTCAAGATCATCAATTGGGAGGCTCCAAGGCGCGCGATTGATCGATTGAGAGAGCTAAGGGTATATCTTACGATTTCTTATGCTTTTATCTTGTGTTTTCATTAATAAAAATCATATAATAAGTTTGTCCAGGTCTGAATGAGTTTATAAAACATTAAAGCATGAACCTTTTTGAAGATTAAATGGATTAAACATACTCATAAACGCTTAGTAACATCGTAGGATACTTGTTGCGCAAGTAATTGGTGTTTTGATTCTTAAAGCTTTGATCTTGACATGTTTAATCATAGAATCTGATAAAATAGGTATTAGGAATGTTTTGTGTTGATGATTGGTGAATGTTAATAGTTTTTGTGCACACGGTAGGCGATTAAAGTATGATTTAGGCGAAACTAAAATCTGGACAGAATGGTTAGTCAAACTTGTAGGAGCTGTAACACGGCTCTAACATAATAATTTTAGGGTTTTCTTGGCATGGTTAGGTCACACCTGGTCTTAGCTTTTCATAATGGGTAAAATCATGTGTTTTGGACGTAGGATGAGTCGTTTTTGGAATTTTAATTGATTAGGGGTCATATCAGATTTTCGGATTTGTAAATTGGGTTAACTTTAAATGGCCATAACTTGAGATTTACAAGGAGTTAGGTTATGAAATTTTTACAGTAGGTCAATACTGGAAAAATAGAGCTTTTCCAAGTGGATTCATCTCGTTTGGATGAATACACAATTTTTAAGAATTTTCCTACTAAACTGACCTGTTGTGGAAATTTTCTGAACACTGCTGTGTTGTACGAATTTTTATAATTTTTGGGTTTGGAATTAAGACAAAACAAAAATAGGTATTGCCAAGTGAATCCCAAAGAAAATTTAGTAAAAATTTGGGAGGATAACTCACTGGTTTACTATTTTAAATAAATTCGTTTTGATGGCGCACAATCTGTCCTGAAAACACAGATTGTGTATTATGTGACTATGTGATTACTTGAGGTCTTAGGTGATCTAAAATTGACATATAACGGAAGTACACATGTTTACGACACATATGGGCTGTAGAAACTAATTATAACCAACTCATTCACCAACGAGTCCGTAGGGTTTACTATTGCATGTAGAATCACTAGGCGTCGCATACACACTTTTGAATATTTAAAACGCCTTGGACAAACGAGTTATATGGTGTAATGATGTTACGCCTATACTCACGTAGTGACACTGTTATTAGGGTGTCGGTAGCATATAATACTTGCTGTTTGGATTCTTTGCTTACGCGATAAGGTGAGTTTCACTACTTTTTTCTCAAAGCATGCGTCTCGGGTTGAGACCACATTGGTAACGTTTTCTAGTCTATCTTGAGATAACTTTCTTTTACACATCCCGGGTTTGGGGTGCATGGTTCACGTGGTGAATCTATTTTTACTAATTCATGTATATGTCCTTGATGAACTAAACCAAACACATCTTTTAAGTCCTTCAAAATACCGAATCAATTGCCGGTTGGGCAAGCGGGTTAATTAGTTGATAGCGCTATTAGGTCTAACAAACCTCACATCGTGCTGGGAGCACGGATGTGAACTATTAGCTTCAAACATAATCATTGTCGATGGACAATGATGCAAGGCATCTTTATCCCGGTTATGGGAACTTGTTCATTAGTAGTTCGGTATTCGCCGGTTTTAGTTATCATGAGTGGGCTAGCTACCCCTGACATTTGAATTAGCTATTGTTTACAGGGTCTGAGGGACCAACGTTGTACACTTGACTTTTGGGGTTTTGAGAACCTACGTTATTATTTACATCGCTTACATTTATAGTGAACTCACCGACTTTACGTTGACACATTTTAGCATGCTTTGCAGGTCCTTAGGTACGGAGCACGTTTTAGGGCATGCATCATTCGTGTCTTGGGTTATGGATATTTATTATTTCGTACTTTTAAACTTTGGTTTTGGGCGCGTTGTCTTGCGCAGACTTTTGCAAATGTTTTACTTTGTTTACGCTTCCGCATTACTTTAAATTGCTTGGTTAAACTTTGAAACTTTTTCTTAAAAACGAACTAAATGGTTTGGGCATTTAGAGTCGTTCATGATACTTATGGCTATGGGTCCTGGTTTGTCATGCACCTCGCGGTAAAACCCCGCAGTGGAAATTTGAGGGTGTGACATTATGTTATATTTCTCGGCCTTGTATCAAATTTTTTGATCCATTGTATTATATTTTGTGATCCATTGTGTTTCTTATGTTCTTCTCACCCATTTTGTTTATTTTACCCTTTATACGATAACTAACCCTTCGGTATTGAACATATGATTTTGAAAGTTATTTAAATAGTTTTAGTTTTGAATCTATTTGAGAATCTTATCAAATCTAGACATACATATGTTTGACTGAATATCCTATAATCTAAACTTTATTTTGACCCAAACAAATCTTACGGTAATTTGAATTTCCTAAACTTGTATTTGAGAAGGAAAACTAATCCTATGACTGCTGAACTTAATGTTAATTTTTGTTTTTAAAGTTAAGTAATGCTATTTAAGTGGGTCTTCAATTTAATTTATTAGTTTGACTGTGATTTATATAACTTGATGCTGCTGAAATTTTTCTCGTTGTTGGAATTGTTGGTCTAGTAAATAAACTCTTACGTGAGTTATATTTGTAAATTAAGGCCCCAATAATCTGGGGGCCCTAGGCTCATGCATAGAACATCCAAGTAGTGGAGCCGGCCCTGGGAGTCAAGATGTAGATTGTCCCTGTACCTGTGTTTTATAAAAGGTATGTGATTACAACACAAATTTGTAATAATAATAATAATAATAATAATAATAATAATAATAATAATAAATGCACACTGATTAGAAAATATTATTCTAACTTCAAGTGTCTATTTCATTTGAAAAAATCAGAGTAAATGATGTTTAGTGTGGTATTTATCTCAAGCCCTTCATGAGGTTTTATCAGAATCTTTAAAGCGTTGGGGGTCGTAGCTCTAGATAGTGCCACATATAATTGTCCATAGCTAAATACGAGTTCATGTAGATATATGCCAATTTTATTTAATGATTGACCTTGACTTTTATTAATTGTCATAGCATAGCAGACTTTTATTGGAAATTGACGTCTAGTAAAAACAAAAGGCAAATCTTTACTGTTATGGACAAAGTTTATTCTAGGTATATACACTCGATGACCAATAGCGTTGCCAGTAATGATATGAGCTTCGATTACTTTGGGTAATAAGTTTGATACTATTAATTTTGTGCCACTACATAAGCCAGATTTTTTATCGATGTTACGGAGTAGCATGATAGGAGTATTCTTTTTTAAGTTTTATACAATGAGTTAGAATTCCATTAAAGTTTAGTAAATTAAGATAGTCAATAGGATACATCAGATCAGTGACACTACCATTGTTAGAGTGAGGAACCATTGAGTCTGTACTTAGATATTCAAAATACTCACCTAGAGACATAGCAAGTATAAGGTCGTTAATTGTATCAGTTGTTTCGTTTCTGGGACATATTATTGATCTGGATGAGAAATATGACATGTATGGATTACTTAGGACATTGCCATCGTAGATAAACTGAATGAGGTCTATTAAACCGGTATCTGTTGGGGGTAACAATAAATTATGGTAGAATTGCAACGATTTTTACATTGCATGAATGTTGGTTATGTAGTTGACCTACTTTACCTTCACCGATATTTAGCAACCAGCTTGAAAACTTTTCTCTTGCATGTCTCTCAGAAGTTGATGTAGTAGATTGCATTAATCGCATGTTGTGATGTAGCTTATGAATCTTAAAGTACGGCCACAAATAAGATCATGGGAGAGATGAGGCGATGATTTCATTTTTGGATGCCTTAGGTTTCACTGGTAAGGTTTGTCTAAAATCGCCACCAAGTAAGACCGAATTTCCACCGAAAGGTTTGTGGGTGCTGCCAATGAGGTCTTGTAGAGTTTTGTCTAACGATTCGAAACACATGCGATCACTCATGGGGGCCTCATCCCAAATAATAAGGGTTGTTTCCAAATGCAATTGTGAAAGTTGAGTGTTCTTCTTGATGTTACAAAGTGCGTTATCTGTCAAATCTAATGGTATTTTAAAACGGGAGTGTGATGTACGTCCTAATGGCAATAAGAGTGAGGCGATTCCAGAAGCAGCCACTGCAAGTCCGATTTTTCCTGTCGATCTTATTGAAGAGATTATAGTTTTCCATAAGTATGTTTATCCTGTACCACCATGTCCATAAATGAATAGCAATAGCTGTCTTTGCATCGTGTGTGACTCCACTACCATGTTGTATGCAGCCATTTGCTCAGGTTGTAAGTTTGCTTTGAGAGTTAAGTATTCTGTGTGCAGTTTATCTCGATCATGACATTTTTCCTCCATGAGAAGTCGATTTCTTAGAGCGCACATCATAGATTCATTTGGCATTGGTAACCCAAAGTCTATTAATGAGCAAGATCTAGAGCTTGATTTCAGTTGTTAGACTGATTAAGCCGTAAAATTATATCATCAGCCATCTTTTGCCAGTGTGCTTCATATAAAGACAACGGATTAGACACATCACAAAAAAGGATAAATGAGAGAAAAGTAATCTTAATTCTCCTATAGTAGCCCATTGAGAGGCATCCGAGAGTGCAGTCAACCACTCTTTGTCGTCGCCTATCAGGCCTAACTTTTCACAGGCAGCACGATAAGTTGAATACACTACACCGGAGATTGTTCCGATATATGAGAAGGAACGACAACTGATGTACAGCCAAGCAGAATCCTGAGGTAAAACGATTCACCACATGCAGGGTGTATGTATGCTAACCTTCCGATAGTTGGTGTTTTGTCTGATGTCCTAGCAATCCATGCTTTAGCCGAGCAATTCCATCTGTATCTTGATGGTAGTCAAGCAGATGATGTCCTAACTGTTTTTTAACCATTCGGTTAAAGTTGTTTTCCCGGTACCAGGATTACTTACAATGCTTTGTAGACGTTGCGTTTCTCTGAATGTTACACTTTGCATTCCTTCCAAGTGCACTGCTAAAACCTGAACCGGGGATTTCTATCATGAATTGAGAATCTTAGAATCCTCCATGCCGCCTTGTGTGGACAAATAAAACATCCATCTACAAAGTTGTTGATTTCATTAATCTCTTCATTAGGTGGTTGTTGAACAATAGTAACACATACCGGGGAATTTTTAACGCTAAAGCGAATTCGGTCGGCTCCTTTTGATATATATTTGAATAGATATTTAATTAGCATACTCCAACCGCAGTATTAGACATTAATATGCGCTTCAAAGTGCATCAATAGAGTTTTGTTAAAAGGAACCTCATTCCCGTTATCGAGGGGTATGCCTCCTTTAATAACTTATTGACCGTCATAGCGCCTTCTATAGTGAACGTTTCCATCTTAGTCACAATTTTGTAGGAACCAACCAATATAATCATTCGTATTTAAAATAGTAAATGTATGTATGCATGCATGGGTATATGCATGTTTGTGTACGTATGTATACGTGTATTGAAATTTGTATGTATGCATGCGTAGATTTGTATGTAAGTGTGTATCTGTAGACATGTAAGTTTGTGTGTGTGTATGCATATATGAACGTGTGCATATTTGTATGTGTGTATGCATATATGAACATGTGCGTATTTGTATGTATGTATGTATGTATGTATGTATGTATGTATGTATGTATGTATGTATGTATGTATGTATGTATGTATGTATGTATGTATGTATGTATGTATGTATGTATATGTGTGTATATATATATTACTTGTATGTATCCTTGTATATACGTGAGTGCACATTTCTATGAATATGCATGTGTGTATGTGTATGTCGGGTGTATATATGTACTTATATAGAATCACAAAATGATTTGTGTAACGGGTTTCAAAGCGAATATGCATGCACATATAAGTATAATAGGTATAACTTTCTGATGACATGTCGGTGGGGTCATGCAAAAACGTAAATAACATAGGTAGCTAAGGTAAGTAGGGTATCGAATCCATGAGGAGCATGTGGTTAGTATCACACGTTTCGTTTGAATTTTTCAAGTAAGACTTAAATTAAAACCAATGTCACATCCTTAAATTCCACTTGAGGGATTTTATCACGAGACGCGCGACAAGCCAGGATCCAAGTCATTGGCCATGTTGAACGACCACTACATGAGTTTGAATTCAAAGCTCCTTATTCAACATGACTTTTAAAACAATTTGAAAAGTTGTACAGCCGAAGCAAAATAAGTTTAACAAAAGTAAAATGTGTCAAGCATAAAAACAAGCGCTAAACCTATAAAATATGACAACCAGATGTATGTTTAAAATGTTTGATAATCATGCATGAGACTCACCAAATGAATCTTAGCCTGAGTGTACCTTAGCAACATGAGAAAACATGCTAAAAAGAGTCAACACAATATTTGGCGAGTTCACAGTTTTAATAATTATAAGCTTGGTTTTAAAAAACAAAAAGCGCACAAAAACGACAATGTCTAAAACTGAGGCGCAAAGCGCATCGCTTATCGTACCCGATGCGTAAATAATTATATAACATTTTATATACTTCCTATTGGTTTCTAGCATTATTTACTCAATATTTTAAGATAAGTAAGATTTATATATGTTTTAGTATGGAATTGCATACATGTACAACATCAAACTCATGTTGTACAACAAGCTATTGCCCAATAGTCAATTTTTGCCAAGAAATCGCACCACTTGTGGGCTTTTTTGTAAAAGGCGCACCTTAAGCGACCAAAAGCGCAAGGGCTTGAGCCTTGTTGAGCTTTGAGCCTAGGCGCCCTTTTTAAACCATGATTATAAGTAAGTATTCATAGATAAGTATGAATTCATAGATAAGTATGAGTTCATAGATCCACATATATCTGTTGGATATATGGTATGTCCGATGTAATTAAAAGTCGAGGTCAATGTAACCCGACCCGGTACAATCCGAAGATTTACACGTTGGTACACGAATAAGATAAGTTCACATGGAATATTATTTATGAAATAATAAGTTGTTTGGACATGGGGGACTTGATATTAAATAGTTTATTATTGAGGAGAGTTTTAATAAATAACCAAGGGGCTTATTGTAAGTTTGTTTATTATAAATAAGGGATTAAGGGGAAACCCTAATCACAAGTTTTATTAAAGAAAAACCCTACTCTCCACTTTCTGGCCGTCACCCACCTTCGGCCCTCCTCCCTCCGCCGCTAAACAACCACCGCCGGCCACTCTTCCTTCTTGGTTGGATCGTGCTTGGTTTGTGAAGCTTCCTAATAGCGAGGATTCGTTGTAACCCGCGTGTTACAATTCTGGTGTAGTCGTTAAAGGTTGATTACTAAACCCCCTATGCAGAAATTTCGATTATATAGTATTCGTATAGAAAATTTTGAAAATATAGGGTTTCGACCCCCCGAAACTGGTTTTCGACCCCCCGAAACTAGTGACTTCCAACCCCCCGGTGACTTCCGACCCCCCGAACCTTCGGGTCAAGCTTCGCCACTGATGTTAGTTAAGTTCAGATCATACAAGTAAACACTTACAATAATCCTTCATGTTCTAGCATGTCAGGTGATCACAACGCACATAACTTTCTTACATGTATCACTAGTTCAATGGTTCTAGCACATTGCTACCACAAGCTTGTAACCAACAACAAATTTTCATACAATAGCTATACGTGTACAATACAATACATACATGCAAGCAAGTTTCCTATTATGGCAATGTATGAACACTTAGAACAATTCCATACAAAAAGTTTTCATTTATAATAATAATAATAATAATAATAATAATAATAATAATAATAAATAAATAAATAGTAATAATGCACGAGCAATAATTTTGTGTTTCATAATCTGGTTTAAAAAAAACCCTCATTTCCTTTTCTTCTTGGATCTGATTTCTCCCTAAAATAATACAATCATATGTCGTCTATGATTTTTCATATTGACAATAGATCTTCTTAGATATTATATTGTATTTTATATCCTTAATAAATATAAATCCTCAATAATTCCAAGAGTAGTAGTTGGGATTTGGGATACAATGCCAATAATTCAACCGATATCTAATGCAACTACTTACGTCTATTTTATTAGAAAATTTCAACACTAATGGGTTTTAGATCGTTATATTATAATCGTTCAAAAAATATATAGATCTTTATATACTTATACTAGGTTTCGATCCTAGCTATTTATTACACGCTTAAATTAGTAAAACTTGGTTTTATTTTTTTAGTTTCAAATGTGTGGGATAAAAAAAATGAAAATGAGGAAAATGAGAATCATAACTCTTATATACATAATTTCAAAATTTAGAAAAAAAATAATGTTGAATTAATTTTTATTATAAAAATGATACAGTTTAAATATTGAAAACGCGTAATGAAATAATGAATGTAATAAACGTAATCTTTAAAACGGAATCAGTTAAATTTGAAACGGGTACAGATCAACTTGTAGGTTAAGCGGAAAAACAAAAGCTAAAGATATCTAGAATTGTATCATGTGTCTAGAATTGAACTGGAGTGAATTTCCAAACTATCAAAACTCTTAATATGTTATTTATTTGGTACTATGTAGTTTAAAGAAAATTTATTTTTTAAAGGTGGTGTGCTGTAACTTTGTAAAACTACTACAACCCTAAATAATAATAATAATAATAATAATAATAATAATAATAATAATAATAATAATAATAATAATAATAATAATAATGTTTAGAAAATATGTTGAAAAAGCATATATTTTATCCTATTTTTTAATAATAATTCTATATCATAGAAATTTAAAATTAATAATAGTTTTAAAGATAAATTTAAGAGAATGATTTTATTATCGACACGGAAGAACTTTTATAATAAGGATTAACAAGATAAAACTACATCGACTTGAATAATTTTTTTCATTAATAGGCGAATTTGAATTTAAGTGAGTGTTTGTAGGGGCTGCATGAGATTTTTTGTGAAAATTGGTAGATCACCATATGGATCAGCGGTCTCATATCCATTCAACAACCTTCATTCAAAGTTGTTGATTAATTCAGAGAACTTCCTTGAATTCAATGTTGGCTTGTGTATATTTATAGCAATTATGAGACCTTGAATGAAGGTCGTTGAATGGATGTGAGACCTTCAAAAAAAAAAAAATTGAAGGTCGCTGATCCATATGATGATCTACCCATTTTCACAAAAAAATCTCATGCAACCCCTACAAAACACTCTCTGAATTTTAAATTCGCCGAAAAATTCCGACATGAATCAAAGTCACTTTAATATTTTATAATTTTTAATTTCATTGGAATAAAAAAAAAATATTCTCAATAACTTAAGAACAAATTTAATTAAGTACTTAAGAACAAGTTCGTCACAAAGCACGTACAGATTTTATGAATGGATCACAGATGAAAATTTTACCTACTTAAAGATTCAATGATGGTCGATGGATAACTAATGACCTTGGGCAAAAAAGAAAAAATCCTTTTCAGATTTTGCTTGACTATTGGTGAAAACTTTTTTTTGAATGACAATTTTTAATACCTTAGTTACATGATATGAACCTACACAGTGGTGAAGCTTGACCCGAAGGTTCGGGGGTCGAAGTTACCGGGGGGTCGAAACCCTATATTTTCAAAAAAATTTATACGAATACTATATAATCAGACCTTCTGTGCGAAAATTCGGGCCAGGGGGTGCCCTCCCCCCCTCCCCCAACTAAGCTGCGCCACTGAACCTAACTTTATATTTATATTTATGTATGTGGGGTATATTACCAATAGGTAATGGGTCATTGGTGAATAGTGATACACTAAAAAGCATTTTCTTTTTTTAGATTTTGTTTGATTCGGATGATTCTTAGACCATGTGTAATGGAGAGAGGAATTTGACGTATTTTGGGGCCGTTTTTTTTTTATTTTTATTTTTTTGCCCAGGGAAATTTCCACAGCGTTTTTTAAATGGAAGGGCCAATCACAAGCTTCTTTTCCAACGGTCATGTCCTTTCGAACGGCTATATTTTATTTAATTTTTTAGCCGGTCATTTTTTTTCTTTATATATATATTATATATATATATATATATATATATATATATATATATATATATATATATAGGGTCGAGATCCTGTGCAAAGTGTGTTTTGTGTGAGAAGGGTAAGAAGTGTTTTGGACCATTAGATCATCTTAATCTATGGTGTGGATTAATTGGATGGCATTTTTGTAATTAATATTATAATTTTATTATTTGATTATACCATTAAGGGTAAGATAGTAAAATACACACTCTAATTAATTGCATCATTAAAAACTCACCTCTCACCTCTCTCCTCCTATTTATTATGATTCTCTCCCTTTCCTCCTCTCTCTCATCAATAATTACAGATCAAAAAAAGACTAAGAAAACACTGTTGTATCGTAAAACACTATACTACACTGCTGTATCGTAAAACACTATACTACACTGCTGTATCGTAAAACACTATACTACACTGCTGTAAAATCACAAAAAACATAAAAACATTGCTGTTTCGTAAAACACTATACTACACTGCTGTAAAAATCACAAAAAACATAAAAACACTGCTGTTTCGTCAAACACTATACTACATTAAAAAAACGATGATATGTATCTTAATATAAAAACTAAAACACAGTACGAACAGTTTTGAAAAAAATATAAAACACATTAATATGAATTGATTCGAATAAAACACACCAATATGATCGTGAATAATACAGAGAATGAATGATATTGTGTTGAATGTTAACAAAAAATCTGTAAAATAATGTAGAGGATGTGAAAACAAGAATCCCTAATAATGCTCGGTATTAATCACGAATTAAATGAGATATTATCTCCTAAAATAAGATTATCAAGCCAATTTACAATCTTACCCTTTTATGTAATATAATATGCCTTCATGTTATTGGTTCTCACACTTCTCACACAAATTAAGTTTTTCACATGATCCTAAACCTATATATATATATATATATATATATATATATATATATAGGGTAGGGTTCAATTGAGAACCAACCCTTAGTTAGGAACTTTAGGAACCAATCTCATCCATCCATCTTCAATGGCATGATGGTAAATATGTTAAACATTAATTAACTTTTTAATTAAATCAAGGGGTAATATTGTCTTTTGGTATGTGAGTATTAATAGGTTATTTAGTATACATTGTAACTGACAAAAACCACAACTAATATCATTTGTGCGTACAAAAAAATTATACTGTACGATAAACATTAAACAACTATACGTCAGTGTATATTCATATTCCAACAATTATACATCAGTGTATATTCCAATCATTGCTACAAAAACATTATACTGTACGATAACATTAAAACAACTATACGTCAGTGTATATTCATATTCCAACAATTATACATCAGTGTATATTCCAATCATTGCTACAAAAAACATTATACTGTACGATAAACATTAAACAACTATACGTCAGTGTATATTCATATTCCAACAATTATACATCAGTGTATATTCCAATCATTGCTACAAAAACATTATAATGTACGATAACATTAAAACAACTATACGTCAGTGTATATTCATATTCCATGCACTCACACGAACTGATAGGTTGATCTTATCAAGAGTAACCTGAAACAAAGAAAAAGGTTGTTTAGCATATACATCAGTGTATACATACAATATACATCAGACCCCAATAAAATTGATGCTATAGAACAGTGTTTAGTATCGTCATATTCAAACAATTATACATCGGTGTATAGTCCAATCATTGCTACAAAAAACATTTTACTGTACGATAACATTAAACAACTATACGTCAGTGTATATTCATATTCCAACAATTGTACATCAGTGTATAGTCCAATTAGTACTACAAAAACATTGTACTGTACCATAATATTCAACAAATATACTGTGACATCCGTCATTTTTATTTTTCCATTATATATATATATATATACATATATTTTTTTTTACAATAATAATAATAATAATAATAATAATAAAAATAATAATAATGATAATAATAATAATAATAATAATCATACTTTTTTTTCTAACACTTGAAACCCATTATCAACTATAACTAAATCCATTACCAAACCTAAGCCCAACACACACCAACACCCACCTTCTCTTCTTTTCCCTAGCCTGCTACCCAGCCCAACAGATGCCCAGGAGCCCATCAGCGAAACCTAGGCCCAACTACCCTCCCTTCTGTTTTAAACAACAACAAAAAAAAAAAAAATAAAACTTGCCTCTGCCCGGATTCGAACCGGAGCAGAGGGCCGAGTCAGACATAGGCAAACACACGCTGACCATCTGAGCTGTGTTGTTTTGTTGTTTTAAACTCAGTTTATAAACCATTTAACACCTTATAACTCTGTGTCTGTTTCCCTCCTTCCTAAGCTGCTGCTGCGACGCGACCAAACAAAAAAAAAAAAAAATATAAACGCTGCTGCCCGGCCTCGAACCCGGGTCAGCAGCACAACATATCCACGCACGTCACAACCAACTAAGCTACACTATCCATCTGATCTAAACCCACGCGAAATATTTATATATCATGTGTATCTTAGATCAGTTTGACTTGAAAAAGTCAACTGTATGCATCAATCATCATCATCAATTCCTTATACGCGTTGATTGAATCTGGTATGGAAAGGAGTAAATGACTTTGACCATTACGCGTCCAATTCAGCAGCAATTAACATTAAAACCTTCCAATTTTGATCCATTATCCGCGTCAACATTCAAGCCGAGTCAAACCTTGCCAAATCTTCAATCCGAGCATTCTACTATAAAATTGAACGTACCCACATCCTCTCTAAGCACCGATTATTCTTTCCCCACATCCAATTTCTGTTTTAAATCCTGTTTAGAAGCTATTCAAGTCATTTTTTTTTGAGCGTTTTGTTTGAACTCGCAGACCCATTCACGAGGCTTGTAAGTTCTCTTTTCTTTGTGGGTTCTCTTAATCGGCCCCTTGTGATCATTAGCCCTAAGGTTTCAGAGGCTAATGATCACCAATTGTAAGGGTTTGAGGATTAGGGCACGGGTTAGTAAGGTTGGGGAAGAACACTTTGAAACTATGTGGTATATAATTAAATTGAGGGAAAAGAAACACAACCAACTGATCAGCTCAGTTGGTTTGCACGTGTAGGCCAAGGGAACGAACCGGCCTTGTGGCCAGGTTCGAATCCCACACACATATTTGATTTTCTTTTCTTTTTTTTCAATTAAACCATTAAATCTATATAATCAATTTAAATCTAATATATTCCGTTCTCAGGGTGTGGCTCAGTTGGTGGCCACGCTTGTGATAAAACCCGAACCGGCCAGAGGCCCGGGTTCGATTCCCATAACCAACAAGTATTTTTGTCACTTTTATATATATATATTTAATACATTAAATCTTTTAAAATCAATTTTTAATACTAAAAGTGCTTTATAAATTCTACAAAAATTATCATATGATCACCTAATGATAAAGTTCATTACCCAATTTTTAGTTTTTCAAAAATAATTTATTTAATATATATTATTAATAATACAAGTTTATTCATTTATATTTATTAAATTCTATAAAAAATATCTAAACGATTTTATTAAATCTTACAAAAATTATCCTAAATTTGTATATTCATAAACATTTCAGAAATAATTTTTAATTCTGAAAAACCGGCCTTTTTATATTTTTAATTAATTTTTGTTAGTTTTAATCGTAAATAAATCATAATAAATTCATTTTTCAATATTTTTACACCAAAATTTTATATAAATTATTTCTAACTATCTAGAACTAAAATACGATTTTTAATTCAGAAATTCCTTAATTTTAATATTTTTAGATATTAAAGTCATATTTTGACAATTTGAAATAATTAAAGTAAATATTCTATTTTCAAGAAAATAATTTTATAAAAATTATTTTCATAACCAAAATCTTATGTGGAGACAATGTTTAACTTAAAATTTTACAAAGAAAACTTTTATTTATTTATTTATTGAATTTCTTATATTTGATAAACAATTTAATTATTAATCAAATAAACGTTTATCCCCAAATTCGAAACCCTAGAATTCCATGTATCCTAGAGTTATTCCTTACACATTATTAAAATTCTTTAGGTTGATTCTTTGGAATATTTCCAACGCATATTTCGTTGTCCAGTTCAATTACAAGCTATTACGTATACAGTGAGTATTCCTACCCCTTTTTGACTTTATACATTTTTGGGGTGTTACATGTACACTATTACAATTTCAAATACAAGTTTTACATTTTTACAATACAATTCTAGTACTATGTGCATTGCTTACAACGTGCTTTATGCTTAGACATTACATGTGGATTACATTTGTACTTAGTGAAATCATTAACATGGTACAAGCCGACCTTAACATTGGATAGCGCTATTTGGATTGACAACCCGCCTAGATTGATTCTCCCCCTTTTTCATCGGAGAATCCGTGGCCATTGTTAAGTTATCATCCATTTATTGGTTGAGTACACTACAGTTCATACAGTACATTATACAGTCACAGGGTTGATTTCGCTCATTTGTTTGATACATGGTTTACATATTTGCACTGTAGCTTGCACTTGAATTGTATAACTTTTTAACCTACTATATATATATCAAAACTAGGAATGCTCACCAACATTTCATATGTTGACCAAATCTATTTTGTACATGTTTCAGGTGCAGTTTGATCTAGTGCTTTAGCAAGGAACATTTAGTGCTTTATTTTAATTCAGTTATTTCAATATTTACATTTCATTTAGACAATGTATTTCCATTTTTATGTAAGACAATTTTGGTTTATTCAATAATATTTACATTTTAGTACCATGTGCTTTGAACAATCGTCACTACGTGGCACCTCGATGATTCCGCCATCGGTTGGGGTGTTACAGATTGGTATCAGAGCCATGGTTATAGGGAACTAGGTTATTAGATAAACTGGCCTAGACTATAACCGAACTTTAACCTTCATGCATAACATTTCCTAAATTACCCTACCCCTCATTTCCTTCTACTTTCTTCCTCCATCTTTCCCTCCTTCTCTCTCTCCCTTATTCTCATCTTTCATCATGGTGCATAGAGATGGTATCCTACAAGGAGTGGAAGGCCTACATCACCATGGAACAGGAGCAGTACCTTTCATGAAGACACTCTTAGACATAATGCCTACTCTTATTGTTACTCCTTCGAAGTTGTTGAACTTTAATGAGTGTGATAAGGACACGTGCAATCTGGAAGGGTGGACGCCTGTACACTGGGTTTTCTGGCATAGGCAAGCATAGCGCATAAATCCATTTACGGACCTGTTATGCTTACCTGGGGATTCCTGGAGTGAGTGTCCACTTATAGGCTAAAGCATGTCTTCTTTGATCACCATTGGGTTCAATTTCTTTGAAAAGTCAACGTTCTTGTTGGGCTTTACAGCTAGACAAGGGCACTCCAAGCATCTTATGCAAGTTTTACAATAATACTCTCTCATTTCATATACAATATCCTGATTTTCATATATTGCTTACAAGTTCATACTTTCATAATCATTTGTACAGTTATACACTCACATTTTCTAATCTCATGATTATTCATTGGCTACCTCATAGATGTCTGCTCGCCGTATGCTCCGTGATGCCAGCCAACGCCCTGTTCGTGCTTCTGGACGACGTTCTGATCGTCGCCTCGCATCTTTAGTCGCCGAACAAATTGCTGCAGTGATCCCAAACCTTGTCAGTGAGATAACCCAGAATAGTAACAGTGCCAACACAGGAAGTACGACTCAATTTCGGTGTACCTTCAAACACTTTAACTCCTGTAACCCCACAAAATTCACTGGTGAGGAGGGTGCTACTGGCCTCCTCCAATGGTTTGAAAGCATGGAGAGTACTTTTGTGAACAGTGAATGTCCTGATGAACTCCGCGTTCGCTATGCCACTAGTGTCCTTCAAAAGGGAGCGCTAACCTGGTGGAACGGCGAAAAACGCAATCGAGGAGCGGATGTTGCTTTATCATTATCTTGGGCTGAAGTTAAGGAACTCATGATCGCCAAATTCTGCCCTAGGAACGAAGTCAGGAAACTAGAGGAAGAGTTCCATGGACTGAAACAAGACAGTGGTGAGAATCTTGCATATAATACCCGATATCACGAACTTAGCATACTGGTTCCACACATGGTCACCCCAGTCTCTCGAGCAATCGAAAAATATATCGAGGGATTACCTGACCTGATTCAAGACGTTGTCACTGGAGGCAAAGCCACTACGGTAGAAGAAGCCATCCAACTTGCAGCCACATTAACAGACAAACACGTAAGGAAAGGAAACTTGGTTAGGAAGGGCACCAAGACACCTACTGAGAAAACCACCAATGTTGTCGAACAACCTAAGATTGTTTTAGCAAAAGTCGCCACTACTGCTTCGAACTCTAAGAAACGAATGGGCGATAATCAGAACCATGCTGTTGTTGATCCGGTGGCTCAGCCTCCTATCAAGAAAGCCTACACGGGAATCCATCCTCAATGCAACACCTGCAAATATCATCATCCTGCAAATCTTCCATGCCGTCAATGCACTAGATGTGGGAGGTTTGGACACCTTGTTACCACTTGCCGAGTAATGATTGGAACACAGAGTAATCATCAAACAGCTGCCCAGGGACCACTACAGATTACTAACGGTCGGGCATGTTATCATTGCAGAGATCCTAACCACATGCTACCTCAATGTCCCAAATTGAACAATGTAAACCTGGTGGCACATGGACGAGCTTTCAATAACAATATCAACGAAGCAGACGATCAGGATGACGTTAATCCCACTGGTTAAGCCATGGATGAAATCTTCCCAAGACTCGAGAAATCCAATACCCGTGTTTTCATTTTCTTGATTCTATTATCATTTTATACCCAACTTTGTCGCACTCATTAGCATACAACATCTAGAAATTTCCTTACGTATTATTGTGTATTAACACCGATTGGAAATTTATCATATTGATTACGTTTATTCGTACAAGACTCTACATTACACTTATTTGAAACATTAGGACTTGATACTTGATCTTACAGAGCTTTTCTAAGAAAACATCACTGCTTATTATATGAAACTTGATTTTTCCTTTAACTTGACTATTCATTGAACATCTAATTATTCATGATACTCGTAAACATTTAATTATAACACTTACACTTAATGGTTGTAGTACTTACAAACTTGCTTGCATAAACATGCTATCAATTTGCAATTTATGTGAATAATAATTGCTGCACTTAATAGAAGTCATCATGCCTTTTTCAACAGCCGGGAGAGGCCCTACAACCTGCTCCACGACTGGTGGAGGCTATTGAACATACTCAACGATTGGTAGAGGTCACTATGCCTTTTCAAACAGTCGGGAGAGGCCCTACAACCTACTCCACGACTGGTGGAGGCTATTGAACCTGCTCAACAATCGGTGGGGTCATAGAAGGACGCAAAACTTTAATGTAAGGTAAATTGATGATTCCGGTCCGGAACGTAATCATGAATTTACAGGTACATTAAGGTAGTGTGAAATTCTATTAGAGTTTTGGTAGGCGTCCAGTACGTTTTCAAGGTATCAAAGGTGTGGTGGGTTAGCTGCGGTACACCCTGTATACAAACACTAATGATGCAATGAAAGTGAGACTGGAAGTCGGACCAGGAACAAACTCTGTTTATTTGGTAGTTCATTTGATCTTTTTATAATCAATCAACTCATACAATTATTTTAGGATTTCTAAGCTTAGTGTCTTACTACATTCTTATTTTTCTTATTATTCGAGACAAACCTGATCCAAATCCTTAACCCACACCTATCAAACCTACCATCCAAAACAGTTTACTTTGTTACCTATAAATTCACGTCGTACCTTAACTCTGATTTTCCAAACCACAGTTATCTTAAATTTTACCCAAGCATCCATAACCCTATGTTTCTAATAACTTCGGGACGAAGTTTCTAAAAGTAGGGGATGCTGTGACATCCGTCATTTTTATTTTTCCATTATATATATATATATATACATATATTTTTTTTTACAATAATAATAATAATAATAATAATAAAAATAATAATAATGATAATAATAATAATAATAATAATCATACTTTTTTTTCTAACACTTGAAACCCATTATCAACTATAACTAAATCCATTACCAAACCTAAGCCCAACACACACCAACACCCACCTTCTCTTCTTTTCCCTAGCCTGCTACCCAGCCCAACAGATGCCCAGGAGCCCATCAGCGAAACCTAGGCCCAACTACCCTCCCTTCTGTTTTAAACAACAACAAAAAAAAAAAAAAAAAAACTTGCCTCTGCCCGGATTCGAACCGGAGCAGAGGGCCGAGTCAGACATAGGCAAACACACGCTGACCATCTGAGCTGTGTTGTTTTGTTGTTTTAAACTCAGTTTATAAACCATTTAACACCTTATAACTCTGTGTCTGTTTCCCTCCTTCCTAAGCTGCTGCTGCGACGCGACCAAACAAAAAAAAAAAAAAAATATAAACGCTGCTGCCCGGCCTCGAACCCGGGTCAGCAGCACAACATATCCACGCACGTCACAACCAACTAAGCTACACTATCCATCTGATCTAAACCCACGCGAAATATTTATATATCATGTGTATCTTAGATCAGTTTGACTTGAAAAAGTCAACTGTATGCATCAATCATCATCATCAATTCCTTATACGCGTTGATTGAATCTGGTATGGAAAGGAGTAAATGACTTTGACCATTACGCGTCCAATTCAGCAGCAATTAACATTAAAACCTTCCAATTTTGATCCATTATCCGCGTCAACATTCAAGCCGAGTCAAACCTTGCCAAATCTTCAATCCGAGCATTCTACTATAAAATTGAACGTACCCACATCCTCTCTAAGCACCGATTATTCTTTCCCCACATCCAATTTCTGTTTTAAATCCTGTTTAGAAGCTATTCAAGTCATTTTTTTTTTGAGCGTTTTGTTTGAACTCGCAGACCCATTCACGAGGCTTGTAAGTTCTCTTTTCTTTGTGGGTTCTCTTAATCGGCCCCTTGTGATCATTAGCCCTAAGGTTTCAGAGGCTAATGATCACCAATTGTAAGGGTTTGAGGATTAGGGCACGGGTTAGTAAGGTTGGGGAAGAACACTTTGAAACTATGTGGTATATAATTAAATTGAGGGAAAAGAAACACAACCAACTGATCAGCTCAGTTGGTTTGCACGTGTAGGCCAAGGGAACGAACCGGCCTTGTGGCCAGGTTCGAATCCCACACACATATTTGATTTTCTTTTCTTTTTTTTCAATTAAACCATTAAATCTATATAATCAATTTAAATCTAATATATTCCGTTCTCAGGGTGTGGCTCAGTTGGTGGCCACGCTTGTGATAAAACCCGAACCGGCCAGAGGCCCGGGTTCGATTCCCATAACCAACAAGTATTTTTTGTCACTTTTATATATATATATTTAATACATTAAATCTTTTAAAATCAATTTTTAATACTAAAAGTGCTTTATAAATTCTACAAAAATTATCATATGATCACCTAATGATAAAGTTCATTACCCAATTTTTAGTTTTTCAAAAATAATTTATTTAATATATATTATTAATAATACAAGTTTATTCATTTATATTTATTAAATTCTATAAAAAATATCTAAACGATTTTATTAAATCTTACAAAAATTATCCTAAATTTGTATATTCATAAACATTTCAGAAATAATTTTTAATTCTGAAAAACCGGCCTTTTTATATTTTTAATTAATTTTTGTTAGTTTTAATCGTAAATAAATCATAATAAATTCATTTTTCAATATTTTTACACCAAAATTTTATATAAATTATTTCTAACTATCTAGAACTAAAATACGATTTTTAATTCAGAAATTCCTTAATTTTAATATTTTTAGATATTAAAGTCATATTTTGACAATTTGAAATAATTAAAGTAAATATTCTATTTTCAAGAAAATAATTTTATAAAAATTATTTTCATAACCAAAATCTTATGTGGAGACAATGTTTAACTTAAAATTTTACAAAGAAAACTTTTATTTATTTATTTATTGAATTTCTTATATTTGATAAACAATTTAATTATTAATCAAATAAACGTTTATCCCCAAATTCGAAACCCTAGAATTCCATGTATCCTAGAGTTATTCCTTACACATTATTAAAATTCTTTAGGTTGATTCTTTGGAATATTTCCAACGCATATTTCGTTGTCCAGTTCAATTACAAGCTATTACGTATACAGTGAGTATTCCTACCCCTTTTTGACTTTATACATTTTTGGGGTGTTACATGTACACTATTACAATTTCAAATACAAGTTTACATTTTTACAATACAATTCTAGTACTATGTGCATTGCTTACAACGTGCTTTATGCTTAGACATTACATGTGGATTACATTTGTACTTAGTGAAATCATTAACATGGTACAAGCCGACCTTAACATTGGATAGCGCTATTTGGATTGACAACCCGCCTAGATTGATTCTCCCCCTTTTTCATCGGAGAATCCGTGGCCATTGTTAAGTTATCATCCATTTATTGGTTGAGTACACTACAGTTCATACAGTACATTATACAGTCACAGGGTTGATTTCGCTCATTTGTTTGATACATGGTTTACATATTTGCACTGTAGCTTGCACTTGAATTGTATAACTTTTTAACCTACTATATATATATCAAAACTAGGAATGCTCACCAACATTTCATATGTTGACCAAATCTATTTTGTACATGTTTCAGGTGCAGTTTGATCTAGTGCTTTAGCAAGGAACATTTAGTGCTTTATTTTAATTCAGTTATTTCAATATTTACATTTCATTTAGACAATGTATTTCCATTTTTATGTAAGACAATTTTGGTTTATTCAATAATATTTACATTTTAGTACCATGTGCTTTGAACAATCGTCACTACGTGGCACCTCGATGATTCCGCCATCGGTTGGGGTGTTACAGATACGTCAGTGTATATTCATATTCCAACAATTATACATCAGTGTATAGATGAATGTTAGTGTATCTGTACGCTTCAACATGATCTGAATTATACATCGGTGTATACTTCCAAAAACTAAACTAATATACGACAGTGAATAATTGTATAACTCTTTGTACGTATGAAAACTGCTATAACGCAACATGATCTGAATTATACATCGGTGTATAATTCCAAAACTTTGTACGTACGAAAAATTTTTGCACGTAAAAAAAACTGCTCTGCAAACTGAAACCCTAATTGCAAACAAAAAAAAATTAAAAAACTAAAAAAACATTACACAAATACCTTGATTCTCTGCAAACTGAAACCCTAATTGCGATCAATCTATAACACCTCGTACGAGAAGTGTAACACCCCAACCGATGGCGGAAACATCGGGATGTCACGTATTAATGATTGTTCAGTAGCTCATAGTAAATAATAAGTTTCAATAAATGATTTAAATAAATTACATACAATTGTTCTAAGAATTTGTACATCAAAATGAAAAACACAAGCTACGCATCTTCAAGCATTAACTCTAATCTTCGAGCATGTTATAACCTGAAACATGTTAAGTTTGAAAATATTTTGGGTCAACAAAAGTTGGTGAGAATTACATAGGTTTTTGATAATTGAATAAAAATGATGTGCAATTCATGTGCCATGTTAATCTAGCCCATATGTGAGAACATATTAGAAATAAATCGAGTGCATAATCAACCCTGTTGACTGTTATAAAATGATACATACCATACACTTATGGTCCCAATGAATATGTTATGCGATAACAAACACCCACGTAACCTTGGTAGGAGGCACGTATCCGGGTGGGATTGTCAGTCCAATAGATCTATCAATGTATACCGTCGGCTGATCAATGTTAATGATTATGCTAGAATGTGCTTACTCTAATCATGTTCAAGACAATATGCAACATAGAAAACACACAAACACATTGATGATTGAATTGCAATGAAAAGTGTTATAACATGTTTCACCCCAAAAAAAAAGGTGATAGATAAAAGGGGCTATGTAAACTCACCTGAATTTCACTGTGCAAGTACTAGCAAGTAGTAACAAGTCTGAACTTGGATTAATTGAACTCTTGTATCCTATTACAAATAAACGATGCCTTAAATTCTAATGCAAATAAGCTTGTTTTTGTTATGGTTGTAAAGATAGTTTATCCAACTACCTAGACACGCATTGAACGTACGCGCGTCTTAAAGTGTGTATGACTTAACGAACCGATGGGAACTTGGTTTTGTTTCTCGAAAATATATGCGTACGTATAGTTATTTGAAATAAATACTTTACTATATTATTCAAGGTCGCGTCTTGAAGTTATTGTTAAAGACATATCTTGTATAATGAAATAATATTTGTATAACTTGATTCGAATGTTAACTTGTTTCGTAGGCTGGATAGTGTATATATTAGGTTTATATATATATATATATATATATATATTATATATATATATATATATATATATATATACGTCTAGTATGATAATGTAAGGTTTGCTTAATGAAATTTACTTGTAATAAGTAGCTTTACTTGTACAAAATAATGGATTTGACCTTCCGATATGTTTCTTATATTTTATAAAAATTTGGGCAGAGTCTCCTCTGTTTTCGTAAGAACCAGACAACGCAAGTCGTCTATTTTATTTCAAAACATCAATTGTCCAATTTCACAAAACAAAATACATTTTAACTAAGTCTTTATAATCGACAAATGATTCAAGTTATTAAAAGTATAATGAACATGAACTCTATACTTTTATAAGAAATACATAAATATAGTTCGCCATTTTGATAACGATATATGCATGAACATAAGTAAATCGTTATTTGACTCGCCCAATTTATAATAGCGATAAACTACACATTTTGGATAAGTACTATGTATACATATAAAGTTTGGCGTTATTTATTATCGCAACAATAAGTATAACTATAATAAGTAGTCATTTTTCCGAACGTTCAAACTATTAATACGATGGTTATTGTCCCATGTCGGTTTGGTTCGCTTAAGCTTTTATGATTTATATATATATATATATATATATATATATAGGTATGAAAAAAAATACAACGTAACACGAAATAAATGAATTAAAGAGATGGCGCGCGTTATACCTTCCTACATGTAACCGATGAACCGTCACATACGCGCTTGGACTGAGCGTTGACAGGTATGACCGGGTTCGACCCGTTGACTGTTAATTGAGATTGACCAGATCTGACTTTTGACTGAGGTTGACCAATGTTGACCATGGTTGACTGATGTTGACCATCTTTGACTTTGACAAAGAATGAGACTCGACAAACCCAGACCTCGGCCATACCATAATGACCGGAATCAAACCAGACGAGGACTGTTACCGGAAAACTACCCACCTCCTCTGTTGTTGGACCATCTCTGCTCGAAGACCAGGCCCCACACGAGCGACGTCCTGAACCAAATAACCCGGTGGAAAGACCCTTCGCATATCCTTACCCGGCTATGCAGACCCGACCGGAAACCACTCCAGCTGTCCGTCCCTGTCTTGTCCTTCTCCTGACGCCGCCACCACTAACGATTGTGGTGGTCGGCCGGTCATAATCACGCAGGAGGGCGAGTCGTGACCCGATGTTGTTGCCGCTGCTTGTTGTTGCTGCTGCTGTAACAGGGGATGAGGGAGTGTGCAGGAGAGACGAGAGGGGAAGGGAGAGGGGTTGCAATGGGATGGTGGTTCTTGGGTGGTTGTTGTTGGCGGCATCGCGTCACAGCGACCAGAAAAAAAAAGGTTGCCGGTTATTGATAAAGGGGAAGGAGGAGGGCGGTGCACAGTAGGCTTCAGGTGGTGGTTGGCAGATCTGATGGCTTGGGTGGTGGCCGGTTTATTGCTGCTACTGGTGGGCAGCGGCTGCAGGCTAGAGAGGGGAGGAAGGGTGAATAAAATGGGGTGGTGGCGGCGGCGGATTATGATGGTTGTGGGTGGCAGCCGCCCCTATTCTAGAGGAAGAAGAGATGAGGTGGAGGAGTAATGAAAGGGTTGTAGGTTATTAGGGTTTTATTGAGTTAGGATGAAGAAGAAGAAGATTTTGTGGGTTTTAAATAGGTAGGGTCTTGGGTAGGTTAAGTGGAAAGCATCACGTATACGAACTCGTACCGACTCGGTCTCGTTTAAATTACATTACTTACTTAACCGCTAAAATAGTTATTTATTATTATTTTTTTTATATAAAAAAAAAACGACTTAAAATGAGTGGTTGGACCATATATTAATTGTATATGTATTCATCGTCGCTTTGAGATTTATAAGAATTTACTGAGTGTCTGTTATTTGGCACGATATTACTTGTAACAAGTTATTATTATTTTCGACACTATAACAGTACCACCAAATAATTTAATTTAGTAATGAATTAAGACATATTCTATGATAACAGGCTACTATTGTTAACGAGTAAAAGTCGTTTTATACAATAAATATTATTATATTATTAGAGAAAAGCGGGACGCTACAGTCTCCCCTACTTTTGAAAACTTCGTCCCGAAGTTATTAAAAAAAAAACACAGGGTTGAGGGTGATTGAGTAGAAATTAGAGCAACTATAGTTTGGAAAATTTGGGTTAAGGCACAACATGAATTTATAGGTAATAGAATAAACTGTTTCAAATAATTTGGATGAGAGGATTGATATGTGTTAGTTTTAAGTGTTGGGTTAGGTTGGTCTGAAATAGCAATGGAGATAAGAATCTAGCAAAACACTAACTTAAGTTTTAGGAATTCTAAAAGAATTGCATGAGTTGATTGACTATAAAAAGACTAAATGATCTACGAGGTAACTAGAGTTTATAATTGGTTATTTACCGAAAACCTTGATAAAATTTCACACTACCTTAACGTACCTGTAAATTCATGATTACGTTCCGGACCGTAATCACCAATTTACCTTACATTAGGGTTTTGTGTCCTTCTATGACTCTAAACACACATGTACGTAATGCAAAATAACATTGTGATTGAATCTTTGTATCAATGAGTCTAATAAATCTTTGTATCAATTTACATGTATAATGTATCCAAAGATGAGTCCAACTGTTGAGCAGGAAAAAGACTTCTACCAGTCAGTGAGTAGGAACCTCTACCGATTGTTGAGCAGGTGCGATAGCCTCTACCAGTCGTTGAGCAGGTTATTAGAACCTCTACCGATTGTTGAGCAGGCATGATGACCTCTACCAATCGTTGAGCAGGTTATTAAATACTCTACTAACTGTTGAGCAAGTACTTCATCCTCTACCAGTTGTTTGATTAAGTGTAACAATTGTTTTTGGCTTAACACATGAGTTGCAAATTGATAATACATACATGTAAGCAAGTTGGTAAATGCATCAAGTATCAAGTATAGCATGCGAGCTGCAATAGAGTTGCCCTAGACAAGGTGAATGACTTTAGATGTGTTTATAGCAAATAGTTTATTTTCCATGCTTCCAAATATCATGAATAATCAAATGTTCAGGTAGATAATCAAATTCTCATGTATAACTAATATTCAAGTTTTGATGCAATGAACAATTAAGTTTTCAATAGTGTGGATATCGTGGAGATCAAGTTCATGTTCGAAGAGGTAAAGGATGTGAATTTGGATTTTGAGAGATGATGAAAACTCAAAGTATAATCAAAGTTGTGAAAAATGGTGAACGTGTAAATGGTTGGTAAAGGGTTTAATTTATAGGGTTTCAAAAAGACGCAAGTAATAAGGTGATCATGCAGAATAATCGTGGGGTTTGAATAAATAGTTAGATACAAGTGTATGAGAAAACATGATTGCGGTATTTGCCAAAATTTTGTAATAGTTCGAACAAGTTTAAAATAAGTATGTGTTAATGGAAAAATTGTAGAGTAAATTTTGTTCCTGTGGATGGAAAGATTTTATTTTCTAAATTGGTTTCGTATATAAAACAAAAGTCATTAAATTGTACAACTAAATTGATTTAGATCAAAATATTTCGATGAGTCATAGGTTTTAAACACGACGTCGGATTTCAAAAATCAAGAATTTGTTCAGATGTTTTGTATAATAGGCTTCGAGTAATACATAAAAGAAGTTATTCTCAATAGATTAAAACATTTTTATCGTAATTCATTTGTTACGTCAATAAATTGTTACATAAACATTTGGAATTTAGAAAATAGTTTTTGTGAAAATAAAAGACTCTTTGACAAAATATCTATTTGCTATAGTTTGTGAAATCCTCAGGTGATGAATTTTTTTGAGAAAATTTAGTACTCTTCAGTGTTGGTGTTAGAATATCTCCTATAAACAGGTTATGAGATTATAGTTTGAACAAGGATATTAAAATCTTGAACATGATGAAATTTTATGGTTGAGGATGCCTTAAAAAAAATGTAAGGAGGAGGTTTAAAATAAAATTGGCCCGAGTGTAATGTAATATGATTTAAGAAGTAGAATATGCAATATGTTGTAAAGAGAAATATACGATTTGGATTGGATGTTGAAAATGATTAAACAAGCGGGTAATATTACAAGTTTGTAAAATGGAATATGATTTTGAGATTCACAAATGGTTCATGGAATTTAGACTAATGAGGGGATTATATGAGGAAGAAAATAGATTTGAATTGCGAAAATTTTGAGATTTAAATCTTATGATTTAAATGAGAGGGAGATGATATAAATGATAATGAAACACAAAGATTGTAGATATTTAACCCCGAATAAACGAAAATGTTGGCTTATCAAAACAGATCAGGTCTAAGCCCAACGAATTTGCCCTGATAGTCTAGAAGTACGTTAAGATTGTAGCAAGTAAGTGAAAGAGAGTATGCAAGACTAAGTTAGGCTAAGAATGAGGATGAGGATAGAGATAGAGATAAGGATAAGGTAGAGCTACAAGTAATTGAAGCAAGTACTGGTTAAAGTCCTAAGGTTATAGACTAGATTATTTTTCTAATAACCTAATTCCCTATAACCATGGCTCTGATACCAATCTGTAACACCCCAACCGATGGCGGAAACATCGGGATGTCACGTATTAATGATTGTTCAGTAGCTCATAGTAAATAATAAGTTTCAATAAATGATTTAAATAAATTACATACAATTGTTCTAAGAATTTGTACATCAAAATGAAAAACACAAGCTACGCATCTTCAAGCATTAACTCTAATCTTCGAGCATGTTATAACCTGAAACATGTTAAGTTTGAAAATATTTTGGGTCAACAAAAGTTGGTGAGAATTACATAGGTTTTTGATAATTGAATAAAAATGATGTGCAATTCATGTGCCATGTTAATCTAGCCCATATGTGAGAACATATTAGAAATAAATCGAGTGCATAATCAACCCTGTTGACTGTTATAAAATGATACATACCATACACTTATGGTCCCAATGAATATGTTATGCGATAACAAACACCCACGTAACCTTGGTAGGAGGCACGTATCCGGGTGGGATTGTCAGTCCAATAGATCTATCAATGTATACCGTCGGCTGATCAATGTTAATGATTATGCTAGAATGTGCTTACTCTAATCATGTTCAAGACAATATGCAACATAGAAAACACACACAAACACATTGATGATTGAATTGCAATGAAAAGTGTTATAACATGTTTCACCCCAAAAAAAAAGGTGATAGATAAAAGGGGCTATGTAAACTCACCTGAATTTCACTGTGCAAGTACTAGCAAGTAGTAACAAGTCTGAACTTGGATTAATTGAACTCTTGTATCCTATTACAAATAAACGATGCCTTAAATTCTAATGCAAATAAGCTTGTTTTTGTTATGGTTGTAAAGATAGTTTATCCAACTACCTAGACACGCATTGAACGTACGCGCGTCTTAAAGTGTGTATGACTTAACGAACCGATGGGAACTTGGTTTTGTTTCTCGAAAATATATGCGTACGTATAGTTATTTGAAATAAATACTTTACTATATTATTCAAGGTCGCGTCTTGAAGTTATTGTTAAAGACATATCTTGTATAATGAAATAATATTTGTATAACTTGATTCGAATGTTAACTTGTTTCGTAGGCTGGATAGTGTATATATTAGGTTTTATATATATATATATATATATATATATATATATATATATATATATATATATATATATACGTCTAGTATGATAATGTAAGGTTTGCTTAATGAAATTTACTTGTAATAAGTAGCTTTACTTGTACAAAATAATGGATTTGACCTTCCGATATGTTTCTTATATTTTATAAAAATTTGGGCAGAGTCTCCTCTGTTTTCGTAAGAACCAGACAACGCAAGTCGTCTATTTTATTTCAAAACATCAATTGTCCAATTTCACAAAACAAAATACATTTTAACTAAGTCTTTATAATCGACAAATGATTCAAGTTATTAAAAGTATAATGAACATGAACTCTATACTTTTATAAGAAATACATAAATATAGTTCGCCATTTTGATAACGATATATGCATGAACATAAGTAAATCGTTATTTGACTCGCCCAATTTATAATAGCGATAAACTACACATTTTGGATAAGTACTATGTATACATATAAAGTTTGGCGTTATTTATTATCGCAACAATAAGTATAACTATAATAAGTAGTCATTTTTTCCGAACGTTCAAACTATTAATACGATGGTTATTGTCCCATGTCGGTTTGGTTCGCTTAAGCTTTTATGATTTATATATATATATATATATATATATATATAGGTATGAAAAAAATACAACGTAACACGAAATAAATGAATTAAAGAGATGGCGCGCGTTATACCTTCCTACATGTAACCGATGAACCGTCACATACGCGCTTGGACTGAGCGTTGACAGGTATGACCGGGTTCGACCCGTTGACTGTTAATTGAGATTGACCAGATCTGACTTTTGACTGAGGTTGACCAATGTTGACCATGGTTGACTGATGTTGACCATCTTTGACTTTGACAAAGAATGAGACTCGACAAACCCAGACCTCGGCCATACCATAATGACCGGAATCAAACCAGACGAGGACTGTTACCGGAAAACTACCCACCTCCTCTGTTGTTGGACCATCTCTGCTCGAAGACCAGGCCCCACACGAGCGACGTCCTGAACCAAATAACCCGGTGGAAAGACCCTTCGCATATCCTTACCCGGCTATGCAGACCCGACCGGAAACCACTCCAGCTGTCCGTCCCTGTCTTGTCCTTCTCCTGACGCCGCCACCACTAACGATTGTGGTGGTCGGCCGGTCATAATCACGCAGGAGGGCGAGTCGTGACCCGATGTTGTTGCCGCTGCTTGTTGTTGCTGCTGCTGTAACAGGGGATGAGGGAGTGTGCAGGAGAGACGAGAGGGGAAGGGAGAGGGGTTGCAATGGGATGGTGGTTCTTGGGTGGTTGTTGTTGGCGGCATCGCGTCACAGCGACCAGAAAAAAAAAGGTTGCCGGTTATTGATAAAGGGGAAGGAGGAGGGCGGTGCACAGTAGGCTTCAGGTGGTGGTTGGCAGATCTGATGGCTTGGGTGGTGGCCGGTTTATTGCTGCTACTGGTGGGCAGCGGCTGCAGGCTAGAGAGGGGAGGAAGGGTGAATAAAATGGGGTGGTGGCGGCGGCGGATTATGATGGTTGTGGGTGGCAGCCGCCCCTATTCTAGAGGAAGAAGAGATGAGGTGGAGGAGTAATGAAAGGGTTGTAGGTTATTAGGGTTTTATTGAGTTAGGATGAAGAAGAAGAAGATTTTGTGGGTTTTAAATAGGTAGGGTCTTGGGTAGGTTAAGTGGAAAGCATCACGTATACGAACTCGTACCGACTCGGTCTCGTTTAAATTACATTACTTACTTAACCGCTAAAATAGTTATTTATTATTATTTTTTTTTATATAAAAAAAAAACGACTTAAAATGAGTGGTTGGACCATATATTAATTGTATATGTATTCATCGTCGCTTTGAGATTTATAAGAATTTACTGAGTGTCTGTTATTTGGCACGATATTACTTGTAACAAGTTATTATTATTTTCGACACTATAACAGTACCACCAAATAATTTAATTTAGTAATGAATTAAGACATATTCTATGATAACAGGCTACTATTGTTAACGAGTAAAAGTCGTTTTATACAATAAATATTATTATATTATTAGAGAAAAGCGGGACGCTACAAGAAGGGTCTCGAAGGAAGGAGACGGTGGTTAGGGTTTGGAATTGGGGTCTCGCAGATAAGGATGGTGGTTCACGGTGGTGGTTTTGGTGGATCATTGTAGCGATGGTGGTGGAGATTGATGAAGATTTGGGATTGATGAAGTTGTGTTTGATTGAGATTGATGAAGATTTGGGATATAGTTTTGATAACTGATTATCGGAATTGGGGAATATATAGGGGAGCATTTTTTTTTTAAATTAAAATATAAAACATAATTGTTCAATTACCATCCTACCCTTAGATCAAGATTAAAAGATGAATGGCTCAGATTGGTTCCTAAGTTCCTAACTAGTACCTTGGTTCCTAAATGATCTTTTTCCTATATATATATATATATATATATATATATATATATATATATATATATATATCTTGTAAATTATCAAACTCACACACACTACACCCTAAAGTTTAAAAAAATACACATACTTCAAACCATAAAACCTTTAAAAGAATGGGTTCTCCCACATCCTCGAAATATTATCAACAATATTTAGCAACAATTTTTAGCCGATGACGATAGCTCAACCGATGATGAGATCGAGCAAGATGCGGTTACAAGTGCTTGTGCGCTAGCGGCGACATATATGCAACATGTTAGTAATCCTCTGCGTCCTACTTTGCGAAGAAAACGAATTGAACGCGACCGTCCAGAGGCAAATGCTCACTTGATGAAATATATCTCAAGTATTCGATTATCGTGAAGACGTTTAGTAATCCGTACAATGAAAAAAGAGCACATTTTAAGAAAGTTCAAGAGTCTGCGCGAAAAGACATTGAGAGATGCTTTGGGGTTCTTCAACAGCGTTGGCATTATTTGAGAAATCCTTGTCGTGCATGGACCAAAGCGAAAATGAGAGACGCTATGTATGCTTGTATAATCATGCATAATATGATATTAGAAGATGAAGGAAAGACGATGTGTCAAAATTATATACCGGAAACCGAAACGGAAATGCCTCAAGCGAACATGCCTCAAAGAATACAAAACACGCTTCAAGTGCGTTGTGAGGAAACACATAATGCTTTAGCGATGGATATGGTCCAACATGCGTGGTCGGTTCGGTATATACAAGAAGAAGAGGAAGATGACGACGAGAAAGACGACGACGAGGAAGATAACGACGAGTTTTCCGTAGACGATGACTTTTAGACCTTGGTTGTTTGTGTGTGTGTGTTTTTAGTATTATTTGTAAAAAAAATGTCTTTTTAACTATGTTTTTTTTTGTTTTGGTATGGTATTGTAATCTTTTTTATTTTAGTTTAATGAAAAACTTTTATAAAATATTATTTGTTTTTGTTTTCAAAGTTTTATTAAATAAAAAAATAATTAATATTAAATGATGTCATGCTACGATGTCATATTTCATGAAAATTTTCACCTTACCAATACACCCATATCCTAATTTGATTCCCTTAATGGCCTCACATGCCACGTGTCAATCAATGCCACATAAAGCTTGAAAATTTTCACTTGTCATTACACATGGTCTTATAATCCATTAGCGCACTGAAGGATCACCTACATCTTCAAATCTATTTTCATTTGCTATTTGGGATTCTGTTTGATCCATGAATGCACTATGAAGTTTGTTTTTAATAGTTATATGTTAAAAGTTGCTATTGGTTGTAGATATAAACTTAAATCACTCAATCATTATTGATGTGTGATTTTAACAATTAAATATCATCTCTTTACTAATTATCTTAAGTAATAATAATAATCCAAATTGCCAGGATTAATTCAACTGAAACTAATCTGCTAAGAGTAAAGTCCTTTTTTGAGTCTTTATGGTTTGGTTATTTTAACTCTTTGAATTCATGATTTAAATTTGTCTTAGTTTGAGTCCCAATATTTCTAATCTTAACTTCCGAGTTATGCATAAAATGCTTGTACCTTAGGTGTAGATTGCAAAAATACCCTTGTACTTAACAAAGTATTTGGATGGCGTTTGTTTTTGGACTGAAGAAGTTAATAAACTGTTGTAAAAGTTGCTAGGCGGTGCCAACTTGGTTGACTGGAAAGTTGCGAGTACTCGGCCATAGTTGGGGAGTACTTGGAGATAACTCGCCGAGTACTCGGCGTAGGCAGGTAATTATTGGGGATTGCTCGTTGAGTAATCGGCGCCTAAGTGGGATTTTTACAACTATAAAAGTTTTGATTAAAAACCGTTAGACTCAGATCAAGACAAGTTTAGATTTTAGAGTTCAGTAGTTTAAAATGGCCAAACCTAACAATCAGACTCATCATTATTTACTAAACTCTAAAACTAACAATTGGAGGAATAACCCACATGATTATATGTGTGTGATCCTCCGAAATATGTTGAGTAATTTCTATCACATACACAGAAAAGGAAAGAAAAAAAAAAGAAAAGAAAAAGAAGAGGCGTGCCTAAGTATTTTTTAGTTGAAAAGACATAAAATGATGATCGAGATAGATAGTGGTTTTTTAATCATTGGCAAGGATATGTGGTTGATATGATGAATTTAATTTTTTTTTTTAGGTGACTTTCTATATTGTGGCAGAGTCCATCACATCCCCCAGAAGTATCTGGGGTCCCTAGCCACACACTCAACGGCATCATTAGGCCAAAGCCTGGTGTCGCTGGAGTGGCCGGCCCTAGAGAGGCAGTGCCCCTCTGTGCAAAGGGCGCTAGGGCTACCACCCGGAAAATTTCCCGCCACCTGCCACTTGACAGATGTTGCACCCTTCACAAGAGGCAAGCCTCTCTGGAGTAAATGCACGGTACTAGAAAACCGGGGGGGCATCAGAATCGAACCTGACACCTACAAGTAGACTAGTTTCGACCATCACTTGACAATATCCACACTTTGCATCCCATGGGGATCGAACCCTGCTCTCATAAAAGTGAGAGAGGTCACCAACCACTGAGCTACAAAGTGGGGATGATATGATGAATTTATTAACTTTCAGCTTTAAATAACAATAAAAAATAGTGTCAATCTATAATTCACATGCTATAGTTTTTCCTTGGTACGAATTATTATGTTTTTTCTAATGCACGTGCTTGATAGTCAAATTTTGTTCTATATAAACACATCTTTGTCGGTCTATATTTGCAGGAACTGAGTATCACCTATAACGGGAATAACTAAGAAATGGCTCTATCAGGGAAGTTAATCGGCTACGTAGAGATTAGTAAGAACGGTGATGTTTTCCATGATCTCCTTAGGCACAAACCGCATGAGATGGTTTCAATCGCGCCTGATAAGGTTCATGATTGTGAGCTGCATGAGGGTGAGAGGGGGGCTGTTGGATCAGTCATCACTTGGCACTATACTACTCATGGTACGTATAATGTACATTACTTGTTTCTTCCCCAATCTTGTATATGACATATTGATTAATGTTAATTTTTTTATACAAAAATTAAGAGGGAAAGAAGAAAACATCGAAACAGATAATTGAATCAGTGAACGAGGAAAACCACACGATCGTGCTCAAGGTAATCGGAGGAGAGCTTGTGGATGGGCACTACAAGAGGTTCACAAACACATTTCATGTTGAACCAAAGGGTGACGGGCAGGTCGCTACGTGGACTTTTGATTTCGAGAAGATGGATGCTAGTGTACCCTATCCAACTATCGAGATGGATTACCTTTGCAATCTTATCAAGGATTTAGATGCCCATAACAATGGCAAATAAATCTAATCAAAGATGAAAGGGAATTACGAAAGGGGATTAATGAAGTTCTAAATATATAATGTGTGTTTTAATAAATATCCGTTTGCAAGAATAAAGTTAAGGTAGACATGCTATATAATTTCTTGTGTGTGTATGATGTAGAAATGTCTTTTTAAATAATTCCTTTTAGTATCATGCATGGATCTTCGTGATCATGAGATATATGTAATTATTGGAACCTATATTATTAGTGTGAAGCCCATGGGCTCGATTAGCTATTTAGGGTTTCATACAATCTCTATATATTGTAATCATCTATTGAATTAATAACCAATCAGTCTTTTGGGCTTCACACTAATAATATAGGTTCCAATAGTAATGATGTAATATTGTTGCTCTAGCTCCCTAGATGAGCAATAAAGTGTTGTTTGTACGTGTTTTGACTTTTGAATATGGTGGCAATTTGTACTTAATCGATTTTAATTATGCACTTGTATTATTTTAATCAAGGATGGGTTTAGAGGGTTAGGATCAAACAAACAGTAGGAAGGGTATCAAACGAGTTTCGATTGAACTAATTCAAGCGGTATTGGAACAATCTCATCGAACCCAACGATCTTAGTTTTTAGGATTTCGCTTTTTTGGTTGTTTAGCTTGCAGTTTTTAGAATTTACGTTATATCATTGTGTCTTTAGAATCTTAGTGTGTCTTTTTCTTATTTTCATCATTGTGTATTTTTTCGATTTATTGTGTCATTTTTTTAGCATTGTATTATATTTTTTCTCATTGTGTTATATTTTGTGACTTATTGTGTCATATTTCATGATCTATTGTGTTTTTTATATTATTCTCACATTTCTTATTTTTGTTACACCGTGTAATATAACTTTTAAACCTGAGTATAAAATATTTTAAAATGTAATCTTAAGATCACCTGAGCCAACTAAAGTAAGACTTTTACACCTACCAGAATGGCTAAAGTCAAAGAAATGAAAAAAAAAACCACTAAAAAAACAAAACAAAACATAGCCACTGAACACGTTTTAATTTTATATAATTATTTAATTTAAAGCCTTGTCGTTCTATGTCTGGTGATTAAATAAAGATGGAGATCGATTTGAGAGTGAAGATTGATAAACACAATAATTAGATACTAACAGTAGCAGAATATGAATTGAAGAACAACATTATGGTGGAAGTTTGTGCATGAGTGGCAACTTCTGGCGGGGGTTCGATTTTAACAGCAAAAATTTCGTTAGTTAGGACTGGTAGCAGCCAATAACTGATAGCTGATATTATTAAAACACAACACTCCAAAGGAAAAGGGAAATAATTGACGTGGCTAACTAACAAGTATTTTTTAGTTGAAATAAAATAAAAGATGATCGAGATAGATAGGTACTTGATTTAATCAACGGTCAAATAATAAAGCAGCCAATCAAATGAAGCTACATCACCTCCACCTCTCCCCCCACGCTCATCCTCCCCTCCCTGCCAGACCCTCCCGCCCACACCACCACGCCCCAAGGGGCGGTGTTTCCGCCGCCACCTCAGCCTCCCGCCCTCTCTTACCGCCCCACTCCTTCCTCTCTTATGGTTCATTGCACCGGTTGAAACCCCTATATAAAGGAACTAATCATTCGGCTTCTTTTGAATAGTGGATTCAAATGAAATTTTATTAACTTAAACTTGTGTGTCATAAAAAAGACCCAACTTGTTTAAATTAAACAAAAACCCACGAATTTCATGTTAGTTTAAATTATCTCGTGTCATAAATCCACCCTCTTTGTATATTGTGTCGGTTGTAGTTACATTAATGTTTGATAGTTGGCACCCTACCTATAAGAGTGGTCATAAACACACAGTGATCAATGTCTAGAATACACATGCATCATATTGAATACACATTGATCAATGTCTAGAATACCCATGCTATATCTTGAATGTTTGATGGTTGCATGACTTTGCACCCATATATATCTAGTGGGTAGTTGACAATTCATTATTCACCTACGTGAGTGGTCGATCATAAACACGACCAGCAAACTCATCCAACCTCTATAAAACGGATCGATGATAACAGGGCGGGTTTGGGTACGTATAATCTCAACCTCATACCCAATTATAAAGACTTATACCATACCAGCCGGGTATCTATTAGACATACCCTCGGGTATATAAAAAAGTAAATGTGTACGTCATCGGGTAATCGGGTTTCTAAATTTGAGTGCAAATTATAATCAAAGAAGTAAAAGAGAACTATGTATTTAAGGATATATACAACATAATTATGGGTATATAAAAAGGTAAATGTGTACGTTATCGGGTAATCGGGTGTGTTAAACAGGTATATCACCAAATCATATACCAAAAAAGTAAAAAAATCCCATACCCAATTACACGTCCCGGATATTTCAGTTTCAGATAGGGGTGCAAACGAGCCAAGCAGCTCACGAGCCACTTGAGCTCGGCCCAGTGAAAAGCTCGAAATGAGCTGAGCCTTACCAAGCCCAAGCCGAGCTTGAGCTTAAAATAAAGCTCGTTTACTAATCGAGCCCGACCTCGAACATGGCTGATGCGTGGCCGAAAAGCCTCAAATTCTAGTGCTTAAGTTTGAGTTTTTAATATGCATTTGAGTCCTGGATGATATACTTTGATATGATTTATGTTTTACATGTCTTGATAGGTTTAGAGTACATTTTGGGAGTTAAATGAGGCATTGAATTGAAGCTAGGAGGAACCGGGTGCAAGAAACGAGCAACCGGGGGCAAAGAACGAAGATTGGATATGTTTTGGAAAAATACATGAAATGAAAATGAAGATATTTTTGTATGACATGAAAGAGGATTGAAAAACGAAGACATGACCGCAAAAATGGAGGAAAACGGAGTTGAAACAAAAAAGTTATGAAGAAAACAAGTTACCCGTCGAAGGCCGTCGGCGACGGCCATCAAGCCCATTGCCGACGCGTTAATAGCCCGCCTACCAACCCGTAGGCAGTCAAAACTCGCGTCGACAAGCACAGCCCGTCGGCGACAGGGCCACCTCACACCTGACAAGACTTGGTCAAAATCATTTTTAATGCAAATTTAAGGGTTTTTATGGGGAGTTTGACCTAGGACTCGACTTGGACTTTATAAAAACGGATGTCTGTGGTCTATCTTAGAAAGCGTTTTTTTCCTTGAAATAAAATTGGTCTCCCTTCTCTCTTAAAAAAATATACATATATACTATGATGGCAGTAAGTTCAAAGTTCATATACATATTATGATGTCCATAAGTTCTTATATACATACTATGATGACAATAAGTTCTTACAACAAACATGACACCAGGAACAAAAAAGGATGTAGCACCAGTTTATTAATTATGGTTTTATTCATCTTCTACCAGTACAACATCTTGGAGTTTTAAGAGATGATTTTCTACAGGAGTGATCTCTATTCGCACTTCGATTTCACCAGTTTTGGCATTTTTCAATCGTAGGACCATATCTTGTGTGATCACGTCCTTATTCCATATAATGTAGCTCTCTTCAACTAGGTTATTATGTTCATCAGGTTGGACCGTTTCAAGTTTACTACCAACCGTGAGGTCATCCAAATCCTTGCCCATATTTTCCATGCACTTGATCATGTACGGATTTAAGTCTATATATGTTACTCCCATGATATCGTCGTCAGTTAATGTGTCTTTATCATGCACAGTCTAAAACATATATAACATGTGTTTCATTTCATTAATTAACATAAGTGTAGAAATTATAAACATATATACATTATTATTTATAATAAATTTGTAATGGTTTACTTACTAGTGTGATTGGAGCCTTGGGGTCCTTAATGATCATTGTCAAATCACAATTCCACACAGGATTGAAATTTCCCCTCACCACCTTGGTTTTTGTTTTCTGCGCTAAAACATAACTATTTGTATTAGATACAAGAAAATGAATATTATTTAATTACAAGAGTAATCTGTATGGATGGTTCCTGTCGTTTGCCTAAATTTAAAGTATGTTCCCTAGCTTTTCAAAATTATCTCAATGGGATCTGTGTTTTGGGTTTTATTGCATTGCTGGTCCCTGACTTGGATGGGGATTAAGTTTTTCAGTTAAGTCCATGTGAAATTACTAAATTACCCCTCTTTAAAAAAATAAAAAATAAATATTATAAATTCCCTATATATCTCCTTCTCCCTGATCAAGTCTCAACCCCCACCACACCTATCTACCACAACCAACACACCATCACCACCATATTCCCCCAACCACCACCACTACCATCTTTTCCCAACCATCACCAACAATCATTTAGCATCACCATCTGTTGGTGGTTTGAAAAGGGGTGGTGATGGTGGTTTGCACATGTGAAGGAGCTGAAAGGGGCTTTATTTTTTATATGGTGAGGGTATTTTGGTCATTTTACATGACTTAACTGACAAAACTTAATAACATTGGCTGGTATGGACCAAAATGATATAAAATACCAATGTTGAGGACCATTGAAAATAGATTGAAACATCTGTGCAATTCATGTAAACTACGGAGACCATCCGTGTAGTTTACTCTAATAACAAAGAAGAAGATATATATTGAGCAAATGTTTGAAAGAGATAGTAACCACCCAACGATTTGATTTGAAATCCACATTTTATATTTGAAAGCAGAAACAAAAATAAAAAACAAAAGTGGATCGTATCTCAGTTCTTGTATGGATCTTCTGATCAGAAAAAGTGACAATTGCAAAATAAATAAACACATAAATAAAGAAAACCCCTTCAACTATTTAAAAAAAAAAATATATAAAAATAAAATGTCGACCTGATGATCCAAGGTTGCGACTACATAAGGATCACTGGTGCCCCGGGTCCAATCATGAGCGGAGAGATTGGTCCCTTTCTTTATTGTTAGCTTCAAAATTCCTATAACTCCTTCCATTCTATCTTGTAATTTTGTCCTTAAAGATCTTAATTATGTTCATCATCAATGTTTGAAGGTTGGGTTGTTATGATCTATTATTTGTTCATAAATGAAAAGATAGAGGCTTACAAAAAAAAAAAAAAAAAAAAAAAAAAGAAATGGTTGATAGATAAATAAGGAGACCTTGTCAAGCCCCTTCTTCCATCCCTTGTACATGTAAGGTACACCTGTCATTTACTCCGTAAATAAGATAATTGTTTCTATTTATAGAAATGATGGTATTGGTAATGAGTTACAAAATCTCTAATTTGATTCTTGTGTATTCAAGTCCTAAATAATAGTTTTTGATGTTTCGAACTTTGGATATGATTAGACGTTATTTTGGGGTCAAATAATCAACCCTTTTGGGTATAGAATCGGTTTAAGATTTGATCAGACATTGAGAGAAACTGGATAGGATTCGGGTATGATGTTGTGAAGAAAAACTCAACCCTATACACTCGGATAGGGTATGGTCAGATTTGGGTAAACCAGTTATTGAGTATTGCTTCGGTATAACGAGGCATTGATACCTTTTTCACAAAAAAATAAAGTTTTTTTTAAATAAAACTACATTCGATTTATAATTTGTAAATATAATTAAAATGCATTACGAAAACTACATTCGATTTATAATTTGTAAATATAATTAAAATACATTACGATAACATAAGTTTACTCAAGTACAAGTTAGTTACCTTGGGCTAACCTACAAAGTATATATAGTTAACGTTAGAAGCGTACGAAGGTAATTACGCATGAAGTAAACAAAATCGGTGGGGGCCGAACTCAATTTTTTTTTATCGGTAGTGGAAAATCGGCAGGGGCCGGACTCAATTTACCTTTGAAAATTGCAAATTTCCACTACTGCGCAAAAAAACAGGGGGGGTCAGGGCAACCCCTAGCCCCATATATACTTCGCCTCTGCGCATGCAGTATCATATAGTTAGACCATGTGTATTGGGGGTGAAATTTAGAGCCCCTCACTTGGGCAAATGTTGACACGTGGCGTGTAGGTCCCACCAGGGGCTTCAAAGGGTTTGAAATTTATAAGGGGTGTAGTGGTGTGGTGTGAGTGTGAGTGTGTGTATATAATGATATTAAATTTGAATTAAAAAAAAAAAAAAAAGAAAAATGAAGTAGCATGAGGTGATTGGTTGGAGAAAATTTTGGCTTGTGCGAAATATTTCGCGAAAAGGGCCTTAGCGCCGATTAACTAGCAGAGGGCGGTGTTTGCTTGTGAACGGGGCGCGAAAAATGGGCTTTAACGCCCATTTCTCTATCCACTACGTATGGTCTTAGGTATAAAGTATCATAATTACGCATGAAGTACGATAGTTACGCACAAAAGTATCATAAGTACACATCATATTTACGCATGAAGTAAACATAATTACGCAACATATATCAATCATTCGTACGCTTCACATGTTAACAACACTTTGCATATCTTAAATTTTAAATATGAAAGTCGTAAACATAAAAATGTACTTTAAAAATCCGTGTATCGAGAAAACCGGCATCAGGTATAACCAGGTTCATATATAAGGTATAATCACTTCCAGGTATTTTTGGTTATAAACTTGGTACGGATCCAAGTACGAGTATCGAGTTCAATAGGCATACCTTATCCAACTCTTACAGATAAGGTCAGGTTTGATTATGGGTAAAAAGAACCGGTTCCGGATTTTTCCCTAGGTACGGGTATTTGTGCACTAGTGCCCATACCAATCAAAACAAAACTGCATAACATTTTCTTCAAAATTCTAAATTGGATGCGAAATCGCCTAATAGCACCGGGCAATGGGCATGATTTTATAGAAACAGCAATGGATGGGCTAATAGCTTAATTGTTGTACCGGGTTGGCTCATGGGCATGCTTTATAGAAACAAAAATAATGTACAGTCAATTTGAAGGTTTAGGCCCATCATTTTTTTTAGAATAACATGAATAACAAAGTAACAATCTAAGATACAGCTCTATAACTCAACTTGCACCCCCTCTTGCTCCTTTTTTTTATTGGTTATGCAAGTTGGGAACACAATAAATGTACATGTTAAAAAATATAAGAATCTATGAGACTACACGGGTCATGGGGTCAAGGGGCATTGAGTGACAAGTGGCAATCACGTCAGCAGAGGAGGATTTTCCCTTCTAAGCTCCAAAAAAGCATAGTAAGGTGAGGCATGGAAGAGATAGCGTTTTTAGTTACTTATTTATTTGATTTTTTTTAAACCAAACACCATCCTTTAACATCTGCCAACCTGCTCCGCTATCATCACCATCGAACCTCTGCCAACCTGCTCCGCCATCACAGACCCTGCTTGAAACCTTCCTTTGGCGTCATCATATCGTGCTCCGTTGTCATCATAGACCCCGTCACCACATACCTCTGTCGTCATCACAGATCTCATCACTGTCGCCTCTGTAGCTCCATTGTCATCACCCTGAACATCAAAGAGACACAAATCAATAGTCAAACGGAATTTGACATGGAGAGAGAGAGAGGTGGGTTCCACAATTCAAACATGCCACCTCACCAAGAGGAAAAGCCCCACGCCGGTAGTAAATATTGCCAAGCCCCAAGAGCCATGTGTGACTTCCACGCTACATAAGGGGCGGTGTTGGCGGCGTGGAGGGCTTCACACCCCTTCCCATGCCCCACACCATATAGCCTGACAATAAAAACATACAAAAACTTATTGAAACATGAGCATAACAAGAGGGGGTTTAAGAGCTCGAGGAATCTATTGATTTTATGGTAGGCAAATCTTCTATTAAACTCACACCTCCAAGTATCATTACAAGATTTTAACAAGTGTTTAACATGTTAACAGGTCTTTAACCTGCTAAGTCCTTATCTTGTCGACGTATTAAATACACGAAACTTGTTAAGGTCAAACACGAACCTTTTAAGGTCGTGTAGGTTCATGTCATGCTATCGTGTCCGTGTCTAAAATTATCAACCCTAACAATAACGTGTCATTGATACTATTCGGTATGATTTTATGCCCTTCGGAGTAACACGAAGGCTTAATAGTTAATACTAGTTTAATTTTTTTAAAAAGACAAACCTTTGAGAACAAGAAAGGTCCGTTGGGTCGGCCCCTATCTCTCATCTTCTAGACTCATTATATAACCAAAACCCAACCCACAAAACAACCCCTAACCCTAATCCCTCTTCTCCATTTCCTTCCTTCTTCCATAGCAGCAGAGGTTTAACGTTTAACCATACCAACCCTTAGCAACTCCGTTTGTGAATGGTGGAACCCTTACTCCATCGTTGGATGATCTCCCCTCTTCCCTTTAGGGGGATCTCATCTCTTTCCACCACAATATTCTCATTCGGATCTTGCAAAGAAGGCTGGTACTACCGCTGCATCGGTGTCGACCCGTGAATTCATAACCCGTTTCTTTTAATTCGATTTGATTTGGTTTATTTAAAGTTAATTGTTGTGTTATTTCGATTCAAGTTTAAAGTTTAAACAAATAAAAAAACGTGAAAAGATATTATTGGGAAGATGCTGCTAACGAAGCATAAGAAGAGTCAGGCCGTTACAAAAGCGTCTGGAAACCGTATTTTGATTAATATTACTGTTGTTGGAAGCGCAGGTCCTTTTCGTTTTGTTGTAAATGAAGTGTCATCTGTGGCTGACGTCATTGACACTGCGCTTAAGTCGTACGCTCGTGAAGGCCGTCTTCCTGTACTTGGATCTAATTTCAATGATTTTGTACTGTATTGTCCTGTAGTAGGAACTGAAGGTTCGTTTTCAAAATGGGTCATGTTATTTACACCGGGTTTTTTAGGGTTTCACAGCCTTCTACGGCTCGTAGAGGCCTCTACGGGCCGTAGAGGTGTCGGTGCATTGAAAACCATGTCCTTATAGGTGGGGCCCACTGAACATTTAATGTCCAGACTGCAATGATTGACACAGGTCTCTACGGCTCGTATAGGCCTCTACGATCCGTAGGGGCGTCTATGAGCCGTAGAGACTGGTGCAAATAAGTTTTGGGGTGGTGCAAATAAGAGGCGCCTTTCAAAATATATATATGAGTCAGGTCAAATATAATACGTTTTATCTATTGTTTATTTTTTGTGATTTTGTGCAGCTCTGAAACCGTGGGAAACGATTGGGTCCGTTGGAGTGAGGAATTTTATGCTGTGCAAGAAGCCGAAGAAGGCGATTGATGCGGACGATGGAAAACCGATGGGAATGGAAAGGAGGAGCTCTGGAAGATGGAAGGCGTGGTTTAATAAATCACTTAATCTCAAAATATTATCTCATTGATATGATTATGTTATTGATATTCTGAATTTAGTATGAGTTTGAATTTGTTGAATGTTGAGTTCATGATGGATTTTGTTTATGATATTTGATGAATTTTGTATGTGGTTTGGATTTTGTGTGTTTGTTTATCAAATCAATTGTCGGTTTCATGTATGGTTTTCATAATTTAAGTGATGTTTACATGTCGACACGGTATTGTATTGTCCTATGTAATATCGAATGTGGTCTGTCAAATCACTTAACTAACCAGTATGACATTGTAACAACATATATTTGATATTTACATTGAAACAAATTTGTAATAGCATGTTGAACGTGGCTTTTTTTTGTATATATTGTAATATTGTTAGGTCTATAGATTGTTGATGTTATGATATTATAACATATGATTAATTAACATTTTTTTCATGGGGATGTGATCTTGAACCATTTTAAGGTATACACACTAGAAAAATAGGAAGTTGTAGAAAGGGTAACAAACGGACTCCGATTGAACTCATTCAAGCGGTATTGGAACCGTCTCATTGAACCCTACGATCTTACTTTTTAGGTTTTCGCTTTTTTGGATTTTTAGCTTGTAGTTTTAGAATTTATATTATATCATTGTGTCTTTTACGTAGCATTGTGTCATTTTTGCAATTCATTATGTCTTTTTTCTGCAACATTATGTTATATTTTGTGACTCGTTGTGTAATATTTCGTAATCTATTGTGTTTTTTGTATCATTCTCACATTTCTCATTTTTGTTATACTGTGTAGAATAATTGACCTTATCTTTATATAGTTTTAGAAGTTTACAAGTCTTCCGCGACATGTACGATATAATCATGTTTCTTTGTCTTGTAAAATTTTAAACAAATTTTTTTCATGAAATGTCTAAAACAAATGTTATGATACGCTAGTTAAATTAGCATATTGATTGCCATACAAATATGGACAATGTGATTGCCAACCATGAATTTTCATGGTTAAATTCCTTATGCTTCGATATAAACCATATACATGGTTAACTAATTTCGCCAGTCCCTATGCCAACATACTAGTGACAAGTGACAACATTGTTCCCAATAATCTTTCAATAAGTTGTCATTTGTCGTGAATGATTAACAAACGCCGAATGTGAATTATACTATGTATTATTAACAACTTAATATGAACAGTTATTTGCTGCGTGTTTGGCTCTGGTTGGGGCATTTGGGCGGTAGTTCCTTTGTCATCTTACACAAACATGTGTGTGCCTTCTTTTTCTTTCTTCTTTACCAACATGACCAGCACACAAACACATACACACTCTCTTTAGAGAGTGAAAGTTAGTCAGAGTGAGATTAGAGAGGGACGGTTGTGGGTGTTGGTCAAATGATGATGTACCCCTATCGTTGCCGATGGCTCTCTAGCCAGCCATAGCGACGGTGGATGTGCGATTTCGTCCTTTTCTTCTCTCTCTGTCTGTCTGCCTCTCTCTCACACACACATGACTGTTGTTGTCTGGAGCGATGATGGTGCTTTTGCTGTCATATAGAAACAGTTGTGCCCCTGTTGTCACTGGTAGCTATCTGGTTGTACATGTCGGCGACGGATGTGTGACGCCTCCTGCATTTTTATTCCATTTGCTTGATTATCATGATTATGGCTTACATAGTCCATGATCACAGCCGGTGAAATCTTGAGATGAACCGTCTGCATGTCGACTGTTTTAACCGGAAGGTATCAATTTATGTCATTAGTTTTGTTTTCCCCAATTATCTGGGTTTCATCATCCAAGTTATTAGTTGAACAGAATATACCAATCGCCATAAATAGTTGTCTTAGAATTCGTCTCATTCCAATTGTAATACTACACCGGTGCATTGTCCACACGCCACCTTTGCACTTGTCCTCTATGCTCTCAGCCATTCTTGAGTTCCGAAAAAAAAAACAATCTAAAAACTACAACAGATCAACTAAAAACATCGTCCCACACCTTGGGCGACATTGCAACCGAAAGATCATCCTTTATCATTGATACAAAGTTCTGATTCAATAAAGAATGGACATACCCTTACCAATTTGAAACATATATTTCGTAATATTAAAATCCCACATCTTTTACATTCATACAAAACAACTAAAAACACCAAATACAAAATTCAAACAAGAATAGTCGAATGATTGATGATCGATATTTTCATTGGAGAAGTGAACACTAACTTGTGTTAAGGGCAATTTTCTTCAAACCCAACCAACGAGCAAATATATAGCTAAGTGAAGAAAGAGAGACCCGTTAATTGATGAGAACAACAAAGAAATCACCCTATACAACTGGATTTTGGATTGATCACATGAAAGGGAAGATTGCTTCCATGACGAGGGTGAAAAACCTAGGGCGGAAGATCACTTAGATGTTGTTTGTTTTTTATGAGGCAAAAGGTCTGCAGTCTGCGGACCACATCTGCAGACATCTTCAGGAGAAGAGGTGGACCAAAGGTCTGCAGTCTGCAAGAAAAAGACTATTTGTATGTCAACGTTTGCAGCGTAACCTAAAACCATAACCCACTATAACTATAACCAACCACAACCCACTACCACCATAACCCTCCACAACCACAACATTTGTGCACTCTACATATGAATTTAACACCACAAAACACAAAATTAAACTATTATTTTATTCAAAATTACAAACACTCTTTTTCCCTCTCATCACCTAGAAGAAAGAGAAAACATATTATTTTGGGAACTGCAACTAATGATAAAACACACCATCTCCTTCATCTTCTTCTTCTTCCTTAAAACCAGGGTTCCTACAGTTGCAAACAACTAATCTTTAGCTTCATTCACTCATTTTCCATTTTTGTACAATTTTTAAGGAAGAAGAGGGAGGCAGTGAGCTAGGATAGGGAGGAGGAGGGAGGCGGCGGGCTAGGGAGGAGGATGGAGGAGGAGAAGGGAGGCGGTGGTTACTAGGGTAGGGTTTTGAGAGGATGAAGAGGTGGACCAGCAGAGCTTGTGTTTTGTGTTGTGTTGTGTTGTGTGAGAAGTGGTAAAAAGAGGAGGGGTCTTGTCTGTATGAGAAAGAGGTGGGGAAGATGTTTTTAAGTGGGATGTCTTCTAAAAATCAAACAATCTGCGTGCCTCAAATATCTCCCCGCATCTGCACGGCGCAAACATAAGTGATCAGAAACTCTTCTTATGAAAAACAAACACCCCCTTATTGACCAGATAGAAGACTCGAATCCAAAAATAAGGGTTTCCGGTGATGTGGGCTTCTAAGAGCATTCACAACAGCTCCCCCCGTTTTTTTTTTTTTGAGTGTGTCCCCAAAATTATATGAGGTGGGTTTGAGTAGTTGTAAGTGAAGAAAAATAGAGAATATACTATTGATTATTATAACGGGGGTTATTTGAGAATCTTTTGGAAAAACAGAAAACTGTATTTATTTTTAATATTTGTTAAAAGTAAAGTGGGTGTGAGTGAAACAGAGAGAAACAATAATAATTTTTAACGTAATATGTGATTGTGATTAGGTATGAGTAAATAGAGGATGGGAAAGCTGATGTGAATGCTCTAAAAGCCCTCAACAAACACATTAACAAAATTAAACAAAAACAAACATAAAGACAGTGATTTCAAGAAGGAAAAAGAAGAAATAAATTATATAGTTTTGACATTGAATTTTATATTTCATCATCCCCTCAATCCAATGGGCAAACATATCAAGACCAATTTCCTTGATGTAGATGACTAGAAAAGAAGGCAACATACATCACCAATGATTGTAGCAAGATTGAAAGAGCGAGGCTAAACTAATGCTGGTTGGATTGAGAAGAGAATAGGAAAGAGTGAAGTGTCGAATTTGATGCAACTGTGATATTTTCGAAAAAAAATAAAGGAAAGAGTTCTACCCATAACCATATTCAATTTTTTTTTTGGAGCCAATCACCTTATGTGGAATGGCAGCCCTGTGACCTTCTAATGTGAAGGTTATGGGTTACCTAGAGCAAATTTATTCTAGGTTGAGCCAGAAGTTTTAACATGAGCTTTTGGGCGGTGGGTTTCCTTTGTAATTGTGGCGGGCCGGGTCATCAGCGATGTGTGTGTATTCGCAGGTATGGGTGGCCTTTTGCTATTAGTTTACCCGAATCACCGGGCTTTTGTTGGTCATTAAAAAAATCAATTTTGGAAAAATAAAAAGTAGCGCACAAGATTGTTGTGTGCATGTACAGAAAAATTGGCCCCTCCTATCTACGATGTTCGAGGCTCGAGCCCAAACCAGCAACAATAATCCAAAAAAAAAAAAAAAAAAAAAAAAAAAAAAAAAAAAACTGACCCAGATGAGGCATAACTTGATTACACCGGCCCAACAACTCATTTCCGAACCATGCCAAAATAAAAACCTAATGTTTTAGAATTGTAAAGAACAACACAATAATACTTCTTTGACAGTGTGGATAAGATAAATAATTGAACCAATATGTTTTTTTTTTATAATATGACGAGATCACACGAAGTAAATAGTCCCCCTTAAATCTTGAGGTTGGACACTATCTTTAACTAGATTATTCTTTATCTTATCCACTTTGAATGAATAAGACTATGAGTATGTTTGGCAAGGAGCTTTTAAGAGCTTTTAGGAGCTTCAAGTTTTTAAGAAAAAACTCCTACTTAATAAAAAAACCTTGTTTGGTTGAAGGGGCTGTTGAAAGGTTAAGGTCAATTGGTCAATTTAATATCAAATGGGTCATTATTTATCAGGTTCTTTTATATTTTGCATAAGTATATTTGCAGGTAATTCAAGGATAACGTAGATGATTTAGAAGCATAACTTCAGGATGGTGATTGTTCGTGATAATCAAGTTCGTGTGTTGCTGGTCTCCTGAATGTGTACAAGACTTATGTGTTATTGGGCCAGTGCCAGTTCGTTTATTATTCAGCATGTGGGCTTAAGGATAAAAGTCATTATGGGCTTAATACATGATTAATCAAGCTCGGCCCATGGTGGTCCATGCCACGCTGGCAATCCCCAGAGCTACATATACGATCCTGATCAACGTCTCAGATGGCTTAAGTGTGTGTTTCCTTGATGAGATCCTGTGGCTCATATTGCTTCGGGTGTGCTTCTTTACGAAGCTAGAATCTGATTATAAATACGTTCTTTATTCTCACTCGTACAAGTTTTACGAGTCTTTTTGTTTTCCAGATATTTTGTACTCTCTCTATTATTCTCTCAGTTCATCTTTTAGGGTTTAGTGATTTGTGAACATCTTGTTCCAAGTCTATTATTGTTTATCCTTTGTTTAGGTGACAGTGGTCTATTTGTCCAGAGAGTTAAGGTGTGAGAGTTGAGTCTGTATTGGTGTTCTTGTTTGAGTTCTTGGGTATAAACTTTTGGTTTGGGATTAATAAAAGTACTTTATATGTTTTGATATCATGTTTTTGACATGGTATCAGAGCAATAGGTCTTAGATCGAGTCCTGTTTGTACTGATTGATTTGGGGAGTTTATCTCGATCTGATCATAGATCTGGGTCTGTTCTTCCGCTGTATACCCATTCTCATCTGATTCAAGAAGCTTTGGATCTTGTGGAAAACTTGGATCTAGGATTGCTGTTCTTCTTTGCTCTCTGATACTTAACCCTAAGTGAAGGTTAAGTATTACGAGTTATTGGCGAACCCTAACTTGGGCAAACCTCTCGGTGAGATTGTTCCACTCTCTTGTTCTTTATTTTGTGAGTCTAGGAGCACTGTCCGGGTTAGGTGGACCGGAGTTGGCTCATTTCTGTTGATTAAGTTGGGTGTCTGTCTAGGGTTAGAGGCTCCCAAGTTAAGACCTGCGGTGGGACCCTTGTGAGGTGCCACTGATCTGGATCACTGGCTTGGCTTCGCCTGTGTGTCTGGTCGGTTTGTTTTTGATTGTGTTAACTGATTGTTTTGTGTTCTCTGTTTTTTCTTTTCATAAGGCTTGTGTTTTCTTGTTGATTGTTATTTGCTGTTCTTGTTTTCTGTGATAAACTTTTAAAGTATGGGTGATAACGTGGATCCTTTACCTGCTGAAGGTGGAGGTCACATTGTTAATCCTAATGATACTTTAATAAGTAAACTAGATGCAAGTGACCCATTATACTTACATCCGTCTGATTCTAGCAATTTGACCATTATAAACATTAAACTAAGAGGTTCAGAAAATTATTCTGTATGGGCAAATGCTTTAACACTGGCTTTACAAGTAAAGAATAAATGGGGATTTATTGACAACACTTGTTTAAAATCTGAAACAAATAATGTCTTGGCTAGACAATGGGACAGATGTAATTCAATAGTGTTAACTTGGATCCTAAATTCTGTTAGTGAAGACTTGTATATGGGTCATGTGTTTTCCAAGTCAGCAAGTGATGTTTGGGCTGAACTTAAGGAAACATATGACAAGGTTGATGGATCAGTTGTATTTGATTTGTATCAAAGAATTAATTCATTTAGTCAAAGTGGTATGACTGTAGCTGAATATTATCACAAATTGAATATTATGTGGAAACAACTTGATCAAATTTTGCAATTACCTGCTTGTACTTGCAATGCTGCTAGGGAGTTTAATAACTTTAGTAGTATGATTAAGTTGATGCAGTTCCTTATGGGACTTGACAGTGTGTATCAACCTGTTAGGTCTAGTCTATTAATTAGAGATACATTACCTACTGTGAAAGAAGCTTTCTCAATTGTGTCAAGAGAGGAGTCTCATAGAAACTCTCTTGGTGGTTCTAAAAAAGGACAACCTGTTGGTTTTTTTGTTAAAACAAATCAGTCATTAGACACTATTAAGAGGAATGAAAAAACTGTAGGTCAAGTAATAAAATGTACACACTGTAATAAGACTAGGCACTCAGCTGAAAAATGTTTTCAGTTGATTGGATACCCTCCTTGGGCTAAGGCTAGGGGAATGCAAAACAGGAGGGTAAATGCTAGTAATATTTGTTGTGATAAACCTGATGTTCAAATGTCTACTTTGACTAGTGAGCAAGTGTCTAAGTTGTTAAGTCTGATATCTGATAAGAGTTTGGATGCACCTCAGAGTAATAATGTTTCAGGTAGCATGTTTAATCTGCCCTTTTGTGCTAATGCATGTGTTAAACCTGTTTTCTGTTTTAATGTAACTGGGAACAAGGTAAGGGTGGGCTGGATAATTGACTCAGGAGCCAACCAACACATGGTCACTAGTGAACATGAATTGACTGATTATATTGATGTATCAGACTTAAATATTCAAGTAAGACATCCAAATGGTACAAATGCTTTAGTCACTAAAATTGGGACTCTAAAACTGAGTAATAATGTGATTTTACATGATGTGTTTGTTGTGCCTGAGTACTGTGTAAATCTTATATCTGTTCATAAACTAGTAAAGGATAATCATCTATTTGTTGGTTTTGATGAACATAATTGCTATATTCAGGATTTGTCAACAAAGAAAACCCTGGTGACTGGTAGTCAGCTTGAGGGTTTATATTTCTGTGGTGGATCATATGTTAGTAATAAGGTAGGTGTCTCTAATAAGTTGTTTGATCTTTGGCATGCTAGATTAGGACATCCTGCTGATATTGTGGTCCATAAGTTAGAACCTATTATTGGACATATTGGTTCTAAACACTCTGATTTACCTTGTGATATTTGTCACAAGGCAAAACAGCATCGGGAACCATTCCCTTTGAGTGATCACAAGTCCAGTAGTATAGGTGAATTAGTTCATCTTGATGTTTGGGGGCCTTACAAGGTTCCTAGTAGGGAAGGATTTAGGTACTTCCTTACTATTGTGGATGATTACTCTAGATCTGTTTGGGTATGCTTGATGAAGCACAAGAGTGAAGTTTTTGAAAATGTTGTTGAATTTATTAACATTGTTAAAACTCAGTTTGAGAAAAATATCAAATGTTTTAGAAGTGACAATGGTTTGGAATTTGTTAATAATCAAATGTCTAGTCTATGTAAAAACTTAGGAATATTTCACCAAACTACCTGTGCTTACACACCCCAGCAGAATGGGGTGGTAGAAAGGAAGCATAGGCATCTTTTAAATGTCACTAGGTCTTTGCTTTTTCAAAGCAACTTGCCTGTTAGGTTTTGGTCTGACTGTGTTCTGACAGCTGCATACTTGATTAATAGGACCCCTTCTGCTGTATTGGATGGAAAGACCCCCTATGAACTAATGTTTGGATTTGAACCCTTCCTAGGACACTTAAAGATTTTTGGATGTCTGTGTTTCTCAACAGTTTTAAATAATTCCAATAAACTTAGTGAAAAGGCTGAAAAATGTGTGTTTATTGGGTATTCAAATGAGAAAAAGGGCTATAGAGTTTATAGTTTAGAGTCAAAAGTTATTTCTTACTCTAGAGATGTAAAATTTTATGAGTCTATATTTCCTTTTAAAGATAAAGATGTGTTTCATAGGTTTAATGATAATAATATTACAGAAATTAACTCATTAAATTTTTTTGACACTTTTGAAACTGAAACACAAACTCAAACATCCAAAGGTCCTGAAGAGCCCGATGATGATGGAAGGGGCTTAGGTAGTTCTGATTCGGGGACACATGAACAGCAGTCCTTCTTTACTGGGAATCAGGATGGTGAGACTTTGTCTTCACCAAATCCTAGAATCAGTAAAGAGGTAGACGAGGCAGGGCATGTGATGACTGGACTTGAGGACACTTCAAACTCTGAGGGCAATGACTCTGTAGTTCAAAGTGTCAGGAAAAGTTCTAGGGAGTCTAGTCTTCCAAAGAAATTAGATGATTTTGTTGTGGAAGGGAAGGTCAAGTATGGAGTTGAAAGATTTGTGAATTACTCCAACTTGACTTGTGAAAATAGGGTCTTTGCAAGTATGTTAAATAAAAGTGTTGAACCTAAGACTTATAAACAGGCTGCCACTGATCCAAACTGGATCAGTGCAATGAGTGATGAAATAGAAGCATTGAATAGGAATAACACTTGGACCCTAGTAGATCTTCCCAAAGGAAGAAGTCTTGTGGGGTGTAAGTGGATATATAAGATTAAGTATAAATCTAGTGGTGAAATAGAAAGGTTTAAGGCTAGACTTGTAGCCAAAGGCTATAGTCAGAAAGAAGGAGTAGATTTTGATGAAACATTTTCTCCAGTAGTTAAATTTGTTACTGTAAAAACTGTTATGGCTGTTGCAGTTCAAAACAGTTGGAAAATGTTCCAATTAGATATCAATAATGCTTTCCTTTATGGTGATCTTCATGAAGATGTCTATATGACACTTCATGAAGGTTTCTTTTCTGAAAAGGAAACAAAAGTGTGTAAATTGAATAAGTCTCTATATGGTCTTAAACAAGCTCCTAGAATGTGGAATGAGAAGCTTGTTAGTGTTTTGTGTGCTCTTGGTTTTGAACAGAGCAAATGTGATTACTCTTTGTTTTTTAGGATTACTAAGTCATCTGTGGTATTATTGCTTGTATATGTAGATGATATAGTCTTAACTGTGATAGTGTGACAAAAATAAATGAGGTTAAACAATGTCTTAAGGACAAATTTAGGATCAAGGATCTTGGAGAGTTACAATACTTTCTAGGACTTGAAGTAGTTTCTTTGGGTGAAGGTATTTGTTTGACCCAAAGGAAATACTGCCTTGATCTGCTAACAGAGTATGGCATGTTGGCATGCAAACCTGTTAGCAATCCCTTGGAACCAAATCATACCGATATTTCCTATGCTGTACATTACCTTAGCCAGTTTATGCATAGTCCTACAGAAGGTCATTCAAGAATTGCATTAAGGTTGTTAAGGTATCTTAAGTTGGCTCCAGGTAAAGGGATTGTCTTTAAGAAAAGTGAAAGTTTTAACCTTTTAGCCTACTCAGATTCTGATTGGGCTAAATGTACCAACACCAGAAAATCAGTGACTGGCTTCTGCATATTTCTAGGAGAAAATTTGATATCCTGGAAAAGCAAAAAGCAGTCTACAATAGCTAGATCTTCTGCTGAGGCAGAGTTTAGAGCTATGTGTACCACTTCATGTGAAGTTATTTGGTTGAAAAATCTTTTAGCTGAATTACACATTGAGATTGATTTACCTGTTAGATTGTATTGTGACAATAGTGCAGCATTATCCATTGCTGCTAATCCTGTGTTTTTTGATAAAACAAAACATTTTGAGTTAGATTTGTTTTTCTTAAGAGAATTAATCACAAAAGGTGTAATTGATGTATCTAAGATAAGTTCTGATCAGCAAATTGCTGATATTATGACAAAAGGTCTTGGTGTTGCTTCTCATGACCAAATGTGTAAGTTTTTAAACATACAAAACCCGTTTGGCTATTAAATTGTGGGGGGGTGTTGAAAGGTTAAGGTCAATTGGTCAATTTAATATCAAATGGGTCATTATTTATCAGGTTCTTTTATATTTTGCATAAGTATATTTGCAGGTAATTCAAGGATAACGTAGATGATTTAGAAGCATAACTTCAGGATGGTGATTGTTCGTGATAATCAAGTTCGTGTGTTGCTGGTCTCCTGAATGTGTACAAGACTTATGTGTTATTGGGCCAGTGCCAGTTCGTTTATTATTCAGCATGTGGGCTTAAGGATAAAAGTCATTATGGGCTTAATACATGATTAATCAAGCTCGGCCCATGGTGGTCCATGCCACGCTGGCAATCCCCAGAGCTACATATACGATCCTGATCAACGTCTCAGATGGCTTAAGTGTGTGTTTCCTTGATGAGATCCTGTGGCTCATATTGCTTCGGGTGTGCTTCTTTACGAAGCTAGAATCTGATTATAAATACGTTCTTTATTCTCACTCGTACAAGTTTTACGAGTCTTTTTGTTTTCCAGATATTTTGTACTCTCTCTATTATTCTCTCAGTTCATCTTTTAGGGTTTAGTGATTTGTGAACATCTTGTTCCAAGTCTATTATTGTTTATCCTTTGTTTAGGTGACAGTGGTCTATTTGTCCAGAGAGTTAAGGTGTGAGAGTTGAGTCTGTATTGGTGTTCTTGTTTGAGTTCTTGGGTATAAACTTTTGGTTTGGGATTAATAAAAGTACTTTATATGTTTTGATATCATGTTTTTGACAGGGGCTGGAAGCTTTTAGGTTAGAGAAAAAGCTCTACAGTGAAAAGCTACTAGTAGTAGCTTTTAAAAAAAAACTCTACTAGCTACAAGCTTTTAATTAGTAAATGACACAAATACCCATTATATTTTAAAAATAAAATAAAAACCTTATTTTAATTATGTCCATTTTGGTCATTTTATACATTTTATTAAAAGCTCCAGCTACTCTGCCAAACACCAAAATATATTTAAAAAGTTTCCAGCTACCAGCTTCCAGCTATCAGCTTGCAGCTACCAGCTTACAGCTACCAGCCTCCAGCTAGTTTTGCCAAACATACCCCATATGTGATGTCACAAGACTTCTGTAACATGTTATTGTTTAGAAAACCATGTTATTGATATAAAAAAAAAAAATGAACATTGGTATCGATGTTTGGTTAGTATCGTTTCGGTACGGTATGTGCACTCGGTATAGTGTACGATGCCAGAAAACTAATTTATTTTGGATACAACTCCGTTTCAAGAAAACATAATGCCAAAAAAGTAAATACAATACCATTGAAAGCAGTTTGTAACAAAGCCAAAAACCATAAACATCAATATCGGTACGGCGGTACCGTTATCCATGTTTTCGGTCTGTATCATTCTGGTTAGTGGAGAAAAATTAAATTAAATATTACTAAATGAAGTTATAAAAAAAAATAAATAAATAAAAAAAAAAATCCTTACCATTCAACCATTACATAATCCAGATGCTACTATTTTTTCATCAAACTTCAACTTCCCAAATTTAATTGTTGAAGGAAATTAGTCAATTACATTCAGCAAAGCCTTAAGTCATTGACTTACCAGACTTACCACGATTGTGGAACATCTTTTCCAATATTGGTGTCTATTTTTTTATTTCAGCTTTATATATCCACAGTTTTATATTTTATATTTGGACTTTATCCATCCAATTTTGAAATCTTAACTGATGGGTCGATTGATGATGTGTGCCATGTTCCAACTTATACTTTAATGCATTTAAGTTGGAAAACGTGATGTATGTTTATCGTATTGTATTGTATGTAAATATATATTTTTTGAAAAGTATTAGGAGGTGTTTTGTTCACAAAATATTTTGTGATTGGAATTTGAATTTACAGATTAATTGGAATTTAACATGTTTTGAGAATCCATAGTGTATGTTTTTTTTTTTTTTTTCTATTTGAATGATTATATTATTATAAAATACGAAATAAACCAAGTTACATCTGGATAATGGGTAAGCGAGCAACAAGCTGCGCCGCTATACCCTTTTGAATCGCAAAGCCTATTCTACTAAATACAAACTTTAGTGTATGTGGGAGGAGGGAATGTTGATGATGGTAGTACGTAGATATGCTATGGTTATTTCCTTTACAAACATTTTGGTGGATTTTGAAACCGTAGAGGTATTATGTATTCTAGTAAATGAGGGATTTGGTTGGAATTATTTCATACTATAATTAGCAAATGTCGTTTGTGTGTGGTAAGTTACTATTGCACCATGTTAATAGAACAACCTTTCTAATCCCACCATGTTAAGTTGTTAACCGAACAACCGTTAGGATTTTGTTATGTTTGTTAATTGTTACTATGATATTTGATGTTTGATTGATTTGATCATATACCATTGTTCATTTGTTCTGTTCCTTTGTTCTTAATTATTTAATACTTTAAATACACCTCGGTTAGTTTACACAGGTGTTAAAACCATTTCCAAATGAATGTAGAACACTTTTTTTTTCCGAATTAGTGTAGAACAATATATTATAATTGGCGATCTAATATATAAATGATGAAAACGAAGGTTATCCTTAATATTGTTTTGGTTGCCTTGGAACCCATGACAGAACATGATAAAAAGTTTCTTCGTGTTAAATTAAAATTGCATAAAGACATCTGACAATTATTACGGAGTATTTTGTTTATCCCGCTTGGACTATCCATTGTGTCCGCTAGCGAGCAGTCACGAACCACCATAATCGACTCCCAAGTAACCCGGTCAATTGACCCCGTTATGGCTGGGGGTGAGCAACGGCACGAGCAAAGGTCATTTTCTTCCGTTAACGCACGCGACCACCATCGTCTATGTTCGCGCTGGGGCTGTTCGTGTAAGGCTGTTGTGGCTGGGGTGAGCACCAGGCTGAAACCTCGCTCATGACCCACAACGGACAACCAGTATTATTGTAGATCATGTGTTATTAAAGTGTACGTTACTATCGGGTCCATTCCGATGCAAACTCGTGTCACCACCACACCTAACAACCCCCAATACTAGTAGTAGCAGCAGTCAGACTTGGACTCCAATAATAATATTATTACAAAACCGTTTCCCCCATCATCATCATCCAGATCAGATCTCCATCTCTTCTTCCAAACCTATCCTCTCATCTAACCATGGACGTCCAATCCAACCCTATTACCGAACCAGACACCACCACCAACGATCACGGATGGCAGAAGGTCACTTACGCTAAGAAAAACAACAAAAAGAAAAACCAAAACAATAATAATAATAATAATAATAATAATAATAATAGCAATAATAATAATAATAGTCAGCAGGTGTTACCGAAGTCACTCTCCAACGGATCCGCTGGTGTTAGTAATGAAAGTGTGTTCGCTGCTATCGAGAAGCAATCGGAAGAGCGTCGGAAGGTTCTAGAAGCTCAGAGATTAGCGGCGATTCATGATGATGATGATGATGATGTTCATCATACGGTTAAGTCTTCAAAGAATAAGAAGAATTATGAGGATAGTGATGAAGAGGTTGTGGATGATAAAGTAGGTGTGACGGATGGTGTTACAGAGGAGAAGAAGAAGAAGGCGAAGAAGGTTAAGAAACCTAAGGTTACGGTTGCTGAAGCTGCTGTGAAGATTGATGCTGATGAATTGGCTAGTTTTCTGTTGGATGTCACGGTTAGTTAGTTAATTGAGTATTTGTGATTTCGATTATTATTATTATTATTATTATTATTATTATTATTATTATTATTATTATTATTATTATTAGTTTAAGTTGTTGCAGATTTATTTATAGAATTATAGCTATTGGAAGATATATATATTTCTAGGTATGGTTTAAAAAACAGCCGAGGCGCGCCTCAAGGCGAAATGTTAAAATACGAGTTAGTGGTGGCGCGGCGCCTCATCAGGGGGTTTTGATGTGTTTTAGACCTCGTGAGGCTCGATTCCGTTTTTTTTTAAACCTGGTTCAAGGATATATAGTTGAAACTAAGGATAATAAAGTTAAGAGACGCTTTTTAGCTTTAGTTTTGACAACTTTTGGATTTTATTTAATTATTGAGTAGGTCTTGTTTGTGCGATTCAATGTGTTGTTATGATGTTTTTTTTTTTTTTAAATTTTATTATTAGGTTAAATTGTTACAAGTTTATAGCTCTAGGATAGACACTTTTTGGCTTTAGTGTTGGGAACTTTTGGATTTTATTTGATTATTGGTTTTATATATTGGCTAGTTTTCTGTTGGATGTGACGGTTAGTGAATTGGTAGATGTTGTTTGTGTAATATATTGTGCTTCACTGCTGCTATGATCTGTTATGTTTTGTTACAAATTTGTAGATGGAGGTTATGCAGATGAAACAAGTAGGTACTTTTGAGCTTAGTTTTGGGAACTTTTGGATTTTGTTTGCTTATTGGTTATAAGATTGGGGGCTAATGTTTATGACTTGTGTATTTGTGTTTGTAGACTACATATGAGGCACAGCAAGATATACAGTTGATGAGATTTGCTGACTACTTTGGACGTGCATTCTCTAGTGTGACTGCTTCAGAATTTCCTTGGGTGAAGTTATTTAGAGAATCCCCTGTTTCAAAGATTGCAGATGTAAGTTCTCATCTAGAGACTGTTATTATAATAGAAGTTAAAATGATTTGAACTATTCTGCTGACTGCAAATTTATAGTGCCTGTGATTTTATATTTTTATTGTCCGGTGAATTGTGTATTTGTATGATATCATGGTATGAAGAGTTTGAAATTCAAACTGTTTGTGTATGATTGGTTTTATGCGTTTTTCACGAATCAGAAAGCCATTGTGTAAATTCGAACTTTTTTCTTCTCGGTTAGTACCATTAAATACAAACATACTTTGATGTACTAAAATTAGGTTGAGGAATTTTTTCTCTCAAAATGAAAAAAAGTGTTATCTTCTTCTTCTTCTCATCATTCTTTTCTTTTAAGTGCAGATTCCTGTGTCACATATTTCTGAGGCTGTTTACAGAACATCAGTTGATTGGATTAACAAAAGATCTATGGAAGCTCTTAGTTCTTTTCTCCTTTGGTCGTTAGACAACATTCTTACTGACCTTGCAAGCCAACTAGGTGGTCCAAAGGGTTCCAAGAAAGGTGCCCAAAAGACATCCTCAAAATCTCAAGTAAGATTAGGGAAATCTCTTGATTGTTCTTCATCAACTTAGACGGTTTCTTAATGCAGTAAAGTTTAACTGATTTCATTCCTATGAATCTTTATCAGGTGGGTCTGTTTGTAGTATTAGCCATGGTGTTACGAAAGAAAGCTGATGCGTTAATTACAATATTGCCAACTCTAAACGAAACACCAAAGTATCATGGACAAGACAAGCTTCCGGTGATTGTGTGGATGGTAACACAAGTGAGTTGACTCGACGCCATTTACTGTTTATGAGCAAAAAAGATATTCTATTTCTGGTTCCATAAAGGATTATATATTGATTATTAAGAGTTTAAATATGCAGGCATCACAAGGGGACCTGGCGGTCGGGTTGTACTTGTGGTCCCATTTGATATTGCCTATAGTTGTCACCAAATCGGGCTCCAATCCACAAATCCGGGATCTAATATTGCAATTAGTGGAAAGGTTTTTTAGTCGATCTTCTTTCTTTACATCTACTATAGAGGTGGAAAAACAGGCGGGTTGGGTAACCGGACATAATGGGTTCTTCAATACAAGTCAGCAGGCCCATCAACACTTTCTGTTTTCCTTTTTCTTACGTTTGTAAATACGTACTGTATAAGATAAGATTATGAAAAGTAAGTTGTTAAAATCATAAGAAACTTTCTTTTAGTTAAAACTATTTAGAACATTGTAAGCGTTTGAATTGGCAACTTTTATCTGTTTGAAACCCGGGGGAAATGGCCACTTCTAGTCCACTAGTAAGAATTTCAAACATGTGACATATTGATTGTTGTTCTTGTGTTTGTAGGATCCTATCTGCCCCAAAGGCTCAGACTATTTTAGTAAATGGTGCTGTGCGAAAGGGTGAGCGTTTATTGCCACCATTTGCATTTGACTTGCTATTGAGAACCACCTTCCCTTCATCATCAGCTCGTTTCAAGGTGGGTCTTCTATAGGATATATATTGGTCATTTACTGGAAAGGGGTAAAGTTATCATTTACTTTTATCACTTGACCTGCTATTGGGAGCTACCTTCCCTTTGGTAGTAATAATCTTGGAAATGGTCATTTACTATTTCACATACAGTTCATTCAACACATAAAACAAACAACAATACTGCTTACTCCACACATTCCTCATTTGTGTAGACATACACTTAATGGGTTTGACAAATTAAACAAAGTGGCGCTTGGTGGACTATCACTCTATTAATTAGAGGTGGCAATTTTGACGCACTTATGAATATGTTGATTTGGGTTGTTTATATTTTAAGTGCGTTTAATATGTAAATGAGCAATAGGAAGGAATGGGTCATATAGGTTGCAAGTCGTCCCTTGTCATTTTTACTATGCAATTATGCATACAACTTCTTGAATCATTTTTATTCAAAGTTTTACATTATAGTTGGTGTAATTTTGTTTGTCCTCGTAATTAATGCATGGTTATTTATAATCTTATGGCTATTATGGGGACCATCCAGGTATTCAACATTTTTTTAATACTACATCACCACCCATTTATGAAAATTTAAAACGACTTTTTAGGCCACCAAAGCATGTATTGTTTAAACCTATCTTGGCCAAAAAAACATGCCAAATAAAGAAAATAACATAAAATATTGGTAAGACAAAAATATATATAAATGAGGTGTCAACATGCAAAGTATTATTTTTTCCAAAAGCTTAAGAACTTTTTCGTCATTCAGCATGCTTTTGGACAAAAGTGATATATAAATGGAACCACACACACTTGGGTGGCCTATGAGGCTGTGAAATAGCTTTTTCTGGTTGTGTGGCCTTAATAAAAGGCTGAATACTTGAGTGGCCTCCACATGGAGAAAAAAGTGTGTGCGGGTCAGCCCAGGTCGCCCTTTCTCAAAATCACACCGAAATGGCCAGTTTCAGCTAACCCGCTACCCGCTAGCCTATATTGCCACCTTCAACTCCATGAATATTCTTGAGCCTTAAAATGATTGTTATTGTACAGGCAACAGAAAGATTTGAAGCTGTGTATCCTACACTTAAAAAGGTGGCTCTTGCTGGTTCCCCTGGAAGCAAAGCCATGAAACCAGTCTATCAACAAATTATGACTATTTCTTTAGAAGCTTCTGGAGAAGGTACACTTATTTAATAAATTTAACTTCAAGGTTAAAGAAGATATTTCAAAGCCAATTTCTTGATATTATTTCTTGGCAATGGCAGGTATCCCTGAGCTATCCAATGAAGCATCTGATATATTTATCTGGTGCCTGACTCAAAATCCTGATTGTTGCAAGCAATGGGTTAGCTTCTTATCCTTCTTCATGTGTCTTGACTTTGGGAAATAAGTGCCCTTTTTCTAGACTATATGCCTGAAATGATAAATACTTTTGAATTTTTTTAATATTATTCTTTTATCCTGGGATTTCCTAATGTACCATTGGCCCGTTACGTGGTTTAAAGAAAACAAGATTATCCCTCTGGCATACTAACCAGTGGCAGACGTTATTCATACCCTTAAGGGTATTAAAACACTGGTGTTTATATTTGTGATAAAATAATCGTTGATGAAATTGAACTTTTGTGGGAAAAGACTAAAAAGATTTAGCTTGTAAATCTAAGTGCATAATAATACTTATTGTCTAATACTGTATAGCTCCCAAGCGACGCCTTTCTAATAGTTGACTAATTAAACCCCCTTGATCTTGACTTTTGTTTGTTAATGTGGATGAGAATTAGATACAAATAATAGTGTGATCAACATGGATCAGAATCCTAGTTTGTGAGTGATGAATCTTACTATTGAGATATGCAAATGAAAAACCATGAAAGTTTGGTGCCTAACTGAGTTAATTCCTCTTTACACCCTTTTCAACTCATTTATATGTGAAAGGGTCAATTCTAGCCGTGTTTGTTTGGTAACGTGTAAGTAGGTATAAATGTATAATACATATAACCCCCAAAAAGAAATGTTTCAATAGCTGTCCAGGCGTCCAGCGTGTATTCAAATCCAATGGTCGTCCTAATTTTTTCATTCAAATGAAAGTATATTATTATATGGATCATATTTAGTGCATTAAATAGTATAAAACCCAAAAAAATGGACGAATGGCATCGACCCATTTTGGCTCGAGGATAAAAATGGCCGTTTCGACCCCAACTCATTTTATTCCATTACCCAACCCGCATGACCTGTCTCCTCTAGTAACTTAATTAGAACCTTCATTTTTGGTGTCATGTTTTATTGATAATTAAGTTTCTGCTGGATTTTATTTTTAACTAAATATCATTAATTCTTAAATATGATCGTGTGCAGGACATTGTATATTTGGATAATCTAGAAGCAAGCGTCGTTATTTTGAGAAGGCTCAATGAGCAATGGAAGGACCTATCTCTAAATAAGTCTTTTCTTGAGACCCTTACTGGAACCCTTAAGAGTTTAAAGAGAAAGGTATCATCTCAAAACGGGCCGGGTTGGCCCAAAAACAGCCTTGTTCAGTAACTTTTTTTTTTTATTTTTTTGTGATAATTTTACCAGACCAAACTTATGTGGTCTCCTTTTTATTTGTTTCCTTCTAGAATGAGAAGGCAATAACAGAGGGAGATAAATCTGATGATCAAGCGCTCTACAGGGAAGCAGATAAGTACTGTAAGGTGTTATTGGGGAGGTTATCACGCGGGTGGGGATGTGCCAAAGCAACGGTGCTCCTCGTTGTTGCTTTTGGTGTGGGGGCTGCATTCCTGAATCCAACAACCTTGTCTTTGGATTGGAACCGGTTATCTGAAGTCATAAACATCCAGAAGTTCGTCTAAGATGATGACGACAACTAACATACACAGTATCAGTTAAGCAGGCAAGGTCAAAACTGCCCTTTAATAATAATAATATATAAAAAAAAGTGAGAGTGAGGTCCTATTATTTATCTTTTTCTTCCTAAAACTAAATATGGTTTAAATTATAAACTAGTTGCGAAAGAGAGCTTTGAGATTTTTTTTTACTAAAGCCATGAGTATAGATAGTTATTTGATTTTTCGTTGGTCATTGTTGATCAGTTGCTATCTATATTGTGGTTTTTCTTAATTTTGCTTTGTGAGTTGTAAACGCCCACACGCATGTAAATTGTGGTGGGCTCAAACCGTTTCGGGCTGGAACTGATTCTCGACACAAAAATCCCAAACATGTACCAAACCATCGAGTCGGGTTGGGCTCAAACTGGTATGGGCCAAACTAGGTTTTTTACTGAGTTGCCAGGTCCAAACCGGGCTTTTGTATGCCTCTGTTTGGGAGGGTATCTTTGTGTTGGGCCTGATCCAGTGGGCGTTGGTCCGCCGATCTCCACTGGGATGGTTGGCCCGTCTTGTAGAAAGGGAGTTGATTTCTGGTTCCAGAATATCGGTTATCCCCTGCGGCCTGCCTCTCCTTGAATACATTTGTTTTTCTATTAGTGATACAAATATAATTAAGTGATGTTAGCTAAACAAGCTTGAACAAAGCGAGCTAATGTATGGGATGTTAGTTACTGGGGGTGGCGAACCAGACATGAAAGTCACTGTAAGATTTTTAGGGTGGGTGCTCCATGTCACAAGATCAATCATTGCTAGTGGTTGGTTTGTAATGTATAGATCCACTACCCATTTTAGTGGTGATACCTCTTACTTCATCGATTATCAGTTTATCACACTGCTTAGAAACGTACTACCTATTATGATGATCATCGAGTAACTGTTAAGTGTGAGGTTAGTAAGGACTTCGGTGTGATATTTTGCAACCTTCTGTTCGTCTCTATGCTCTTGACATGTCAAAAGGTTATAATGTGTGAACAAATTGAGGCTTTGATGAACAAACACAATCTCAAACTCACATGTGATCATGGACAACAAAACACATCTAATCTAGTGTTGGAGTTGTATTAGGTATATCTCATGGGTGACTTTCCATCTTGATGTTAGCGTGACAGGTTCTTGACCTACCATATGACAGCACAAATTGTGGACAAACTTACAATCAAGATGAGATAGGTTGACCATGCATATTGCTTGGCATACACAATTATCAATTACCAAAGCCATCAAGCATACCCTCTAGGAGGGTTTGAACCTTGTCGATATAAACCAATTTTCAACGCCATTATGTTGACCATGTTAATGTTCACACGTTTGTCCTATGGTAACTCGAGAACATCTACACATAGTTCAGGCTTCAATAAGTTAATGATCAATGCGACACTATCATGAAACATTGATAGTTTACAATGCTTCATTATGCTACATGGTTTCTCAAAAAATAAAGTGACAAGAAAGACCGGAAATCGCCTATTTATTAGAGGTTTATTCTTTTTCAAGATAAACCAGTACAAACACATATTCAAATGTTCTGTTGACGTCTTTTCGACCACTTGTTTACCTCTTTCGGGGAAATATAGAATACAATCATGTAATGTTGGAAAGGGTGCATTATGTCTGTCGTTAACTTCTTAAGGTATCTCATCGTCCATACATTTTAATTTACTATTTGATGAAGATGTTTAATGTAAAGCTGTTGCTACATGGCTACTTTAACAAGGTCCAAACCTTGTGATAGTAGTATTAAATGGTGTTTCATAACCATTTACTATATCACTAGAAGTATCAAAACGATGGAATGTGTAATTTATAGGCGTAAAAAGAATACAACCTATAATAAGAAGTGGGGTTACTGCCATTGTGGCACTAGCTCACCTCTTAGATGGGAGGTTCAGGTTCAATCCTGAGCAAAGAGGAATAATTTAGGATTATTGGTATTATAAAATGGAAGTAGTTCGCACTTAAAAAAAAAGGGATTACTATCATTCATGGTGGTTGTTGAAAACCACGAGGGCCACATATTACATTGTAAAGAAACATTAATTTATCTTAATTTTACTTGATGTACAATTATTATTATATTTACTTATGAGTATATTGTGATGGTAACTTGGTAAGTGTTGTACTCCATAACCAAATGGTATGCAAATCAAATCTTGCAGAGTGTAGGTGTGGTGAATTTATCTTAAAATTATAGGAATCGTTGCTTCGAAAAAAGAAAAAAAAAACCCTAAAATTATGTATAAACATCGGAAAGGTTTTTTAATACAATGTTACATTATATTAAACTAAACCGTTATCAAGATTTAATTGGATTAATCAGTAAATAACGACAACCATATAATTCATAAGTCACTAATCCATGGTAAGAGTTAAGATCCTATACAAACAATGTTTATTGTAAAAACTGTGAGAACAGATCTGGGCCATAGAAATTTTAAATCAATGGCTAGTGTTGATTACAAATCAACCCTTTACAATTAATTAGTAATATTTATTTTAATAAGGGCATTTTAGTCATTGTGCTATTTTTATCATAAAAATATTTAAAAAAAAATCCCTTGAAAGTAGGGACAACTTCCAACATACGGGGTATTTTTAACTAAAAGTGTTTATCTCTCTCCTCATGAACAAATAGATAGCAAAAATTCTTCACCCTATGTCTTCTTCAAACTGCAATCGTCAAAATCAGCACAACATGGATTTTTTTAAAGCTATGTGTTACTAGTTATAGAAAATGTGTTTTGGCTGTATGATTTCGTTTATAATCAAGCACTTTATTTTTTTTACTGCATTTCATTGATCAAACCTCTACTCTCGCCGTACTTTTCCAACTCCGAGCATCCAAATCGGCGCAACGTGATTTTTTTCCATATTAGTTGCTTTTTAGTCATCTGAATCTGGTAATATTATTTTGATTTTAATTGATCCTTTTTGTGCTAGTGTTGTTTCGATATGTGTTGCTTGTGTTAGTATTGTTCAGATTGTGCTAGTGTTCCGATTTGTGTTGGTTGTTTCGATTGTGCTAGTGTTGTTCAGATGTGCTAGTTTTTATTCCGATTGTGCTAGTGTTGTTCTGATTTCTGTTGTTTGTTCCGATTGTGATAGTGTTGTTCTGATTTCTGTTGTTTGTTCCTATATGTGTCGTTTGTTCCGATTGTTTGTGTTTAAACGTAAATCCTTCATCTTCATCAAACAATTTATATAAAACAAAACAAACAAAATGTGATTTTCTGGAAAAAAAAAACCAAACTATTACAGAGGTTGATTGAAATAAGAACACAGTCAAATTTTATAAAAGATGGGGTTATGTTAAGATCTTGTACAAGAATTTTCGGTGATGAACATAATGAAATTTTGAAACCACCAACACAATCAAAATCTTATCAAAATCGGCGATGAACAAGGTTGATAGATGAAAACGTAATTTCCCGATGAACTAGTCTGATTGAATAACTATATATAATAAAACCATTTTAAAATTTAAATTGCATGATGGTAGGATAATCAACCGTAAAGTCTATGGAATTAATGGAATTTTCTGGAAAAAAAAAAGGGTTGCAAAAGACAAGGATACCCTTATTAACAATTTTACTAAAAGCCACATGTCACTCAATGAATGGTTCTTATAGTTTTTAGAGAAATGTGGTTTTTTATATGATCCTCTCTCTCCATGGTAATACATATATTTTCTAAATAGCATATAATAATAATAATAATAATAATAATAATAATAATAATAATATTTAATATTCCATAAAATGAGTATAGTTATAGTACCACTCAATACAAGTAGGATATTCCATACGTATACGGTATACGATGGTCCATTTAATCTTAGCTCTCAAAAAAAGTAAAACAAGTAGGACCCTTACATGATGACAATGCACCAATTCGTGGGCCCCATCACCAACAAAACATGTAAAACAATTTAAAAAACAAAACATAAATAACTTTAAATAATTTAAAAAACAGTTGCAACAACCGCTTTTTGCTAAGCAGTTTATCTACTTTAAGATTCTTTGGACTAACATAGAAGCAATCTCTGATCACCATATGTGATTCTGTCACACACACACACACACACACACTATTAATATCTTCACACACTTGTGTGCGTTAAGATAATCGATTTGTGAGAAATGGCTACAATGCTAACATGGAGGAAAGCATATGGTGCTCTCAAAGATCAAACTAAAGTTGGGTTAGCACATGTTAATAGTGATTTCAAGGTTACATTTTAAAATCTTCTAGCGGTTTTCGTGATATTTTAATTCAATGTATGTTAAGTTTATGAATTTGTTGTTAGGAAGTTGATGTTGCTATTGTTAAAGCTACTAATCATGTTGAGTGCCCGCCTAAAGAGAGACACATCCGAAGTGAGTTTTACAACATTTTTTTTGTTATGTTTTTAATCGGTTGATCATGCATCGTGTGGTGATGTTGATAGCCAAAAGACACAGGGTACATGCACCGATCAGGCTTGTCCTGATTGCCAAGTGTTTTGTGCCTTATGTCCATGGCTTGATGCAAAACCACTATCGAGTCGGGGTCTCACTGGAAGCAGCATCTCTATTCCCACTGTGTAGAGGTAAGGTTGTCTACATCAGTAGCGAAGCTTGAGAATTCCGACTGGTTGTGGCGAAGCTTGACCCAAAACTTCGGGGGGTCGGAAATCACTAGTTTTGGGGGGTCGAAAACCAATTTTGGGGGGTCGAAACTGTATATACCAAAAAATTTCTATACGAATACTATATAATAGGAACTTCTGAGCGAAAATTCGGGGGGGGGGGGGGGGGGGGGGGCGGCCCCTCCCCGCCCTTTATAAGCTACGCCACTGCCGACCGGGGGGTCGGAAGTCACCGATCACGGGGGTCGAAACTGTGTATACCAAAAGAAATTCTATACGGATAATATATAATCGGAACTTCTGAGCGAAAATTTCGGGGGGGGGGGGGGGGGCTCCTCCCGCCCAACTGCGCCACTGGTCTACATCTTACCTCCTCAGACCCTACCTTAGCTTTGCTATTAGCGGGATTAACTGAGTACGAAGATGATGATGATGATGATGTTTTTAATCGGTTGATTGTTTGATTTTTGAGTAAAGTTACATACTTATATGAATGGATTAATTCATATGGTTATTGTAGAGATTTTGGCTGCTACATCAGCCATTCGACCACGAGCAGATGTGCAATATAGTTTGCATGCATTGACAAGGCGATTAGCAAAGACTCGCAATTGGACGGTACTATTAACATATAACTTACAATTTACAGTTCTTGTTTGATATGCATTGGAAGTTAACATGTGCAGTTTTGTTGCCATTAAACTTGGATTGCGCAGAACTGCGAATAAATCTGATGGTAATATGTGCATTTTCTTATTTTATTAGGTGGCATTGAAGACACTGATAGTTATGCATAGAGCATTGAGGGAAGGTGATCCTGCTTTTAGAGAAGAACTTTTGAATTTTCGACAGAGAGCGCGTGTTTTGCAGTTAGCTACTTTTAAAGATGATTCAAGCCCGATTGGTTACTTCCGGAACCCTATATGTGGTTATATTATGTTGTTTGAAATTTTATAAAACGTTATGATTTAAAAACTTTGAATATGTTTTTTTTTTTTTTTTTTTTTTCAGCTTGGGATTGTTCGGCTTGGGTGCGTACGTATGGACTGTTCTTAGAGGAACGACTTGAATGCTTCAAAGTATTGAAATATGATATTGAGTCTGAGCTTTTCGCTAGATCTACTAAAGGCGAAAATAAGGTATGATATTATTAAACAAGATTTGATTACATGGTTACATAACTTTTGTATATGTATGTTACAGTTTATTTATAATTTGCAGGGTTATAGCAAAACACGCGATCTGGATAGTGAACAGCTATTAGAGCAGTTGCCTTGTTTACAGCAGTTATTATACCGTCTTATGGCATGCAAGGTTCGTTACCTTGTCTGTTACAGGTGGCAGGTCGGGCGGGTTGGGTAATCAGTTGAAGTTCAAATGGATTTTTTTTGACCCGTTTCATCACTATGGTGTTCATTTTTAAAAAAATAAAATAAAAAAGAATATGTAACGCGTGAATTGTGTTTACAAATCTTATTCGTTAGAAATAACCATTGCGCAGCTTCAACCCCTTTGAAAGACAATGATCTAGCAGGTTGTATGCGTTAGAAATAACCATTGCGCAGCTTCAACGCCTTTTAGCTAATATTATTCCCTCGTCTAATGCAGCCTGAAGGAGCAGCTATTGGTAATTACGTTGTACAATACGCGCTAGCTTTGGTACTCAAAGAGAGCTTTAAAATTTATTGCGCGATAAACGACGGAATTATAAATCTTATTGATAAGGTGATATATTTAGAATAACAAGCATGGTTCTTCCATGTTCTGATTTTTTTTTTTTTTTTTTTTTGTCAAAAATAACCAAGGATCAATCGTGACCACGATGTCAGTTTTTTGAGATGCCAAGACATGAAGCCGTAAAAGCCTTGGATATATATAAACGAGCCAGTAATCAGGTGATATATCGAATCATAAAATTTTGATTTACAAACCTTGTTCATTGTAGTATGATTATTAGATGTTGTAAAAGAGGTAATAGTTTGGTATAGATTTTTTATAGGAGGTTTGTATCATAGTTGTTAAAAGCCATCGCCTCTTGCGCCTAGGTCCATTTTTTAGGCGAGGTGATACATTTGCGCTTTGAGTCGAGGAAATTGCGCTTTAATTCTCCAGGTGATGGTTTAGGCGCAGATTTCAGCTATATTCCGAAATTTCGGAGAGTTTCCAGCCAGATTTCTACTTTTATCTAAGGAAAACTACTTCTATACACTAATACATCAATATTTTAAAACTTTTGATACTAACTAGATGAAAAAATAGTATTATTTTAATATATTTTTACTTTCTTTTCTTTGTTCGCTTATTTTTATCTCAAGCCCTCGCCTTTTTTGCGCCTCACGCCTAGGCCCCAGGCGAGGCCTATGCGCCTTGAGTGCGCCTAGCGGCTAGCGCCTTTGATAACTATGGTTTGTATATTATATATACATCATGGGCGAGTTTTGACCCGTTTCATTTCAAGCTACTCTTTCTTTCTTGATATTGACCCGTTAGCGATAGATAACTTATAACCCAAATTGACCAATTCATATGATCAAATTTTCTGCAGGCTGAAAGTCTTTCTGACTTCTATGAAGTCTGTAAACGACTGGAGCTCGCTAGAAATTTTCAGTTTCCTGTTCTTAGAGAGGTAAGTTTACTATATTACACATCATCGTTTGATCGAGTAAGGTTTAGCGTATTATTAGTAATTCAAAATATTGCAGCCTCCACAATCTTTTCTTGTGACTATGGAGGAGTATATAAGTGAAGCGCCACGGATGGTACCCGTCACAACAGACACATTGGTGCGCGTCTGAACTTACTATTATACCCAAAACAAATATTTTAATTTTTTTTTTTTTTTTTTTTTTTTTTTTGTAACATTTTGCACTTTTAGGAATATCCTGAAAGGCTCATGCTGACTTATAAACCAGAAGACAACAATGTGCCTACTGAAGATGCTAATTCGCCTGCTGAAGCTACACCTGTGCCTATGGATAGTTTTGCTGTATCGAATGACGATCCTACTCCTGACCCTGCACCTACCCTTCCAACCGTTAACAGCCAGGACCGTGATGATTTACTGGTATTGTGTCAAAATCTGATTTGTTAATCCCATCTAACTAAATTTGTTTATTAATTTGTCTATATGTAACATTTAGGGGTTAACTTTCAATGCACCAAATGCATCATCAATTGAGGAAAGCAACGCGTTGGCTCTTGCCATAATTCCAACTGGTAACGCGTCTTTTTTTCCATTAAGGGGGTGTTTGGGATTGATTATTCAAAACAGATTATGCGTTTTGAAAAAACAGGGGTGGAGCTCCTTATATATTATTGCGTTTTGGTAGCCTAAAAAACTGATTATCTGCGTTTTCAAAACGCAATCCAAACACTAAAAACTGATTATCTGCGTTTTCAAAACACAATAATCTAAAAATCAGATTCAATACGCAATCCCAAACACCCTCTAAGTGGTGATTTAAGTTTTCATTTCATTATTTGACTTGAAATTAGAGGTGACGATTTTGGCCCGTTTATTTATAAATAGCTTGACTCTAAGTTATGTAACTATGTTTCATCTCTAACGGGTTAAACTGGTTAAATCATATAATTTAGCTAAAAAGAAAACATATCAAACGGGTCGAAAATTATCCAAATTATAGTGAAATCATCACTTTTGTAATCATATTTTACATACCAACTCTTTAGACAAAAAATAATTATGATGTTTGGACAAAGTGTATTTTAGAGTCAACAGTAGCGGATCTAGAAATGAATTTCAGCAGTAACGTTTTTCATTTTTTTTTATTTTAGTAGCAACATTTTACAAATTTCGTAAAAAAAAAAAAACAAAAAAAAAAAAACAAATTTTCCACTACGTGCGCGAAGTTGAGCAGCAACGGACGCAACACCTAGTTATACACTAGGTCCGCCCCTGAGAGTCAACCAATCCCTTTTGTTCTTGACTTATTTTATTCTTTGTGTGATGTATGTGCATAGATGCAACATCAAATGGATCTACTAGTGTTCAAGCAAAAGATATTGATTTAACTGGATGGGAACTTGCATTAGTCACTACCCCTAGCACTGATATTTCTTCATTTCAAGAACCACAACTGGTAACCACTTATTATACTGTTTTTTCTAGTTTAACCGAATTAGTAATTAGTACATAATAATATAATATTAAAGGCGACATTTTTACCCTTCTACTTATGGACCGGTTGATCTAGCTCATGTCATTATCTTTAAATCCATAATGACACGTGGTAAAACCATAAAGTTAGAGACTATTTAGTTAAAAGGAAACGAGTCAAATTGGTCATCAGATTAACAGTCGCAAAGTGTGTTTCTTTAATGGAAATATATGTTGTGGACGCCTAATTGTTCGAGTGTTTTCATCAACGCCACCTAACTATTAGGGGTGTAAATGACACGTAGCGGCTCGAGAGTTACTCGGGATCGGCTCGGTAAAAATCTCGAACGAGCTGAGCCTTAATGAGCCCGAGTTTGAGCCTGAAATATGACTCGTTTAGTTATCGAGCCCGAGCTCGAGCCTTACATACAAAGCTCGTTTAGGCTCGCGAGCCTAAACGAGCCCAAACAAATGGTATATTATTTTTTTATTTATGCGCAGGGGCGCAGCTTAGTTGCGGCGGGAGGGGGCGGCCGACCCCCCCCCCCCCAAATTTTTGCGCAGAAGTTCTGATTATATAGTATTCGTATAGAAAATTTTGGAAATACAGGGTTTCGACCCCACGAAACTGGTTTTCGACAATAATAGTGGTAAGCCGAGCTTCTGCTCGTTTAAGCTATTGACACGAGATCGAGCCGAGCTTTTAGGTCGTTTAAAATTATTTTTAAATTACCACGAGCTGAGCCGAGCTCGAGCTCTTAGGTTTTACTTTCGAGCCGAGTTCGAGCTCAGAATAGTAGGCTCGAACCGAGCCAGCTCGGGCTTGACTCGTTTACACCCCTAAGTTTAAGGTTGTATTAATTGTCTAGCCTTTATGTACCAAGTCATAGTTCCATAATAATATCCTTCTTATAGTGTAGTGCTGAAATGGGCCCAATATGTTACCTTTTAGTATGTAATAATAAATCAAGAAATGTGTGGGCAGGGTGGTGGACTGGACTCGCTCACGCTCAACAGTTTGTATGACGAAGGAGCATACCGAGCAGCCCAACAGCCTGTGTATGGGTCTCCAGCACCCAACCCGTTTGAAGTAGGCGACCCGCCGTTTGTAGCAGCAGATCCTCAAATAGCTAACCCATTTGGTCCAGCCCAACCACAACCCAATCTGATAATGGGCCCATCCAACCCTTTTGTTGATTCAGGGTTTGGCCCATTACCGGTCAATAATACTCATACTCATGTTACTAATCCGTTTGAGACTGGTTTATTATGATCAAACTTGTAGAGAAACTTGAATGATTTATTTTTTTGTTGTGTTTTTTTTTTTTTTTTTTTTTTTTTGCCTAAGGTCATATGGTCCTAAGATCTTGTAACATGTTTGCTATTTTTTTTCTTTTGAAATATAATGTTGTTTTGGTGGTTAGATAGTGATTTTTTTTATTTATTTATTTTTGACAATAACATGAATTTTTCATTAAAAATAAAGGATAAGTTACATAATGACCGTAGGTAGTGAAATTAATTTGTTTTTATAAGTGGTGTAACATATAAAATTGGTAGTATTTTATTATTGTATATCATTGGTTTTTAGTTTACATTGAGGAATATTTTTGGTCCTTTAAAACGCGCGCACTTAACATGAAAAACTTGACTCCATCTAACCAGGGACCTTTTGCGTTACAAATGTGCATAGTTCGGGACCGACCGACAATGTAGTTTCTAATACTTAGAAACTAAATCCAAAATTTTGGCATGCCACATGGACCCTAATGTAATTAACCCAAGCCTAACATTTGGTTGACATATAATGAATAGTTACACCTTGCTATTTCAAAAAAGAAATATATATGTATGAGTAGGTCTAACATGTGGTTATCCTTAGTGGCTCCCCACACCTTGCTTTGTTGAATGACTCCACTACCTACTTAGTGGTTTATTGACCCCCTAACTGGCTTTTATTTTCTTATTACGATACTATATTATATTTGAATGAACAAGTCTATACAACTTTTACTTTCCTATGGACCATCATCACAAGTATATTTTAATATAGCAAACTAAAAACAGTTGTAATAAAAATGATAACAAAATGAAATATAACCAAAAAAATACAATGGTGTGTGCATTACCTCTTGTTAGAAGTTTTCTAAATTGTTTGACCAAAAAATTTATATATATTTATATATATGTCTAGGTCAGGTTACTAATGGGTCATGTTTATGAATAGCCCGATACAAGCACGAAAATCTAATAACTTGCATAAGGCAAGAATTGAAAATCGTATTAGACATATAAACACAAGCACAACACAAGTTTTTATGAGTTTAAACAAACACCACTTATTAAATTTTTACTTCATTTATGTAATGAGTAGGAGAGTGGTATATATATCAATTTTATGAGTTTTAAATACTGATACAAATGAGTTGTATCAGTATTTCAGGTTAAAAACCTTTTTTTCTTAAAATTAAGGATTCGATAACCTTTCCAACTAGAATACGGATGTCGTTATACTTTTTTTATACTCATCACTCTAAAATTACGAGTTTACGATTAAAAAAAAGTAGAATTTTATATTAAATTATCATGTTCAAATTATAAAAAAAAAAAAACATAAAAAGAACATGTTAGGTCACACTAAACATGACCCGTTTAACTAAATATATTTTACATGTTAACTCAAAATTGCCCCAAACATGCTACGGAGTATTAACTAAACTCCAATCCACACATTTTTTATTAGGTTCATGTTGAATTTTCATGTGAACTTATAAATTGTTTATTTAAAAGGAATACCTTTCTTAATGAATGAAAGTATAAGTTTACTTTATATAAAAGAAATGAATTACAACTAGTTTACCTTTAATAATATTTTTTCTTTTCTGTAAAATATATTTTAATAAATTAAAGAAGAATGTGTAGCCCCATTGACAGCATACAAAGTCTAATTCTGTTGCTTAAAACTCAGTCAAGACTCTCATTTGTCAAAACCTCAAAAACATCTCTCAACTTTATCTCTGTTCATATTTCATTGTTTATACACACACAGAAAAACAGAGTAAAACAGAGTAATGGCTGCAAACAAGTTTGCAACAATGTTACACAACAATACAAACAACATCACACTCATCCTCGTTTACACAGTTCTCGAATGGACACTAATAATCCTCCTTCTTATCAACTCTTTTCTCTCCTATTTCATCATCAAATTCGCTCAATTCTTCGGTTTAAACCCGCCCTGTTTCGCCTGTGCACAAATCGATCAATTCCATTCCCATCTCTGCACCCTTCATTCAAAACAAGTATCTGAACCAAACCTCTGTTCAAATCATCACAAATTAGCAGAATTTCATTACAAGTGTGAGAATTGTTCTTCTTCTGATTTGGGTTCGGGTTTGAATAATCGGAGATTAACAGAGTCAAGAAAGTTTGTGTTTTCAAAGGTGCAAAGGATTGATGTGATTCATCCTTTATGGGATGTTTTGGGTATTGATCAAAAGATGGATTCGATCAGTGATTACATCGAAAAAGAAGTTTCGGCAGATCAATTGCGATCGAATTATAACGAAGGAGTTGAAACAGAGGAAACAGAGGAAACAGGGGAAACAGAGGAAACAGAGGATGTTGAAGTTACTAAAGAATTGAATTATGTTGAAGATAATTTGATTCAGTTAGATGATGGGGAAGATTTAAATGATCAGGATCTTCAGTTCTTCACTGATTACAGTGGAGATCAGTTGTTTCCATTTGAATTACCTGAGTCAAAAACCGAAGAGCATTCGAACGTTTTTGAAGATGAAGATCATGAATTTGGGGAATTTCAAAAGGCTCAGATGAATTCACAACAAGAAGTTGTTTGTCATGAGAATTTGAGTGATTTGATTGATTTTGGTGATGAAAATGATGCCATGAATGAAGAAACTCAAACGCGATTAATAGACGATGAAGAGGTTCAAGAGGATGATTCAGATAGTCATTCAGGTAAGTCTAAACTTACGATTTTAGTAGTGTCATTCAGCGAGTTATTCATAGTAGTGTCTCGGCTTTGAGTGGGCAGAGTTACGTTTTTAGTAAATTAGGATTTCCCGTTCGGAAAGAGGTGGCGACACAGCTTGTTGTCTGCCTGCCTGCTATCTTGATGTAATTTTCTCATTTATGGAATGAAAATTTGACCTTTTATAAAAAAACACAAACAAAAATTTTTATAAATTTATTGAAACTATAATCGAATTATATGTTTTCTGCAGTCAATGAAGAAAAAGAAGAAGTGGTGTCAATAGGAACACATATTCCTGTTTTAGATTCATGTGATGAGATCATACATGAAGAGCCTTCAATAGTTTATGATAATTTGCATTCAGTTCTTGAAAATGGTAATCTTTAATATTGTTTTATAATAATATGTCATTACACACAGTGACGGATCTAGGGGGTTCCCAGGAAGCCCTTGATTTGGAAAAAAATTGAAAATTTTAGTGGAAAAAGTTTAAAAATTAGTCAAAATCAGTGAAAATCTATGAAATGAACCCCCTGGAAAATATTCCTAGATTCGTCACTGATTACACAATTGAATGCTAATGTCAAGATTTTATGAAAGCTCTATTTTTTAATATGTTTAGATAATGAAAAGGCTCAAGGAGAAGAAAATGTAGTGCTTTTAAGGAACTTGAGTATAAAGATAGAAGAGATTGAAGAAGAGAGAGCTCCGGATACACCTTCGGGTATGTATAGCCCGAATCCGTTTCATAAGAAGTGGTTGATCCCCAAGTCGAAAGACTCAGGGACGGAAGAGTCATTTGACGGAAGTGTGATTAGTGAAGTCGATGGTGGTGATCCTGTGAGCACGGCCGAGAAGCTTAAATCAGCTTTAAAAGCCGAGCAGAAAGCGTTACGTGATTTATACTTGGAATTGGAGGAAGAGAGAAATGCTTCGGCCGTGGCTGCTAATGAGACCATGGCTATGATAAATCGGCTTCAAGAAGAGAAGGCGGCGATGCAAATGGAGGCGTTACAGTATCAACGAATGATGGAAGAACAGTCGGAATATGATCAAGAAGCTTTACAAGTGTTGAATGAACTTATGATGAAGAAGGAAAAGGAATTGGAATCACTACGAAAGAAAGTGTCGGATTACAAGCCGAAAGAGAAGATTAAAACGTCCTTGGTTTCGTGGAGCCATTCCGAGGACGATGAAGGGTCATCAACCGACTTGTATCATGTACCCAAAGATGCAAACACCCTAGATGGGGATCGAAAAAATCAACACTTGCATACCCCCGTTGACTCGGCTTTGGATTTGGAATCGACACTAGGCGAATTCGAGGAAGAGCGGCTTTCGATTCTCGAACAATTGAAGTTTTTAGAAGGGAAGCTTGTGGCATTGAGTAATGAAGAGGATCAACATTTTGCTAATGTAAGGGTAATAGAGGATCACTATGAAGAGACTAACACTATAGGTTTTAGTGGTCAAGTTATGGAATGTACTACAAATGGATTTGTGACAACCGAAAAACAAGCAATAACGGGGAAACAACTTCTGCCTCTTTTTGACGCCATTAGTATGGAGGTAGACGAAGATGTGACGGTTAGAAACGGGTATGAAAATGGATTCCATCCCGCTAAGGCTGAAGACACGGCTGTCATGAGATTTGAACTCGAGAAGAAGCGAATCGATATGGAAGAGGAAATAGATCAACTCTATGTAAGGTTACAAGCCTTAGAGGCGGATAAAGGGTTTTTAAAACATTGCATCGGATCAATGAAAAAGGGCGACAAAGGAATGGAAATACTTCAAGAAATCTTGCATCATTTACGAGACCTGCGAGACGTGAATCTTCGAGCAAAGAGTTACACCGAGAATGTCTTCTTATGAGATCCATTACAAATCAATATACGGTATGCAATTAGTCATTTTTTATCCAGTAAACGCATCAAGAGTTTCTATCTTTTAGAATATAATATTTTAAAATATTGAAACTCTTGATGCGTTATTGAAATAATATAATACTTTTCTTTAATGATTTGTCACCTTTTTCCATGTGTTTAGGGTCAAAAAGTGATGTATCATGGAAGATAAGTCCTTGAAGGCACATTGTCGTGGGGTTTTCTTTATTCCATATATGGCCTTGTGCTACTAACAAGTTTCTTGAAGCATCGAGGGTTTTTGAGTCATTTCATCTCTACTTTTAAAGGGAAAAAGGAGGATGATGATAATGATGGCGAGTGATTAGGATAGTGAGGTTTAGAAAGAAAGAAAAAAAAAGTTAGGGTAAAAAAGTTAAAAAAATTTCACAATGATTAAGTTTCAAGTCAAGTAAAGTTAACTTGTTAACTTGTGTATGTTCATTAAAGTAAGTATGTTATGTCGCGTATCATCTAGTCGTAAGTTAACATTTGTTGTTTTACTTTGCCCTACATGTATTATAAAATTGTATCATATAACATAATATTACACACTATGTTGTATTATATAACTTTATAATATGATGGGATAAAGATAAGATATACAATGTTAGACAACATATCCAAGTTGTTTTGATGGTTGACAATTAGGTGTAGGAAAATTTCAAAATTTTGGAATTTGTTTATTTACATTGAATTTGTCTTTGGAGTAGGAAGAATGGACAAGGGTCCTATTCCTTATATTTATGTGTCTATTTGTAAGTATATAAAGTTTGGTCTTTTGTTTGGAATTGATTGTTCTATGTCTACATGTTAATTTAACATTGACATATGACTTAATTTGGTTACACATTGTATTTATCGTTTGGAATGTTTCTGTCTCATTGGCTAAATCCCTTTGTAATCACACATTTATATTTGGTAATGAATTGTTAACCCCTAAATGGTCACGTCCGTATCTAAAAATCCAAATGAACACGTTTTGACTCACGAGCCAGGCTATCCATAAACTTGTCTAGAGTGTTAACCCCAACATGCATTTCGGTTTATATGAGATCTCTCCTGATTTATGATCTCCAAATATGCGCAATACCACACCCGACAAGTGATAGATGAACGGCAAAGATAACGCAGCCATATACATTATTAGCAAGTCATGACACGAAAAATGCGGACATCATTGCCTTTAATTCATTAACAGTGATGGAAATATGAAAAAAAAAATAGTTAGTTAATATTGTTATTATTATTATTATTTTTTTGAACGGCCAACAAATATCCACCATTTTATTACAACCAAGCCGAGCGGTTAACATTGTGTTAACCCATGCGCCACAGTTAATACTGTTATTATAACCCATTTGTTTCTTGTATTTAACTAACAGGGAATTCTAGACGTAATGCAAGCGTCAAAGTTAATGATGATTTACATATAATAAAAGTGGATTAAGGATATAACTAATGATTTAATAAATGTAATTAATTTAAAGGAAATAATGATTGAGATGGGTTCACGTTTGGTGGCAAGGGACATGATTACAACCATGCCCATTCATCAGGCAATACATCATGATCGTCCTCTTTAACCCCTTTTGGCGCCAACCGTTTTTCTTTTCCATTTTTTTAATATTTTTTATTTTCTAAATGAAGATCTAAAAAGTGGCCGAACCTGTAAGTAGACGAGAACAGGGACGATCCAACGAGGTCTTATAAGTTATGAACGTGGTTGAACCTGCACCCGGTAGAAAACCGTTAGGCTCGTTACAGAGGAGGAGGGAGGGCCTCTCTGTAACCACCATCCGGCGTGAGGATAAGTATTTGTTTAGAGAGAGAAAGTGTAGTTCGGAGTGTGTGCATTCGTGTGTCAATTGTACTTTATGAGGGGTATTTGTAGTGATCAGTAAAGTTGTACTTTGCTTCGGACCCCTTGTACTTACCTTCGGAAGTGTTTGACTTCCGAATGTTACGTGTACTTACATCGGCCAAGATGGTCACGTTCATCTCGTCATGGACCATGACCCTAAGCCTCAATCCGTAGCTTATCCTGAGCCGCGGTATAAAGCCTTATATCTTCATGTCCCCCTAAGCCCTTAAGTTAATTTTTTAAACTTTTAGGACTTTTATGCAGCCGCTGTTTCATCGAGATGTTTCTTGCCACGTGTTGGAGCAACATCTGATGTTGACTTATGGGACATGGGTTTTGACTCCGGGCCACGTGGAGCGACTTGTAGCCACATGCCTTGCTGTCTGATGGGATGTCTGCCCATTTTTCGATGTAATCTAGACCGTTTATTTCCCTCGACAGCTGGCCACCACTTTAATTTTTTGAACGGTTATTCTTCTCCCTAGCAAGGTGTGTTTCATTTTCCCTTCCTCTTTTAAGAGCTTTTTCCCTTCCATTATTCAGGATGGTGAAAGATACTATGAATGTTAGTTACTCAAAACTCACACAGGCACGATTATATCGTTTTGTTAATGACTATAGGATTCCCCGAGAACTCAACCCCACTCTTCCGTTGCCCAACACCCCTATTTACCCTTTTCCGAAAGGTCAGTTTGGGTTTTATACACGGGTCTGTGATTTTTCGAATTACAGAGTCCTGTTTACCAAAATTTTGATGAAAGTTTTAAAGTTTCATGGGGTGTATATTTCACAAGTGAATCCTTTTGGACTTAGCCGAGTGAGTCATTTCCTTCAATTGCCTTTCCCTAATATCACATGCAGCAACTTCAATGATCCTCATCGGTTGCAACTACAATATATATATATACACACACACACACACAATGTATACTTTTGTAGAAAAGAAACATATAATAAACTCAACAAATATCCAAGCTATGTATAAAATATTGAAACATCCTGAATCTCGATAAGTTCATCAACACGCTTCGTCTGGGTTCCAAATATGAATTCCTGACGCAATAGATAAACAGTCTGGGAAGAAAGAACGGTTTGGGAAGTACAACCAGACTCTTGTTCTTGTTTCAATATAAAACTATAAAAAGGTGCAAACAATTACATCTATTAGCTAAAACAAAATGTAAATTTACCAATATAAATATAAATATAAATACATAGTACCTCCTCCTTAGGTCATCAACTTCATCTATTTCTAGATTGAGAAAGAGTCGAGATCCAAACTTAGCGGTTTGAACTGTAATTCATTCTAAAAATATCACAACATACATATCTTTAGTGAATTCAGTTGTATTGATATTTTTTTAAAATAACAACAAAGAAACACAAGTTACCGTTTCAGTCCTTAACCCTTCCATGCTGGATAACAGACATTAGATGCTCATTGAAATTCTTGTTGGAAATGAAGTCCTTAAACTGTATTGCTTAAGAATTCCACAATGTACATCGCAATATCGTACATCTACAACAAAACAACAGAACCATAGATGTAAAACATATACAAAAAATTGACACTGTACATTAATTAGAGATAATTTATTAAATCAATAAATATGTTCCACATAAAAATTAAAATAGTCAATCAAGAATTAACTTATTCATACAATTTATTACACAACTTAAATTTGTAATTCTAATAATGATTGTTTTCAACTTTTGAAACATAAGACTCATCTTAAAAAAAGAATATTTTTATTAAGTGTCCGATGTGTGAAAAGGAGAAACGATGCTTTTTCCAAAAAAAATCTATAACAATTTTAAGGAATCCTCACTTCAAGTTTTGAATATCAATATTCATCCGTTTGGTTTCCTTAGGAGCTCGTCCAAACACATCCAAATCCCCACACCAAATGACGCTTCCAGCAACATCTATAAAAAAACACAAATTTATCAAACATCCGTTAACTTTAAAGCAACAATATTCAACTAAATTGTATATCAAGGTTTGTTCTAAAATAAAAAATAAAATACAAACCAGCGCTCAACAAATTCTTAGCTTCTCCGTTAAGAATATCTTTAAAATGAATGAACTTGAAACCAAACTCAACACCTTGCCAACCCTTAACATGTTTCACAGTTGTACAACGATAAAAATTGATTTTGTATTCATGTGCTATAACTTTGTAAAGGTCCTCGTTTTCACCGACACCGAACTTAGATATCACAACCACAACATTTTCTTCAAGTTGATTGTCAAAAACTTGCATCAAAGGTGCCTTGATAGAACCTTGAATCTTATCACCCCACAAATCGATTAACAGAAAGCACAAAGTATTCAGAAAAGACCACGTCTTCAAGAATAAAAAAGAAAACCAAGTTATAAAGGTTACCTGCTCATCAAGGAATATCACATTCATCTTATAACTTATATTCCACTTTCTTATGATTCGAGCCTTCATGTTCCACATATCTTTAGCTGGATTCAGATCACGAATAAAACTAAGATTGTTTTTAGTATTGTCCATTGACATTGACATGGTTTTAAACATATGTTTTAAGAGGGAAATTTGAAAAACTTTGTTTAGAAAATTCAAAGCTGATATTACGAATGGCTGAATTTGTTATGTGCTTATATAAGGAATTAATGAGCCATGTTTCCCTATGTTAAGTTAAAATTTCTCTCTTAAAATTCAAACTTAGGGCCTTAACAACTGCAACAGATGTACATAACATCGCTACTTAACACGTGAGCTCCATTTAGTCTGAACATCTGTTCGTTAATCGAGACTAATAACAAACAGACTCTGTTGAGGACAACAGTGGTAAATTCAAGCGGCCCACATTTTTCTGAATATTTTAAGCTGGTTAATGACATCATTTTTCGCATCACACGGACATTGTTGGCCTATCTCTCCGCTTGACAACTCAGCTTTCTTATGTCACTCACGATTATCCTATTATAGTAAGTATAGATTATTATTTTATTCTTGTTGTTATTAATTGTAACCCGCTTGAATAATATTCTTTAGTGTTTCGACTTACTTATTCTTTTCTTTGTTTTATGTTTTGATCTAATTTTTACAACTTAATGTGCGTGTTTCAACGTTTTTAACGGTCTTACCTGAACACAAGAGTTCCAATAAGCATAGAACTTAAATCATAAGTTTTTATGGCGTTTCTAGTGGCTCAACTTATTTCGTGGTTTCAAGAGAAATTTATTTTTGGACATTTTTCATCAATAAAATATTTAGATGAAGTTTATTTTCTGTAGTTTGTGTGATCCAAGTTGTTTGATAAATTTTAAGTAAACTTTAAGCAATTTTATAAAATGTCTATAAAAGATGCCACCTTTTAAAGAAGTTTTAAAAAGATTTCTAACAAGTTAACAATTAGTAGTTTTGCACTACAATATAGATATTTCTAGTATTTTGTTGTAGCTGAAAATATATGTATCTAATCACAAGCCCATTTCCTGAATATGATGTTTGGTAGTCAAAAGTTGATTAATCGGTCGCAATGTGATTTTTGTTGTTTGGTGTTGGCAATTATACACATAAACAAGTTGTAAAATGTTATAATAAGACACGTGTCCATATACTTTAATTGTATTCTCACCCACTCGTAATATACCAATGCTAGACGACAATAAGTTATTTAGAATAGAGTAAACTGCTATTTTCGTCTTCGAGGTTTGGCACTTTTTGCCAGTTTCATCCAAAAGTTTATTTTTTCTCAACTGGATCCAATAGTTTTCAAATAGTTGCTCGTTTCATCCAACTCGTTAACACCGTTAGTTGAAGTCAGTTAACTAAGGGCAATTTTGTCATTTCGTCTTTTAAGTAAAGGACATTTATGTCAATTCGTATGTTTTAAATTCCTACCCTATTTAAAACATCCCAAGTCAGACAATCAACCCCAAATCCATCTACTTCATCTTTTTCATTACAAAACCCTAAAAATCAAAACCCAAAATTGAACAATGGTGCTTGTTCTTGTGGATCAGAAATAATTATTACCCGTAACAAGCTGCTATCTCCTATCAAAAGCTAAGGATTCGTGTCATCGAATAATCCTGCTCGTATAATGGAGGCTGCAGCAAGGATATCTCTTATCGGGTCATCATCCCCATCACCGTCACTCTCATCATCGTCTACTGTTCCATCCAGGGTGAAAGTTTCTAGAGAAAGAGCAGAGAATTCAACAAGAAAACCTAAGATTCATGAGTCTGCTCGAAGACCGTTAGATTCAAATGCCAATAATCTTAAAAGTTAACAAAGTTCAGAACCGAAAAAGTCAATTTCTTTAGCTCTGCAATACTGATTCAAACTCATCATCTTTGACATGTAATGTTATTGGAGCTGATGCTTTAAGTACTCTTTTGGAGCAAAAACTGGGGGAACTAACCTCTCAATCTGTTATATAAATAATTATTTCTGATCCACAAGAACACAACACCATTGTTCAATTTTGGGTTTTGGAATGAAGAAGATGAAGTAGATGGATTTGGGGTTGATTGTTTGACTTGGGGTATTTTAAATAGGGTTGAGATTAAAAACATACGAATTGACATAAATGCCCTTCACTTAAAAGACGAAATGACAAAATTGCCCTTAGTTAACTGACTTCAACTAACGGTGTTAACGAGTTGGATGAAACGAGCAACTATTTGAAAACTATTGGATCCAGTTGAGAAAAAATAAACTTTTGGATGAAACTGGCGAAAAATGCCAAACCTCAAGGACGAAAATGACAGTTTACTCTTTAGAATAACATTAATACTTTGTTTCAATGTTTTAAAAAACCGTTATGTACCGGCCGGTTATACCGGTAATACCGTTTTTCAGAGGGTAGCCCGGTACGAAACACCCCGGTATAAAGGCGAAACGGTATCAAGTTCATACCGCCGGTAAAATACGGTATACCGGTTTGAACCTTTATACCGGTACCGGCACAAGGTAAATTTTGGGTTTTGAACTATTGATTTTTTTGTGGTTCAAGAAAGGCGAGAATGAGAACTTCATAATAGTTATGCTCTAGATTTTGAGGAAGGTGATGGTAGTGAATATCATTTTTTTAAGCAATTGTGAACTTGATGTATTCAATACTCCAATGGCTTATACATCACCTACGCTTTCATTTAAAAGAACATTGTTAAAAAATTGAATACTTTTGGATGATTTTTTTATATGAAATAACTTTTGGATTATCTTTTAATATGCAATCATTCACTTTTAGATTATATTTTGAGTTCATGTTGTAATTTATGGATTCGTAGAGTTAACAAGTCAATCCGGTTGAACCACCCGATACAATCCGGTTCAACCGGTTGAACCATTTTTAAGTCAAATCCGGTATGATTTAAAAACCGGTTTTTAAAACATTGATTTTGTCAATATGATTTATTGATTTACGATAAACAAAACGGAACGTCAATAAAAAAATCAACTTCATAAATAAATACTAGTGGCCTAGTGGGTTTACCCATGCATTGTAGCGGGATTTACAAATGAGTTGCAATACAACATTATGATACTTAGGTTTTTTGCTGCATGTTACGCAAAAAGAATATAAATGTGCACACTATGTTTTAACAAGTATTCGTAGAAATAAAAGAAAAGAAATATGCACAACCACATACAACTTATTGCAGTTCACCACAAAATACACTTTTGAGCTCTTTTTTTTACTATTTCCAAACTAATTATCATCTACAAGTTTGCAATACAAGACAATGATCGATTAAACATTTTTTTGCTAATTGGAGTACGTTTCACTGGGAAGATGAGTTGTTCACATAGACTGAATAATCAAGAAGAAAGACTGGACTTAGATATATTTGAAATAATAATTTTCAGACCATGAAATTTCTCCTACCAAAACAGATAAATAAAAGACTATACAAACCTTACATTTTTTAAACAAACAAACAATCATTTAACCAATACCTAATGAACGACACGTATAACATATCATCAATCTATCGTAAAACGCCTAAAAATTAATCAACTAATAAAAGATATAGAGCCTAATTTCATGTAATTATCATGATTAAAATGGAAAACAAAATGATTGCCTTGAATGATATAAAAAAGTGTTCTGGTTAGCTTGCATTTAACTTTGGGAAGACTTCAGTCACTATATTTAAATTTTTAAAATTCATACAAGTTTAGCTGAGATAATATTATTTATTGTGGTAACAAAAATTATTATCTTTCATCGTCATTATATGAAATTTGTTCAAAAATATTGTTATCCCGTGTGTTTATTTAGTTTGGGTGAGTTCCATTTTCATATAAAAATTGATTATCTTCTACAAGCATTTAGAGAAGAAAAGTGGTAAAATTTAGAAAATTGTAAAGAAACTCTTGGTATACCATATTAACTTTAGACAATTTGAACATATTTACCCATGCGGCATGCCTCATCATTTATAATGTAGTATAGATTATCAATTTATCATACCAAAATACGTCAGAATTTTGTCATTCGTCCCTGTGACATTAAGAAAACATACACTGTTGAATGTGGTGTGACTTTTCTAGACGCTGAAAGTTCGGTTGATTTCATAGCGTAATATTTAGACAATTCAAAAATATCAAACTTCCTTCGGCATGTTAGTTGGGGACTCGATTGAATGCAATTGAAAACCACAATAATTCAGGGTGAAAATTAAAAAAATGGGACTCAACTTTCTTTCAACATCAAACAAAAGGGACGCAAACTTAACAAGTAATATATATGCATAATAGTTACTTGAATAAATGATTCATATATTCCATATTTTTATATTTCCATCTTATACACATGTTTTATGTCTCTACACAAAATCTATATGATATTATGTTGTGGGAATTTCCTGCTCGCTTATATGTGTGCGTGGGGTAGCTATCAATTAGCCTCACATTAAGTAGTTGTAGGTATTCAACGGTATGGGGTACCGTTTCCTGCCATCTCAGCCTAATAACATTCTCTTCACACACACACGTAACACAAACCCCATTGCCCAGACCCCATTTGGGGTGTGTGTGTGGTGGTGGTGGTGTGGGGGGGGGGGGGGGTGATTGCTATTAGGGGATAGTGAGTGCAATAACCAGGCTGGTAGGCCTCACTCACGTTTGCCTTCTCCAACGCTTTAAAAACATCGTGTATTCTTAAACACATAATAGATCAAAAAATAACATTATATCTTCAAAACTTATTCATGACACGTTTAGAATTCAAAAATTTATAATAGTCAAAGATCACATAAAAATGGTATAAAATCTATTATAATATATATAAAAGAATTGAACATTGCTGACGTGGCGTGCAATGGTGCCTTCAACCTCTCCATGAAACTGCCACGTGGCATCTTAATTGAAAGATTTTAGTGTTTTTGAATTATTTCCTTTTTTAATTAAAAAAAAGATAAACATAAAACCCTAAATTTATCTCTCAATTCTCAATTACTAAAATTAAATTGAGTTATTTTAGGGAAAAAAAATTAAAAATAAATTTAAAATTTTTTCCCTTATGTTTCTCCCATAATTTTTAAACGTTAATATCTTTTATATTTGAGATTTTTTAAATAAAAAAATTACACCAAATTAACGAGCGTTTTATTATCTTTCCAACGAGTACCATAGTGCCATATAAAAAACGGAGAAAAAAACGACTATTTTTTGTGGGGTTATGTTCATACAAAAAAAAAAAACACAGAGTGTTCAGGTTATTCATTAATCATGTTTTTTCTTTTAAACCAGGTTCTTATCTACGATGTTGAAATTTAGCCTAATCGCCATGCTATTATTGGAATTTTACTCTTTTAAAGATGGATAGGTATACTTCATCAAGAGAAGCCAGGAGAAAGAATCGCGCAACACTACAACACATAGTGTCACCTTATAGCAAAGTTATTTTTTATTTATTTAATTACAAGAGTAATAATTATTACTATTAGTATTAGTATTATTATAATGGTTATATTTTTCAACCCACATCATGAATTCTATATCTATATAAGTCAAAGTCAAATTGTAACATATTTTAAATTACGCGAAGATGATTATATGTTGAAGGTTATCCTTTTAATACTGTATTATGTTTAATATGGTTTATGCTTTTTATTTTTTTAACTTTTTTAATTAAATGTCTTTTTAACTAAGATTGATTATGTTTAAGTTATTTACTCTTTTGGTGATTTGAGTTTTCTTCTTTTATCATTTTTTATCATTTTTTATTAAATCATATTAAAATTTTCAACCCCGGGAACTTCCCGGGGTAATAAGCTAGTTAAATAAATAAAAATATTGGGTTGAAGTTGGAGTAGGGTTTATGAGGCATTGTGGTTGACTAATTCTTCATAGCGTAATATTTATCTTTTGGAACTTTCTAGGAAAGCTACATTGTCAATTTAAGATCACCGTCATGCATCAATGAGGAAATTCTTCTTGATCAACATACATAAGCCTAAAGTTCTTACGTACGACCCACATGTTAAGTTTTTTTAGAAAATTATCCAGAAGCTTCTTTTACTATCCAAACTCTTTTGAACTCAAGTCAAGTAAAGGTATCTATAACACCTAATTCAATGTATTCCATTAATCACTTCTTTGTATGTTTTTCAATTACAAGCTTGTTTTTAAGGAAGGTTCTAGAGGTGTAACTGACACATAGCGGCTCGAGAGCTACCCGAGATCGGCTCGGTAAAAAACCCAAACGAGCCGAGCCTTAACGAGCCCGAGCCCGAGCCTAAAATATGGCTCGTTTAGTTATCGAGCCCGAGCTCGAGCCCTAAATACAAAGCTCGATTGAGCCTAAACGAGCCCAAACATAATTATAAGTTATTTATATATCTCTTATAATTTATAGCCCACATCGCCAAAGCCCAAGTCCTTATTTCATAGGCCCATTTAATAACACTTGCGAGCCGAGCTTTTGTGATCTCGAGCCGAGCTTTGAGCTCGTTTGAGATTGTTCTCAAATCACCTCGAGCCGAGCCGAGCTCGAGCTTTTGATTTTGCTAGCGAGCCAAGCTCGAGCTCAAGATTGTAGGCTCGAACCGAGCCGAGGTCGAGCTCGAGCTTCATAAAATCATAACGAGCCGAGCTCGAGCCCAGTCAGGCTCAGACTCAGGCTCGGCTCGGCTCGTTTACACCCCTAGAAGGTTCCATTCATCTCGTTTGGATGTGCTATTTTCTCCTCTAATGTGTTTCGTCAAAAGAACCTTTTAACCATCTATGTTATTAGTCTTTGTAATATTTCCTTATTTGTACTCTGTTCACATTTAGGTATGAAAAAAGAAACCGAATTTGATGTGAATACTTGACAAACGAAACATTTAGGATGAGCATTTTGGTATGAAATTAGCTGGCATTAAAAGTTTTCGTAGGTGATATCCGCTTGATTACATTGGAACCCGTCTAACAACATTAGAACCCATCTAACAACAATGGAACCAAATATTATATATATATATATATATATTTTACCAACTAACTTTTTCTTAATTTATATACAGTTATCTTTCAAACAAACGATAAACCCACAAACACATTACAAGTGGACGGCTGGTAAGTGACGGGTGGTTCAAGGAACAACCCTTTACTATGATAAAACGCTTAAATTATCCGCATTTGATCATGTTATTGCTTGGAATTGGGTGACTACGAGTACTTTGGTTGCAGGTGTGAAAAGGAGCTAAAAACGAAGAATTACGAGCTTTGGATCGGACCGGAACGGATCGGAACGAGGTGGAGTGCAAGAAAGAAAAATTAAAGATTTTTAAAGGGATCCACCGTACGGGCAACAAGCATATTATATATGCTTAAAGAATATAATAAATTGTATCATGAAGCTATCAAGAACTTGAATTATTAAAATTGTTCCAAAGTGATAAGTAGAGTAATAATCACTGTAGAGGAATTACACTCTTTACTATAGTCATAACTAGAGTAACTATACTACTAGTGGCGGATGTATCTGAGATCTAGGGGTAGTAAGCGTTACCCCTCAACTTTGTCGGCGAACTAGAAAATTAGTGAATTTTTTTCTTCTTCTTTGTTTTATGTATCAGGTACTTTTAAGCAAAAAAATAAAAAATAAAATAAATCTTCTCTCATTATACCTGAATTTTTTTTCTAGACCTGTCACTGTATACTACAACGATAAATACTCTACCTACGTAAAGTAATTATTCTAATTATAAGTAGAGTAATTATTTTAGTTACATGTAACGTAATTGTTTGTATAATTAGAGTAATTATGCCATTTATAAATAGGGTAATTATCGTCCAACACTTGTAGCCCAGTTGGTTGAGGGTCTAAAGTTTCCTTTGGGAGGCTTGGGTTCAATTCTCACTAGCTACATTTGGAGGACATTGGTGTAGGGGAAATGAGGGATGACCCGGCCATTGGCTTGGGTTCGAGTCCTGATCCCGACCGGTTTTACCGATTATTTCACCGTCGTGCCTTTGGGCGGGTGAGTGGTCGGGTTTTCCCGGGAATTGGTGGCAATTGGTGGCCCGGGTACTCTCGAATACCTGATTCGCCAAAAGGGTGTCCGAGAGTGCTCGGAATTGATTCGTTGACCATTAAAAAAAATAAATAGGGTAATTATCACAAACTTTATATCTAGATTCTAGAGTAATTCTAGATCCGCCACTGCCGCCGGGTTTTTTTTTTTCTTCGCACGTTTTGTATGGTATTTTTATTTGTATCGTACATGTAGACTTGAGAGGGTAATGTCCACACAGTTCCCATAGGTCATGTCCAGACCACATGCGTGAACCTGGACGAGTTTAGGCGCGTTTGGGTCAACAACTGTGGTTGACTAATTCTTTTATGTCTTTCTGCTAACATCACTTGCAACCTTAAAATGATCCACACCTTACTTATGTTTGTAACTACCACTTCCTAATTCAATGTTTGGTCTGGTTTGCAACCAGGATGACCAAATCCAAAAGCTTCTTTTACAATTTGGTCAAACCCTTTAAGCTTAAGTCAACTAAAGGTATGCAAGCATCTGTAACACCTTTGTTTTTCAAGATTCCTTCAAAGATCGTGTCTTTTTATGTTTTTTGAGGTGGGTTTTGTCTTATATGACATGTTGTTTAAGAATCTTGGTTTAATTAATATTATTTTTGTTTTTTTTTGGGATTTTTTTAATTAATATTAGAAAGTCAAGACGAAGAACTGGAACAGCTTGCTGCTCAAGAACAGAAGATTTTTAAATTCCAAACATTAATATCTGCAACCAAGAATTTTCATCCAGATAATAAGCTTGGTGAAGGGGGTTATGGCCCTGTTTTTAAGGTTCCCTTTTATTATTATTTTATATGTTTGTCTTGTGTATGTGATTGTGGGTCGCTAGAGGGTGTTTTGTTTAGGGCTGGCAAATCGTGTCTTACCAGGTTTAACACGTCTCTCTGACGACACGAACAACACAAGTTCTAAACATGAACACGAATTGTTTAACTACTTTATATCCCATGTTTATAACACAGTTATACATTTTATGTACCAAAAAAGAGAAATGATGGATATTTGCCTCTTAATTCTAATTATTTAAAAAAAAGTAAAAAATGGCATAGTGTAATTTTCGGTTAACAGGTCTAATCGTGTCTTATACAGGTTACCCATTGTCAGCCCTAGTTTTGGGATTGCTTTTTTAAAGTTATAAAACTTATTATATTTGAAGGTTGTTTTGTTGGTATGTTAGTTGACCCTTAAATTAATCATGTAATCACAAGAGGTAGGAGTAGATTACCCAAACACTATTGTTATTGTTACCTCTAGAAACTGAATGTTTATGTCTTGAAATCATAATAATTAAGCATAGTTATCAAAGGTGCTAGGCGCATAAGCCTTGCCCGGAATCTAGGCGCACGGCGAAAAAAAAAAAAGCGAGAACTTGTAGCCCGTTTAGCCGCCGTCCAGTTGTAAAACTTGTTGGTTTTAATCGTAGAACAAAAATTCACTTCAAAGAAAAAAAAATGTATTAGAAAAATAATACTATTCTTGAAATGAAATAAAATAAACGAAAGCTATTATATAACATGTAATGTTATCTAATTTAGTATCAAAAGTTTTAAAATATTAGTGTATAAAAGTAGTTTTCCTTAGATAAAATTAGAAATTTGGCTAGAAACTCTCTGAAAGTCGGGAATCTCGCCGGAATTGCGCCTAAACTATCACCTGGAGAACTAAAGCGCAATTGCCTCGACTTAAAGCGTAATCGCCTCGCCTGAAAAATGGGCCTAGGTGCAAGAGGCGATGGCTTTTAAGGACTATGTAATTAAAGTAATCACTTTCAATACACATATCCAAACACTACATGAATGTTTGTCTTGTCACTTGTGTATTTGATGTTTCTTGATTGAAATTAACAACTTGGGGCGTTTGGACGTGTAGGGGAAGTTGGAGGATGGGAGGGAGATAGCGGTGAAGAAGTTGTCACAAACATCGAAACAAGGGAAAAAGGAGTTCACAAATGAAGCCAAACTACTAGCTCGCGTGCAACACCGTAACGTTGTAAATTTATTGGGATATTGTGGAAATCCGGAGAAGCTTTTAGTGTATGAATACGTTGAACATGAGAGTTTGGACAAGTTTCTTTTTAGTAAGTTCTTTCCCCTTTCTCTGTTTCTAGTCTATATAATTCAACGTTGTTTAATTAACGCGTATCGTTTTGGTGGTAATCAAGAACAATATTATCATAATAACAATCTTTATTGTTGAATAAAGCATTTTAAGAGGTTGGTTGGTTGTATGCATTTATGGTTGAATAAATCGACTCATCTTCAAGATTATGCACTGTACTTTTACGCGTCTGTTTGCTAGCTATTTGATGTTGACTATGATCTTCTTTATCTTTAATCAGAACATCAAGAGTTGTTGGATTGGAAACGGAGATATGACATAATTCGTGGCGTCGCACGTGGCTTGCTTTACCTTCACGAAGATTCACATGATCGCATCATTCATAGAGATATTAAAGCTAGCAATATTTTATTAGATGAAAAATGGATACCAAAAATTGCGGATTTTGGCATGGCTAGGCTCTACCCTGAAGATCAAACGCACATTAACACACGCGTAGCCGGTACCAAGTAAGTTTTTAAAATATTGGTTCATAGGTAGTCGTTATTTTAAACAAATATATTTATTCTTATTTCTTAACCAACTAGAGGTGGCAAAATAGGCGAGTTGGGTAACATATTGGGTTGACCCGACACATTTTTTAGCACAAACCATTGGTTGTTATTTCGACAATGGTTGATGCCGCATATTATGTTTCCGTTTGGTAATTAACCTTCGTATAAATCTATAAAACATGTTACTAGATATCCTAAATGGATTTTTGCGATTTTTGCCTTTGCATACAGCGGATATATGGCACCCGAATACGTTATGCATGGTACTCTATCAGTAAAGGTCGACGTGTATAGCTTTGGTGTTGTGATTCTAGAGCTCATCAGTGGTCAAAAAAACTCGACTTTCGACCTCGATCCAGAGTGCCAAAATCTACTAGATTGGGTAAGAAAGACGAGAATTCGACCTTTTCTTGTTTAATTATTTTTACTAATTTTTCTGATGAATTTTCAAGAAATCATGGAGTAAAATATTATGTATTATACAGGCATATAAGCTGTACAAGAAAGGCAAAAGCCTTGAAATTATGGAGTCAAGACTGGCCTCATCAGCAGACACCGAACAGGTTTTCGCCTGCATAAAAATCGGCTTATTATGCACCCAATCTGACCCAAAACAACGACCCACCATGCGCGGCGTTGTCCTAATGCTAAACAAAAAACCAGGTGCACTAGACGAACCAAACCGCCCGGGAATCCCAGGTACAAGGTACAGAAGGTCCCACCGAACCGCCTCATCATCCTCTGCAGCGGGGACTTCTGGTGCTTCGAGTTCTCATACTTCCACAGCGACCACCACTTCCACCACCATGGTTGCCAGTACCCCTACGAGATCGGCTTTTGTGGCACCGCAGTCTGGCTCATCCACCACCACCACATCCGCTGCGGGTTCCTCGGGTCCCGGCAGTTCACATTCGGGTCCTCACCGACGAAGTCGTGCATATGTGAATTCAAAATCAGATCCTCATGGTAAACGTCCCATGGTGATTCAAGATTGATTGAATCTTGGAACTTTTACTAATCAAAGGTTCTATTTTTTTTTTTTTTTTTTTTTTTTTTTGTTGTGCATGATTTAAGTTATTGAATTATATAAAATAATAATTTAGCTATTCTTTGAACAATTGTGAGAGGTAGGATTGAGATGGTCAGCAGGTGTAATTAGGAATGTATATATACATATTTTGACATAATGTTTGTTGTTTCAATTGTTTCTTTGTTGACTTTTATATTATAATTAAAAAAAAAAAATTGGATGAATATGTCAATACACTTATTTATGTTGTCTATGACCTTTGGATTGTATTTTCAACATCGCATTTGATACCTAAAATTAGATTAGATCAAAAGGGGTAGCGGCGCAACTTGTAGCCCGTTTACCGTCGCCTACTTGGAAAAATTGTTGGGTTTTAATGAAAACTAATGCCTAAAAAAATTTATGTTTTATGGACTGTGTCATACTAAAAAACTTTTACTAAATTAAACTAAAAGACATACAACTAGAAAACAAGATCAAAAATGCATTAAGACGCTGTTTCTCCTCGATGATTTCTCCGCATGAAGTTGTTTGTTGTTAAAAATCTCTCGTTTCTAGCTTTCCAAATGACTTATAGAGTAGACAAATAGATCAAGTGAATCAAATTTTTGTATAGCCAAAACCTTGCCAACGAAAAATCTTAAGAATCGCCTTCAATGTATGTCCTATCGACACCAACAATTTGCTCTAGATTTGATGTCAGGCATACGGGCATGCCTACATGAGACTAACATATGGTTGATGATTTCATAAAGCGTACTGTTTTATGAACATTAATTACATGCGTAAACTTCCATAAGGTTGTGCTCCAGTTCGTTTACTATATGAATTACAACTTAGGCTTGAGCTCGTTAATTATGCTCGGCTTGATTTAAGGTACCAAATCTGAAAACTACTCTCTGAAAACTACTCTAACTTGTTTATACCCTGACGTCATTTTCAATATATGAAACACATATTATAATACTTATTAGAATCATCAGTGGCAGATATTTGCCTTTAACATTTCCGTCTATTTTGTGTTTACTTATGTTCTTAATAAAACAAATTAAATTTATACAATTAATAATTATTGTTTATATTTTGTTATATGTTATAAAATAATAATAATTTTATACTTTAGTTTAAGAAACAGATTTATATATAAATTAAAGATACTACACACGCATGTTCTCGAAATGCATCTTTACTTGTACATAGTGGCGAAGCTTGACTCGAAGGTTCGGGGGGTCGGAAGTCACTGGTTTCGGGGGGTCGAAACCCTATATTTTCAAAATTTTCTATACGGATACTATATAATCGGAACTTCTGCGCGAAAATCCGGGGGGGTCGGAAGTCACTGGTTTCGGGGGGTCGAAACCCTATATTTTCAAAATTTTCTATACGGATACTATATAATCAGAACTTCTGCGCGAAAATCCGGGGGGGTCGGCCGCCCCTCCCCGCCCCTACAAACCTTCGCCACTGCTTGTACATCTATGCTTCTATAGTCTTAAGACAAGTGCCAACTTTACGTCTGTTTGGTCCCAATACCATCATGGCTATAACGTTTCGTTACAACTTACAAATCACGTCATGTTTAATTCAATTAATTAAGTTTTATTGTAATTATTATAAGTATAAACTTATGATATAAGCTTGCAAAACTTTAAAAATATATATTGTGCAATGTATGTTTGATAGATGCACAAACAATTATGGGTTATTTAGATGTATTTCAAACACGTTTATTAAAAGTTGAATACATCATGTGGATGCAATGATTTGAATCGGAACAACCATCTAACTCAAAAGGGTGTGTGAGCGAAGAGGAGCCTCCTCGTCGCTCCAATAATATGTGAAAACGCATATAAGACAAGAACAATGTGCATATCCTTTGGGATTTTTCACTCACTTGTTTCATGTATCTCTAGGCATATGCTCATATATTGGAGTACATTCACAGGGTCTATCTTTCATGACAAGTCTATTAGTGTTTGTTTAAGTGTTTATTATCTCAAATCAAATACACATACCTTTAAACACAAGTGCAACATGCGAAACCATGTAACGAGTCCTTTGTTGCAAGACATAATTGAAAAAAAATGGTTTTAACAATTGATTTACTTGGGTAATCAATGCATTTTGCCTTTTTAATATGAAGATTATAATATTAACTTACAAGTGCTTAGTAACTTCAATATAAATAACATAGTTATTTTTTTCCGAAAAATGTTACTTATACTCTAATGTACAGTGGCGGAACCAGAACATTTTAACAGGAGGGTCGTAATAATTTTTTTTTACAATCGCCGGAGTATTAATAACTTATTAACTAAAAATCCTACGTTATATTAACTAGTTATATAGTAAAAGACGTTAAAATTTTTTAAGAAAACCATATTAACTAAAAATCCTAAACAACTAAATGCTAAAGTAACAATAAAGAAGATCCTAAAATATGTAATCAGGTTTGTATTATTGAAATAAACAATAAAGAGGAAAAATAAATGTGTGGTAATGAGAGTGGGTAGGGACTAGGGATGGGTAACTGTACGAATTAGTTTTTTTTTGTATTTCTATTTGTTATTTATTAACCCAACAAGTCATTATTTCTTCTTCTTTCTTATTCTTTCTTTTGCATCTTCCCCTTCTCCATCAACAAAACAACAATACAGCTTGCCGCCGGCCGCCCAAACTTTCTAAAGATACAATTTTTACTTTTATATCTGCACGGTAATTGCTCTACGTGATGCATTTTGAGGAGTCAAACTATAAAATGTATCTCCGGCAGATATGCAGGTCAGCTTTAAGCTTGGCCGCCGAAGGGTCAACGGACCCTCCTGACCCTCCCGTGGTTCCGCCCCTGCTAATGTACACCAATAATACTAAACTATTCTTTATTGATCAGGCTTGAACTTGAGACCACATCTTTAAAAGGCATGTACGTTTGCCAAACGACCTAGCCTCACATTAACATAGTCAATTATCCGGGTAAACTTGTGTTATATAACTATAAAAAACGACCACCTTTTTAAGGCCAAACGATCCGGTTGATATTAATTGCAGATATGGCCACGCGTTACGCGGCATTATAGTCATTTGACTCGTATGTTCCACTTCTGCCCTACTACATTGGCGTATCATCTTCGATTCATGTAATATAAATTTTCATAAAAAAAGATAGTAAGATCCGTAAGTGTAACCCGAGAGTGCTTAGGTTTGATTTGTTGGCCGTTAAAAAAAATCCGCATAAACTTTATTACATTAATCACATTGATTTGCAGAAAAAAAAAAAATTTGAACGACTAATCACTTTATTTATCACTCAAAATATACACTTTTTTTTAACGGCCAACAAATCAAACCCGAGCACTCTTGGGGCACCCTTTCGACAAATTCAAGTACTCCGAGAGTACCCGAGTTGTTAAACACCAATTCCGGGGAAAACGCGGTAACCCACCCGCTCGTAGACACGACGATAAAATTACCGATAGAACTCGTCTGGCTAAAAAATCGAACCCAGGATCCTCCGGGTCTTCTATTATTGCTCACCAATGTCTTTACCACTACATTCTAATGGTATTTACACCCAAATTACTCTATATATTAAATATATATTAAAGCAAAACATGTTAAGCAACACTAGCTATTTCGTCTTTTAGTGCTTTTTTTTCATTAGGCCTCTTGTAATTTAGTGTTTTCTCATTTAACACGGTTTGTTTTGCAATTTTGCACGGGTTCAGTCTTTGTTCGCTTAGTACCTAACATGGTTTTACGACTAACTTTCCCTCTATGTTTTACCTTTACGTGCGTCACTTGACGTTAATAGTTTGTGTTTTTTCTTTACGATTTTCCTGGTTTTGGTCGTTGTTTCGTTACCACTTAGCACGGTTTTACGCTTCCCCCTTGCAAGACATAGGCCAGTCCGCCATCAAAAAACCCACTTACCACCATCATCCGCCACCATGATCGACACATCAATGTATATCCCGTGCGTATCACGAGTGCCATCAACTAGTTATACACTACATGCTAGAAGAGTGACAGTAACACAACTGTAAAAAATTGTAATACAAGTATACAACTATTGCTTATTTTGCAAATCAATCAATCAAATCAATCATTGATTTGCAAAATAATCTCCATATTTTGTTCCTTGAGATCCAACGGACGTGGTAAAGTAACACTCGAAAACGGCGTCTTTCAGATCTAGTTGACAGATCAGCAGCGTAAATAATAACAGAAAATCCACCGCCACGTCTTTCCCTATATCTTACTCTTCTTCAGACAACCATCACTCACTTTCTCTCCATATTCGCCAACCTTCTTCTGTAAGCATCTCTCTCTCTCTTTATCTCATCTACTATATGTATGTATTGTTCGATCCACTCTTAATTCGTTAACATTACAGGTAACTGATGGCGAATTTCACGGTTAATCGTGTCGAAACCTCGCCGATTGAAGGCCAAAAGCCTGGCACTTCTGGACTCAGGAAGAAGGTTCCTCTTTCTATTCTTCGTTTTTTTAAATGATTAATTTGAGATCTATTACTTGTGTTTTTTATTGTTTAAATGTTTACTGCCGTTAGATGCCTAACGTCTAAAGTGAGATCGGATTGTTCTAGTGGTTATGTTAGTTTCAGATCGTGTGTTTTGAGTTATGGTGTGTGATTGATTTGTATTCGTGTCGGTTATTGTGGACGGATCTATTGCATGTATTACATAATGATGATGATGATGTGTTAAGGCATTGATTTTGTTTCCTGTGTTCTAAGCAGTTAATGCGGTAAAATATCGGATATCGGTGAAGGACCGATATTTGAGATATAGGTTATCGTGTATCATGCAAAATCCATACATGTAGCAATTTAACACTAACAATTCAACATACTCTCCTACCATTAATAAGTTAACCTTTTACAACTTGCAAAACACTAACAATTGTAGCAAGTGGGAACTTGTTAAGACTTAAAACACTAATATTTAACACTAACTATTAACAATTAAGACTTAAAATAGTAATAAAAAAGTAATAACAATTATAAGAAGTAAGAAAAATGGAAGAACTAAGAAGGAAAACACCAATATCAGGAATATCGGTGATATATCGGTCAAATATCGGCCAATATCGCCGATAATATCGGTACCAATATATCGGTTGATGACCGATAACCGAGATATCGGTGATATATCACCGATATATCGGCCGAGTTAACTACTTAGCCTGTGTTTAAATTAGGGAAAACTTTATCTTATATGCAATTGAAAATGCTATGATTGAACTTTTAAAATTGTTAAGCTGACTTTGATGATCACACACTGGTTGGATATATATATGTATAAAATTTTGGATCATTGAAGGTCAGGACTGTAAGAGTGTCAGGTGGCATATATCAGCAGTCAGTATTAAAGAGAGTTAGTGAAAAACCTGTGTTTACATGCACACTTAAAATATCCACTTAAGATTTCAACTTTTCAAGTGATGTCAGAACTAAAGACTATCTGAAAACACAATCTAGTTGCTGAATGAAGCTGTGCCTGTCAATCGAATAGTTGGCATTTTTTATATGAGGTGGTCAACTGTAAGGCAGAAATGATTAATTTATTCTAGAGACGGTTTATAATCTCATCAGATTCGTCAAAGTCTAGTTGCTGAATGAAGTTGTCATTCACATTCAAATAGTTAGCATTTTTTATATGATAGGGTCAACACTGTTAGGTAGAAATGGTTAAGTTATTTTAGAAACCTATTCAATCTCATCAGATTCTTTAAAATGGTTGTTACAACTTTGTCTTCCTCAACCCAAGTTTTATCAAGATGGGATTTAATCTTATAAAACAACTTATAGTGTTAGATATGAAAGCTTTGATTTCTAAAGGCAGGGTTACAAACAGGCCTATTCGAGATGGCCAAGATCTCCAAAAGAAAGACACAACTATATTATATTGTTTCTGAACCGTTAAAACAAGAACATCATCAGCAGACTCAGTAAATCCCACCAGTAGCAAAGCTAAGGTAGGGTCTAAGGAGGGTGAGATGTAGACAACCTTACCTCTACCTCGTAGGAATAGAGAGGCTGCCTCCAGTGAGACCTTCGGCTCAGTAGTAGTTTTGCTTCAAGCCTTGCCGCCTTGGACGTAAGGCACATAGCACTCAACACTCGTGACAGAGGCCAATCGGTGGATGTACTCCTTGTCTTTCTGCTATCAATGCCACTACATAATGCATGATTAACCGTCTGCCGCGTTTTTTCCCTGTGAGAGCTCACACATATATTATATGCGCACACCGCAACAATTAAACAAGAACAAAGACATGGATTTATAGTGCATGTAGTTATCGTCCACTACTTTGAATGCATAAGCTGCTCCCTCCAACATTTAAATAAAATTCCTGGTATGACCGAAGACTCACTGAGCTGCTCCATGAACCCCGCAGAATGACCCAACCCGTCAAGCTCGTATCATATAGCTACAGCTAGGAGTTGAAATCTTAAACTGAATAGTCAAGGTTTAACAGGCGGCATACGGCGCTTGTTGTAGAATATGTTCGAGACGGGAAGCACAGATAAATAACCATTGGTGATTGGACAAAATAGGGATGCTTTTCCTTAATGCTATGACAAGTGAACTTATGTTAGAAATTAGAATGGTATACAGAGTCCTGTAATGAAGGAGAGTTGTGTGCTTTCCCAAGGAAAAAAATTGTTTATGATAAACGCTTCACATTAAATTAGAACCATCAGTCCAAAGTGAAGGCTGAAACTGCTAAGAACATTGTTACAAAATATCAGTATCAAAAAACACTTTGTTGTTTGTGTCAACTTATTATTTTTGTAGAAGATGCCTGAGAAGGTACACAAGTCTGTACAAGTGATTCTATATCTCTGCTTCTGTTTCCAATTTGTCTGGTGTAGAAATGTCATATAGTAGTGTATCTAGAAGGCTCCATATTTCCCCAAATAAGGAACTGATATGGTAGGAAATGAGGGCACTTAAACAAGAATGAATCTTGGGATCGGTTAATCTTCTAGAAAGGAAAAAAAGAAGGATAATTGCTGGTTGGTCTTTACCATTGAGTGTATAGTTCAGGTGGAATGTTGAATGATCTAGAGATACTTAACGAGCAATCTAGAAAGGGTCTGTTTTTCAATAAGAATGAGAATAGGCAACATTATAAAGTTGCTGACTGGTCATATTTTTCATTGATAGGACATCTGTGTTGTCATATCTTCCAACAACTTAATAAACAATTGACTTTCGTATATACGATCTAAGACTACAGTTTGAATTTTTAATATTGGCTTAACAGACATATGCGGGTACAGTAGGGAGACTCGCAATCCAGGAACTGGTCATTGATGAAACTGAAAAGAGATCCTTTTTAGGTCTTTTTCTATTTTAATATTAGAATACAACCCCAAGTCATATATGCTCTTAATATAACTTAGATATTATATTTTGATCTAGTCACCACCGCAACCACAAAGGACTACCTAAATTGATTCGTTTTTGCTGATAAGCTCCAGTTGCATCATAGGTATTACAAAAAAAGGTTCTTTGTATTGACATATAAAGGTTAGAAGGCACGCACACACCCAATTATGTTGTTGGATTATAGAAAAATGTTAGATTTTCTCTGCATTTATTTGTTGACTTATATCTTATGAGAATGAGACAATTAACACGTTAATAATAACGATTAAAGAACGTATTATGTAACTAGAAATTGGTATATGTTTTGTTCTTTTACCTATTTTTTAAACAGCAAGGCTGTAATTCAACACTCAACAAAACCCACGAAATACAAGTTCTTTCCAGTAAGTGGCTGAGAACAGGGCTTGCAGTTTACACAACCAACAAAACCTAAAAGAAAATAACAGAGAACATCAAAGACCAAAATAAATTAAAGATGCATATATTAAAGATTTAACATATATTATAGATACATTTTTCTTTATTATATGTAATATGTTAATTAACAGTTTTGAATGTTAAATATGTTTTGGTACAAGGAATTGAGGATCATGTATGGGTCTAGAACTCTAGATATGTATCACTTCCATTGGTGAGAAAGTCGTATGAATATATAGGATTATGGATGTCCACTTGCAACCCTAGTGCATGTATTTTGCACTTACAAAATACTCGTAAAATAGATGAAGTTGTCCATCGCCCCATGCTCTTTCTCTTTCTCTTTCCAGGTTTGCCATTCATGGGATATTATCGTTTTGTTTTATTTTTGTCAAATTGATGTTGCTTTTGAATTACTTCCTCAAAGAAAGCCATCAAGTTAAATGTTCATCTGACATGCTCCTTTGTTATTTTCATATAATACATTGTTGCGTGCATGAAAACCTCCATAATTGGACACGTTTTATCTGTATCTGCAAACTGACTTGACTTAACCTTCAAAATTTCAGGTTAAGGTGTTCATCCAACCGCATTACTTGCATAATTTTGTTCAATCGACATTTAACGCCCTTTCTGCAGAGAACGTTAAAGGTTCTACACTCGTTGTTTCGGGTGATGGACGCTACTACTCAAAAGATGCAATCCAGGTGTTTATCATAACTTTTTTTTTGTTTTTTTTGCAATTGATTTTATTAACATTAAGTGCTGAGAATTACTTCTTAAGATTATGTATTCAGAACACATTTAAATGCTTATATATTTTGTTTAGCAAATTGGAACAACTAATTAAATGGTTAAAATTACGGGAAATAGTAATGTTCTTCTACCTATAATAATGAGAGAACATGTTTTTAATTTCAAATCATGCAGATTATAATCAAAATGGCAGCCGCAAATGGTGTAAGAAGTGTTTGGGTTGGTCAAAATGGACTTTTATCCACACCTGCTGTATCAGCAGTTGTACGTGAACGAGTTGGCGCCGACGTAAGTTTATATGTTTTAAAGTTCTCCAGTTCTCCTTTCTAATTGATGATGATGAGGATTAGGCAATCAGCTTAACCTTACTTTTTTACTTTTTTTTTTAAAATATTCTAGGGTGCCAAAGCAAACGGGGCATTTATTTTGACAGCTAGTCACAACCCAGGTGGCCCCAATGAGGTATGTTGTAATTTGTTAACAAGAAAACTCTAAATTTGATAAACATTTGTGACTTATATTTTTCGTGTTCATTCTTTCAGGATTTTGGAATTAAATACAATATGGGGAATGGTGGGCCAGCGCCTGAAGGAATTACTGATAAAATCTTTGAGAACACTAAAACAATAAAGGAGTATTTTATTGCAGAAGGCCTACCTGATGTAATGCTGAATTCTCAAGCTATAGTAAACTTATAAAAAGTTATATCATGCATGCGTCATTTTGGTCACATCCTTGAAATGTGTATGCAGGTGGATATCTCAGCAATTGGAATTTCAAACTTTTCAGGTCCTGACGGTCAATTTGACGTTGATGTTTTTGACTCGTCAAGTGACTACGTGAAATTGATGAAGTATGTTTTCTTTTGCAAAAAGAAATGAATTAGAAATCAATGTTGCATTTCACTAATGGTTTAGTGAATTTATTCCAGGTCGATCTTTGATTTCCAGTCCATCCAAAAGCTAATTACATCTCCACAGTTTAGTTTTTGGTGTGTACTCTCTATCCCACTTGCAGTGTATTCTTTTCTATTTTTTTTTTGTACAACTTGGACTTTATTGATTCCTTTGACTAAATGACTTAATAGTTATGATGCACTTCATGGAGTTGCTGGTGCTTATGCTAATCGTATATTTGTTGAAGAGCTTGGTGCAAAAGAGAGCTCACTATTAAACTGCGTTCCCAAGGTTATTTCTGCGATCTAGTCCCATCTCATTTGCTCTTTGATTTTTGTCAAAGGTGACAAGTTTGGTGCATTCACTATTTCACTTATGAAAGGGCCATTTTGGTTTGTGTTTTATCTCAAACGAGTCAAATCAATTATCTCAAACGAATCAAATCAAAGGGAACTGGTTGAAAAAGTCAAATGTGTCGAAAGTCGCCCGTCTATTTTAAATGCTTGAAACCTCCTAATTTGCCTTTTTTTCATAGTTGTAGTTCGTTATTAATAGAATATTGTTTTTAATGCATATGTTAGTGGTGGTTATTATAAGATATTTTATAAAAAATGGATCAAAAGTGCTTGTGGGCCAATCCAACTCCATGCGTTTGGATCCATGCTAAAACGGCCTTTTTCAACTAAAAACCGTTTTGACCCTTTACCCAACGTCCCAATCCCGTTGACCTGTCAATCTTGCCACCTTTAAATTTTGCTAAGCCACTATCGAGCATGAAAAAGTCCTGCTACATTTGTGTCGTACTTTTTTTACTTATTTATCATGCAAGCAGGAAGACTTCGGTGGTGGACATCCTGATCCCAACCTTACTTATGCAAAAGAGTTGGTAGCAAGAATGGGATTGGGTAAAAACCCTGATAGTAACCCACCAGAGTTTGGCGCTGCTGCTGATGGTGATGCTGATAGGAACATGATCCTTGGTAAAAGGTAAAACTATATTCATTTTAGATGTAAATAGCTGCAATTACCTCTTTGAAGAGTCCTAATTGGTAAATATATATTTTTTCTGTTTCAGGTTTTTTGTTACACCATCAGATTCCGTTGCTATCATTGCCGCCAATGCAGTCCAGTCTATACCCTACTTTTCATCTGGGTTAAAGGGTGTTGCCAGGTAATATTTAATAATCTGAAATTTTGAAAGATTTATAAGGTTATCTGCAGTTCGACTAGTTGGCTAGACACTCTGGGCAACTTTGACTTGGTTGACCCATTTAACTCATTTGATCCATTGCCCTTCTAGCCATTTTTTCTGATTTGACCCATTTGAAATAGAGCACAACCCAACTCAACCTGATGATACTTCTAGAAGGGTCACATTAATTTAATAAAAGAAACCAAAGCATGCAATGATATGAAGAATTAAGCAAGTTTATATATGATTAACACATGAAGTTGTTTAGGAAATTTAAAGGAATGGCCAAAGAAGTGTGTGGTTTAATCCAATCCGATCGTACCTGTTTTAACCTGATCTCTTGACCTGTTTATCAATCTGTTCCACACTTCCACGTATCGTGCCACCTCTGATATTTCAGATTAATATTGGGTTTATGTTATATAGTTAGATCATCATCCAACTGGTTAATTGTTTATATCTGAGACTGAGTCCAGTGGAAACATATTTTGATTTGTTATTGTGATTTCTCTGCGCTTAGGAGCATGCCGACATCTGCTGCTCTTGATGTTGTAGCCAAGAGTTTGAACTTAAAGTTTTTCGAGGTACTTCTGCACATACAATATAATCATAAATTTGTAATACGGGCTTAGATCATCTTTTGAAAGCAAAATGTCATTCAATTTTAAATATTTAAGGTACCAACTGGCTGGAAGTTCTTTGGTAACTTGATGGATGCTGGATTATGTTCAGTTTGTGGTGAAGAAAGTTTTGGAACTGGTGAAGTTTTATTTTTGTTTTTTTAATTTTATTGCCACTAACCAAAGCCAAAAAAAAAAAAGGAAAAGAAAAAATAAAGACATAACTGTTTTGTATTTAATATATATACATTTTTTATAGGATCGGACCATATCCGTGAAAAGGATGGAATCTGGGCTGTCTTGGCTTGGTTATCCATTCTCGCTCATAAAAACAAGGACAACCTCAATGGTGGGAACCTTGTGACTGTTGAAGACATTGTGAAACAGCACTGGGCTACCTTTGGACGCCATTACTACACTCGCTATGATTATGAGGTATTCTTTAATATTTTAATTTTATTAAAAAAAAACAATTGAAGCCTCATTGGCAGCTGAAAATTATAATCGAATTCATATTAACAAGAGTACTTTTGTTTTTCTCAAGAATGTCGATGCAGGCGCTGCAAAAGAACTAATGGCTCACTTGGTCGAGTTGCAATCTTCTATTAGTGATGTTAACAAGTACTTTTCATTGTTCTAGAATATATTTTTCTTTTTGTTATATTTTTATCTCTCATCATGATAAATTGCAACTATTTATCTTTTGCTACATATTTACGCAGAATCATCAAGGAGATACGACCTGATGTGGCAAATGTTGCAAGTGCTGATGAATTTGAATACAAAGATCCTGTCGACGGTTCAATCTCTAAGCATCAGGGCATTCGTTATTTATTCGAAGACGGGTCACGTTTGGTGAGTTTATTATCATTGTTTGTATGAACTTTGAGTAAATAAAGTTCAAAAAGCTAAAAATAAAAATCTGGTAACTACAACTTTTGGAAAGTTTTTAAGGCGTGTAAATGTGCGTTGTAGGTTTTCCGTTTATCAGGGACGGGGTCAGAAGGCGCCACAATTCGCCTTTACATTGAGCAATATGAAAAGGATTCATCCAAAACTGGAAGAGATTCTCAAGAAGCACTTTCTCCTCTGGTAAACCAACTTGTTTGATCGTTTTTTATTTATAATCATCACGCATGTACCTGTTGACCTTGGGTTGACCATGGGTTGACCAACAGACTTGTTTTATGGTTATAAAATTAATAACTTTTGGTCATATGTTTGGTCACAGGTGGAGGTTGCTCTAAAGCTGTCAAAGATGCAAGAATTCACCGGTCGCTCAGCCCCCACTGTGATTACATAAACATATATAAACGCATGCCGTTGCTGCTGCTGCTACTGTCTGCAATCTGGGCTTGTTTGTTAGTTTAACATGCATCGTCTTGTGTGCTGAATGTTTGATGATTTACAAAGTTTTGTTGTTTAATAATCAGTTGTATCTCGAGTACATGTACCAACAATATCCTGACATTACGGCTATATTTAATTTCATAAGATTTGCGCAACTGGACTTATGAATACGAGTCTCGTTGGACCATATATGGAAGCCCATGATACTGTTCAAACCAAGCAAGGCGACTTGTTTGAAATTCAAACAGTTTGGTTCACGCTTTGGTGTCGGCGTTTTTAATGGTTCAATCCTGTTTGAAATTTGGAATTGGCGCCTTGTAAATGGTCCAGGTAACCTATCCCACATAATTAGTTTGGTTTGTTGTTTTTCAAAACGGTAGCTAGTAGTTCGACCCAAAAATTCTCGTTAAAGCTGAGAAGACCTCTACCTAGAGATTGGCAAACCGGGTTTTTTTAGTACTCAAGGACCGGGTCTGGTTTTGGTCAACAAAGTCAACAACCAGTTCCGGGTATATGTTCTGGTTTTTTGCCAGGTTTTTTCAGGTTTTGCCGGTTCGGGTTCAGGTTTTGACCTTGTAGAGGTGGAGCTGGTTTCGGTTCAGTGGCGAAGCTTGACCCGAAGGTTCGGGGGGTCGGAAGTCACCGGGGGTTCGGAAGTCACTGGTTTCGGGGGGTCGAAAACCAGTTTCGGGGGGTCGAAACCCTATATTTTCAAAATTTTATATACGGATACTATATAATCGGAACTTCTGCGCGAAAATCCGGGGGGGTCGGCCGCCCCTCCCCGCCCCTATAAACCTCCGCCACTGTTTCGGTTTGTTACCTTTTTCTTTGGCCGGGCCTGGAACTGGTTTGTACCCGCAGTTCGGGTAGGATCGTAATCGGTTCCAGGTCGGTATTCAAGGTCGGTTTCAGAACTGAGTTTTATGGATGTGTTTGTATTAACTTCAAAACCCATTATGGGTTAGGGGTCTCCTCTACATACATATTAATTGTTTAGGAAAGTAAAATCACGAGTTTGATGATAAAATATGAATGATAAGGTTCAATTTCAGGACGTAAACTAAACGCCAACCCGTGACAAAAAAATAAAACAACCCTTCATATAAATGAGACAGTTTTGTCCATTAAATTGATTGATTATAACAACTACACGCTATCTTCCAAAATTTCACTTGTCTTCATCTCAATCCCCCAAAACCCTCTTTTGTGCTTTCTAGGGGGACGGGGCGCAACCGGTGAATGGCCCCCACTACCAGCACGGGTTTTACCGTCGCCGTGGTCACGGGCAGTGAGATTTTTGTAGTCCCGTGGAAAGTTTCCGTGGTCTATCTCACGGGTGCAGTCATGGATGTAGAGGAGAGAGGGAAATCAGGTGCTCGACGGATACTTCACGGGTGGTGCTGCCAGTAGGGTTCACAAATGGTGGTCCAGTTGGCAGACTGTGATTGGTTCATTACCGGTGCTTTACGGTAACCACCTCGCCACCTCGTGCCCCCTATATTTTACTTCCATCACTTTCTTTCACATGACAACTCAAAAATATTTTATTAACAATAACTGTTTGAAGCGTGTATTGGTACTTTACCATATTATAAATACAAAATATTGATACTTATCTAATGGAAAGCTAATGTTACTTGAGAAATACTCTTAACTATTCATTAATTTATGTTAACAATGATAGGATTATTGGTTAGCATTTCCCTCGTTTCCCTGGAGTCCAAAGAAAGGTTTTGTTTTGTGTCTTATCATGTGTCGTAAGGTTGTCGATTTCGTGTCAAAACAGTGATATACGTCACAATTTTCTAAAGAAACATATGTACTTTTAATAATGATATAAAAAACAAAGGAATGTAACCATCAATAGTTCTCTTTTAAGGCAAATTTCTTTTTAAGCATGTCATTAGTGTAAGACTTGAACCCAAAACCTTCCATCCAAGGTGTACCTAAAGACATTTCCTTTTTCAATAGGCTACCAATCCTATTAATATATTTTATGTGTAACTAGTCGGATGAAAAGTAAGAAGTTAGATTAAAATAAAACGGGTGAAGATAATAAAAATATCTCATTCATAAAGCCTTAATAAAACTAAGGGGTTGTTTGTTTTTTGCTCAGAAGTACTTCTGACCTCTTTTGTCTTCTTGGTGCAGACTTGTTCCAAGGTCTTCAAAGGTCTTCTCATCTTCTCTTCTCTTCACCCACCACCACCATCATCGTCCACCACCATCATCGTCCACCACCACCGTCCACCACCACCGTCCACCATCATCGTCCACCACCCACCACCAACGTCCACCACCAGCATGACAGTACTCCACCACCATCCACCACCACCGTCCACCACTACTACCACCCACCACCACCACCGCCCACCGCCCACCACCACTACCACCCACCACCACCGTTCACCACCACCACGACGATCCACCATCACCACCCACTACCACCACCACCACCGTCCACCACTACCACCACCAACCACCACCATCCACCACCACCACCACCGTCCACCACTACCACCGTCCACCACCACCACCACCATCCACCACCACCACGATCCACCACCAGGCTGCTGTAAATATCAGTTTATTTCAGCAGCATGCAGACGTTAACAAACAAACAGTCTTCTTCTTGCAGACTGCAGACCTTTGGTCCACCTCTTCTCCTGCAGATGTGGTCTACAGATTGCAGATTTTTTTTGCAGAAAAAACAAACAGCACCTAAAAAAGCGAATTCAAAGTTTAGAATATCATTGCCATCATTAGATTAGATACCACGTAGCTAAAATAAAGTATTTGCTTTAGTAACAAAGAATAAGTAATAAGTATGACAACACTTTAATAGACAAATGCCTATCCAATATCCATCATAGGAATTGACGACCCTTTTACTTTAATCTTTATTTGTGATATATCGGCTTAACGAGGTTGTAAACGAGATCGAAAATAGTTTTGGTGACTTTAGTTTCATCTAGCTATTTAATGGAGTTGAGATTAACTTTAGTGACAAAATGAGAAGTCATAATCGAAAGGGCAGAAGAACTTACTGAACAATGGGCCCCGGGGATAACACCCTCGGGTGGGGTCCTCCTAGGGGCAAAGCCCTTGAGTAGGATTAATAACGAATCTTAGGTTTGGAATCATTAAAATTTTCAAATTTTCTTTTGTGCATAGGAAGTTGTTTTGAAATGATAAACTTGCTAAAAAGTTGCATAAAATTGATTTTCGGTAGTGAATGAAGATGGGTGGTAAAAGTGATCATTAGTTGTAACTATCATTTGACAATTATAGTAGTTACAACCACCAACAGTTTCATGTTTCATGAAGAGTTGTGATGATTCATTGCAACTGTTCACCACCATATATATAAGGGAAAATGACCAATATAGCCCGTTGACCGGGCATTTTGCACAAATAGCCCCCTCCACCGTCTTTGGAGAGACGGGACACGGCTCCCAACCCGCCTGAACCGTCTCCCGAGAGGCTTCCCATTTCAGCCAACAGAGGACCGCCACGTGGCGTCTCTGATCCCGAGATGTACCGTCTCTCTCCAGACGGGTCAGAACCCTCTCCCAGACGGTTCACGTTTCCCAAGACGGCTGACCCTTCGGTTCAACCGTCTCCCAGACGGTTCACGTCTATCAATGCCGGCTGACACTTCGGGTCAACCGTCTCAAAAAGACGGGTCACCTTTCCCAAGACGGCTGACCCTTCGGTTCAACCGTCTCTCAAGACGGTACACATTTACCGACGCGGTGGTTCCCGATGAGCGGCGACGCTTCGGTTGTCCGGCTCAGCCTTATAAATACCCGTCTCCCGTCCATTTCCCGTCATCCAACCCCGTCTGAACATAATCAAACACCGTACAACTCCGTCCAAACACCATCTACTACCCGACGACCACCGTCCAACACCGTCCAACACCGTCCAAACCACTGTCCAACACCGTCCAACACCGTCCAACACCGTCCAAACCACCGTCCAAACCACCATCCAACACCAATGGCACCCCAAAGATGGACGGAAGAACAAGAGATTGCGTTGATTGCGGCATGGTTGCATGTTGAAGAGAGTACACACCTCAACAACAAATGGTTCCGGATCCTGAATGAATACAACCGGCTCGTTGGGGGCTCACAACGTACCACCGAGTCGCTTAGCCGCAAGTTGAATGATTTGACGACAAAGTGTCAAATATTCAACGGCCACCACAACCGGACCCTTTACGACGTACCCGCAAACTTTCCTGAAGACGTGGCCATTAGACACAGTCTAAGGCAGTATAAAAACAGGGAGGGTAAAGAGTTTAAACATGTGTCCGTGTGGCAAATGATTAAACATCGTTTTATGTAATTTGTAATTATATTTTTATTTATTTGTAATGGTTTTATTTTTAATGCAATAGTTGGTTATATTTTTAATTTGTCGTTTTGTTTTTATATTTAAACGTACTATAATATTACAATCACAAATAAACAATAAATATTATTACAATAACAATTAAAAAACTACACTATTACAACAAACTTCCCGAGAATAAAGAAGCAACAAGAGAAAATTAAGAAGCAACAAGTAAAAAACTACACTATTACAACAAACTTTCCAAATTTACTTCCAGAACTAGGAACTTTGTTTGAAGTAATAGTAATGTCTAACCAACTATTGAGGACTACATCTTAGTGTTAGATGTTTTGTCCTCCACAGCGGCGGTAGTAGCAGTGGTCTACATAGACGTTGTTTCGAATGGTGTATGTGCTCTACACAGACAAGTCCGAAACATTTCCTCGTTTTATGTAACAATAGTTCTCAGTGAGCACACGTCGAACATCGAGACATAAATTCGGAAAGCGAACGAACTTGCCTAAAATGTAGACCACCACATCATCGATCCATTACACGGGTTGCAAACCACGCGCAGATGGAACAACAATCCAAGTAGCCGTACGCAGATGAAACAACAATCCAAGTAACCGGGACATATTTTCCGAAGCCGGTAGGCTTCGGCTGGGAAAGTCAAAAAGGCTTCGGCTGGGAAAGTAAAAAAACGTCATTGGATTGGAAGATGAAAGCTTAGAGGAGACGGGTGGGTGCATGGAAGATGAAAGCTTAGAGGAGAGCGGTGGGTGCAAATTTCGTTAAGTTAATTGGGGTATTTATATACACTCGTGAGACGGTTCAGACGGTTCAGACGGTTCACAAATTTCGTTAAGACGTATTGGGAAAGGTGACCCGTCTGTTTGAGACGGTTGACCCGAAGGGACAGCCGGCATTGATAGACGTGAACCGTCTTTGGAGACGGTTGAACCGAAGGGTCAGCCGTCTTGGTAAACGTGAACCGTCTGGGAGAGATCTCTGACCCGTCCGGAGAGAGACGGTACAGCCTCGGGATCAGAGACGCCACGTGGCGGTTGGGGGGGGTCACAACGTGTCCCGTCTATCCAAAGACGGTTCAGGCGGGTTGGGAGCCGTGTCCCGTCTCTCCAAAGACGGTGGAGAGGGCTATTTGTGCAAAATGCCCGGTCAACGGGCTATATTGGTCATTTTCCCTATATATAAACTGATTTGGTCAAATTTTGGTAGGAAAAAATTCCTAACATATTTCATGTAGTAACATCATTCATAAAATAAAATAATAATAATATTTTTATTGAATTAACATACGGATTACAATACAAAGAAAATTAAAGTGAACAGATTACAAAGGAAGAACTAACATATTACATAAACTGGAAATAAAGTACAAGCAGGAAGAAAACAAATAAAACAAACAGAAAGGAGAAACCCGAGATGGTTGAGGCACGTGTTTAACATGCTTCCCTTAAAACAGATTTCGGGCCACCCAGGTGAACCCGTCTGTTTCCCAGGGTACAACAGCCTAAGCAGATTACACTGCAGATGTTACCCAAGCACCTGGAACAAGAGTGTAGAGGGCCGAAAAATCTGAAAAGTTTTCTGAGAGGAGGTGGTGGTTCGTGAACATAGATTGTTGAGAAAAATTTCTGTGTGTGTTCAACAGAGCACACAACTCTGTATTTATCAACAGAACAAGAAGCATGCCAAGAGTTCACATTCAATAGAATTCAATTGTATTGAATTACTAGACTTAATGATACTTGTTAGGTTATGAATTCTAAAGGACTTGACCACACCAGTTAACCAATCCTAGCCACAGGCTCGAGCCACACCAGTCCAAGTTTAGTAAAAAAAATATAAAGGCGGCTCTCAAGCGACGATACGAAGTGCAAAGTGAGCCATCAAAACGCCACATTACGGCCATCGCCCTCGTCCTGGTCTCATGCCCGGGCGCGGTGCTTCGCACCCTCCTGGCTGCCACTGGGTGTGTCCTGTTATATAAGAATATATTCCTCTACAGAATTCTACATATAAACCAACACATGATTTATATCTCTACTAATGTGGGACAAGCACAAATTCCCACAACACTAAAGTTTCACCACACACTTAAAGCTTAAATCTCTCATTCATCTAGCTTTATAATTAAATATCAATATCATTATATTACATTTAATATAATATTTAATTATTAAAATTTCCAACATTTCACACCCGTTTTTTATCTATCCGAGAATTATCCAATTGATTATACGTGTGTGGTAACGAAATAATTCAATCTACAAGTATTCACACGATTTGCATAGAAGAGTTGTGTTTACCTGCATTGATCGGTGAAGGTTCTATTGGAAGGGTTTGCCAATGACAGTGAAGAAGAGTTGTGTTTACCTAAAAAGACGTTCATGAAATTTATTCCACCTAATGTACTTGTAAGATGTTTTTTTTTCCTCTATTGTTTCTCTTGACATAAATTTTATGATTTCATACCACTAGCCTTGCTAGCTATATTCATTTAAGTGAATTAAGGTATTGGCTTATTTCCATATCACATGCTTTCACCTATTATGATCCATTCATGGTAAGTCGGCAGTATATACGGTTTGAGACTTTGAGATAACGGTACGGATTTGGCAATTTCAATGTTCGGTCAACAGTTTATAACCTGGATCGGGGTTGTGTAAAGTGTAATCGCCTATTTATTTTTTATACATATTCTTTTTGGAATGTGGTTATGTTTAGAATTCACCCACAAACCCCACACACGTGCCACAAACCCAACAACTAGAAGACGATAAAACAGACGCATCCGCTGCAACGCGCGGGCATCACACTAGTTGATTTCTAACAACGTGGGTGTATTTGTATATGTCTCCATAATTTTTTAAAATGAAAAGGAGTATACTCTTTTTTTGAACGTCGAACGAAAGCCCGGTCACCGGTTAAACCCAATGGCAAAAGGTCATCCACGCCTGTGAACGCAGACGGCGCTGGTGACATGGCCCGCCACCATTCCAGAGGAAAGTCACCACCCGAAGGCCCACTATGGTAAAACATTTGGCTCAACTTAGAATAAATTGATCGAGGTGAGACTTCAACCTACAACCTCCACATTAAAAAGTCATGGGGCTGCCACCCCACCAAAGAGTGATCGGCTGAAAAGGAGTATACTGTACTAGCCCCTCTCTATAACATGGACCATTATTTTTGCTCATTATAAGGTCTAAAGTTATCAATTGAAATTGTCCAATAACAAAGGCCTCGCAAAAGCAAAAGATATAGAATCAAATAATAATAATAATAATAATAAATAAATAAATAAATAAATAAGGTTATAACAAATCAAAAGGCTATGAAGCTAATAAAAACATAAATATACCTGCTTTTAACTCTAGAACATTAGTCATTTGGCAATTCTAGTTTTCTTTAAGGTCATCTTACATTCTTTTAATGAAAATTTTGATTAGATTTAAGTGAGTTGACATCGGACTCTTATGGCTATAGCTCTTAACTCGAAGTCAATTACAAAATGAAACATTATTAAAGAAAAAAAACATGATGGGGAGCATAATGACACGACTTTATAATTTTGGCCCACAAGGGTCTCAAATTAACCTAAAAGATAAATGAGCCAAAACAAAGCATAGAGCCTAATGTCACAGGGTATTAGTAAATATAGTCATGTAGATGTGACCTAAATTGGACCTATTATGAGTGTTTGAGTCGAAACAGGTTCGACCCATTAAACCTAATCCGATTCTAAACCGTAAATGCTAGTTTCTTCACGCGGACTTCTCTTTAGCTCATGTTCTCAATCCCTTATATATGTGTTTTCTTAACTCTCACACAAATACACACACTTGCATAACATAACTATCATATACACATAATAGACACGACCGTTGGAGATTGTCTTTCGTGGCTCTATCATCAAGACACTTTTTAATGGATGTTTTTACATGTTCCAACTTGAATAAAAAAATCCAATAAACTAGAGCCAATCAAACCTCACCATTAAACACCATCCGAATTTAGCCAATACAAAATGAAACATTATTAAAGAAAAAAACACGGGGAGCATAATAACACGACTTTATAATTTTGGCCACAAGAGTCTCAAATTACCCTAAAAGATAAATGAGCCAAAACAAAGCATAGAGCCTCATGTCACAGGGTATTAGTAATTCTAAACCATAAATGCTAGCTTCTTCATGTGGACTTCTCTTTAGCTCATGTTCTCAATCCCTTATATATGTGTTTTCTTAACTCTCACACAAATACGCACACTTGCATAACATAACTATCATATACACATAATAGACACGACCGTTGGAGATTGTCTTTCGTGGCTCTATCATCAAGACACTTTTTAATGGATGTTTTTTACATGTTCCAACTTGAATAAAAAAATCCAATAAACTAGAGCCAATCAAACCTCACCATTAAACACCATCCGAATTTAGCCATTACAAAATGAAACATTATTAAAGAAAAAAACATGGGGAGCATAATGACACGACTTTATAATTTTGGCCCACAAGAGTCTCAAATTACCCTAAAAGATAAATGAGCCAAAACAAAGCATAGAGCCTCATGTCACAGGGTATTAGTAAATATAGTCATGTAGATGTGACCTAAATTGGACCTATTATGAGTGTTTGAGTCGAAACAGGTTCGACCCATTAAACCTAATCCGATTCTAAACCATAAATGCTAGCTTCTTCACGTGGACTTCTCTTTAGCTTATGTTCTCAATCCCTTATATATGTGTTTTCTTAACTCTCACACAAATACGCACACTTGCATAACATAACTATCATATACAGATAATAGACACGACCGTTGGAGATTGTCTTTCGTGGCTCTATCATCAAGACACTTTTTAATGGATGTTTTTACATGTTCCAACTTGAATAAAAAAAATCCAATAAACTAGAGCCAATCAAACCTCACCATTAAACACCATCTGATTTTAGCCATTTATGTTACCCCCCCCCCCCCCTCCCACTCCTCCTCCCCCTCTTCTTTCTTCCTCCATGGAACGCCCATACATATGAACAGGCATTCTCTATGGAAAATTGTGTTGTTTCTTAACATCTCATGTCATATAAACGCCAACTAAGCAACATACACCTCCATTGGAGATGGAAATTGTTATGTCATTAAAAAAAACTTTAGATTACTATTTATATAAACATGATAATTGCATTTAAACCTTACTAACGGGTTGTTTGGTATTAAGAGACAACCTCCGACTTAGTCAGCATTAACGTCGTGTTCCCGAGTCTCATATAAGGAGGGAAAAGAAGGGACAAAAAAATAAATAAATAAAGGGAGACCCTTGTTTAGACCTTTTTTAAGAGGGAAATGGAGAGAAAACAAGGTTCATCTTTATCTTGCATAATTTGAGAGATTTTGAGAGCGAAAAAAAAGGGGAAGAGAAAAGAAAAGAAAAGAAAAGAAAAGGGAGATATTTCTTTTCTTTTTTCTAAACTTAGCAAAGTGTGTTTGGTTCACCAAAATGGTACATCTGAATCAAACAACAAGGCTCTTACCTATTAAGTTTCAAAATGACGCTGAATAAATGTTTTACCTATTTATCCCTTTGGCTGTGTTCACCTTCATTCGGCTATTCACGCACCACCTCCTCGACTCATCAGCATTTACTACACCACCAATCACCACCACTTCAACATACTGTTACAAATCTAATCAAATAACAAGTCTCTTACCCGATCAAACTTCTTCTTTAGTCACCACTTAATGACATAAAAAAGTTGTCAAACAAGCTATATTACTAAACCCATAAATAATATATCGGAATTCTATTCATTACATAATTTAACTACATGTACACTCTCACCCTTAAATACAAACGCCATCCTTCACACTAGTATAACATAACTATAACTATAAATAATATGCCGTTCAAAAGAAAAAACTATAAATAATATAATATAATATACTATAACCAAGTTTAACAATAATGAAAACCTTAAACAACCGTTACTCAACACTCACGGCGTTTGTATCGTATCCACAAACCGGTTAACTAAAGCCAAAGCATTACTCGTCACTTCCTTAACCTTAACCGCTCGACCACAAACATCATCCTTAATACCACTGTCGGGTGCATCCTCAAACCCATCCGTACATGTCTCCTCATTAGTCAACGCAGAACTCATCCATGTTTGCACATTGCTGAGCTGGAACCTAAGATCTTCACCGGACCCGCTCAAGCGTCTCATTTGCCTGAGCGAGTCGCGAATATCGTCCAACGCGTCTCCAAACACTTCCCGACAGTCGTGTACGGCGGCAGCCACTCTAGGGCTGACGCCGTAATCGGCCTGTCCGGAAATGTTGGAGACGTATTGGGCCATTTTGTTGGCCTTGAATAAGGTGACCCCGATCGCGACTCGGGCGAGTCGGCCGGGGTCTTGTTGGATGGCTGAGGAGTAGCCTGAAAGAGAGGTGATGCATGTTTTAGGGTATAAGGTTGTTTTGCAACTTGTACGGATGAAATTTGTGCCGTTGGATTTTGGCGGGAAAGGGGTAGCTATGGTAGTTAAGGTGGTTGAGAGGAAGAAGATGAAGAAGAAGATGGAGGGAATATGGATATTCATGTTTTTATTATTTTCTCTTATGATTTGAAAGTAGAGGGATTGATGGAGCTGGGTGGTTTATGTAGTCTTTTGGAGGCTTTGGGGTTGATGTTGAATTACTTTAATGCCCAAAGTTCAAAAGAGTATTTGTGGTAAGTTGGTAACTAATAGATATATGTTCAAATGGTTCTAGGATTCATACACCCTGTGATGTCACATTTTGGGGGTGTGATATTACATTTTGGGGTATGTGGCAGCCTTCTATTGATAAGTGATGTGGGCCAAAGTGTATGAATCCTAAATTTGGGGTGCATAAATTCTAATTACCATGGTCAAAATGTAAATAATACAGGTGTATCAATCATTTAATGTAATTTCGTAATTATAGCTAGGTAGTTACTATCATTCCATATTAATTACGGAATTATATTAATGTGATTGATACACCTGTATTATTTACATGTTTACCATATATCTATTAGGGCATTTCCTAATTCGATAGCCTAAATTTAACTTGTGTTTTTCAAAGTCTAAAAATTCTATGTGACTTTCTGTTTCTAGTGGCAATCATTAGGCAATGGCAATTAGCATCCATACCGATATGTAATGTGAATTAGAAAATTCTTGTAAAACAGAAATATCAGGTTTGATTCAAACTTAATTTTGATGAGTTGAATGTTTGGATGAATATTAGGTTCTTATTCCTTTGTCGTTTACGTGTAAGAACTAATTTTTTATTAGTTTTTTTTTATATTTATGGCATTTCGTTTTTAGTAGGCTAGGGTTTTCTGTCCAGAAAGGGGTGGCGGCGCAGCTTGTTGCCCACCTGCCCACTATCTTGATGTAATTTTTCGCGAATTTTAATAATAAAAATAAAAATAAATAAATTCATATATAGCAAACCAATACTTATTTTATCGAATTATCGTACATGTGTGAGTGTGTGACATATACCTTTCTCTTTACTATAATTTATAAATTCATATAAAACAAATATATAATATATGTTAACATCACACAAAAAATATAAAAATGTGATTGGTTATTGTACTCCCTGTTATTTTCATTGGTATCGAAGTTTCATGAACCATACAACTATTTGCATGTGACCTATTTTTGTATATACATCCATCACAATTCTTTGATGCCCCAACTTAACAACAAATTCTCTTTGTATCTCTTTGTATTCTTCTTGGCTTCATTCACTTATTTTATTATTATTTTGGATTTGGATTTTGGATTCATCTAATACCGGATGCCAGTATGCCACGTCTTAAGTCTTATCTAACACGTACGTGCATTAATTAATCAGATATCGATTCAAAGCCAAATATATAATATTACTGCTATTTCGGAAGCTAAATGTTCGAATCTTGATGGCAACCCGGTTTTCTATTACCGTTCATTTACTCCAGAGAGGTTTGTCTTTTGTGGAGGGTGCAATATCTGTAAAGTGGCAGGTGGCGGGAAATTTTCCTGGAGGGAGCCTTATGCCTACCACCACCCCAGTGTAAAACCGGTTCAGACAACATAGTCTGAGCGTGTAAGTGGGGGCAGGACTTGCAAGAGCGGGTGTGAAATACTCTGCCACCTCCGAATGAGACCTTCACCTTCAAAAAAAAAAAAGTTAACATCTGGCTAAGAAAAATAAATAAACTTCGAAAGTTTAAAAGAAATTGACATCACAATTCCCGCATCGATACCAAAAAGAAAATGATATTAAATAAATTTTATATTGTTTGTTTATCAGAGGTACTATGAGGTCATACAATAAATTTTGCAGAGTTCTTGCTTTGTAAAAAAAAAAAAATTCTTGTCATTGATGTCTCAAATCATTAAGGGCCTGTTTGGTAGCCTTTTAATGAGGCTTTGAATTAGGGGTGCAACCGAGCGGCTCGGTAAAAAACTCGAACGGGTCGAGTCTTATCGAGCTCGAGCCTGAAATAAAACTCATTTGGTTATCGAGCTCTAGCTCGAGCCTCGAATGTAAAGCTCGGTTGGGCTCGTCGAGCCTTATCGAGCTTTGCTTATTTATGTCAATTAATACTATATAGCCCAATTGTATTGCAACTCATGCATTAACTAAATTACTTTGGACCTTGGGCTTCTTAATTGTCCAAAACGAGCTCATTAATGGTCCAAAACGAGTCCTTAATCGTCAAAACGAGCTCCTTAATGGTCCAAAACGAGCCCTAGCCGAGCTTGGGCTCGTTTAAACTCTTGCCGCATACATTTTGATCGAGCTTTCGAGTCGAGCTCGAGTTCTTAAATATACTATCGAGCCGAGCTCGAGCCCAAAATACAAGGCTCGAATCGAGCTCGAGCTTTCGAAAAATTTCATGAGTCTAGCTCGATAATGCAAGGCTCGAGCTCGGCTCAGCTCGTTTGCACCTCTACTCTGAACCATTCAGCTCTGAATGGTTTAGCATTCAGACTGTTTGTTTCAACCTAAAAAATGATTTGAATGGAATGGTTTGAAAGGGACCGGCGTGTGAGAAGAGATTCGAACTTGGGAAGAAATGAGTTTCAAGTTAAAGGATTTTCCACTAATCTACACCTGACAAAAAAAAAATTACGGTAATGTCACTGAAAAATAAAATAAAATTTAAATGTGTACATTGTCAACGGTTTATTTGAATTTTAAAGTTACTTACTATAAGTCTATAATAAAAGGTAACGGTTTGTTTATGGGACCTGAATGATTTAACGGATAAAGTGAACCAATGACCCATTTCCATGATAATGTTTATGCTTCCTCATTAGTCTACGGCCCATACGAAATATGGCCCACGAATAATGACTCATAATCAATTGCCAATTCTCGTGCAGACAGAATCACTTTTTACCAAAGTAAACATCCATCCAATACTCTTACAAATGGTAGAAAATTATTAAAAATAAAAACAAACAAACAAACAAAGACCCAAGAGCATGGTACATGTTTTCTGTAAATGACTATTAAAACGTGTAGGTATTCTCTACTTAAAACTGATTATATTATGTTCAATGACCATTCTTGTTTATATTAACATAAGCCATACTATATAAGTATAGTTTGATAACCATATGTTGAAAACATATTTTTAATGTAAATCATCAAAAACTGAAATCAATTTGACTAAAACAAAACAACTCTTCAAAGTGTTTTATTTCAAACTTTTTGGTTGAAATGTCATGGAGTTTGGAAGATTAAAACAATAATTTACCTCACAAACCCTAGCAGTTATATTCAAGTCAAAGTTAGGTAACGAGGAAAGAAAAATCCTAAACCAAATCCACATTGATTGGGCCGTAAACTAAATATGTAATTTAATGAAAATTGAATTTTAATAACCTAAATTATTTGAAATTGGTCGTTGGTACCTCAAACTAAAAAATTGATCATATATAACATGTACTATTAACATATTGGATTCTGGCACCCAATTTGGGTGAACGGAAAATAGGTCTGACCATGCACTTATCCGGTCAGACTTGAACCAAAATCTGAGTGATTCAGAGCTCGGAATGTGTTCGGCCGCCGCTGCTGGTTGCAAAACGAAAACGGGAGTAACAATGTATTTGGGCGCTGCAAACAAAAACGGAGCAAAACCCAGGGCAACGCCATTCGAGTCCGCAGGTCGCGCGATGGAATGACAACCGGAGGCCCGTTTTTGCAACCCCCCTACGCGCGGTTAAGTTCCCAAGTAAAATGTGAGACATAAGCTTTGATACTTCCAAGTGGTTTTCATATACTAGTGGGGTGCCCGCGTGTTGCGGCGGGGCGACATATAGTGAAACACATAATGAAAGTTTGGTGGTTCTTTAAAAAAAAATGATAACTTTAATGGAACACTTTGAAAACTTGATTACTTTTGGATTGGAAAACTAATAATGTTCATACATTTTGGATACAAAACACTTTACACAGCCACCCAGATAAGTACTTTGAAGTAACATATTTATATATTTGAACATGCAATTATAATTTCGAAATCAAATATCACACTAATGTTCTATAAATTTCGTACTTTTTATATCATCATTTCATAAACTACCACATATAATAATTAATTACACACTCCTTTGAGAACATAAACAATCCTACTCAAATCTCAACAAATTCCAAGCGAAAAAAAAAACTATAGAATGCTAGTATTAAACATGAGATGTCATTCCACTCGGTCTAGCCATATATGAAAAGTAAGTTACAGTGTCACCTTCTACATCAACTAACTCAAGCATTCTTTTTAAGCATTATGGAGAATCAACTTTATCAATCAATAGGTGAGCATGAATGTATTAAATCTTATGAACATATGTTCCTATCACTAAATTCAATTTGCAAATCGAAACAAAAAAAAAAGGTAGATTAGTGGTACATGTTCTCGAATCAAAATCGATACCGGGGATGATAAACCTATGCTCTATAGTCGCAAAACTAAGAGCGACGAATGGTTACAACATAAATGGCGGCATGACTGAAAGAAGAGGCGATATGCTAATGTTATTTCGTGGGTTTGATATGCCGGAATACGACTGGAAAACAGCGAGATGAGTTTTTATGAGTGTGTGGGTCTCGATTAGACTATATATAAACACTCTATCATGATTTAAATGTTACTAATTCATTGAATCGGTGGAATCATTGATTTTGATTAAATGTTGTCGGTTACGAAATTCCTTTATAACAACTACGGTTCCTTTGGAATTTCAAGCAAGTCTCGAGGACGGAATGAGGATGCTCATTCAAGTTGGACGGAAAATAAGAGTGATTAAACTTTATTAGTATTTTTTATTTAGCTCCCTAGACTTTCAATTAAATGATAAACACATAATTGCATATGCTTGAGGTACCAAAAAGACAAATATGCCCAAGAACTAAGCTAATTAAGTGTTGTACCATAAGCAAAAATAATTGTAATTACTTAAATTTTACAAGTATCATTTGTAGATGCTTTATAATATAGTATAGATAAATTAATCCATTTTTACTCTCCATACTAATGTGGGACAAGAAATTTTAACCATTCAGATGTCCAACCAAACATCACTTAATGATTCAGCACTTAACAATTCAAAAACTCTTAACCACTCAGACCTCTTACTAGGTCAGCACTTACCCATTCAGAAGTTGCCAAACGGCCCCTAAATCTTTTGCTTTATTTTGAACGGCCAACGAAACTAATGCCTGATTACTCGAGGACGCTCGGGTTTACCAATAGCGTTGGGTAGCCTAAGCCCGCAAGCTCCCGAACCGATGAAAACTTGTCCGCTAAAAGTCCCGCTACGGTAAAACCCATGTAGGATCAGATTCAAACTTGAGACATTTCAGCTCCAAGCTCTAGCCCTCGTTTCTCATGACCACTCCAGCACAAAGGTGGTTACAAATCTTTTGCTTTTAAAAGAAAAAATAGAGCATTGTAATCATGATATGAGATTGACAATAAAGGAGTGGCAGTCTGCCGTGATTAACTCCATCTATCAAATCGGGTCCGGACCCTCATGCCGGGAAATAAGGTGAAATCAACCTTCTTTAACAATTAAGTAACCGAATTTGACTAATTATCGAAATCATTTAAACAGGATAAAACTAACTAAAACTAGCTTATAATTTATAAACACCAGTCAATGTTTTTTTTTTTTTTGAAAAGTGAACTTCATTAGAACAAGCGAAAGGTCCTCAAAGCGAGGGCCTCCGCCAAAAAACTACAACATGTACAACGGGTTATTAGCCCAATTCTTCCAAACCATAGTTTTAAACCTAGACCTTGACTTTAACCAAAGAAACGACATATATTTGACTTTAGCAATAACATCCCCAACTCTCGCTTCTCTGGACCTAAACACCTTCTCGTTCCGAGTATTCCATATCACCCAAAGCGTATCCATGATGATACCTTGAATAATCTTTTGTTCTTGTTTGTTCCTTCTCTCCTTAGCAATCAGAAGTAAGTCGTTGACATCAAAGGCGAAAATTGGTCCGATTTTGCACCAATCAATGTCTAGTCTGCAAATAAATACATTAACTTTTATAAAAGTTATGTATTTAAAGTTAAGAAATTGTTGCTTTATTTAAAATTGAACAAGAAGATTTGTTACATTGGGATGATGAGGAATGATTGTTTAAATAGCTCATGGCTCGAAACTTGCTATAAAAACCTTTGCGATGCCGTGTTCAACGGCCTATTTTCAATCAGGTCTAGTCTCTCATGCCAAAAAATATGGTAGAACCAACCTTTTTTAGCAAACAAGTAAATAAATGTACCTAATAATAGGGTTGTAAATGAGTGGTGTTCAAGCTCAATAGCTCGTGTTTTAGGTTATTGGAGGATTTTGAGTCAAACCATGTAGAAGCGAGGTTTAATCACATTCAATCCTCCTCCGTTCTCTTTTCTCTCTTCTAATTCTGAATCATAACATATTATTGATCTCTGATAATAATATGACCCGCAATGCGTCGCAGACTCGTTGCAAACATCAAAAAGAATTAGTCCAAGCGTTATGATACTCACTAACCATATGAAAACACATGTATCAATGTACTGAAGTCAAATTAATGTAGGGTTAAAGCAAAACGTGAAGTAAATCGAATTTATACCATACAATTACAGGTAACATAAAAAAATCATAAAGTTTGTATAGAGAAATAACTTACATGAGTAATCAAAAAGACTTATTCTAGCTATAAAAAATAGAAACCGCAAAAGAAAAAAAAAAAAAGAAAGTCCATTTTCATCAAGAAGCAACCCTGAGTGTTTTGTAAAGTGAAAAGATCAAGGTCGGGAGGTGTGAACAACCATAACAATAATAATAATAATAATAATAATAATAATAATATAATTCTAATTTTATCCGTCTTACGTTGCTAGGAGTCGAAACACAGAGTCACAGAGTAGCTCAAATTAATACCGTTATGTATTGTATTTAACTACACTCGGTATGGTATGTAACGAAAACGTATTATATTTGCATTGACTCGTTTCCTGAAAAAGTTTACGTCTAAATGTAAACCAATTGGAATTTATACCATCACGTAAAATCCGCACGTAAATAGTTATTTTTTTAAGTAAAGGAACGAAAGATGTAAAGTCAAAACTTTCGACAAAATAGCGAACAAATATCTTTAAAGAAAATAATAGGTTAAAACGCATATTATATATGATACATGGGTAAAGTTAGAGCATTAGAAACTTGGGGGGATTAAACCTTGACTGTAGAAAAGCCAAGAGGCTAAAATTGCAATGCTATGAAACTTTGGGTCAAAACATCAAAGAAAACCAACGGACTAAAACTAAAAAATGATAAAACTTTGAGGAAAGTCGGTGGAAATCCACCGACTTTCCTCTTTAAGATAGAAGAGGCGAATGATTATATATTATCTTTAACCACACTCGTTGTGGTATGTAATGAAACGTATTATGTTTCCGCTGATTCATTTCCCAAAAAAAAAGTGCATGTCTAAAAGCAAATCAACATGAATTTATAGTGATACGTAAAAATCCACACGTATAAGGTAGTTTTTTTAAGTAAATGTACCAAAAAGTTAAAAAAGTTAAAACTTCAGCAAATTAGTTCTTTAAAAAAGAAATTAGCAAAAATAATAGGTTAAAAATGCATATTACATGATCCAGGGTAAAAATTATCACATTAAAAACTTGAGGGATTAAACTTTGACCGTAGATAAGCCAAGAGGGCAAAATTTCAATGCATTGGAACTTTGGATCAAAAACATAAAAGAAAAAACCAAGGGACTAAAATTAAAAAATGATGAAATTTTGAGGAAAGTTGGTGGAAAATCCACCGACTTTCCTTTTTTAAGATAGAAGATGATTGGTTATGCATACTAACCTAAAATTTAACAATAAGAAATGTTTACTTTTTTTTAATTCTCTAAATGTCACGTTCCGTCCGTCGCCAACGTGATAAGCATCACTGATTTCCATCACATCATTATAACTACTAATTGTGACGGTCTATCACGGTGGTTACTGTCACCAAGACGCACCATCATAGTACGCCCCTCCGGTCTCCACCCTTATAGGAATGTAACTTTTTTGTGTTCTTTACAACGGCTAGAGTAAAAGACAACCATATCTAACTTTTTTTTCCACACCCAATATACATAAAAAAAATTACTTATTAAAAATAAATGTAAAAAGTGAGACCCACTCAGTAACTACCTAACTAAATTAGCTCCCACAAAAAGTTACACATTTATATTCTCCAAAGTCACCATTGTTATTGAGACGATTGAAGGGATTATGAGGCGTTTTTTGTGGGCGGGCTCCAACGAAGAGAGGAAAATCCCGTGGGTGGCATGGGATACGGTTACTACTTCAAAAAAGAATGGTGGGTTGGGAGTGTCCAAACTACAAGCGGTTAATGAAGCTTTTTTATTGAAATGGACTTGGAGATTCAAAAAGGAAGGGGATTGTCTTTGGAAGAAAATCATAATGGGGTTTCATGGCTTGAGTAGACCTTGGGCTTTGTTGCCGTGTAAAGCCTCGTCTAATGGGTGTTGGAAACAAATCGTAAAAGTGGGCGAATCTAGAACGCCTGATGGCTCGCTGCTGAACTCCTCTTTTGTTAGTGTTGTTGGTGATGGGAAGTCTGTTAGCTTTTGGTGTGACACTTGGCTTAGGGAAGAACCACTTAGAGTTGTCTTTCCTAATCTTTTAGACTCGAAAAATACAAATGGGTCATGGTCTCTTCTCGTATCCGGTTTGTTAACAACACAAAAACTTTAGATTGGGAGTGGAGATCCCCTCCTGTCACGGCTGCTGAGGTTACAGAGCTGTTCCAATTGTTGATGGACATTCACGAATTCGACTGGAAGGGTGGAGAAGATGGCTGGAAATGGAGGCATAACTCGGATGGGGCGTTCACTGTGAGTTCTACCAAACACTTGCTGTCCAACAATGACTTAGTAGGCAACGGGTCTGTTATCAACTGGAAGGTTTGGATCCCTCTAAAGTGTAAAGTGATGGTCTGGAGGGCAGCGTTAAATCATCTTCCAACCATAGCGGAGCTCATAAAACGAGGGGTTAATATTCAAAACACTTCGTGTCCACTGTGCAGCGACGAATTAGAGACAGCCATCCACCTTTTTACAAGGTGTTTCTTTGCTCAAGAGGTGTTGTATAGGATAGAGGCCTGGTGCAAGCTTAGTTCAAACTTCTTCTTTGATGTATCGGATGTCTTGAATATGCCGAAAGATCAAGCCAAGTCAAAGAAAGCCAAACATGTTTTAAGAGGCATTGTTTACTCGACTATGTGGGCGATTTGGAACGAGCGCAACAACCGGATTTTCAATAACAAGCAGCGGAAACCAATTGAAATAGTGCAGAGTATTAAATATACTACATTTTTTTGGGTTTGTAATAGATCTAAATGGAAAGATGTAGAATGGTCGAAGTAGTGTTTGTACCCTTTGGATTGAGTTGTATCGTTTTTTGGTCTCGCAGATCCTTGCTTTGAGGACTTGTTGAGCCTTTGGTGAATGAAATTCTTCTTTCAAAAAAATAAAAAAATACAGATACTTATTTTCACGTAGGGTGGTGGTCACAAAGAGACCTCTGTATGACGAGTCTAACGACTTGTGTTTTGTAGGTTTAAGCTTGCAAAGAGTGAAAGAATCAATCTGCACTTTTATAATTCGTTATCACCTTAATGAAGATAGCTCTTTGCCGTCCCTCTCTTGGGTGAGGAAATGTGAGTCTTCAGTAGAGTTTGGGGGAAATGAGTGTTTCCAAGCGATTTATAATATGAGGGTTTGACTCGTTTTTTAGTATGTTTAAGCTTTTACGTGGTTTTTTTAAGGATGACTTTCTATGTACTGGACCCAATCGGTCACCGGGTTTCATCTAAGTCGTTACCCGTCAACTCCGCCCGCGAACGCAATGTTCTATCGGGCCCCGGCCGCAGCGCAAACTGACTTTCGCCCGGAAACCATACTGTCCCCACACAAGAAACTTGCTGGAGAAACAGCTGAGTAAAACCGGGTTGCCCTCTAGATCGAACCATGCTTCGGTAGGAAACGATCCATCATTAGAACGTCCCGCACCTTTTGCTACAACCGGGAGTCGAACCGGCGTCTCCAAGGAAAACACCGGCCCAACTGAGCCAGGGTGGGGGATCTTTTACGTGGGTGATGGTCTTAGTATAATAGATCAAAAGTTGGTGGGCTTATTATACCTTGTATTTGGATATATAAATGGATTCCCAATAACTTTGCAATCCAACCCAATTCTGTTACGGACTTGGACTTGAAATTTGGACATCAAACCCACACCGTCTTTATCCACCGGTAGAGGTGAACAAAAAAAACCGGTTCATGTAACCGAACTGGTGTACCCAGCCCGAACCGAACCGGTCTAGGATAGGTATTTCCCGACCTGGTTTCGGTCCCTATTACGAACCGGTGGTTCCTAAATCGGTTCCCCATATCCAGAACTCAAACCGAATTAAACCAGTTTCTAGCCAAACTGGTTTAAAAAAAAACCCGATTCCAAACTGCTTCGAATCGTTACGCCTTGAAAAACGTGTTTTTGACCGTTGGAGGCTTAAAAGAGGTGTTATGTGACCATTTTGGCTCCCAAATTCACCATTTCACCACCCAAAGTTAGTATAAATAGGTTTTAGATGTTTTAAGTTGATCACAACACTCAAAAATGCAAAAAACAAACCCGAAAACGCAAAAAAATGCACTCGTATTTTTGTGTTTATTTTTTTTCGTATTCGCTTTTTTTTGTGCGCATAAAAACTGATTAAGAACCGAAACCGAACATTTCGTTGGAAAAAATAACCCAATATATTTGTATTTTTTTTTCCCGAAATCACTTATTTTCTTAGAGTTTTTGTCTTGGTAATTAGGATTCATACACCCCCTATTTAGGATTCATACACTCTGACCCACATTACACACCAATAGGAGGCTGCTACATACCTTAGAATGTGATGTCACACCCCCATACACCCCATATTTAGGATTCATACACCCTGACCCACATTACACACCAATAGGAGGCTGCTACATACCTTATAATGTGATGTCACACCCTAGAATGTGATGTCACGGGGTGTATGAAACCTATAACCCATTTGTCTTTTCACGTCTCACATTAATTATTGTGTTCTAAACATCACTGGCAGTCTTGAATGTTGGTCATATGAGGAACCATACACTCTATAATTAGGATTCATACACCCTGGCCCACATGATGTCATACACCCCCAAATGTGATGTCACATGGTGTATGAATCCTAGAACCATTCTAATATTGTTGTCTGGTCTTCTGCCGAATCCGGAGCCAACATTATTGCTACACTCTATGCGATAGCATATGGATTTGGGGCTGGCATCAGGCTAGTAAACTATCATGTTTCATTTCCATTACAGTCTTACATAGAAAGGAGGATGGTTAAGCTAAACATTTTTTAAAAGAACAACTAATGTGTTAAAGACGATTAAGAACTATAACACTCGAAAATCAGGACCTCTTTTTCAAGAAATTGGTTGAGTTAGGTAGCTTTTTGTCACGAGCCAAATACTTGATAGTCGCAATGATGTAGGTTGTGCTTGAACGCTTGGGTCGCTGTGGACTTCATCACTGACGGCTTCAGCGGAATAAGGCGAGTCGTGCTAAGATATGTCTATGTGTCGAACGCACCACTGGTCGAGAGTTGTCGCCACTCTCCTAATGAGTCCAAGGCAGGACGAAACCAGTGACCCAGATCCAAGAAGCATGATGGATTGGCTTATCCCGTGGATCGAAAGATAACCCCGTGACATTTTGCTTGTTAAATTAGTTGATTTGGGTTTTTACTTGATTTATACAATAGGATAATTTTATGAAACTTGCTAACTTAGAATGGGTGAGCTTCTTTTGATACTTCTTTCGATTCTTTACAATGCACAAAGATTGTAAATAACTTTAGATACAATATATCCTGTTATTCCAGTGATTTATATACAATTATACAAAATGTTTGTTAAACATAATTTTACATTGCACCATCACCTCCCTTCCTAGACATCATCTTCCTAAACTCTTCAAAATCAACAAAACCATCGCCATCCGAATCAACAGACTTAATCATATCCGCGCACCTTTCAACCGTGTAATTCTCTCCCAACCGGCCCAATATCTGATGCAATTCATTTGCAGATATCACACCATTGTTGTTCTGATCATACAACTTAAACGCTTCCTTGAGATCATTCATCTCATCGCCTTCGGCTTCCATTCCTTTGCAGAATAGAACAAACTCATCAAGGCTAATGAAACCGTCGCCATCTGCATCGATTTCAGCCAGCACTCGCTTCACCTCGTCAGGAGATGTATCAGAACCGAGCGATTTCAGGATGTCGAATAGCTCTTCTTTGGAGATTTGGCCGTCGCCGTTTGTGTCGAAACGGTTGAAGATTTTTGTTATTTCTTCTTTGTCCGTTGGGAATATTGAAAGTTTGTTATTTTCTGGCGCCATTTTTAAAAGTTAGTTATGTTTTTGGGTTGGAAGGAGAGAGGATTTGGGTATATGATTAATGTTTTGATAAGATATTGGGAATGTGAATACAAATGTATGGAAATGTGATGTTTGGCATGTTTGTGGATATTAATAAAAGCTAATTTTTACTCGATTAAAAAGGGAACGAATCAGATAAAACAGGTGAAAATGCAGTAGTAAGTGTGTTTTTTTAAAACTGAACACGAAAAACTCAAAATTTCATTCAGATCGAATTCGGAAATGCAGTAGTAAGGGTGTTTATTAAAACTGAACTCGAAAAACTCAGAATTTCATTCAGATCGAATTCGAAAATGCAGTAGTAAGGGTGTTTTTTAAAACTGAACTCGAAAAACTCAAAATTTCATTCAAATCGAATTCGAAAATGTAGTAGTAAGGGTGGTTTTTAAAACTGAACTCGAAAAACTCAAAATTTCATCCAAATCAAATTCGAAAATCCAGTAGTAAGGGTGTTTTTTTAAAACTGAACTCGAAAAACTTAAAATTTCATTCAAATTGAATTCGAAAATGCAGTAGTAAGGGTGTTTTTTTTTAACTTAAAGTTCATCTATTTGGTAGCTTATTTAAGTTACTTTGTTCGGTTTTGAGTTCGTTTAGAATTTTTCAAAATTCGCTTCGTCGAACACCCATACTAACCGATAAATACTTTATAATTTTTATTAAAATATATTATTAAAAATAATACAGTATTAAAATGAGAGAGGTTAATCTATATAGGTAAACCAGCCTGCATCAATATATAGAGTTTTACTTTGTTCCTGAAGTTGCTACCTCACATATTAAAGGGTCAATTCTCATAAGCTTCACATACCACATTTATTCAACCAAATCAAAAAAAGCAGGCATCAAAACAGATTCATTTAGGGGACTAAACAAGTGAATTTCTTTCGTAACTCGAATAATCGACTAATAGGTGTAGCCCTTGACAAACATTCCTTTCTTAGCATCCTCGCTTTCACCTTCTGCGGAATACTTGCCAAGCTGGGCCAATGAGTTCGCTTTAGCACGTGCCAACAGCGCTTTCTGGGCCGCTTCTATGTTCTCAGGCTGTCCTTGCCATGCCTTGAGCACAGAGTTTTGAAGTGCACGCGCGTATGAGAAGGACACATGCCATGGATTTGGACTTTGGTTCATTGCGTGTAGGTTTAGTGTCGCTTCCATTTCAGATTGTCCTCCTGACAAAAACTTCATAACCGAATTTCTTCACTTAGAAATTAATAAACCGAATTAAAATGATTTTCATTAACCATTCGTTAAACCCTTCAATATTTTTAATACAATAATAATCCAAATTTATAAACAAAAAGATTTAGGAAATTCAATGCACTAAAAATAGTGCAACTTTAACCCGTTTGAACGATCTGACCCATTTCAAATCTTTTTTAGTTAATCCCATTGACCCGTTTGATATAAAACACGATCCAAATTGACTTGTTTACAAGTAAATGGGTCAAAATTACTTAGTTAGGAACGCATACCATGATTCCCGGAACAGCAGGGGGGACCCTCCTCTTGAGCATGGTGAGCGTATATTTAGCTATGGTTTCAGGGTCGGCCTTCTCCTTGTGGTCTGCCCCTGGCGTAACCATACTGGGCTTAAGCAAAATTCCTTCAAACATAACATTGTTTTCCGCCAAGTAATAGAAGACTTCGGCCCAGACTCTTTCAGCTACTTCAAGAGTCGTCTCAATCGAGTGGTCCCCATCAAGAAGGATCTCCGGCTCCACTATTGGAACCAATCCGTTGTCCTACACATAGTGATCACAAGTATAATGAATTACATATCACATTTTTTCAAAAATTTAAAAAGTCAACTAAAGAGGTATAAGATATACAAACCTGAGAAATAGCAGCGTAACGAGCAAGTCCCCAAGCAGCTTCTTTCACAGCCAACGCAGACGGACCGCATGGGATGCTGACAACAGTTCTCCTATAAAAGAACATAAGATAATAATTAATAATTAATTAGCATGTCATATTTATATTATCTGCACACTAATTACCAGAGGCGGTTTTGGGCCTGGGCGGCCCGGGCGACGGCCCAAGGCCCAAATTTCCAAGGGGCCCGAACTTTTGTACTGTATATATATTTCTTAAAAGAAACCTATTACAAGTCCATTTTAAAAGCCCAAAAAAAGTCACATATTTACTAAAAGAAGATCAGATTTAGAAGAATAGAAGCCCATTTTAAAGGGGCCCAAATTCCAGATTTTTAACCCAATCAAAATAACCTAAACTAAAATTGAGCGGTAAAAAAAAAAAAAAAAAAAAAAGACGACAGCTTTCAGCTTCCTTTTTGACAGCAGGCAACACTCAGCAACCTTCTGCCTTTCAGCTTCTTCATTCTTGCTTTCTTGGGTTGTATGTTCAACAGCTACATCAAAATCATAAGGTTTGTACTTTGCAATTTGCATTCTTTTTTAGTCAACTTGTTTTGATGAATAATTTTGCATTCTTATTTCACAAAATCAACCTAGGGTTTGCAATTTGAATTCTTGTTTTAGTTGTTTAAAATTTAGAAACTAGAATTAATGAATTACGTATTAGCCTTTGATGTTTGTTCCATGTTTTTGACTTTGTGACTTTGTGAATTTGTGTGAATTAGGCATACGCCTTTGATAGTTTGATGTTTGTTTGTGAATTAGGCATTAGCCTTTGATGTGTGATTTATATTTATAATTATTGTTACTGATATTGAAATTTGTGTGATTGAATATTGTTTACTAGAAATTATGCCTCCCGATCGAGAGCTTTGTTTCCAAAAACGCAAGGAAAACTTCACGATTCGCTTAAGTAAGTAAATTTGATCGTTTTGCTACACTACTTTTGTTTTGTTTATTTTATAACAATTATGGTCGTATTGTGGATTTTTTTATATATAATTGATGAGTTTATATTATAGATAGAGGGCCCAAATTTTTTGTCTCGCCCGAGGCCCAAAAGTCATTTATCATTCTCGGGGACGGCTCTGCTAATTACCATAGTTGTCAAAAGCGCGCCTAGGCTCGAGGCACACCAAGTGCGCTTCGCCCTGTGAGGCGTGCGCCTAGGCACTAAGGCGCAGTTACAGGGCTGTTTTCAGACTGATTTCCGGCCAAATTCAGGCTAAAAGTTGCATAAACCTCTAAAACATCCTAAACAAGTCATAAACAACCCTAAAACATCCTAAAGTGGCCCTAAACAAGCTTAAAACATCTCTAAAATCCCTAAAAATGTATTTTATACTATACGCCTAATTATAGAAGGCCCTCGTTTTTTATGCACTTTGCGCCTAGGCTCCGGGCTCGGCCTGTGCGCCTTAAGTGCGCCTAGGCGCTTTGATAACTATGCTAATTACGATATATATCTCACCACTTAGCAAAACGAGCTCCTTGTTTGTAATACTCAGCTGATCTAGAAGCCAACCCGTCTAACCCTTGGCACCAAGATTCATTATTGGATCCTGGTAAAGGAACCAAACCCTGTGAAAGCGGAACATAAGTAAACGCGTAAGACAAACGTATACAGTTAAAAGATCGGTTTTCAAGAATCTTGAACTATGGGTCCTATACCTTATCAACTTTGATTCCGGGTACAATGTTCTGTTCACGCAAGCAGTCAACCATTTTCTTTCCATCTGTAGTTGACTGAAATAGGGTTTCCTCAAACAGGATGGAACCGGAGATGTATTGACCTAAGCCAGGTGTGGTCAACAGAAGTTGTCTGTAGGCTTGTCTGTTGGCTTCGGTGTTGTCTAATCCGATAGACGCTAATCTCTTTCCACAAGTTGCATTTGATTCATCGATTGCAAGGATACCACGACCAGGTGACGCAATTGTTTTCTGATCCGAAAAGCAAATAATATTTAGTATTTTACCAAGGATCAAATGGAATTGCTCAATTCATGGTTTAAAAAAACGAGTGAGGCGTGCGCCTCAAGGCGCGCCTCAAGGTGAAACGCTAAGAAAACGAGGCTGAGGCGCGCCTCATGGGATTCAGATTGTACATACGCCTCTAAGGGCTGAGGCGCTAAGAAAATGTGCGCCTCAGGTGGTTTAGGCTGTTTTTGATGTGTTTTTTTTTTTTTTTTTTTGGTGTTTTAGACTTTTTGGGCCAATTATTTTATTTTTGATGTGTCTTTTTGATGTTTTAGACTTTTCTAGGTCAATTATTTTATTTTTTATAAGACACGTAATTTTTATATTTATTTTTTGACTATGCCTCGGGCTTACGCCTCATGAGGCGCAGGGAAAACGCCTCGAGGCTCTTTTCCGTTCTTTTAAACTTTGGCTCAATTGAAGTTGATATATCTGACAGGAGAAAACTCCAAAAAAAGGTGCTAAATGGCAAGCTACAGATGTAAAAAAAACAAGTTAATAATGGTTATAAAACTTGAATGAAAAGCCTATAACAATAAAAGGTTTACTAAAACGACACAGTAGATATGCATCAGTATACTACAACTGGTTACAACTCACTTCATTTTATAGTTACATACCACATAACTACTTCACTTTCAAGCTCAAGCTATAGACGATAAGATGAAGTTTTGTGTACACAAGATCATAGACCACCACGCCGGTTTACACTTCATGTGATTTAAAAATTTTAGTTGTCCTCTTTCAAGTTTCAACAATAAACTTGAACACTAGGTATCTAAAGGCTCAAGGCGCACAAGGTGAGCATGTGCCTGTCGCCTAGGTGTAAAGCACTAAGGTGTGCTAGGCGCACATCCGTTCCATGCCATTTTTAGCTGTTTAAAACTTGTTTTCGGCAGGTTCAGACCGTTTGACACTGCCAGTTCAGACATATTTTTAGCTCGTTCAGCGCACGTTTTTTATCGGTTCAGTGTGCCTTGCTGCACTTAAGACGGTTTTGCAGCGCCTCGCCTCACCTGAGCACCTAGACACACGCCTTTGGTGCCTTTAAATTACATAGCTAGAACACATGCCTAAAATTTTGAAACCAAAGCAATGAAACACAGATGATGCATCATACTTCACTTCAAATGTAACATAGTTCACAAATGAGGACTCTAATATCAAATTCAAATTATCATAAAATATCATTTTAGAAAAAAAAAAAAAAAAAAAAAAAAAAAAGTCAACAAAGAAACAACACTTTTGAAGAATAAAGCAGTCAGCATACCACAACAGTGACCAAACAAACAATTATTAAATACAATCTGATTACCTACTACCTAACAGTAACAGTAACAGTAACAAAGGCGTTCAATTAATCAGATCAATACACTAACACAAAATCATATCACCTTTCTAAAATTCTAAAAATAAAAAACATAAAATGATATAGATTCAAAAAAAAAGAAACTTACAGCGGTTTTAACGAGTTCTTCGGAGTAAGATCCTGCACGGATGACGGACACACGAACGGCAGAGGAAGATCCGGACCGTTGATTGAAAGATCGCTGACCGGTCCAAGGTGAAGAAGAAGAAGAAGATGCATTTAGCTTAACGAAAGTTGCAGACGCCATTGATGTATCTGAGTGTTGTAAAACAAAGAAAATGGTTTATATTATAAAGAGGAGTTGTGTTGAGTTGAGTTGGTCTCTAGGATAGTCCGAAGACAACGTAGGTTTTGTTTTTATAATAAGACGAAGGTGGTGTGCGGAACTATCTATCATATCAAATCAAATGAAACGTAGTTGGTGTCTTTTTTAAAATCACCATTTTACCCTTTTCTAGTAACAAAAACTTTTCAATTTTTGTAGAGGTATGAAATGAAAATAAGAGACCAACAAGTGGTTAAGGTATAGATCGAATCGGCGGGGCTGGACTTATTTTTTTTCTGAATAGTAGGGGTCGAAAGATCAAATCGGTGAGGGCCGGATTCAATTCATATAAAAATTGCCTACGAAAATCGTAACATTTCACCACTGCGCCAATAATCGAACAGTGAAGCTTGGTAACAGAGTGAAGGTGGAAGGGGTGCATTTTACTTCTTTAATGGTAATGGCAAAACAACCTTTGGATGGATCCTTGGATATGTGAAGCTTCTTTGAAGGTGAAACATCCAAGTCTTTTTAGATTAGATGGTGACAAGTTTTGTAAGGTGGCGAACCGAGTTCTTAAATCTGGTGGAGCGGGAGAATTTGCTTGGAAATGGAAGAAGTCACCTTCCACGGCGATAGAAACTATGGAATTGACGGATCTTTTTAATCAGCTTGCGTGTACCACTCTTTCAGATGGTGAAGATGTGTGGTAATGGAAAGGAACTGGCGATTCTTTCTCCGTGGTTGTCCAAGAATAATAACAATAACTCTGATTTCATTTTAAAGTGGTGCAGGTGGATTCCATCAAAATGTAATATATTTATTTGGAGGGCGATTCACGAGAAAATTCCAACAAAAGGTTGCTTTGGTTAAGAGGAACATATATATTGCTAGTATGGTCCGTCAATTGTGTGGTGAAGGCAATGAATCGGCGTGCCACTTGTTCACAGGTTGTGGTTTGACATACGGCATATGGCATGTGATTGCTTGATGGTGTGGTATTTCGACTATCTTGGCGTTTGACACAAGATTTGATTGAGGTTTTCAAGAATTGCGGTCATGCGCTGGTGTATAGAGAAGTGATCCAAGGTATTATTATGATTACGTGTTGGAGAATATGGAAGGCTCGAAGTGAATCGATGCTTAAAGGCAAAGAAGCAAAAATGATGGAGATCATCTCAAATGTAAAGTCGTTTGGTTTTGTATGGTATAAACATAGACATAAGGATAGCTATTGTGATTGAGAATCATGGTGTAAATTCAAGCTAATGTAAGGATGTTTTGGGGTTGCCCGTTCTCCTTCTTGGAGATTAGTATAGCCGGTTTTTAATGAAGTTAAATTTTCAAAAAATTATATAAGATTTATGAGTATATCTGGATATACGAGTTCGACTACTTGAATGATATCAAATATTTTTAGCTGATCATCAATTGTATAAATCACAACCATGAGTAGAATTTAACATCATTTTCTGTTAAACATAATTATGTTAAATGTTGAGGGAATTTGTTAAGCAAAAATAATGTTACTAAATATAAACAATTTAAAAAAAAAACATGTGATATCATCATTTGTTTTGAACATAATTATGATCTATCACACAAAAAATGAAATTAAAAACAAACCAAACCAGATCAAATAAAAAATGAACATGTAAAAAATGGTTATAAATACAATAAAGATATGCAGCTAAAAAACGGTCAGTTTGGTTCATCCGTTCCAGGTTCAAAACCGTTAAACCACCCAAACCAAACCGTATAACTCCTGCGCTGACTAGCTTGAAAAAATTGCTTGTCGTCGTCCATTCCAAGTTCCAACCGACACAGTTAGAGCATCAAACTAACCAAAAAACAAAGTCCTAGACCAGCCAGCTTGCTTATGTTCCAAGGGTTTAATTTGAAGTGTTGAAAGAGCATTGCACATTCATGTAAAAATAGAGACAATCTTATATATATGGATTACACAAATTCCCAAAAAATCTTTATAACCATCCATTCCATATATAAATTAACACAACACATAATAACTGGTTTAAAATTACAAAGTATCATGAACCAAATGCAATGATGAAATTCCATCTAGAAAGAAAATATCCAAAAATGATCCGCAAATTAGTTTGGATTTGGTTGAAGATGCGCGCCTCCCTTGGAATCAAATTCCTATAAAAACTACAAAAATGCATCTTCCCGGTTGCGCTCAGCCAAAACTTGAAGCTGCAGCATCGCACGAAAGTAGACGCAATAAATAAAAAATCACCAAAGCATTTTGACATAAACATAGCTGCACCTGAAACTTAAGTATAAATTACAGTAAATAACTAGATAAGGATTAATTTAGATTTTAGAGTACCTTTCATACTGCATCTTTAGATTTGTGTTTACTCTTTTTATTGCTTTTAGATGTGCTTCCTTCATACGCCATTCGCCTTTTAAGAGATATCTTCAATTCCTGTGATCGCATCTTTCGTCGTTGTTTCCTGGACAATTCTTTCGTGTCTTCATTTTCTGCATCTGATTTCGACTCTTCAGTTTCTGCTTGACCAACATCATGTTTGGGCTTCTTGCCGCCATGAGAGCGACCATCAGATGACTCGCCTCGAAGAAGAGATTTAATCTTCTGCTTATGCTCTTTTAACTTATGACGAGGAACAGTGAACTTGTCTTCCCTATAAGTAGCCAGCTTCTTCAAAGGAATTATCTGATTTAGCTCCTTCTCATCGACTAATAGAACTTCCATTGCTTTTAATCCATAAGTATTTTTATCAACAGGCTTGTATCTAAATTTCGTCTTCAAATCCCCGATCGTATCCTCGCGATCCATTTCATACATCTCATCTAACCCTTTTTTCATAAGCTCCTCTTCTAATTTAGATCTTTTTCTTTTTCCTTTTTTGTCTTGCGACTGTTCTTCATTTCCCTCATCGTTAACCTTTTTCTTCAAGATTTTTTCTTTAATATCCGATAACTCATCACCCAACCCGTATTCATTTTCCCACCCTTTCGGAAGCCCGAGCAAATCATCTTCTTTATCAAAGTTCGGTTTTTCCAATTCACCGTCTTCTTCACCACTACCAAAACCAGGGTCCGCGTCATCCGCTTCATAAAAGTTATCACCAAAAGTATTATTCATTTTTTTATCATATTTTTCAGGATCAAACTCCTCTTCAAGATCATGCTCGTCTAACAAACAATCACCATCGTCACCAAATCCTGCTATTTCTCTAATCTTTCTAAGCTTTTCGTTCAGTTCCTTCTTTTTTACGTTTTTCAGACGTTTCAACTCTTCGTTTCTCTCAAACTCTGCTTTTGCCATTCTCTCTTTTTTATTCTTTCTCTGTACTTTTCTCACGCTTTCCTTCTTCCTCACCGAACCCTCAACTATTCGTGAATGCCCCATTACTCTATCCCCTGCATTTTCTTCGTATCTAAAATTAAATTCTCTTTCGTAATCTTCTTGCTTCTCTAACTCTTCCTCATCTTCCGAAACATCTATCTCAATATGATGGCCTTTAACGCCACCCTCATCTTTATCCAACCACAACTTTTTCCTAAAGTAATCCTTCAAAAACTTGTCATTCTCATCCAACTTATCATCTTCCTTAAAATACTCATCCAACTTCTTTTCAAACTCGCGATCATCTTCATCTTCGCCTTCATCACCCTCATTATCGTTCTTCACCTTCAATAATTCTCCATCATCATCATCTTCATCCGCAACCGCATCCAAAAACTCCTTCCTCACTTCCTCCTGCTCTTCAACATAACTCTTTTTCCTATTCTTATCATCCCGTTCATCTTCGTCTTCGTCTTCGTCGTCAAACTCAGGCCCGTTCCCAATCAAATGCTTCGCATTCACATCTTTCAAAAACATCGGTTTCTTCTTCTTTTCCTTTTTACCGTCATCATCATCGTCATCCTCTTCGTTATCCGAATCAAACAACTTAGCATCGTTACTCTTAAGCGACGGATCCTTATTCCTAACCTTAATCAACGCATCGAAAAACTTCAAATCCTGCTTCGTCGAATAATTAACAATTTCCTCATCATCAGACGACTCGTCATCCTCTTCTTCGCTATCATCGATCACACCTTTCTTCTTAAGCTCCTCGTACCGCTGCAAGTCTTCGCGCTTCTTATTGTGCTCAAACCGGCGAGCAAACGCCTCATTAATCTCAATTTTCGATATGTCAGCCGCTTCACCGCCCTCATCCCCAAACAGTTTCATCCCCATTCTTTCAATGCTGTGAATCAGATAACCTAGGGTTTAAGTTTATTTACATTAATATTAAATTATTAATATTAATATTAATATTAACATTAACATTAACATTTCGATAACATATGAACAAATTGGTAGTAATAATGAACTAAGGCAATATATTATTATTCAAGTTGAAATTAACGATTGAAATTAAGAGACAAATTGCTAGAAATAATAAAAAAATTAAAGCAGGAAGGATAGTGTGTACCTGATTGATTAACAGAGAGACGATGTTGGATAATCGATCGACCTAGGGTTTCTTGATTGGTGTCTGACGCCTGTTGTTTTGTGTAATCAATTGATGGATATATCCATATAACTTAACCAGGTCCGGTCCAGTACAGACACAAGGTAATTGGGCTCGTTAAGTTAATTTGATTAATTGGGCTGGGTTACGGGTAGATCCGAAACTTTTTTTTTTTTTAATAATTTTTTTCTCTTAAGTTCGGAATAAGTTTTTCGTTTAACTGACAAAGCATATTACATGAGGATGACATGTAAATGGGTAACAAGTTACGTTGTTACTCCCTTTCTGATTTATAAACCCTATATGAGTTCTTGGAGCTTTGTGAATTAGTATGTATCACCTTCTGCATTCGATCTAAGAAACGTACTGCCTCAGTGGTAAGGGATCCATACATATCGAAAGCAAAAGATAGGAACACCGAACATGTGTTGGTTTTAAGCCAACTCGAAAACCAAATCCACAATTTGTATATTGTTTTTTTTATGGATAGGGATATGGTTCGCTTTTTGGGTTTTTTTTTTTTTTTTGGCACACATTTGTCAGTCAACAATTTTTTAAGTCATAATAAGAATAGCTTCTATTACGTAATTAATAAAACCAAACAAACACAATACATAAGGATGGCTCTAAACGGGCAAAAAGTTGCCGCTACCACGTCCTGAATTACAAACCCTATTAGGCTAAAGACAAACTCTTGGTTCTTGGAGCTCTGCGAATTACTATGAACCACTTTCTGCACCCCATCCAAGAAACATATTGCCTCAGGGGCAAGGGATCCAAAGGTATTGAAAACAAAAGGCAAAAACACGTGTTTATTCTCCCACCAAGTTGCTTCGTGCTTTGAAACCTTTTTGGCTTCTGCCCTCAAAACCGCTTTGCCTCGGCACAAACCCCCTGTCTCGCAGTCCCACCAGGGGGACACCTCAGAAAGGTCCACCCAAGCATGTTTACCCCCGCCCAACCAAACCAAGAACATCCGTCGGGCGCAAGATGGATGCAATTGGTTTAAGTGTTTGATTTTGTAGTAAAATGACCAATTATACACTTGGTCTTCGTAGACTGTGTTAACATTGACTAGATTTACATTGGACATTAGTGTAGGGGACTCGATCGGCATATCAAATGAACATTGCAGACTCAGGGTGGAAATTCAACAAGTGAATTTTGTTTATCTGTTTCAATAGTTGTTTTAGGAGTCCAGTTTTACTAGTCGTATAGGCATCCATTTACCAACTCTTGCGAGTAGAGTTGGGGTCTATGGTTTCAATAACGGGTGTGTTTGTCTAAATGTTTAAACTTTTAAAGAGAAAAATTGACCCATGCTTTGAAACTAATTATAGCTTTGATTATGTCAAATTATAAAATTACGAAACATGCTTACAAACAAGAACAGAAAAACACCAAAAAAGACCAATTTTACTAACAAACAACACTCCATCATAAAGAAAATCACAACAAAAAAAGCAAACATTCTAAAAGTTCCAATTACAACATTGCATCATAACAACAAAAACTTTAGAACCTTAAAAACTACATGGTGAAAACAAACAAGATTCAGACTCTTTTGATGAAGATCCAAGAAGCAGCATCTCCTCAACCACAACTCTACAAGCCCAACGACTGATAATATCAATCAAACAGAAACAATTAGTTTCTAAAAACTTCCATAAGGCGACACGCAAACATTTATACGCGAACACCAGTTATACCTTTTTCTTTGCAGTCACCCACTCAAGACGCCTTGCACTCTTCTGTCTTTGGCATTCCTCGCAAAAGTCTTTATATCCTTTTTCATGTTTTTGCAGCTCTCTATATACAGAACTGCAATAAAATATATATATATATATATATATATAGAAAATAATTACATTAACATTGAATTCAACAAGTAAAACTCATAAGTAATCAGGTTGAGATTGCCACATCTATTAAGATAGGAAGCATTATGACTAAAAAATGAAATCGGATAATCGCATACCTTTTGCACCACATCAGCAAGTTATATCTATTTCCGAATTTGGTGGGCTTGGCACCATTTCGTTGACAACCACGATGAATAATCGCTTCTCCAGGGATAGGAGAGTGACGAACAAACTTTTGCTAGCGTATACAAACACCGATAAAAGATTTATTTAACAGTTAGACACAATGAAAGATAATATTGATATATACATATAGGGGCAGGATCAAATACAAAGTAATACAAACGTGCGAAGGATGCGAAGGATCACTTTGTACATGATAATTACGTAATGATAATTACGTAATGCTTTCATGAACATACAAAAACATTACGTAATTATCATTACGTAATTATCATGTACAAAGTGCATGATATTTACGTAATGATAATTACGTAATGCTTTCATGAACATAAAAAACATTACGTAATTATCATTACGTAATTATCATGTACAAAGTTCCTTCGCATCCTTCGCACGTTTCTTTTACTTTATAGAATAACCGCCCCCTATACATATATACACACATATATATGTGTACCTTAGGATCTGTTTTAGTATTCACATGTTCCTCACAACGCTGACCGCCGAAAAACAAGTCCCCACCAGCAAACTCCTCACCCAAACATACATTTAAGGTTACTTCTGATTCATCCACATGGAAACCTAAATATGATACATAGTAGTGTTAAAAAACAAATAAAAATGTGTCAACAATTTTGATGAATAAAACACTCACAAGGCGTCTGGGTTTTAAAAAGCGCGAGGCGCAAGGCGCAACCTAGGGCGCCTCAGGGCTTTGCGCCTATCCTTTTTCCCAAAGGCGTGCGCCTCAGGCGCTTTTTTGTCAAAATTTCAGTCACTTTTCACCTGAGGCGCGCGCCTCACGTACACAGGGTAATTTTTATGCATAAAAATGTTGTGCCTTGGTGTTTTTGGCTTGTACATAAAGGTAAAATCACATAAAAACCTTATTTATAGCTATATTTTGGGTAAATGAAACTAAAAACTCGTGGAATATATATGGGATATATAAAAAAATTATATAATTAGTGTGCGCTTCGGGTACGAAAATCTCACGCTTTTTGCGCTTTGCGCTTCGCGCGATGCACTTAGACCTCTTCGCTTTTGTGCGCCTTGCGCTTTTTAAAACCAAGCAAGGCGTAAGTGCGTAACGCTAAATAAAATGAAAATTCGATTGATCACATACCCTCGCTAATGGATCTATTCATTCCATATTGAAGTACATACCCATGATGTGAATCAAGAGAACATTCTCCAATATCAGGAAACAAAACTGCACAAATATGATGTAAGAAAACATGTGGTTGCATAAGTTAATTTTAATTAATTTTTATAAACATTTACCTTTTGTAATAAGGTTTATGTAATCTTCCATCAACTTATCAAGTGTGCCTTCCATGCCAATGTCATCAAGACAAACACCAAATTCGTTCGCTGTAGTTGGCCGCAAGATGCGTGAATTTGTGCTTTGGACCCACTTTTCGAAATGTATCACCTATGCAATCACAAGTTGATTAAAGAAACATACAATATAAAGTCCCAATGACAAGATGAGAATGTTAGAGGTAGTCTATGTTGTCAAAAGCCCCTCGGGCGCAGCGAGGCGCACCTATAGCGCCTTGTGGTGGCTTAGGCGCAAATCTAGACTTTTTTTTTTGTGAAAAAACGGTGCCTAGGCGCAGGCGATAAAAAACGAGAGCTTAACCTCATCAGGCTGATTTTCCAGCCAAATTCAGGCTAAAAGTTGCCTAAACCTCTAAAACATCCTAAATGAGCTATGAACAAGTCCTAAACAACCCTAAAACATCCTAAAGTAGCCCTAAACAAGCCTAAAACATCTCTAAAATCCCTAAAAAATGTATTTTATACCATGCGCTTAATTATAAAAAGCCCTCGTTTTTTATGTGTCTTGCACCTAGGCTCCGGGCTCGGTCTATGCGCCTTGAGTGCGCCTAGGCGCTTTGACAACTATGGAGGTAGTTACTAGTTAATAATTTAACAACCTCGCGTATTAACTTTTTACAGAAATGCAGATCCAGCATTTTAAACGTATAGACTCCAGGTGCAGGTTCAGACATTATGCTTCTAATACTTTGTTCGATGTTCTCTCCATCGGCATTGAAGGCCGCTAGAAATGTAGGCACAAAGAACATTGTAGGATTCATTGTATATAGTTCTTTGTACAAAGGCTGAAAAAATATAGAACAAAATCAAATCAAACAATATACTCACATATATATGCATAGGTAGAAAAATGCATAATGAACTTGTGTATACCGTCGAAATATACCTCATATTTAGATATAATATGTTGCCTGTATTCGTCGTGCTTCTGCGCCTATTGAAATTGAAGCAAAGTAAAGATAAATAATTATAAAAATCAGTAGTGTAACAAACTAGCTAATGCTTTGTTAGTTATGTGTATATGCAGCAGCAACAGAAGATTATAAACTAATGTGTATATGTTAAGGATGGATATTCTCACTCGATAGCGATCTTCTTTGGTCGCATGACGACGCAGAACGTGCTGCATGAACTCATGCTTTGTGTCTCTCTGAGCATTTAAGATATTCTGAGGCAAATATCGCTCCAGCGAGCTGAAAAGCAAGGGATCAAACTCTGTGTCAAGATCGTCGTAATTTTCAGACATGTGATCTTGGATAGGGGGCAATTCGAGACGTTTGTCCAACCGCTTCTGGCTGGCCATGTTATTGTTTTTGTTGCTCATGGTAAATTTGTGTGAAGAATGGAATGTGATTGAAATTTGGGAAATTTTTTGGTAGAATTTAGGGTTTGTGGTGAGCAAATTGTTGTGTGTTTGATTATATAATGGTTTTTTACCCGATCCGTTTTGATTGGGTCTGAGTTTGATTTGATTAGGGAAAGTGTAACGGAACAAAACACGTTAGGTGGATCTGATTCGATTATATATCATAATGTAATGTAATGTAATGTAATCTGATATGGTAGAACATAAACGTGATCAATGGAGTGTCACGTGTCTTAGTCATGATTCATCATTACCACATCCTGACGTCATAAATGTTACAAGCTTAAGCGTTACACTTTTGAAATGTAAACGATGAATATAAACCATTTTAATACAAATTGTCACAACTATCGCTCATGATAAATGAAATTTATGTGTGTCGCCAATGTAGTATTCAACCTCTTCAAATTTGTAACCAAACAACTTCAATGTTACAAGTATATTGTTTTGCTCTTATCAGCGGCCACTTCGTACAGAAGGACAATACATAATAGTATTTTACAACGTATATCTTTAGAGTTCATGGCGCGGTTAAATGTTGATGTCATCATCTTGATGTACTTGGCTTTTATGGTCTTATCATCAACAATAGTCTTACTCATGTGGATGATGTTTAAAATCAATAGATGTGCCTACATAAAGGAAATACACATACTCTTTGCAACACATAGTATATGCCTTTCGGAAATGAAAATGTTATGGTTCGCCGTTTGAAAGTTGAAACTGTCAAAACACCAGAAGGGGGGGGGGGGGGGGGGTCGTTTGTTTTCAGGAGATCATTAATTTGAGTGCAACAAATTCTTGATTTGAAATGACTTTAACATATTTTACAAAAAAAAAAAAAAAAAAAAAAAAAACAAGGGGGGGGGGGGGGGGTATGGATCAACAACAATATTTACCACTCCTTCAGGAATCTCTAAAAGCTTTCACATTTTCAGTCAAAGATGACACTTTTCCAGATTCTACATCACTCTCCAAGGAATAAGAATGATAATCTGAAGAAGAATCCAGGCCCGGCCCGGGTCTGTCCTGCCTGGATTCTAGGTTTAAACCTTGAATTCCCAAACTGACTTCAGGTGCAGATTGATCTACCCTTCGATTAGAGCGTGCCTCTTCAAGAGCCCGGAAATAAGCATATGGACCCCACCCTAAAATAAGTAAACAAGTAATGTTACTAAATAGCACATTCGGGCCCCTACAGGCTACAGGTATACAAGTCGCAAAACTACCTTCAGTGTCATATGGGGCTGGAAAAAACTGTAGATAGCAAAATGTGGCAACAGCGAGACCTGTAAAAGAACTAGTTATAAGAATATAAGCAAGCCTAGTGGTAGTACATATACGGGTCAGAAGCTAGGTTTTAAAAAGCGCGCCTGAAGCGCGAGGCGACCTGAGGCGCAGATCCATGCGCCTTATGTCACTCAAGGCGCGCAGTGTACAAAAAGTGCAGGAAAAGCGCAAAAAGCGCAAGAAAAGCGCGCTTTTTTGTACAGGGGGTTGTTTTTGTGCTTCAAAGTGTTATACATATAGCTAGATGGTTATACATTTAAGTTAGATCATATATAAACCTTATATCTATATTTTGGGGTAAGGATGCTAAAAACCTATAGGATATATAGAAAAAATTATATAATCGTCTTGCGCTTCGCGTACGAAAAGCCCACCGCTTTTGCGCTCTGCGCTTTGCGCCTCGGTTTTAGACCTCGTCGCTTTTGTGCGCTTCGCACTTTTTAAAACCAAGGTCAAAGAATCTCAAACCGTCTGACCCGTTTCTTTTTAGCTAATTACTTCCCTTGACCCATTTGAGTATAAAACATAACATGAATCGACATAATCATAAAGTAAACAGGTCGAAAACAAACCTAAAAGACCACCAGCAAATACGTCTTGCCAATGATGCCAATAGTCATCTACTCGAGAAACAGCTACAAGAGATGCCATTAAAAGCGGAAGGAAAACAATGCATAGTTTTGCCACATGGCCACTGCGATCAAACGCTTTGATTTTTCCTGCTAAGTACAGTGCCAAAAAACCTAGGCCTGCAAACGACCCTACAAAATATTCTAAACGTTTAATATGATTTATTGATTAACCAATAAAAAATATATATATTTCTTTTCCAGTGAGTGTAGAAAACAATATGGTTAAAGAGAATTAATATTAATAAATATGTTAAAAATCATACATGAAGAATGACCGCTTGGGAAGCTTTTATGACCTTCTCTTATATCACTTTCTTGACCATGACAAATAACGTTTCCCCATCGATCATAATTCTGAAACATCAGAATAAAATGGAAAATCATAAACCTTGATACCAGGAATCTGCTAAGACTTGTTGATGAATTAAAAACCAGACCGAGAAATAAATTGGAGGTGGTAGCGGGTCAAAATGAGCGCTTTAAAAGTGGGTCACACAGGTCCGTTAGAATATGTTGGTTGTCCTGTATTTTTTTTCTTTTTGAATTAAATGCAATTTTACAAAATTTATTTATTTATTAGTAAAAACAGTAACTTGGAGCCTAAATTGATGTATCTTTCACTTAAAATAAGAAACGGAACTAAGTTTTACATACATCAATTCCATCAGGAAAGCAACGCCAAAAGAAATCAGGTCTAGGTCGTCCAGTGGCATCTTTTATTGCATCAGTCAGAACGCCGGTTATAAGTACAGAAAACAAGAGACCTGCAAAGTACAAAAACATTTAAGGTTATGCATATATTCCATTCGAATTATTATAATCAAATAAACAAATAAAGTCACCCATGGTAACCTAAAATTGCATGGTGCAGATCATATATGTCTCTCCTCTTGAAATAGATGAAAAGAAAAATAAAAATAGGCAACAACACCGCGTACACCTGTTAATCAAAATAATATTGTAGAAATCATTAGCTATAGCAATTCCTACTGGTTTATAATACAGAATAAACCTAAAACTGAAATTAAAACTCACTGGTACAGCCCACAAGGGAACGGTGTTGTCCTTCATTGGATATTTAAGATCCGTCATCATATCCTTGCCAACAAAACGGTAGAAACGGGTGTATGATGTTTAAACCAATTTCAATGATGACAAGTAGGATCAATATAAGCCAGTCATGCATGTGAAGTCTAGCCACTTTTCTTCCATGAGATCTCATGTAAAATATTTCCAGCTCAGCCTCCCCATCTCGGCCCTGCGGGCCCTGTTAATATTGAGATTAAAGAATACATACCAAGTTAATTAGTTATACGACAGTCCCGTTTTCCTGACATTAACGAAAATGGTCTGACTGATTTGACCATGTAAAACTGATACTATGTAAACAATATCATATTTGCATCACGACCCACAAATCAAGATCGTTGCATTTTCCAGGTTTGAGAAGCTACATAGTTATTGATAATTCAAGAATTTTGACACGTTCGCCTATAGATTAGTCAAATGGAAAGAGTAAAAAGAAACTCTTCACAGCACATAAGAGCAATTCTTGCTAACTGGATTATGTCCAGTATAATACAAAACACACAAAAAATATATGTATATGCGCTTGATTGCTCGAATGGTATTCTTGTCTTGGTTTTAAAAAGCGCGAAGCGCACAAAAGCGACGAGGTCTAAAACCGAGGCGCAAAGTGCAGAGCGCAAAAGCGGTGGGCTTTTCGTACGCGAAGCGCAAGACGATTATATAATTTTTTCTATATATCCTAGAGGTTTTTAGCATCCTTACCCCAAAATATAGATATAAATAAGGTTTGTATATGATTTAACTTAAATGTATAACCTTTTTAGCTATATGTATAACATTTTGAAGCACAAAAACACCCCCTGTACGAAAAAATGCGCTTTTTTTGTTTTTCTTGCGCTTTTTGTACACTGCGCGCCTTGAGTGACATAAGGCGCATGGCTCTGCGCCTCAGGTCGCCTCGCGCTTAAGCGCGCTTTTTAAAACCTAGATTCTTGTAATTTAAATGTGCACAGTATTGAATTAAATTTCACTTCAACATGTAATGGAAAACTAAATACTTCAGCATTCTTCTTTCTTCACCTCAAATCAAACCATTCTCAATTTAATAATAGTTGAAGGATCTGTAAGCTAACCCATGCTTCATAAACAATCACAATAATAATAATAATAATAATAATAATAATAATAATAATAATAATAATAATAATAATAATAATAATAATAATAATAATTAAAAATATAAATAATAATAATAATAATAATAATAATAATAATAATAATAATAAAGTGTTAGTTTGTGAATAATTATCACTCATGAGTCATGTCACTCTTTCTTCACCTAAAATCAAACCATTGCCAGATAAATCCAACTTAAGGAATCTCAAAGCTAACCCATGCTTCATAAACAATCATAAAAGCAAACCAAAATAAATAAAATAAATAATTTGAAGTATCTGAAAGCTAACACATGCTTCTTCATTAACAATCATAATAACAAACTGAAACACACACAGTGTTCTTGCAAGATTTATCATCACTCATGTATCACTCTCCAACTGTAACATTAATCTTTTCATATGTTTACAAATTACACAACAAAAAAATTGTGACCAGAAAAATAAAATTTTAATTTTTTAGTTAGACATCTTTGTCCACTTAATTAAGTTAAAAGGACGATTACAATAAAATAACAATTAAACAAGCAACAAGCTGCGCCGATACCCTTTTGAATAGCAAAACCGCTCCTACTAAAAATAAAAACTAATAAAAATAAAAATTAATTTTTTTTTTTTGTTAAACTAAATTTTCATTCCATAACCAAGAAAATTCCATCAAGACAGGGCAAGATTAATGAAAATAAAAATTAATGAAAATAAAAATTAATTAAAAATGATTACTAACCTGAAACATATTCCGCAGGGTTTGAGAACTCATTCTTGATTCTTCCACTGCGTAATTAAAAAATAGAACAAATTAAACCAAACATATCTTATTATTATTATTATTATTATTATTATTATTATTATTATTATTCGAATTTAAAAAGCATACATTGTTGAGAGCACAATTACCGAAGTAAACCTAAGATTACTAGGATATAGGATCAACGATAGAAGATAAATAAAATTAATAATAATAATAATTGACAAATGACAACCAAATATAAAGGAGGAAATTTACCGACAACCGATAGGGCCCACCGAGTGTATAACGAAGGGATTAATAATATGTGTATGGTATGTGGGTTTTAGAGAGAGAAAGAAAGGATGAGAGAGAGGATAATATGGGGGTTGGTCCGCCGTTGTATGGCGGTTAGGGAGGTGGCGAATGGTCGGAGTGGGAGGGCATAACCATAACCAGTGAACTTAATATTATTATTATTATTATTTTTATATTATATACTCATTCTGTTTTCAGAATGTTTAGATATTTTATAAAGTTTCCTTTAAGTATGAGATCGTATGTTGTTTTAGCCCTTGCTTTTTTGTATGTGTCTCTTTCAAGTAAAGGTGAGTCATAATGTAGAATTAAAACTAGTTTATTATAGTAACATATACTAACATGTGTGGAGCAACTACCGAGTAGTTGAAGGTTGATGATTTTTATGAGATTTTTTAGAATCTATCTTTTGGAAATAAGCTTGTAAGACCACATATCGGGCAGACTCTTCGGGTTTTAAATACATACATGATTTATAAAAAGTGGACAGGATGATTATCGAGGGTGTGTAGTTCATTGCAAAGAGCTAAACCGAGCAGGAATCTCCATATGACAGACCCGCTTGAAGGGAGATACACTCCTCGGCCAACTGATATCCTCGTGTTCAGATGAGTTGGGAGAAACGCGCTTGTGTGGACCTTACCTAAGTGTCCTCCTTGTTTGGCTTAGGGACAACGGATTCGTGGCTCGTCAGGTTGTGTTAAAGGTAGAATCAAGAGACGTTGCTAAGCATGGACAAGCTTGTGCTGAGAATCAACATGTCTTCATTCCATTTGCATTTGATACTTTTGGGTTCCTTGTCTTCGAAGTTTTTAAACACCAATTCCGGGGAAAACTCGGTAACCCACCCGCCTGTAGGCACGGTATTACAAATATATTGATATTATGTTTTGATTAGAGTAAATTTAAGTGACAATATCTAAGCACTTATAGTTTATATATAGAGACACTTTGATAAATGACAAGTAAGATTTTGCGTCAAAGTTCATTGTCATTGAACTAACAGGGTACAAATGTATATATAATGATTGCAACATAATATCTATATCTATCTATGATACCAACTTCTCTTCTTCATCAGCACACTCGAAAACTATGGTTGTTACTACTTAAAAACCATCAGAAGACCGCTTTTTAATGCAAAAAACGAAACCTGTACATTCGATGGGAATGTTTTAGATGCGGTGATAAGTATGGACCAGGTTATCGTTGCAGTCAGGGCACTTTCAAGGTACTAGTGTTTGCAGATGAACCAAAAGACCAGAGCAAATTCCAAGTGCATCAAGTTGCTGAATCACTAGTTTCTACAACCAAAATTTGTCTCCGTGCGCTATTTGGTAAGCCCAATCTAACTACAATGAAGCTACATGGTATTTTTACGATTATATATGTTATTAGATTACGTTATATTTTATTTAGTATGTGCAATACACAATTATTTATATACAACAATTTTTTATTAGTTAATATATAAAATTACATTTATTAAACTCGTGCAATATACGTGATCTAACCTGTTATATGATTAAAAAAATAAGTGAATGTTTTTTTATATACATACTTTATTTATTACTTAGTATATATAATTACAATTATTAAATCCATGCAATACACATAATCTAACCCAGTTTTATGATTAAAAAAATAATAATAACTGAAGAGTTGTACATTTGATGTCAATCCCCTTATGGTGGAGTGGCACCCTTCTTGCTTTCTTTAAGGGAGGTAGGGAGTTCGAGTCCTACCGGCAGCAAAATGCTGCTTGTGGGCTGGGTTTTACCGCAGTGGGCCTTCGGGCGGCGGTTTTCCCTGGAAACTTGTGTGAAATTATTGGTGGACCCGGGTTACGAATGTTCGGGATCAATTTGTTGGCCGTTAAAAAAAAGTTGTACATTTGATGATTTGGTTGTTTAAGGATTAAACCTATCATTCACACTAGAGTTTGAGGATTACTTTCAATCTTTACCCTTTTTAAAATGTGCTAACGTTGACAGTTAACAGTGTTATTTTAGGTAAGCTATAATTACTTTGTTTCTAAGCTATTAAATGAATATAACTTTCCTGATCATTTTAATTTATTGTATTTAAATAAGTATAAGGATTTATTTAGACTGTAAGGAGTGGGGGCGGGAGAGAGGGCGGGAGGGGCTTTCCTGGGCGGGAACACCGCCGCCGGTGGGGCGGGAAGGCTGGCGTGGGGCTGGGGGCGGGGAGAGAGTCACCGGCGTGGGGGGAGTAGGGGGGACACGTGGCAGCAGCAGATTGGTCAGTTTTTTTTTTTAATTTTTTTTTAACTTTAACACAATATAATATTATTTTCTTCCCCCCCTCTTCCCCCCCCTTCCACTCCCCACAATTATTTTCCCCCCCACAAGGGTCCCACAAGTGCCACATGGCGCTTCATCCCCCTCTTTCCGCCCCTCCACTCCTTATAGTCTTAATAAAGCTTCAAGCACCATAAAAGTGAACTTTAATATCTCTTTTTAGCTAAGAGTATGTGCTTGGTTAGTTAAGATTATTGAAAAATGAATTTAACTAGTAAAATGGTTTAATACCACTTCTAAAATAAAATTCATGGATTTAAGTCTAGTCCAAATAGGTTTAGGCAAGTTTTAGGTTGAACCTTCAAATACGCTTAGCTAAAAAGAGACGTGTTCATGTTAGCATGAAGGAACGGTGGTTTAATCTATGTAATCAATTTATTTAACTTGAATTGATTATGTATATTATGCCAATATTTAAAAGATAAAAGAGACATGAGTATCAGTACTTATTGCTTAAACTTAATCTTTTATATACACATTTATAACTTTTTTTACGAATTTGAAATTTAGAGTGTTTGATATTTAAAGAGATTTAAAAAAGTTGGGTTAAACGAGCTATGTCAGTGTCAACCCGTAAAAACTCATGTCGTGTTCGGTTTCACGTGTATAGCACGATGTTTGGGTCCATGTTAGACTCGGCCCGTCAACCCAAACATAACCCATTTAACACCTCTATTTTTAGATGTAATTATGAAAATATGTTTCAATGAATCAAAAATGTCATATTTCGAAGTAATGCGTTGTTGCGTCAAATACGTTTTGTTGGTTCCATTTGAATAGCATTCCTACTTCCAATTCAAACAACCAAACATTACCCTAAAGAAATAGAAACAAGTTGGAGATCGGTAGTGCTCCTTACCGACATATTCACGCAGCCCATCGTTTTCCTAAGGTTTGAACTTTGAAGTATCTAGCCAAGCAACATCTAAATATTAAATGTTGAAGTTGACTGTTTTACAAGATATTACAACTATGCTATCCATTATCAATTCTTTATCATATCCAAAAACTCATAAGAGGCGTTATTGTTTAGCAAAAACTAAAAGTGAAAATCTTGTCATGAAATTACGACATTATATAAATAAAAATTAAAGGACATTAGACAATACATAAATATATATATATATATATATATAAAAGTTATGCACGAAATAAAATAATCTATTCCGTATTTACATTAGTATTCGTGAAAGGTGCCAATGACCCTGTGGTCTAGTGGTGGAAAGGACTTGGTTTTTCCTTGGAGAGTCAGGTTCAATTCCCACTTGCTGCAGGTGAGGTGGGAGGTTTTCAGGCTTTGCCTGTTTCCTACCCTGGAGTGCCCGGTTCGAATCCCACGTCGGCCGGACTATGCTCATATATAGCCCTGAGCGAGATGCCGTTAAAAAAAAAGTATTCGTGAAAGGTAGTGTGATAAGACCAAGTATTAGGGTCTAACGACCCAGGTGAGGTAGCAGCCCCGAAACCTGACTATACTGTGACACCACCCAAAGGCGTGATTCGGGGTAAGTGTGACTTCTTTCATAGCGGTGACACATAAGAGACGCATGGGCCCACTTCATTTTCTTCTTTCAATTACCACGATAACAAATCCGTCAATGTCTTTGTCTATCTTGAGATGACCGTTCTTTTTTCTTACACGGGTTTGTGTTTTCTTTCCTTTGAAATACTATTTTAAGGTAGTCCAACTTATTCGACGTATAATGTTATAATAGATTTTTGTCTTTGATATGGCACGTTATTTAATTTTCAAACATTACAAGTCCTTTATATACTTCTATCAAAGTAAATGTACTTTGAATAGTTGTACTGCAATTGACATTTCAAGTATTCATTACTATAGATATCAAATTTGGAATTCTCTTGTTTTTATTTTTTATTTTTATTATTGTTATCCATGTCTAATAAATAAGTAACTACTTTTGTCACATATCACAATTTTGTAAGCTTAAAGTTTTTCTCTATGGTAGCGTTTGGTACGAAGGAATCAAAGGTGGAATGGAATGGATCATTCCCATGGAATGAAATTAAACATGTTTGGTTACCATGTAGTAATGGAATGGATCATTCCATAAGGAATGTGATTCCTTCCATTTTAAGAATTTTCATTCCTTGGTAAGGTGGTGTTTTTTTTTTCATTCCTTCAAGGAATGGAAACAAATATATTATTATTATTATTATTATTATTATTATTATTATTATTATTATTATTACAACCCACCATCGTTGTCATCATCCAACAACCACCGCCTATTGCCGCCACCCACAACCATTGCTACTATTGTCGTAACCCACCATTGTCACCATCGTCCAACCACCACCACCACCCGCGTCACTGACACCCACTGCCTCCACCATTGTCATCGCCACCACCACCCACTGTCACCGCTGCAACCCACCACCATCGTCGGCGCCATCGCCCACTGCGACCACCACCGTTGCCGCCGCCGCCACCCACCACCACCGTCACTGCCGCCACCCACCACTCACCATCGATTTTATATTTTCGTTTTTTCTTACATACCAAATAACACAAAGTAAGAATTCATTCCATTCCCACATGATAACCAAACAAGACATGGAATGGTAATGATCCATTCCATTACCCCTCCCATTCCATTCCCTCTTCCATTCTATTCCCTCTCTCATTCCATTACCCCATACCAAACAGACCCTATGTCTCTTATTTCGTTACTCTGTATTCTAGTTCTCAATTTAAATTTTGTAAAGTTAACTAAAACATAGTAGGTGGCCCAATAATAGAAGCAAAGCTTCTAGGAACACCTAAGGGAGAGATTATGGGTTCAAGTCCCACAAGGAGTGAAATTTGCCGTTCAAAAAAAAAACTAAAACATAGTAATCTATACATATAATATTTAGGAGCAATTTTTGACACATGGCATTCATTTAGCCCCCTAGCAATTAATTCTCATCCATCATGGCACAATGGGAGAATTAATAAAATTTTCTTTTTTTTTAAAATCAAAAATCCCGAAATTATTAACTTTCCTAATTTATCACAATTATTAACTTTCCTAATTTTAAAAGAATTCTTCTCTTATACTCTTCCTTTACAAAGTTTTCTTCCCTTACAAAATTTAGATGATTAAATAATCAGATGGAACATAACCTGTATCTCAAATTCGTGTCATCATCCTCTCCATTTCCACAAACGCTAATCAGACGATCGTTCGAATCAACCATTCTTTTACCGTGTTCTTCATCTTCAATCCAAGGTTTTATCTCTTCCATTCTTTATTAATCAAATCGTTCTTCATGCCAATGTTTTCTCTTTATTTTTTTTTCGTGTTTTTTCCAGATTTCTTTGTCGATTAAGGTATGTTGTCTCTGTTTTGACTGATTTCAATTATTTATATACTTGATTTTGTATTAATGTTCTTGGTTTTACTGATTGTTCTTGGTTTTTTGTTTATTATTGTTCAGTCATGTTAATTGTTTTGATTTTGTATTGATGTTTTAGGGTTTATATTTTAGCTTTCGATTTAGGGGTTTTTAGGGTTCGACTGATAAGATTAAGTTTTGATTGATTGTTCTTTATTTTTTGATGGATTATTATTAAGACTGATTAGGGTTAATGAGTGATTAGTGTTCGACTGATAAGACTGATGTTTATGTGTTAGGTTTCGAATTAGGGTTAATGTTTTAGGTTTCGGTTTAAGGTTAAATTGATGTTTAAAAAAACCTACGAATGGATTGTTATGATTTAGCCACATGGCACTTTGTGAGAATTAATAAAATTTTCTCTTTTTTTAAATCAATAATCATTAAATTACTTTTGGTCAAAATCATTTACTAATATTATTATTAACTTTCCTAAAACCTTGCTCAATCATAATTTATAAGAATTTTAGTTTTTTTTTAAATCAAAAATCATTAATTACTTTGGTCAAAATCGGTCAATAATATTAAATACGTATTTAAAAATAAAAATCAATAAAATGCTTCATCTTCTCTTTAAGGTTTGATTTATTAAGACTGATTAGTAGTTTAAGTGTTAGATTTCGAATTATGTTTAATGTTTAAGGTTACGATTTATGGTTAAATTGATGTTTTAAGAAAGCTACGAATGGATTATTATGCTTTTAGGTTTCAATTTAGGGGTTTATGATTTAGGTATCGATTTAGGGATTTTTTTTTTCAATTGATGTTTTAAGGTTTATGTTTTTCAAAAATACAAGGTTTGTTCAAGCTTTCTAATGTGGTTAGAGGTGACGGTAATTAGGTGGTTTAGTTTATGACGTTATTTTGGTAGGATGAAAACTTTTGGTGGGTAACTTTTGACTAAAATGGTTTGTGGTTTGTACTCACCAACTTTTGCACGTTTACTACTCATGTGGTAATTCGTGAATTTTGGGGTTTTTTATGTTTAGAATCACTAATATTTTGGGTTATTCTTATTAGTTAAAAACACTATATTTTGCATATTATGTTATGGATATTAGTGGTATATATTAATGTTATTTTGTTGTTTAGGAACTAAGATAGTAAACATAGTTGATAAGGGTTTATTTTAAAAAAAAAACTGTTTTTAAAACAATAATGTTATTTTTTTAGTAAATGGTTTGACCTTTCTTAAAAATTAATTGTAATCTCTTATTAATAACAGTTTTTGTAATTATGGAAATAATTTAATTTTTAACAACCAACCGTGATATTTAATATTATTGATAAAACATTAATTCTTATTTTCGGTTAGTAAATGGTTTGACTTTTTTTAAAAATCATATTAATTTCTTATTAATGTCAATGTTTGTAATTATGGAAATAATTTATGTTGTACACAACCATCTGTGATTTTTTTAAAAAAATTCTTTTGAAAACAATAATTGTTTTTTTCGGTTAGTATATGGTTTGACTTTTTTTAAAAATTCATATTAATTTCTTATTAATGCCATTTTTTTTAATTATAGAATAATATTTTATGTTTTACAAACCATACTTGAGAAACAATCAAAAGTAAATTTTTGGTAAATTGAAATCGTGCAATTTTAGCAAATAAAGAATCAAGGTTTGACTTTGTTTTTTAAAATTCAAACACAATCTTTGAATGCAAAACAGATTCAGTTTTTTTTACTTCTAACAATTTCTGAGTTTTTATTAACTGTAATATTTTAAAAAATTTTCAACAGAAAAAATAACAATTACTAAACCCAATCAAACAAATTTAACAAACAATTAAAATAAATTTGGTAGATTGCCATCTTTAAATTTTAGAAACAAACATTCAAATTTTAGAAATAAACAATCAACCTGTTTTTTGGTAAATTTAAAACATTGAAAGATTGAAATAACCATTCAATAATTTTTTTTAAACATTAATTTGTAGTTTTTTGGTTTATAAATTTAGCATTTTAGTTAATTATATTTTTTTTTTGATACTTTTAGCAATGTTTGACTTCTTTAACCACCTTAATTGTTTGACACGGTTTGACTTTTTTTAGTCAATAGATACTAACAAACAATAAATTATATTTAAAAAATATACCTATACAACTTAAAAATCTACGGATTATATATGTTTAAGTTTATTTTAGGTATATTGAAATCTTTACATTTTATACCTATACATTTTAAAAATCGTCTATAATTTAAATAAAAAAAATTCGAATTTTTAATTATAGCAACATTTTAATCTAAATTAATTATAGCAACATTTTAAGCTAAATTAATTTTGATTTCCATTTTGTATTACTTGTGTTTTTTCATTTAACTTATGTTTTTTTTTAAGGTAATGACAAAGGAACACTGTTATCTAATATATCTAACGGTAAACGAATTTCATATATTTTACATCTTTATTTATATGCTAATGGTATTATGCAAGTAATTTATTTTTCTTCACAGTTCTCTCGAATGAAGAAAAAATTAGAATGCGGTCGAGTGTCGCAAATTTAGAAAATTACAACTAGATGCCAAGAGATGCAAGGTCAATAATCCTACAAATGATGGAATACAAAATGTACCACCAAGTGGAGTATTTAACTGCGACTCCATTGAATCTTCACACCGTTTCAATGTGTCTAAAGATGTGGTGTATAAAGAAATATTTAGTGATATTTGAATACAATGTGTATTGGTTTCTTTTAAATCTTCATAAAATATTTCTGCTACATTTTTTTATATGTTTTACCCCTCAAAATAATTGTACGTTGGTGAACCGCGTGTAACGCGGGCAAAGATCTAGTAAACATAATATATTAAATTCTTATAGTTATTTATATGAGATATTTAACTTCATATATATTAGATTATCAAAATATCGATTTATAGTTTCAAAATTTTCATTGCTAACTATTTAATGTTTTATTTTGTTGATTACATGTAAATATGTAATACATAAGTTTATAATCTACTTAAGTAGCAAAAAAGGATATTAGGTATTATTCTAAATTCATATTCATTAAATAATTTATTAAAGTAAGTTATAACAAACTTGTTTACTTATCATTTTATATCAAAATTTACTTATATCAAAATTATAGAAAATAAATAATAGCCATACGGCTGGAGGGGAGCAGCCTGCGTATGTCACTATGTCATGCTTCTGTCATAGTGTACAAATGTACAATATTGACTTGTTAAGGTATCATGATATACTATAAAATTATATAAACTATTTCTTTTAGAAATGTATATAAAAATTTTAAATAATGGTGTTCATCATATAGTTTCATTTTGATTACATGATTTGGTTTTAATGAAAATGGAGTCATCTGGTAACAGGTTAGACGAGCTATAACCTATGATGCAGGTACATAGCATGTTGGTGTTGCAATTACGTGTGTTTATTCAATCAAATTTACTTTGATATCATATTATATTAGTTATTATACTTTTATGTTTATGTCAGTCATTGATGTAATATTTTTATTTATTTATTTATTTATTTATTTTGAAAAATAGCTTAACACAAAGTCATTTTAATAAGATTAAGGTAATAAGATAACGCATTGACTGAATGTGAGTGATTCCTCACACAAAGTCGTCTTAACAAGATTAAGATGGGTGACTAACCCCTTATTAGCTAATCATGCACACCATTCCTCTTTCTTTCCAAGATGACTCATGACATACGTCTTAATCACTGAGATCTTCTCACATGTTCATCGCACATGCTTAATGAATCACATTCACATTCACATTCCATGTGTTTTCTTACAATATATATCACACTTAATCATCCATCCATAGTGGTGTAGCGGTGGAGTGGCTTTTGTTTCACCTATGTGATCAAAGGTTCAATCCCCATTTCCATCATTTATGGTTTGGTATCCGGGTGAAGATCGAATACGGGTGGCGCCGGTTCGAATCTGACGGGCGGCGAGGTTTTACCGAGTTCTATAACACTGTCGTGCCTTTGGGCGGGTGGGCCTCGGGTTTCCGCGCAACGGGAGAAGGCGGGGGCAGCTGGAGGTCGAGTAGTCGATTCTTGGACACTGTGCCCCGCAAGGGTGGTTGCCACACAGTTGTTCGCCGATAAAAAAAAATCACACTTAACCCTGAGGGTTAATCAATAATCATGCAAACATTTATGTATGTCACATTACAAATTATGTTATAACACAATTAACCTATGTGTAGAAACAAGGGTAAACACTTTTATGCATACTACAATATCACTCTTAGGTATACATATATATATATATATATATATATATATATTGCAAAGGGATTAATCCTACATGTCATACTCTTATGCAATCTCTCCTTTGAGAGATGCCACATAGGATGTGATGTGGCAAGTGTAAGCCAATTAAAAAAAAAGGAATAAATATGATTTAACCTAATCTATTATAATCTTTAACCTAATCTATTAAATACCTAATCTACTAAATCTAAATATTAAAACTTTACTATTTTGTCTCTCATGTTTCCTCCCACAACTTTTAAACGTTAATATCTTTTATATACGAGATTTTTTAAAGAAAAAAATTACACCAAATTAACGAGCGTTTTATTATCTTTCCAACGAGTATCATAGTGCTATATACAAAACGGAGAAAAAAATGACTATTTTTTGTAACCTGACAGGTATTGTGTCGGGTTTGGGATTAGTTTAAAAAGAATTGTGGATTTGGGTCGGGTCTGGGATTAGGTGATACCCGACCCGATTACCCGAAACAACATACCCAAATACCCGAACTATATACCCGATCATATACCCATGATTTTTTTAACGCATCACATAACCCTTAGACTAATGTGTTCGATATTTCAATAATTAACTTTTTTTTCTTATTTCATGTTAGTTATTTTTAGAATGATCGATTACAAACTTCCGAATTCATTTGTAATGGCACTAGATTTATACCTCGACGCAGAGATTCGTTTTTTTTTATACTTGAATATGATAACTTATGACAAAGATTTGTTTAAAATAATAATAATAATATATTTTATTATGTTATATTAGATTTTTCAACCCGGGACGCTCCCGGGATAAAAACTAGTATATATATATATATATTGCAAAGGGATTAATTCTAAATGTCCTACTTTTATGCAATCTCTCCTTTGAGAGATGCCACATAGGATGTGATGTGGCAACTCTAGACCAATTAAAAGAAAGGAATAAATATGGTTTAAATATGGTTTAACCTAATCTATTAAATACATAATCTACTAAAGGTAATTATTAAACCTTTATTATTTTCTCTCTCATGTTTCCTCCCATAACTTTTAAATGTTAATATCTTTTATATACGAGATTTTTTAAAGAAAAAAATTACACCAAATTAACGAGCGTTTTATTATCTTTTCAACGAGTATCATAGTGCTATATAAAAAACGGAGAAAAAAACGACTATTTTTTGTAACCCGACTGATATTGTGTCAGGTTTGGGATTAGTTTAAAAAAAAGTGTGGGTTTGGGTCGGGCCTGGGATTAGGTGATACCCGACCCAATTACCCTTTTTTTATATTAGAATATGATAACTTATGGCAGAGATTTGTTTAAAATAAATAATAATAATAATAATAATAATAATATTCATTAATCATATATTGACAAGTCATTAATAATGTTGTCATATTAGATATTTTATTATGTCATATTAGATATTTCAACCCGGGACGCTCCCGGGATAAAAACTAGTACTCGTATATGTATCATATACTTTGCTCATACTCTGACTTTTGTCGGTGCAAGGTTCTGGACTTCTGGGTGATCTCCTCTCCTATTGACACATACACGCTATCTCAAACACAACAAATTTATGTTGGATTGAGTAATGCAGATATCCGACCCTAGACTGGACCGATTAAGTATATTCGGTTCAGATAATAGTCGTAATATTGGTGATGAATTCAGGTCTAAGTTGGGTAAAAACCAAAAGATGAAACATCTTAGTCTTGAAAATTCATATTAGGTCCCAACCTAACCCAAGATCGACCCAACGTAAAAAGACCGAAATCAATCCACCCTATATCGATCTGGTCTTCAATTTTAACATCTTAAGAACTACGGGTTTGGATTCGGGTTGGTCCAATCCGATTCGGATTCAAATCAATGCACACTCCTAATCAAAGGAAGTCATTGCCCATCCCTTGTACAGGTGTACGACCCTACCACATAGGTATGATACGGGTATCCGATTCGGCTTGGCACTGAACCGTATCGAATCGAAAATATACGGTACGGTATCGGTATGATACCGGTACGGTATCGTTATTCAGTGGCGAAGCTTCAACATTACATCGGCGGGGGCCGGACTCAATTTTTTTCCGGTCGGTAGGGGCCGGAAGATCAAATCTGCGGGGGCCGGGGTTAACCCAGGCTCAATTTACCTACGAAAATCGCAAATTCTACCACTGCGCCAAAAAACAGGGGGGCTGGGGCACCCCAGGCCCCAAGTATGCTTCGTCCCTGTTGGTATTTTAAGGTAAAATACCGCAGCCGAACCGCTACAGAACCGAAAATACCGATACCGATTTTCGCCAAAATTAAACTTGGTACCAAAAACTTGGTACCTAATAAGAACCGGTATCGGTATTTTCAGTTTCGGGATCGGTATCGGTATTCAATAACGAAATGCTCATCCCATGTGATGTATAGTGTTTCTACTTTCTAGCGTTCAAAGTTTGAAATTAACTTCTTTTGTTTCAAACTACTTTTTGCAAGTAGCTTTCTTCACAGTAAAAGTTTATCATCTAGGATTTGATTACAATGTTCCTCGTAACGATGTTTTGTGTTTAAGCAATACTCAAGAGAACTCCCAATCCAAAATTCATCTAGACTTGAATGCCGGGATTCGTTTAAAGTCTTATGAATCGTTTGAACGACGTTTGAAGTGGGTTCGTAGTAACTAGTAAACCATGGGGTTGGTGATTAAAAGAGACATAATCAGATGAGTGAAGGGACGAATCAGGGCTTTAATCTAGGGTTCGAATCTGACGGGAGCGAGAGTTTACGGATTCCATCTTAAGAACAATAATTCAACAAATCCCTCAAATCCCTCGTCACTATATGCAGTTGAATCATTATGATTTGGACAAGATTAAAAAACCTGCTATTAAGCATGCTAGTTTTACATTCAATTAATTTGTTGGAGTACAATCACCTAATCATGATTGAATTTTTGAAACTAATAGTATATAAATCCAATTAACAAAGTTTTTTTTTCACATAATAGGTTAAAAACTCAATCATTATATCACAGAAAATTTTGAACTTTACTTAGATGTCATAATGGTGAAAAAAAATAATTTGACTATTACGTTCAAGTTTTATTTGGTTATTATTATTTTTTTTAAGAGAAAACTTAGAATACACCATAACTAATGGGTTATTACTCATGCTCCACAATGGGCTCCAAACATAGATAAATTAAGCAAATGGCAAATGTGAGGATAAAAAAAAGTCATGTGCGAAGGTTTATTTGAAAGTCACTAAAAAGTTAGCTCATTGTATATGAAAACCAAGTTATTCGAACAAATGATATAAAGATAAACCAAACAAAAAGCAGGCGTAAAGCATTAAATCACGCATGTCCATTGCAGCGTATTAATACACAAAAACTAGACCAAACCATAAAACATAGAAAAGAATAATTTAGTCGACCTAGTCACCCGTGCGTTACGACGGGGTTGTTAAATGGATAGAACTTAATGTAAAAAAGTTGAACCACATACGCTCGTTTCAACGTGTGATCAAACTTACAAAATTCAGATCAGTACATAAAACGAAAAATTTATAAATGATGAAAAATATATAGGTTAAACTTAAAAAAATAAAATAAAAACTACAAAAAGACAACAAAAAATGACAAAGTTAATACCGTAGCAAACCTACCAATAGGGTGGTGGTCCATTGGCAAAGGCAAAGCCTTTAAAACACCCAGACTGTGGAAAGTCTTGAGTTCAAGTCTCACAGACCACACGATTTAAAAAAGAAATTAACCTTTCAAAAAAGAATACCGTAGCAAATCTTCTCAGAATTCTGAATTCAGAAATTCTCTACAGAATTCAAATAAAAATTTCTCTTTTATTATTAAAGACACCATATTCTCAATTTAACATGAAAATAATAATCTAATCTTCAATAACATGTCTTGGCGAACAACAAGGCTATCACAAGAACCTTCGTGTGAAATTAAGGAAAGCAAAAGATGCAACATATGATATCAAAATAAACCAACTTTTATTGTGCTACATGCTTGACGATTGATAACTTTAATAGAATATTTCCTCGCTTCTGGCTGGCCCTTTAGATATAAAACATATCAAATATGAAAAATTCGAATCAAATCGCAAACATATTGCGAATAAGAAGATTAGTGTCGAGATACAGATTCGGTTTATACTCGATCTCATTCTATTAAATCCAAAGTCATATTATATTTATATTATTATCAATATAAATCCAACGCTACCTTGTAATGGTCAAATAACATCGATAAGTTTGGCAACATATTTTGGCATCGTATGCCCTATTTATCTTGGTGACATCACATCAGTCATCATTCACGACTCGTTAGCCGGTATATATTCTATCCTTATTACGTTTACGGATCAGAATAAGCAACCTATAATTCGTCATTTTTTTCCTTGTGTTTGGCTAGAATAATAATATAAACTTTTAAGTAAGCTTTAAGTTGAAAATAACTACACTCAATAATTATCTTAAATATTCGGTTACAAACAGAATAAATTGAAAAAACCAACATCACCAAAAACCTAATCGAATTGTATATTCAGTTAAAATTCATTTTTTTAAGCAAACCGAATTAGTTCTTTTCCCGCTAGAAATTGAACCAAGAAATCCAAAGCACAGAAACCTGAATCCACTAATATACGGTTTAGAAAAACATAAAAACCAAGTAGACCGTGGTGTTAGAGGACTGAGTGTATCCGGTACTAATTCGATAGTAAGTATATATATTTGATGTAGATGTCGTAGTCTAATAAAAAAACAATTTAGCTAAGGTTAGTAATTACCTATATAGATACGGGTAAGTAAGGTTGTCTCCTCGTAAAATATGTGAAAAGTGTTTTAAGTTTCAACTAAGTTAACTAAGTAATGAAAGCAAATTGATTTTTGAATTGGTTTTTAATTTTGCAGCAAAGAACTTGATTATGATTTTGTAAACAATTATGAAAAAGATACCCCAGGTTTTCGGTTCAGTGATTATCCCAAACCTATTTAGCTAAGTAATACCAGATAGACATGGTCTTGTTTATGGTTAATCCAAGTGATAATTAAAGATAAGTTTTTAATAATAATTTATGCAATCTTAATATCAAATTATATGTACCAAAAACCCTTCAATTATCAAACATTAGAAAACCGAATGCAAATGAATAAAGACGAGTAATTACAAAACAAACAACTTGTTTAAATCAAATAAACCACAAGTATTTTCACACAATGAAAAACAATCCAAAAAACCTAAAATATAAATTGTAAGGTTGAAAAAAAAAGAACTAAAATATATTAGTTTATTAATGTTAATATATTTAGTCTCTGCTAGTTTATAAGGAAATCGTCACCATATGAAATAACTAACAATATTGGTCGTAAATGTATAGTGTGACTTTTACGTGTGAAGCATACGGAATATTAAGGGTGTGACATGCATATTCTAAGGCAATGATATATGCCCCCATAAAATTAATAATCTGGACACATTATCATAGTCACAGTTCATTTATGCGTTGGGCATAGAGAACCTGAATGTCTCGTAGTAATCTTAGGGGCTGTTTGGTAAGCCTTTTAATGAGACTCTAAATCATTCAGCGTTGAATGATTTAGTATTCAGCGCGTTTGTTTCAGTTTCTGAATGAAATGGTTAAGGCTGAACCATTAAGATTTGAGATGTTGCTGAATTATTAAGCACTGAGCTACGCTGAAACTTAATGAAGCTCTCCTACCAATGTGGGACAAGAATACTAACCATTAGGTAATTAGGATTCATACACCCTGACCCATATCACATACCAACTAGTGAGATACCCGTCCGCTGGGACGGGTTTTTGAACGGGGGATTAGAAAAGCGTGAAAGTATATTTGGGTTGATGTTATTATTTTGAGTAAGCGAATGTCAATAACTAATCTCTATATAATCTTAAAGTATATCAATTTAAAAAGTTTTGTTAATATATATTAGTTATGAAATCAGCCATTGAAAAACAAATACTAATTTATTTGTTTTGTTTAAAAAAAAAGTCCTTGAAATCTTGGTATGAACCAAAATGTGTGACAACATTAATACCAACCACACCAACATTACTACAAAAGTTTAAATATAATACCAAAAACCTACAAAACGAAAGTTGTCTTAATCCACAAAACATACCAACATAGCAAGTAGTTTTAAATTCAGAAACATAAACATAGAACATTGGTTAACATAATTGAACACAAACATGATCTACTTCTTGGAATCGCATTGCAGCTTTTTGACATGATTTCTCAGCCTCTTCTTGTAACTCAATATTGGTTGTTTAACATTTGAATGGCCAACAACTGTTGAGTTAGGCACATTGTTGTCACCATTGTATACTAATACCTTAGATTGGCTAAACTCACTCTGTTGCTCGTTATTAACAATACCCTAAACGAAACATACACCGGATGAAAATCATTTAGAAAAATAATATATCTAAAATCATATCAATAAAATCATTACCTCTTCTTTCGCGTAGATAGCCTCATCCTCTTGGTCATGAGCCACAATACACTACATGAAACAAACCAAGATGTTACTTTTATAAAAGCAACTATCTTACTAACATAAAAAGCAAATAAATATTTTACTTCTATTTTTGCTTGGCTAGACTCGCTCTCTCACACGTTATTATATAGGTTATCGCGGTGGGACATCGGTAATTATAATATTATGTAATTTTTTTATAAAATATATATAATACATGGATTGTACCCCGCGCTTCGCCGCGGGTCTCGATGTTCATAACAATAAATAGGGGTGTTTGTGTAAAAGAGCAAAAACATATCGGCGTCTTTGTTCATCTTCCTTGTTACGCCGTTCCAACTCTTCAAAATGTTTTTGTTTTGCTCTGTGTCGTCCTTCGGATGTTGTTTAAAAAAAGGCTGTCTCTTATTCTCCGTGACATGTTCAGAAAAAATCATAAATGACACTTTTATATCTTGAAATATGAGGGATCAAGAAACACAGCTCTATAATAATTCAATCACATCCAATGCATAGTTATTAGTTGACTCAATTCACTTTGTTAAACTTCACAATAACTGTGTACTAAGTCTTTGGGTCCTGCATATCATTTCCACACCTTGTTTTATCCACATGCTTTTATAAATTTAGCTGGAATAATAGCCACTGCTTTCTATATTTATTTAGGACCAAAAGGAACTCAATTAATAAAGCAAAAATGATGATGTGTTGAATAAGCATTACTTAGAGCTTGCTTGAACCGCCTTAGCTGCAAATCGCTGGACAAACTTAGTAATATGCTACCGATGTTGTAGAACTCTATAAGATCAAATGTTTGCAGGTAATAAGGTAATGCAAAGTTAATATTATAGCAGGCTTTATTCACTAAGCATAAAGTCAGTTTTCAAATATGAACATAAAGATTTGATAAGTAAATTACACTAAGATGTATAGTTATTTCCCTTATAACCCCACATGGTCGCACACACACTCGTTTATTATATAATTTACCTGGTCTACAGTCACAGTTGGTTCCACACTTGTGAATCGGTAGGACTCCTAACTTAGAATTTTCACCCGTATACACAACAACAAAGAATAATGTAAAAGTCTATATTATAAAACTATAAATAAAACAATGGTTGTTGCCAACAACTTGTTGGCATTCCATATTAATGGTGCAAAAAGCACAGGTGCTTGAGCCTTGCGCCTAGATGCGCCTTTTTAAACCAAGAGCAAATCTGCAATGAAAACACGATAACACACCACCAAAAAGCATAGAAGAACAGCTCAATTGTAATGAAATCTTGAACATCCAGTAGAAAACAGTGTTAAAATAAAGCTAAAACAGAAGGAAAAGACAGAGGCCAATGAAAAGCTAAAACAGATGAAAAGATAGAAGCCTATTGCTTACCTGAATAGTTGCCGATAACAACATGGTTCAAAACACACGCAACATTGGTTCGACCTTAAGGTGAAATCTAAAACTTCAAGGACAATCAAAATAAAAATCAAAGAGAGATCGGATACGTCGAACCACGTTCTTTCATATCTCAATTTTCTTAAAGACACGATTCTAAATATATTACCTTAGGCATCATATCAGGAGTTGCAGTATGTTTCAAATTTCATTAATCCTCCTTTAATTTGTTATCTCTAGTCCTCCCCAACTACTATATCAAGACTTATATTTTTTGCTTCGTTGAACTTTCACACGTGGATTCCAATATAATGTATGCAACACACATAATAAACTTAAATCTATATATCAAATGTCAAACTGTAGATAACTTAGTAAGGCCTACATGAAAGTTCTCTTGTGAGGGAGAATATGGTCTAATTTCAATATCATTGTACTCCTTCATTCTTCAATAGTAAATTGTAATAAATATTCATTTAGCGTACGAAAACAAAGGCATGCTAACAGTGCAGTTTCATATATCATTTTAAAAATAGAGGACAAAAGGATATTAGCTTACCTAAAAATGCTTCTAATTAGTCTTCATCTGACCATTTCAGTACGTGACAGCTCTTTTTTTTTTTTTTTTGACAATTTAGAATGTTAGCATAGTTTGATGAGGTGAAAAAAACTTTTAAATTGTAATTAACTGGATTTAGTATTAGAACTTATCAATTTACTTGGTGATATCACAATCTAACTTTAAGTATGATGGAACCTTTCTCAAGCTTTAAGCACATGGACCAACTTCAAAAGTTGCGTCGCATATTCTTCCAAATCCTACAATCATAAGAAAAAAATAAGAATCTGATTTATGAAAAATTCTCATCAGTTTCACTTAACCACAAAAATCTTAGCATACCTAACATACTGATGTGTTTTTCCACAACTAACTTTTAGTACATGTTAATTATATTTGCAAACTGAACTACAAAACAATACTAACCTTTTGAATTCTATCCCAATAGGCATGCGAACTTTTTTTTTTTTTTATCATAAATAACTATAATAAAAAAACCTGACTGTAATAGGAATTCAATCATTAGAACCATTATATGATTTGCAGTCCAAATTTATATTCTAGAATCAAGATATGTTTTAGACATCAATACTTATTTAATAATCTAGCTGGTCCAAATTTAACAACTTTACCATTGCTATCTAGAATCACAGAGATGGATTGTTTCATACCCTGATTCATTGACAGAAATCAACTCGGATGGTGAAAATAAAGAAACGGCAACGATGCACCATACTCAACACATATCAACCCTAGATTAGAAAGAAACAATAACCAAACTAATTAAACTCATTCAAAAAATTCAACACAGGGATCAAAATTCAAACGGAAATTGAATGTAACGAAATAAAGAATCAACGACCTTTGAGAATTGTAATCCAATACCTGTTAAAAGACGGTGAATTGGAACTCGTTGGATGCTAGAATTCGCCACCGAAGTACGGTGGGGGAAACCAAAGAAACTTAATGATGGAAGATGCGACAAGAAGAGAGCGAAAGACAAACGTATAGATATATGGACGCTGCAACATGGTGAGAAAAAGGGTGAAGGCACCAACCGGTGGAGAGCATGAGTGAGATTGTAAAGGTGAAACATCTATTATGTATAGGAGGTGGGATGCGGTTGTAGCGAAGAAACAGGAGGAGAAAAGGGAAATAGTGGCACACTGGAGGTTAATCAGCGAGAAAAGTGTTGTAAATGGCAAACCGCTCCAAGAAAAATAAAACCGTCAAATTTGTGAAGTAACCGCCCATTATTTGCGGTCAAGATTTCTTTTTGACAAAAACCGAATCGATCCAACGGTGGAGATTAAGCCGAAATCAGTTTTTTTGTGTAAAAAAGGTAGTTTCCATGGTGGGGAACAATATAATAATAATAGGAGGCTACCACATACCCCAGAATGTGATGTCACACCCCCAGAATGTGACGTCACAGGGTGTATGAATCCCATAACCCAACCATTAAGATGTCCAACTTAATGATTGAGTCAACCAAACAGCCCCTTAGATTCAACAACAACAACAACCTTACCCAATAAATCCCACGAATAGCAAAGCTAAGAGTATGGTCTGGAAGGGTGAAATGTAGGCAAACCTTACTCCGATCATTGTGGATAAAGAGGCTGCTTCCTAAGAGACCATCGGCTCCACAAAACACCATAGACGAGCAAACAACACTAAAAATTAATATAGAGCTACTGGAATTTAGAGAAACAATAAAAGCGACACGTAGTAAAATAAATGCATATATGCCATCAAAAAATGACATAACCCATATAAACAAAGACCAATCACCCCACCAAAATCAAAACATAAATTTTCGTTATTGGTTTGTATTAACCAGTGTTGTGAAACTAGGTCTAGGCGGCCAAGGAATCACTACAAGGTGCGGTGCCGAGGCAATTTTCTTTAACTTTGCCTGATTATTAGGATTTGATCAGAAGCGGTCAACCTTGGCCATAATAAGATATAGTCGGTCAACTCGGGATAAATTTGACTTAAAAAAAAAGTTTTATTTATTTATAATTTTTTATAAAGATATAGTCGATCAGCTCTGGACAAGTTTGACTTAAAAAAAGTTATATTTATTTATTATTTGTTTATAAAGATATAGTCGGTTAACTCGGGACAAGTTTGACACAAAAAAACAAGTTTGCTATGTCCCCGCGCCAGTAAGCAGTGCTTGAATGTCTCCAAGGGGTCCATGCTCAAGATTTTTTAAAAGTTCTTCCCATCGAGGGGCTAGGCCAACATATGTAGACGGTTGAATATCGGGCTATTCTCAAATATCGGCTTATGATCCCTCTGTTCCCTGTAGACGAGCTATGTCCTGTTTGTAAAAAAGCTTGTTTGGATAAATTTGGGGAACACACCTTCCACTGTAAGGAGCTGTCGGGGTACAAATACTGGCACAACCTGATTAAGGATGTCCTATGGGATGTGCTGAGGAGAGCTAAGATTTCTGCTAAGAAAGAAGCCCCTGTGAACTTTCTGACAAACCCGCTAGAAGGAAGGTCCACCCTACGCCCGACGGATGTCCTGGTGTTTGGTTGGGGGGGGGGGCAGTAAACATGCATGTGTAGACCTTACTGGGGTGTCCCCTCTGATGGGACTTCGGGAAACAAGGTTTGTGGCAGGGAAATCGGTTTTGAAGGCAGAGGCTAAAAAGGTGGCTAAACAAAAAACAACCTGCTTGGAGAATCAACACGTGTTTGTGCCATTTGCGTTTGGTACATTTGGATCCCTTTCCACTGAGGCAACTCGATTCTTGGATCGGGTGCAAAAAGATCGTGCACGGTAATTCTTCGTCCTCTAAGAACCAAGGTTTTATTTTTAGCAGGGTAGGATTTGCAATTCAAAAGGAGGTTACGACGCAATTTGTTGCCCGTTTACCTGTCATCCTCTTATAATTTGTTATAGGTTTAATTTACATCTGGGTCAATATTATTTGTAATTTAATTTGCATCTGGTTCAATATTAATAGGAAAAACAATGTGATTTACAACTCACTTCATACGTTACAAAAACAATGTGATTTACAACTCACTTCATACGTTACACACACAACAACATTCTGTTATATTTGAAACGACCAGGTGACATCATGAGTGATTTGTAGGGATGGCAACGGGTCGGGTATGGATTGGGTTTGGTTAATACCATATCCATACCCGGTTATAAAATCTCATACTATACCCGTCCTATTACCCGTCGGGTTTTTGTCGGGTATTACCCGTTGGGTATAGAGCATACCCGCGGGTATCGGGTATACTCGTTAGTATTTGCATGTGTATATATATATATATATATATATATATATATATATATATATTTTCTTTTATAGTCTTATGTTTCAAAAAATCTAGAATATATGAAATTGTAATAACTAACATATATATTATCATCACCATAATAATCTTTGAAATATTTAATATGTAAATATATATTATAGTATGAATTTTGAAAACTATTTATATATTTCATAGCATATAAATATAAATATAAATAATAATGTTATTATAATATATATTTTAGACGAAAAGTTTATTTTTAAAATAATCAATCTATTAGAATGAAACATTACTAAAAAATAGTTAATAAAAGATATATATAAAACTTAAAAGTCTTCGGGTATATATTTCAGGTAGACGGGTATTTAGTTTCGGGTAATCGGGTCGGGTATCACCTAATACCATACCCGTCTCATACCCGCGAAATATTTTTTTTTCAATACCAAACCCGTCCCATACCCGTCGGGTATTGGGTATACCCGTCCCAAATGCTTCGGGTTTCGGATATACCCGTCGGGCTCGGGTTTTTTTTGCCATCCCTAGTGATTTGTGCATCAACATTACTTAGTTTGTATTTTTAAAGTGTATCTATATCTAAATCATACTTGCTACTATATAATACATTTTAGATAGGCAACAAGATAATTTGCTATTTTTTTTAAGATGACATATGAAGTGTTTTATGTTTTACACCTAAAATGTCATGAAAAACTTTACAATACTACCCCTATTTGCAAAACTCACTTGTACATGTCAATTCAATATGTGGTTGGACTATGAACTACAACGGAGGTGTTTTTGTAATAGATTGAAATAGTAGACAAGAAGCAAAATCGAGCACACCAAATATTATGAACTGCATTTAAAGGAATAATATAAAAGGTTATTATATTGTGAATATAATAACATAGCAAGACGATTTTTTCCACTATGATAGTTCTGAAGTTCATTATATGAAAATGAGAACTAACTTTGATAACATAAGAATATGAAAATTGTTATGACATAATTGGGCCATGCAGACTTAAACTTACTTGTAGATATCAATTCAATTGAATGCATAATATAAATGAGTCAAATGTAACTGATATCCTTAATACATACTTGATTATATTCATCATTGGCCTTGAAACTTCCCAATGAAACGGTGGAAGTTATTAATCGGTAGAACCATTTTATAGACAATCATTCGATCATCCAACACCAGCAACTACCTTAGCCGATTGTGATTACAAAAGCCGTCGCCGCCACTCATCTCGGGTCATGTCGGAAGTGATAGCACCAACAACGAAACGCAACCGCCACATCCCTATTGTCGCCTGAAAATCTTGAACAACCCCCACCGTTAAAAGGTACAGATTTATTTTTTAAATTTTATCTTCTAATTAGGGGCGGCAATTATTGACACGACTCGAAAACCGACCCGAACCCGACACGAAAAAAAACAGATTTGGGTCAAGTAACACGACCCGTATTAAAAACGGGTCGGGTTCGGGTTGACACATATATAAAATAGGTTGACCCGTTAACCCGTTAAAGTATTTAGAAAAAAAATCTATTATATTTTTTTTTCTTTTTTCATTTTTATTTACATGGTTAGTTATAATTGTGTTATTTTTGGCACACTATATTATTTATTTGTCACACTTATATACTCACCATTAAACATTTTATTGATAACCCGCTTACAACCCAACAAACCGCTTTTATTTCATGAACATGTATGACTCATTTAAAAATACGGGTTAAACGGGTCGTTTTCGTGTTGACCCGGATTTTATGTGGGTCGGGTTAGGGTTGAAATAGTTGACACGAATAATAAGATGGGTCGGGTTCGGGTTGCACATTTCAACCCATCAATCCACGAACCCGCAACCCGTAAACCCGCCAACCCACCAACCCGACACAATTGACACCCCTACTTTTAATGCAATGTTTTCGAGACCGAATCGAGTCGGGATTTGTCAAGGGTGTCGTTTCGGCTACATGTAGTTTCTTTCTCCTGAAAAAATATATGTATCTTATGAGTCCATGAGGTCATTTGTCTAAATACATGGTTGAGACCATATCTAAATGCGGAAGAACAACAATTAATGAAATGAATTTGTTGATATCAAAGACATATTGATAATTGTTTAAAATTATTGATAATAGCAGAAAATGATGCATTTATTTTGAGAAGCTTTCGATGTTAAACAAATCAACTATTACAATCATCATGGAATGGAGTATAACTATGTTTTAGACCATCTCTCTATGACACGAGATTTTGCTCTTCGATACACATGTTTCTCTTGCACCTTATTATTAAACGTAATTTTAGAGTTTATATGATTGATTACTACTTTCTAAGTGGTTTGGTTTGTTGGACATGCGAAGAAGTTCATTAAGAGCATGCATAGAGTATGCTTGAATACAATTCATCTGTTGGAAAGTATAAAATTGTCTGCTGAACGATTACGTTATGTGGCGCTGTCAAGGTGCACCACAAGGCACAACACAAAGGTATTGGCACACCCAAGCAACAGGGATAACGAAAGCGGAGTCTACACTACAAATGTAGTGTACCGAGAGGTTATTCTAGACTAACTACCATAGCCTACATCAAAACAACGGTACATCACTACAAGCTAGCATACACATTATTGTGTTCAAAAGTATTTGTTCAAAACATTAATCTTCACTTATGTTTTTTGTATTCACATAACTCTATGGTCCAGTTCTATTGTTTCACACTTTGTGTTACTTTCAAATCGCATTGTATTTAATACAAACTTAACGTATAACTCTACTACACTTTCTACTCCTATGCATAAAATATTTGTACTATAAGTCAATTTTATACTTTCTTTAATATTTATGCTACCACTTCGTTAGGAAATCTATAGTAATAGTAATAGTAACAATAATAACATATCATCTCTATAATAACTAATGGTAAACCACCGGGACTAACTGTGTAGTTGTAACACCCCAACCGATGGCGGAAACATCGAGGTGTCACGTAGTGACGATTGTTCAATAGCTCATGGACTAAAGTGTAAATTTGAATACATTGATTAAATAATTTATTACATTGAAATGAAAAAAATACAAAGTACAATGATTCTAAAACGTCAAGTCTAACTAGATTACAATGAAATCAAAGCTTAAATATAAATCCAAAAGCTTAAAAGAAACTTCTCAATAATAACCTGAAACATGTACGAAAATAGTATATGTCAATACAAAAATGTATTGGTGAGCATACACTGTTTGAATACATATAGTAGAAAAAGTGTTTCGCAATTCACGTGTCATATTGTCTACAATTTAGTGTTCAAGCTGTGTACCAATGCTTCCCAAAATCAAACCTTTCGTTCAATGAATCAAGAGTCACATATATATAGTATTCGCTCATAGTAGGCGATGAATAATCGTTCACACATAACAATAATTAAGTACTATTTATTGCTATGCTAGGCCGCCCAACGGTTAATGATTCAGGTCATAAGTACACACTATCAGCGAATCAACAAGTAAAACACATACAAGAATTGCGATTGTGAATATAGAATAAACCATGATTAAGTGAATGAAATAATTGCACTTACATGGTCGTAACTAGGGTCTAAGGCATTAGGGTTTGCTAAGTCGATTTGGGGAATTAGAGTTTTAATGATAAGTTGCGTTAATGTAAAAGTTGTATAATATAAGAAAGGTTGTAAATGTGGTTTAAATAATATAATTATTACCAATTGAATATTTAGATAAAAATATGTTTGAATAATTAAGGTAAAATAATTTAGTTAATCACTTTAACTAAATTAAAATAAATACAATAATCATAAATATATAAATAAATACTTTTGAGTTACACAATGATCCAACAAAAGATAATAAAGACATTAAACCATATGAGTATTTCTATTTTATAAGAAAATATTTATAAAATAGATGTTTAAATTGTATAAATAAATAAATGTTTAATTATGTCTATTTAAACGCAAATAAGACTAATAATACCAGACATGATCCAAAAATGTTATTTTTATAGAAAATGGATGCTTTCTGATGTACTCAAATAAAAATAATTTTCTCATAATTTTTATAAACTTATTTATATTTAAAACTGATTTAATAGAATTAAATCATGTTTAAATGATTAAAAAATAATAAAATTAATAAAAATAAATGTTTTCCCAACCAATAATTTTTTATTTAGGTTCATGATGATGAGACAAAGGGGTACATGCATATAATGTGCGCATATAATTTCCCAACCAATAATTCGCCCCGCTTACGGTGTGCGCATATAATGTATATATGTGTGGCCCTCGGGGGCAAAAGTAAAGTTGCACTAGTTTTAACGTTATTTTACTAATTTCGTGAAAATAACGTTAAAAACGACAGACGGTTAATCATGCATCATGTGGTGGCGTTGATAGCCAAAAGACAAAGGGGTACATGCACTGATCGGGTTTGTCCCGATTGCTAAGTGTTTTGTGCCTTATGTCCAAGGCTTGATACCAAACCACATCGAGCCGGGGGTCTCACTGGAAGCAGCCTCTCTATTCTTAGGGGTAGAGGTAAGGCTGTCTACATCTTACCCTCCTCAGACCCTACCTTAGCTTTGCTATAGGTGGGATTAATTGAGTATGATGATGATGATGATGATGAGAAATAATTACCCAAAAAGTTTGAGATTAAAATCATTAAAAATGAATTTTTTATCAATTAAATATGATTAAAACAAATAAATTCAATAAAAATATAAAAATATGACATTTTCCAGAAAGTAAAAGTGTAGTAATTTTCTTTATGGTGTCAAGGTGCTACTCCTAAATTTTCATAATTTTTGGAGCAAAAATGAATTTATTATGAATATTATAAGAATAATACATATATATAATGACTAGCTGATTACCCCGGGAGGGTCCCGGGGTTGAAAAATCTAATTTTACGTGATAACCTATTGCAAATGGCTCAAGTTAACTAACCGCAAAATCCCTCAATCACTGCATGTTCATAGTATTCTAATCAGTAATAAATCATATTCTCTAATCTAAAACCTAATCAGTAATCATCTAAAAAATCACTTATGTAAGCTGCAACTATTCAAAAACTCATCACATCTCTCTAATTTCTCACATTCTAATGGCTATTATAATTCCTAACCTAATCAACTAAACAAACACTTAAGTTGGAAGTTGTAACCATTGCATCTCATTATGCCACGTGGCATAATCAAGAGATGGTTGAGACCACCATTGAACGCCACGTTAGCAACTATCAATTCTTCCCGGGAGCGTCCCGGGGTTGAAAAATATAAACATTCTAATAATACTATATAATTATTACACTTGTAATTAAATAAATAAAAAAATAACCATGCTATAAGCTAACACCATGTGTTGCAGTGTTGCGCGATTCTTTCTCCTAGCTTCTCTTGATGAAGTATACCTAGTAAAATTCCAATGATAACATGGCGATTGGGCTGATTTTCAACATCGTAGATAAGAACCTGGTTTAAAAGAAAAAAAACATGATTAATGAATAACATGAACACTTTGTGTGTTTTTTTCTTGTATGAACGAAACCTCACAAAAAATAATCGATTATTTCTCTGTTTTTTATATAGCACTATGGTACTCGTTGGAAAGATAATAAAACGCTCGTTAATTTGGTGTAATTTTTTTCTTTAAAAAATCTCGTATATAAAAGATATAAACGTTTAAAAATTATGGGAGGAAACATGAGAGAGAAAATTTTAAATTTATTTTTAAATTATTTTTTCCTAAAATACCTCAATTTAATTAAAAAGTAAATAATTCAAAAATATTAAAATCTTTCAATTATAATGCCACGTGTCAATTTCATAGAGAGGTTGAAGGCACCATTGCACGCCACGTCAGCAATGTTCAATTCTTTTATATATATTAATAGATATTTAAAGGAAAATAAAGACAAATAAAAAAAATAGGTAAGCCAGACCTGTGGGTAGAGGGACTCGAACCCGGGTCTTGGCTGGACATAGTACACACACTAACCACTACTCTATAGCCTCTTTTGTTGATTTTACTCAAACATAATTATATTTAACATATTAATAAATGTCATCTTCTTCCCCAAAATAAACTATAAACCCTAACCCTAGGACCCGATTTCAATAACCCAATACAGACACAATTGGTGGTCTGTGATAAGGGGGTTTTGTAAAGGGACAACTAAAGAGTAAAACGGCAAACACGAATGGGACTTACAACGTGCGGAATGTTCGAACATGAGGCTTCAAGGTTGAGACTGAAAATCGAAAATTTGAGAGTTATACTGGATGATTTGCGATGGTTTTATAGTTGTTTTTGGTTGTCAAAGAGTGCAGAAACTGAATAGTAAGATGGGTTTATATAATGGTCGAGTAAAACACGCGTTATGATTCGTTTAAAATTTCCGATCGGTTACACTAAGGTCTTGATTAAAAAGTGATTAAAGGCGTGTAATAACTCGTATAAATGATTGCCATGCGTGGAACAATGATGGAGAAACGCTTAGAAATAATAAAAACGACTAAAGGCGCATTAAAAATGAGAGTTTGAGGCTCGCCGGAAAACTTCGCCGGCCGGAGACCTTGGTCGGAAAAAACGTGAGTCAGGAGAGAGGAGGAGGAGTTGGTTTAAAACTTTAGGCTTTTGGCAGAATAGGTCCCTCATGTTTAACCTTAATTAGTTCTATTCAAGTTTAGTTAGTCTTCTCTTTATAAAACACTAACCAAGTTAATATAAATTAACCAAAAATGTTTTTAAAGCTTTGTAAAACTATTTTTTTTTTTATAAATCTTTTACGAACACGTTTCACCTACGCATTTGATTAAAACTTATACTCGATCTATAATTAGTATAAATGAAAAAAATTTACTTCGCTTTAACATTAAATTTGAAAACGACGAAACTTACGAGGGCTATAATGGAAATATCTGAAGGCTATTATTGTCAATTAGATGCAAGACGAGGGTGACGGATGTCACAGTAGTTCTATCTAAAACAAGTCTTAAAGCTAAACACAACAATTTTACATATATACCAATTATATATATCCAAACATCAGAAGCCGTCAATCTTGGCCATAATAAGATATAGTCGGTCAACTCGGGAAAAGTGTGACTAAAAAAAGTTTTATTTATTTATTATTTTTTTATAAAGATATAGTCGGTAAACTCGGGACAAGTTTGACTTAAAAAAGTTTATATTTATTTATTATTTTTTTATAAAGATATAGTCAGTCAACTCGGGACAAGTTTGACTCAAAAAACAAGTTTGCTATGTCCTCGCGTCAGAAAGCAATGCTTGAATGTCTCCAAGGGGCCCATTCTGAAGATTTTTTTTAAAAGTTCTTCCCACTGAGTGGGCCAACATACGTCGACGGTTGAATATCGGGCTATTCTAAAATATCGGCTTATGATCCTTCTGTTCCCTGTAGACGAGCCATGCTCTGTTTGTAAAAAACTTGTTTGGATTAATTTGGGAAGCATACCCTCCACTATAAGGAGCTGCCGGGGTTCAAATACCGGCACGACCTGATTAGGGATGTCCCGTGGGATGTGCTGAGGAGAGCTGGGATCTCTGCTAAGAAAGAAGCCCCCGTAAACTTTTTGACAGACCCGGTAGAAGGAAGGTCTACCCTGTGCCCGACGAATGTCTTGGTGTTTGGTTGGTTGGTTGGGGGGGGGGGGGGAGGCAATAAACATGCATGTGTAGACCTTACTGGGGTGTTCCCTCTAGTGGGACTTCGGGACACAAGGTTTGTGGCAGGGAAATCGGTTTTGAACGCGGAGGCCGGAGGCTAAAAAGGTGGTTAAACACAAAGCAACCTGCTCGGAGAATCAACACGTGTTTGTGCCATTTGCTTTTTATACATTTGGATCCCTTGCCACTGAGACAACTCGATTCCTGGATCGGATGCAAAAAGATCGTGCACAGTAATTCTTGGTCCTCTTAGAACCAAGGTTATATTTTTAGCAGGACAGGATTTACAATTTAAAAGGGGGTTGCGTCGCAATTTGTTGCCCGTTTACCTGTCATCCTCTTATAATTTGTTATAGGTTTAATTTGCATCTGGTTCAATATTATTTGTAATCTAATTAGCATCTGGTTCAATATTAATAGGAAAAACAATGTGATTTACAGCTCACTTCATACGTTAAAGTGTTACACACATAACAACACTCTTATATTTGAAACGACCAGGTGTAAGGCATTATTTAGTTAGAACTTAGATCAAATACAAAAAAAGAGAAAAAAAATTCTTCATATTTGTAGTGACATTATGAGTGATTTGTGCATTAACATTACTTAGTTTGTAATTTTAAACCGTATATATGATGATTTAACATGATTTGTTTACTTTTTTTTTTCACAACTTACCATGCTCAGGAAATTTAAAAGAATTAAAAAAATTTTAAAGGCTTATTTCAGTGGAAATCCTTGTAGAATTTTAACGTAGCGGTCTCAAGTTCGAATCTCTACCCACACACCGGTGTCCTTCTTGTCTAAGCTTAAACCGTCACGGGAAATTTTTTTGTACTGTGCATGGATCGAACCTTTGACCTATCCCCATGATGAGAACTCTTAAGGAAAAACCCACCCTGTCTCAAACCAACTGGGCTCTGAAGATCATTGACATTTAAAAGAATTAATAATTGGAGTTTTCTAATATCTTACATCATTGTCTACGTAATAAATGTTATGATGTCTTTACAGTTAATTTTTTTTTTCACATATGGTCAGTGGTGAAATCTTTGTCCATGAAAGCCAGCTGCTCAAGTTCGAACCTCCGAAACCTCACATGCTGGGCCATTTCAAACGTTATTGGAACTATTTTTCAATAGACGTCAAGAGTCGAATCTGAGATCCCTCAAAGGTGGGAACCTCCAAATGAGTAAACCCTCTACCTTCACCATTAGGCTGTGGCTTCATTGATATCAGCTATAAGTTAATCTTAATCAAGCCTTCCAAAAAAAAAGTTAATCTTAATCAAGCTTAACAAACAAATAACAAATATATAATTTACTAACTGTCAATGAATCATTGATACAGGTTACATGGTATCTTCAATTTTACATAAACCTTTTGTTAACCATAATAGATAATACTTAATTAGTGGTCCAAAAGTACATATTTAATTAACCAAATACTCATACTCGTACCCATACCTTACCCGTATTGATTTTAGATGTTCTGTATAGGTACCTAGATTTTTATTGTATAGGTACAGGTACCAATTTTTATATACTAATGAATTTGATATATGCTTTACTTCGTATTATGGTATTTGTGATACTTGTATTTATTTTACCTATATGGTACCCGTATTATATTAGTACCTGTAGCAATTTTACCAATTTGAACCCGTATAGTATTGATACTCGTACTGATTTACATACTTGATACCCATACAAGTGCTAAAAAAATAAACATAATAAAGTGGTACCAAAATAGGCACTGTAACAAAATACATAATCGTACCGATACTCGTACTCAGTGGCGGATCCAGGATTTTTTTCCTATGGGTTCCCCTTTTTAAGTGGTTGGATTTCTAACAACCAAATGCTAGAATTTTCGGACCGGGAAACCGGGTCGGGTCGTCGGTTTAGTTTTAAAAACGATGATCACTATGTAGCAAAACATCATAATTTCACTAGTTTACTTTAATGCATAAAATCCAAAGTGCACCTTCCACTATCTATAGTTTTAAAAACCTATGGATTGAATGAATAAGGTTGGCTTGAATGAATACTTGTAGTTAGTATGCATAAGTGCATAATAAAAACTTTAAACAGGTTTGTGTCTAGTGGATTTAGTAGGGATGTGTCTTGAGTAACCTTAAAACTTCACCCATGTAGCATCTTTATTTTTTTTCGAAAGCCAGACCAAACAACTTATATTCCACCTCAAAAAATAAAAGTCAACCCCTCATCAATAAGCAGCTAATGGGGGGGGGGGGGGGATCTAATAGGCTAATATAATCATACCACCATTAAAATGATCACTACACATCAAAAGAGATTCCTATGTTGCATATGCTTTGTATTTTGTTGGCACTAATATGCTTGATTACAGCTGTGAAGTTTCTTGACCTATTGAATCTTCAATTCGCCTAACCTGTCTAGATATTTAGCTAATGTTTGTGCTAAGATAGAAATTGTGAACAGTTAACAAATTAATTATAAGTTTTTGTTCTATTTACCCTAAATAATAACTAGAAGAACCGGCAAAACATAATTATGGGTAAAATTAGGGGAAAAAACATTATACCTTTATGCATTGAACAAGCAACAGCATAGATAGAAATTCACTACAGCAAAACATATTATTAATAGCTTAAATAACAAACTTGAGGTGTGAAATTTTAAGCAATCGTTGGCCGGAATTGCAGGGGAGAAGGTGGACGAAGCTAGAGCCGTATAGGAGGCCGGGGTTGCAGCGGCGGATCTAGCCGGCTGTAAAGGATGGAACCGTGGAGGAGGTCGGAGGAGGTGGGGAGGACTGAGGAGGACAAGAACCGTTCAGGTTTGTATGTTTGTTTTTTTATGAAACCCTAAAACGTGGGTTTTAAGTTGTAAACAAAAAACAAAAAAAAATAAATAAAAGAATTCATGTAGAATGAGGGAATCGAACCGGGCTTCTCAATTTTAAAAATGACGCTGACAACCACCAGAGCACTTCAAATCATTTTAATGGTTCCTTTCTGTATTTATTTATGGGTTCCTTCTAAATTTTCTATATAAACTAACACTAAAATTTCCAAACCGACTGGGTTCCCAGGAACCCGCTCTATACAACCTAAATCCGCCCTGCTCGTACTCAAAATTAGATACCTTTATTGATCTCATTTCTAAATATGAGTGATTTATGCATTAACCTTACTTATTTTGTAATTTAAGTGATGATTTTAATATGATTTGCTTTACGTTTTCTTCACAACTTACCATATTCAGAAAATTAATTGAAGTTATTTCTGGTATCTTACATAACTGTACGCGTAATGAGTTTCATAATATCTTAACTTCAGCCGTAATTTAATATTAATTAAACTTAACAAACAACAATAAAAAATATATAATTTAATTGTTATCTGCCAATGAATTATTGATACAGGCTACATGGTATCTATAATTTTAAATCAAACCTTTTTTAACCATAATACTTAATTAGTGGTCCAAAAGTTCCTCTTTAATTAACTCGATAAGTCATTAGTACGAGATTAAGAGTCATCAATACTTGTTTTCGTTATTACTAAATAATATTTAACACCATAGATTTATAAATTATAAGAGGTGAAGGGGCATCAAATTAGTCATTTCATTTCAACACCAAACTAGCGTAATATAGCTTAAATACCGGAAATGCCTAACCTAAGGAGAAGGACCCTACCATTTTACAACACTATCAATCACACACACCTCATGAGATGGACCCCACTAAAAAACCCACCCACCTCTTTGGCGAGATGTTGCCGATCTCCCCACCTTAGGCTTCAAGCCGGCCGACCCGGGGTGGTGTAGCCGAATCGGTTACTTTGCCGATAACCCCAAGCCAATCCCGACCCCCGTCCTTCCTAATAATCATATTAAATTATAATTCGTACAAGTCTGAATCATTCAGCATTCAGACTGTTTGTTTCAGCATCTGAATGTAATGATTAAGTGTTGAACCATTAAGCTAATAAGGGGTGCTGAATGATTCAGATACACTGGCGAAGGATAGTAGGGGCGGGGAGGGGCGGCCGACCCCCCGGATTTTCGCGCAGAAGTTCCGATTATATAGTATTCGTATAAATTTTTTTGAAAATATAGGGTTTCGACCCCCCGAAACGGGTTTTCGACCCCCCGAAACTAGTGACTTCTGACCCCCGAACCTTCAGGTCAAGCTTCGCCACTGTTCAGATATTAACCATTCAGACCATCTTAATAATTCAGTACTTAATCAATCAAACAGTCGCTTAAATAGATATAAAAGTTAAAAACATAAAACATAACATTATATTATTATTATTATTATTATTATTATTATTATTATTATTTATTTAAAAAAATGAAACATAAAGTTAAAGTAGATGTGTATCCAGCTGGAACACTATAAGAACCTCCCCCAATCCAACTAGACCCTCTCCCCCCAAACTTTTACAAAAAAAAATAATAATAATAATAATGGAGCAAACCATCGCTCCACCGCCTCCCTCCGCCGTCACACACCCTGACTCCGTCACCTCTTCCCCTCGTTTCCTTAAAACCGATTCATACAAAGAAGACAACCCTTCAACGGCGGCCACGGCGGCGACTGGTGGTGGTACAAAGCTCCGTTTGATGTGCAGTTACGGCGGCCATATTGTCCCCCGACCACACGACAAAACATTATGTTACGTCGGTGGAGACACACGCATCGTTGTGGTCGACCGCCACACCACCCTATCAGACCTCACTAACCGCCTCACCAAAACCCTACTACGAACCGCCACGTCATCCTCAACGACGTCGTTTACAGTTAAGTATCAATTACCCTCTGAAGATCTCGATTCGTTGATCTCTGTTACCACCGATGAAGATTTGGAAAACATGATCGATGAATACGACCGGTTGAACTTAAACTTAAACTCGAACCGGCTCCGGTTGTTTCTCTTCCCGGTTAAACCGGAATCCGTTACTTCAATCGGATCGCTTCTAGAAAGTTCTACCAAATCAGAGGATTGGTTTTTAAGCGCGCTTAACGGTACGACGTCGTCTGGGTTTTCCGATACGTCGTCGGTTAATTGTTTGTTAGGTCTTGAAGATGACGTGGCAGTTCTGGAAAAGAAAGATGGCGTTAACATTAATATTAATAGTATTAATAATATTAATAATATTAATACTATTAATAATAATAAAGGTGTGATGGGTAAGAATATTAGAGGGAATCAATCGGCTCAGGATGTGCAGTCGGTTCCTGACTCTCCGATGATGGAAACGACGTCGTCTTTTGGGTCGGCCTCTTCATCGCCTCCGGTTAGAGGTAACGTGGAGGATATACAGAAGGTTGAAGAGCAGTTTTCTCAGATAAGTGTACAGCAACATGTTAAGGCTATTGATGATGTGAATTTTGTGGCGGTTACTGCTCCGGCGGTTATCGCGGGTGTTCCGGTTGTTAATAAAGTCGGAATTGTTGAGAATTTTAATCGGGTTTTATCCGAAGATGAGCGATCGGATCAGGGGTTTCAATTGGCGCAGATTAAGCAGCAACAGCAGCAGCAATATCAGCAGAAGTTTGATTTGGCTTCACCGGATTCGGTTTCAAGGTATATAAGAATTAAAAATCATGTTTTTATTTATTTTTATTTAAATTTATGGAATGCATGCTAGGTGTTCGATAAAATGTTTAAGTTAGGATTGCTATGAATTGCAGTGATGGTAGTGTAAGGAATCCTTTATCGAGACAAATACCGCCTGTGAGTCACCAAGATCCATTTGGGCAAACACAGTTTTCTAGTAATAGCGCTGTTCGAGCTATTGATCAAAGTAGTTTGCTTGATCAAAACACTAGGATTCAGATTCAACAAACACAGAAACAGGTTCAAGATTCTGCGTACGTAATTTCGACGCCAACTACCCAAGTTGATCCACAACATCCGCAACTTCTCCCTCAACCTCAGTTTATTCACACTGCTGTTCCGCCGCCGCAATACCTTCATCATCATCCATCGGGGGCGGTTCCTATGGCGTCTTACTACCAGATGTACCCGTCCCAATCCCAGATTCGTGCTCCACATCCCGCACTAGATCAACAAAATTTCGTGTATTATATGCCAGCTAGGCAGGCGCCTCAAGGGTACAACTTACCGTTGCAGCATGATCCTGCTCCGTCTGCGCCTCCTAGTAATCAAGTTCCACCGCCTTCTGGCTTGTTTGCCACACCCCGGACTGGCCAAACCGCTGCTAAAACGGAACAACCAGCAGGCGTGTATAGGACCGTCACGAGTTCTGGTGCGCCTCCACCACAAATGGTTCATGTTCCTTCAAGCCAACATCAGATTCAGCCTCAGTTTGTGGGCTACTCTCATATCCATCAACCTCCTCAGCCCGTTACGTCCGGCAGCAGTGGTAATTACGTATACGAATTTGCTGATCCTTCACAGCAAGGACAACATATATACTACGCAGCTCAGCCGTTGCCACCTCAATCCGCTGCTCAATATCAAACCATGACCTCAACTTTGCCTGTTGAAGCTCAAGCTCAAGCAGGGGCCCATCTTCAGGCAGATAATAATAGTATGAAACAGCAGCAGCAGCAGGTAAGAACATCACAGCCTTGACAGGTGAGTTTCAATTAAAAATTTTGCAGTGAAGTGTGTCTTTTTCTATTATTATTATTATAATTATTATTGTTATTGGTTTGTGGTATGTATTTGTGCTTGAAAATAAAAACATAAGTTTGATTTTTTTTATTTTAGTACATGTGTATGCTATAATTTACAGTGTTGGTTTTGTTTGGAAATCATATAAAGATAAAAGGGATTTAGTTAGGAGTATATATGATTGCAGTGACTTGGTCTGATGCTATTTTTTTCCCAACATAATTGTACCTGTGTCACATGTCCAACATGGAAATAGTACATTGTGTCCACCATTTACAAATGAGTTCCTAAATGGTCAAACCACTTTAGATCTTGCCACATGAGTAGGCAGATGTGTGTCTGGCTTTGCATCTACTGAGGTTAAGAGTTTATAAAGAAAAGTTGAAATCAGACATGATGAATCCTGGAGATATGATGGCAACCCAGAGGAATGAAACATGGTACAAAGGAGTGGGGTTGGTGTGTGTACTATTTGCAAGTTGGCATCCTAAATACCAACTATTGCCACCCAATCTTGTGTGCTTTCCCTTTTCAAATTTCCATTTTTGGATTCTAAATTACTTGAATTGTGGAAAATATCAAATATACTATAAAAATGTACAAAAGTTGCTTACTTTAGCCTTATACTTTACTTTGAAGAATATGGTTATAAATGTGATGTTAGAATATGAAGTTATGAACTAAGGTTGTCATGATGTCGACGATCTGATTTTGAAAAAGCCTATAATAATGTTAGGATTGATCCATGTTAATTGTGCCTATCGGTATAAATGGTTTAGCGCTTGGTGAGCTCCTCAAAATCGGCTCACTAAATGTTCAAAACGAGTTGAGGCTAAATGAGTTTGAACCTAAATTGAGAGCATGTTTGGCTCTCCTTATTTCCACCTCCTTATAACTTATAACTTTTTCAAAAAGTTAATAAGTTACAAAAAGTGTTTAGCAAAAGAAAAAGGACCTTTTGTTTTAACTTTTTGTAAGCCTATAATAAGTTGTTTTGGAAAAGTAAGGGAGGAGTGACTTTTTGAACCTCCTTATAACTTACTGATGGTTATTTACCTACATGCCCTTATTATATCCTTACACATTCCCTCCTTATACCCTTTTTGGTCATTTTACCTAAATAAGTTAAACCAAACATTTTTTTACAAACTAACTTATCAACTTATTGTTTTTTCCCACTGCATAAGCTAATCCAAACACTTTTTTAAAAACTCTTTTTTAAAAAGTCATAAGTTAATAAGTCCTTTTAACAAAAAGTCTTTTTTTACCTTAAATAAGTTTATCCAAACATGCCCTGAAGATTATTTAATAAACAAGCTATAAACCAAGCTTTATATATTGAGTTTGACTAGGATCTTGAGCCTAATCAAGCCTTTTATATATATAAATAAATATAATGAATTTTTATTACTTATAAGTTATAATAACTTATATAAATGCATAATAAGAATTGCTATATAATAAATTATCTTGATATATATTTTTGCTATCTTTTATTATAATTGTACATACATAAAAGAATAACTAGTGTTACTAATGGACGCGCGCTGCCCATCTCAATTCAAACATGTTTAGGAGTATGGTGTAGCAAAACATGGGGTCATGGTCAGTGATTTTTTAGGTACCAGCCAAATTGGAATAGTCAATTTAAAATAACATAGACACGTGTTGTACTACAATACCTTTTTTAAATATTGCTAATAAAGAACACATAAATAGTTTATATATATTGATTTAACGACTAATGACAAACAATATAGAGCTAGAAAAAAAACCCAATTAATCAAAGACAAATCAACATCTCCATCCAATCCACACACCACTTAAACAAATGAACAAAATGCAGCAGCCTCAATCAACTAAACCCAGTTTAGATTAGTAAGAAAAAAAAAACACATAATGACCAAAGACCAAAGAGATGACATCTACAACCAATGAATTAAAACATGCCAATGACCCTGTGGTCTAGTGGTGGAAAGGACTTGGTTTCTTCTTGGAGAGCCAGGTTCGATTCCCACTTGTTGTAGGTGAAGTGGGAGGTTTTCAGGCTTAGCTTGTTTCCTACCCTGGAGTGCCCGGTTCGAATCCCACGTCGGCCGGACTATGCTCATGTATAGCCCTGAGCGAGATGCCGTTCAAAAAAAAAAAAAAAGAAAAAAAGAAATCAAAGAATTACCTTGAAGGAATCAACCGACATTGATTGCTCCTAAAACCAATCACATGTTGATCGATCAACATGATGCCCAACCAACTGCTTCTATGACATCACATCTCTACAACCGTGATTCAAATTTTTCATTTTCAATCAATAAACACATGAAGCGTGACGGTTGTGGTCGGAAACCCTAACGGTGGCGAGGGAAGTGGTATTGTTAAAGAGGCGTTGGTGAAAATTATGGTGCGGTGTCAAACGACCTACTTCGCTCGTTCTCATCGCCACAACACCACCATCGTCGAACCATTCAACCGTGATGAATGACGTTATCCCCGTGGCGATTTGCGTCTTTGTCGTTAATATAGCATGAGTGGCCCTGTCGGTGACGTCAAATGCAAGCGATTGACTGTGGTTGTCGTATGCTAGTTTTCAAGCAAAACACAGACCCAGAAAGCATCAAACAATAGTCACGGAAATTTTGTGGAAAGTGGTCGATCATCGTCAGACCGGAGACCGGTATTTGGTAGGCCAACTTTGGGCTTTGTGATGTGAAGCAGGAAACCGCCCACGTTTGCCAACAGATGGCTGACACAGGGAAACAAAAATGACAGAAATAGCCCTCGCATACTAAGAATTCACAAAAATGGCAAGGCACGGCTCACGTTAGCGTCAATTAACTATTCAATTCAATCGCATTTATATATATTTGAATTTGAATTGAATGAATGAATCGAAAGAATGAATTATGTGTGTGCATATGAATAACAAGTTGAACCTCATCAACCTGGGCATTGTGATGTGCAGCAGTAGTTGCGCAAACCATGATGTTCATTATTTAGGAAACCTAAATTATTTAGGAAACTCATTTAGGTTCATTATCTAGCGGCCACTATTTGTGTACAATTGTTTTTCCTTTTAGCATTAAGGGCCATCAACCAATTGTGTCACTACATACTATCGATAATCGTGGATGGTAAAATATCTATAAAACTTTGAACGATTTTCACATGTAAGATCATGTGTAATGGTGGGTGAAAGGAGCGTTTTTCGACACGTGGCAATGTGGGGCTACTTGGTGGGTGAAAGGGGCTGGAAATGAGCAAGGGGTGTAATGGTGGGTGAAAGGGGTATTTTTCTGATTGGCTATTTTTTTTTTAAAAACATTGTAGCCACGTGGCGGCCTATGATTGGCCCAATCCAAATTTGGCGTACGCGAAATATTTGGCACGGGAGGCTTTAACGCCCATTTAACTGGGGGGGGTAGCTGGGTGAACGGGGCGCTAATTGCCCCCTTTAACGCCCAATTCACCCATCATTACAGGTGGTCTAAGACATTCGTTTGTGTTGAGCAACCCTAAAGAGATTTTAAAACTCTTATTGGTTCTGAGAATTAACCATGCATCATAACACACAGTTGTCTTTTAGATGTAACAATATAATAATAATAATAAACGTTTCAATATGGTTTACAAGGTGACCGTAAATAACTCGACTCAAAGCATCCATTAAAGAATAGAAAATGGTTAAAGTGTATTGAGTATATAGATTTGTGTGAATACATCTTGAAGACAACTGTGTGTTATGATGCATGGTTAATTCTCAGAACGAATAATGTTCATTAGGATAAGGTTATGATTGCAATAATGAACTGTAATATTCACTAAGAGTGGTATCTATTATATCTTTTTAGGTTTTGTTAGTTTGCATATGGCTATTTGTAAGGCACATGAATGTTCCAAGCAAGAGTGTTTGCTAAAGCATGACTGCATGAGCATGTTTCCCTTGTCATGTTACCAATGTTAATTCGCAGAATTGTATAAAGGTCGTATTCATGAAAATTATCACCTTGAAAAGAAACGAATATTCGTAGTTGATGAGTGTCGTCGATATGTCAAGTTTGGGTGCTAATTGCATTTGCTATGTGATCTCCTTGGTTGGACGAAGCCACATAAGCAATGTAACCCCGCCTCTGTGGACCGTTCAAGGCCTCAAGGGTGTCTCCCTATCTCTAGAAAAATCTTTTTTTTCCCTCGTTAGTTGTCGTCCATAGCCACATGTACAAACCATTCTCTATAGTCGCTGTATCTAATTAAAGATAGCATGTTAACCTTACACTTGATGATTTAACATAGGGGTGTCAATCGTGTCGGGTTGATGGGTTGGCGGGTTTATGGGTTGCGGGTTGGCGGGTTGATGGGTTGAAATATGCAACCCGAACCCGACCCATATTATTATTCGTGTCAAATATTTCAACCCTAACCCGACCCACATAAAATCCGGGTCAACCCGAAGACGACCCGTTTAACCCATATTTTTAAATGAGTAATACATGCTTCATGAGTTATAAACGGGTTGTTGGGTTATAAGCGGGTTATCAATAAAATGTTTAATGGTGAATATGTAAGTGTGACAAATAAATAATATAGTGTGCCAAAAATAACACAATTATAACTAACCATGTAAATAGAAATGGAAAAAGAAAAACAACAATATAATATATTTTTTTTTCTAAATACTTAAACGGGTTAACGGGTCAACCCATTTTATATATGTGTCAACCCGAACCCGACCCGTTTTTTAAACGGGTCATGTTAGTTGACCCGAACCCGACCCGTTTTTTTAAACGGTTCTTGTTAGTTGACCCAAATCTATTTTTTTTCGTGTCGGGTTCGGGTCGGTTTTCGGGTCGTGCCAATAATTGCCGCCCCTAATTTAACATATATGATTTGGGATGGTAGTAAAAAGTAGAAAAAAATATTAAGGAAGAAATGAGCAATGATCCTTCAAAATCTAGTTTTTTTTTTTTTTTTTTTTTTTTCATTTCATTGTGATATTTACTCTTGATTAATAGTTTATGTTAATTTTGTATGACTAGTGTAGCTGTGTAGGACTGTTTTCTCTCGGATGTTGGACCTGACACAAGAAAGATAACAGGTTTTCACCCGAAAAATGGCGGAAACAAGGCATACGCGTTTGATAGTTGGTTAGAAAGCTATAACCATCAAGGAAAACACACACAAATTCGGCGACACTTCGCCTTAGAATAGATGAGATCCAAAACCATACAAATGAAATGGCTAAGGGGGTATTTATAGGCCTGAACTCATTCTCCATACCAAATTACCAAAATACCCTTAGCCCTAAAACATATGATTTTCACCACAAACAACTTGACTAACTTATCTAGCTAGAGGCATACACAATATGTATTTACAACTATATACATGGCAACACAACATAAGACGATGTAGTTATGCTACATGAATGTGAGAGGGACATGTGTCACATAGGATTCACATCCACATGAAAACCATGTCCCTCCTATGTTGTGTGAATATTAAAGTTGAAATGTGGTTGAAAGCACGATCATGAATTCGAGATGTGAAACATAAATTTGTTTTTTTTTTCTAATAAAATCACACCACCTATGCAACCATCTCACTTTCACTATTCATAACACCCCTCGAGTGTAGTGGTGGTGCTTAAACACATGAATAGGGGTTGAAAGTCACGGACCGCTAAAATTAAGGGGGCCGGGCTAAATACATATAAAGTTATCGGAAAACATGTAAATTTACACTATTAAGGGGAAAAAAAACAGGGGCCCAAAAGTCATGGGTTGGGGGGTTCCATACGTATAAAATTATCATACAAAAACATGTAACTTTACAAAACTGAGAAAAAAACAAGGGGCACCCCTTGGCCACACATAAGCTTTGCTCATGCTCAAGCGATAGTGAACATGATCACCATCTGCTTACATGACGCCTATGTGATGTTGTCACACCCTCAAAATCCACTTGCGGAGTTTTACCGCAAGGCGCATGACAAACCAGGATCCAAGTCAACGATCACAATAAACAAGTCTAAATGAACATATGCAATTTCAAAAACATAGTTTAAAATTCCCAAATACAGCGGAAGCTTATTCTCAAAACATAATCCAAACGTAAACCAATTTATTCAATGTTTGAAAACCATGCAATCCTAACTAGACGCCGTGCAGACGCGTGCGCCCTAGTTCCATTGTGCTACCTTAGCGACCTGAGAAAACATGTAAGAGTTTACGTCAGCACAAAAATGCTGGTGAGTTTACAGGTTTTGTAATCAAAGTACCAAGTTCAACCTGTCCATACTATAACAATTTGCAAACCAAGGTACGCTAGCTAGGCGTATGTTTTATTACTACAACGATTGGAAAACCATTACTAACTCGCAAACCAGATGTCGTGCCCGAATAGTAAACCTGTTCCTGTTTGAGACAATATGCACTCGCCCGGCCCTCCAAGCCGACGAGCGGGGTTGGTCATTCCCAATAGATCTATTCACATTTCCCCGTTGTGCTAACCCACACATTCATGGTTTCCCCCGGGACTTCCAAAGATCGTATAGTAAACCATAGAAACCCATAGTATGACAGTTGTTACCAAAACATAAGTTTAACACATGTTTTCTCCCCCAAAAAGTGAAACCAGTTAAAAGAGGGGCCGTAAACTCACCTTAGGTTGCGTTACTTCGAAACACGAATAATATCAGCAAGCTATGCTAGCCCCGTAAAGCGGCGACCTAACATATGACAGTTACAAGTACTTAGACTAATAACCCGTAGGTTAGTTAGTCCCTAGATGTCCAGACCATAACCAAGTTCGTTTGAAAACACCGTGACTGTTAAATTAACCCAAAGTACAAGACTCGACATCCCATTGGTGACCCGAGACTCCCCGTGTTATACTTGTACTCACAAACATACAATCATGCAATACACACTTAACATACGTTAAAGTCCAACAAGTTATAGCACGTAGTTCAAGTATCACATAAATAAGTCCGAACACATGTTACCAAGTTATTAGATATGTTACGGGGTTCCTAGCATGTTCCTAGGTGTCAAATCGGGTCCCGAAATGCTAAATTACACTTACAGCAGCAGTACAGGCGATTAGGAAAAGTCAACTAGTGATTACGTGGGTCAACAGGCATTTAGGAATGCTAATCGCCTATACTATAGGTGATTAGGGCTTCTCATCAGGCGAATAGCCTCCTAATCGCCTATAGTATAGGGGATTAGGGTTCCTATTCGCCTATAGCACAGCTGTTCCGGTTTTTCGCGCGTTTAACACTCCAAATCCAATCCAGAACGTGTGTAAACATCAAATATCAATCAAACAACTATATCAAACATATTTCAATCAAAACCCTTCGTTTAATCTCGTTCTATCAGCCCTGCATGCAACCATGTATCCCAAAAACAACACATATAGCATGAAACATCACATTAATATGCATAACCCTAACCCTAATGAACAATTACTCAGATTTCATCAACATGCTATCATTACTAATCTGTAACTACCTTAATATCATGTTACTAATCCTTCTTGAATCATAAAAACCCTATCTTTTAATCATAAACCCACATACAACAAGCATGATAGTTAGAATCCAATTAACAACGATTAATAACGAATTTCAGAAGACATTTACGTTTATAAACAGGTCTGGACCATTAGGGATTTAATAAAACGTTATTAAAGATTGCATGAATGAAAACCACACCTTAGATTTGTAATAGATTGATGTAATAGGCTTGAAATCTTGTGTTTTGATCCAAAATCGTGTCCCAGAGGTTGTGTGTGTGTTGGGACGAGTTGTGGGACGACTAGGGTTGATATAATGAAGTTTAGGAGGTCAAGTATTGTATTTATAGGCGTTTTTAGTCGTCCAGCACGTTATAGGCGATTACGCAGCATCATCAGGCGAATAGGGATGCTAATCGCCTATAGTAGGGGCGATTAGCACTCTATTCGCCCCATTGTTCCTCCTATTCGCCCCCTATAGGCGATTAGGACTCCCTATTCGCCTATAGGGGTTGGTTCCGTGTATTTTGCGCGTTAAACCCCGTTTTAACATATGTTAACACATTTTCACATACCGACAAGTCACATAATGATTGTAAACACATAATACTTGCAAACAAACATATTCACACTCGTTCACCAATTCCCGGGACTCGAGACTTGTATGTTCCCTATGTTCTGACGATTCTACGAATCGTCACCCTTTGTACACTTGGTTAAGGACCGACATCTAATGAGCCTCTAGACTAAAATCTAATGATCCTCTATACCAAACTAACAGTTCCCGAACCGTAACACGACTCGACTATCCCAGTTAAGTATAATATACGCGTGACTCGCTAAGGTAGACTTTCATCTAGACAGCGTTGTTAACCAGAATTTGCCGGGTGTCACAGATGTCTCCATTCACATTCACCCTCCACCTACATGATGCCTACGTGATGTTTACTAAGCAGAACTCATTATCTAAAAGTTTGGTTTTTATAGAGGGTGTTTTGGATTGCTTATTTAACTCCAAAAGTGCTTTTTGTCAAAAGTGTTTATTGATTTATGATTTTTTAATAATGAGCTTTTAAGAAGGTGTTTGGTTTAGCTTTTGTGATGGGAAAATCAATAATTAGGCTTAGCTTATTGTGAAAACTGGTTGTATAGGTGAGTAGTTTTGTAATTTGTATTCAAAGTGCAAAATCCAAAATCCAAAACAAAAAGCCATGATTTGCGACTTATTAAAAACGACTTTTCAACCCATATCAAAAAGTCAAAACAGAAAGTGTTTCTATTGTATCCAAATAACTTATTAGCTTTTTAAATAAGCCAGTAAGTTGTTTTTCTAACTCAATCCCAAACACCCTCTTAGGTTGTGATCGTTTGGTTTCACTTAAGTCGCTTTTGGTTCACAATCTAGTTATTTTTTAAGTGTAAAACACTGGCACTATTAATCCCTTGTTGTATTGGGGAGAAGGAAATATAAGGAACATTATTCGTTTGATGAGGTGTTTTCATTTTATTTTCGGGCTCAAAAAGAATCATAACAAAACAAATCTCTTCGGAATTAAAGTTAGTGATGAAGTGGTCGAGAATGTGGCAATGGCTATTAAATGTAATGTTAGGAAGTTCCCTTGCAAATATCTTGATCTTCTGGTCGAGTTGAACATGAATCAAAAAAGATTTTTGGAATGGGGTCGTCAATTGCTTCAAGAAAAGATTATCGAGGTGGAAGGCAAAAAAATTATCATTTGGGGGAAGGGTTATATTGCTGAAAGCAGCATTGGATAGTTTACCATTGTATTTATTCTCCTTATACAAAGCTCCTAATTGTACAATTGAATGCTTGGAATCGTTAAGAAGGCGTTTCCTTGGGAGGATATGAAGACAAAGCAAAGGCTAATTGGATTACTTGGGAGCGCGTGATCGGCCCACTAAAAAAGGAGGCTTGGGATTGGGTTCTCTGAAATTTTGAAAAGTATAATGGAAGCTTATTGGTAAAATGGTGGTGGAGGTATAAGCGAGAAAAAAATGGCGTTATGGAGACGAGTCATCGATGTAATTCATTTTAATTCCAATTCAGGATCGTATTTACCGGTTAACGCTGGAATTTCGGGTCCTTAGGCTGCAATAAACAACCTTGAAAAGGATTTTCTTGATAAGAATCCGAGTATCAGAAGTATGATCAAGGGGAAGCTTGGGATTGGGCAAGACATTCGTTTTTGGATAGATTGGTGTGTAGGGGATGGACCTTTAATAGATCGCTTTCCAGCTTTGTTTGCAATCGAAAAATTGAAGTTGGCAAGTTTATCTAACATATTACAAGGTTAGGAATGGAGAAGATCGCCATCCAGAGCTCAGGAGCTGATCGAGCTGCATCATTGCATCGCTTTAGTTGCTGATATTGCTGTTTGTAACAGGGCCGATTGTTGGAGATGGGCCGATAGCCCAGACGGGCAATTTTCTGTTGGTTTGTGCAGGAAACTAATATCCCAGCATGCGGTTCCATTTTACCCTTTCCAATGGGCATAAGGAGTGAGGGTCTCCTCCAATCTATGCATTTTCTGTGAGAGATTTACTGAGCATTTATAAGTCTATAGATGCTTCGGAGTACAAAAGGTAGTTGACCCGAATGATAATCTTAGCTGGGAGTTGGACGTTATGGAAGGCGCGTAATGAGGTGATTTTCCAAGGAAAAAGGGTGAACAAGCTTATTGGAGAGGTTCAAGCTACAACATACTCATGGGCGAAGTATAAAACGAAAGACGCGGCATGGACGAGGGAGAAATGGGTCGCTTTTGATGTTCTGATTACGTGATTTATGTAATGTTTTCCGTAGTCCGGTAACATCTCGGTGATGTATCCGGTTATTGCTAGAACCTTTTTAGTCACAACTTTGTATATATTTAGGTGGAATGAAGGAAATTTGCCGATAAAAAAAAAACCTCTAGTTGTACACTTCTACCGCCATAAATAATAATAATTTTCTATGACCCCAACTCTATATAAATAATAATTTGGTTCATGACACACATGACCCCAACTCTATATAAATAATAATTTTCTAAATTTTTGATTTCCCCCAAAATAGAAACAAACCAAACTTCCATATCACTCTGTCGGTTACGAATTACGATTCAACATTTCAACTACATGCACCACATCACCAAATGACGTCATCATCCACCGCCTTCCGCCGCCTCTACCTCCAATTCCTCGTCCGCCGTCTCCCTCCGTCGTCATCCATCCAGTTAACGTCCATCGTCACCGTTAGGGCTTTCTCTACCGAAATTAACGGCGAGAAGGTTTCTAATAAACCTCCTATATGTACAGCCGACGAGTTACACTACGTGTTTGTTAAAAACTCCGACTGGAAACTTGCCTTATGGCGGTACCTTCCTTCTCCAAAGGCACGTTTTTAACGGATACGAAATTTATACATTCGTTTAATAAATATTATTATTATTATTATTATTATTATTATTATTATTATTATTGTTGTTGTTGTTGTTGTTGTTGTATAAATTGTGGCTAATTTTAGGCGGTCCATAGAAAGCATCCGCTGTTGCTGTTGTCAGGTGTGGGAACAAATGCAATTGCGTATGATCTCTCACCGGAGGTGATCGTTTTGTTGCTTTTAGTAATGTTTTTAGAACCGGACCGAACAACAAACCGATGATAATGCACCGGTAGCATTATCGGTTTGCTGGTTGGATTGGACGGAATTTAAGAACCGGATTTACGTAATATATTTGTTTAATATGAAAAGTTGAAACTATATATACGTTTTGTAATATGCAAAACAATATATAAAATACTTTATGTTTTGATGTCAATTTGTTGCTTTTAGTAATGTTTTTAGAACTGGACCGAACAGCAAACCGGTAGTATTATCGGCAGGGCCGGCCCTGAAAATTCGGGTGCCCGGGCCGAGCCGGAAAATATGTGCCCGTTATTCTTAGGTCTTTTAAGCAATGCTTTCATAACCGAAGCGGACGTTGAACCAGTGTCCTTACCGGTTCCCTAGTCGGAACGGTCGAACCGGATATAGAACTGAAAGTGTCGTAATAATTATAAAAATTAATATGTTTGGCTAATTGGCTCATAAAAAAACCACCATTTCTTAAAATTCCATAATAATCTGAAGGGCCATTATTTATATCTAGACTTCAAAAGTTTTTTTAATGAAATGAATTTGACTTGAATCATGTGCACAAGCGTAAGACAATTACTATTTTGTAGTATTACTATATATTAAAATTTACTGCAAAGACAGCACAATTACTGTATCACAATACAAATCTCAAGTAACACACTTCAACTTTTTTTTAATTTTGTCATATCCTTCAAATATAGTTTTTCATGTATGACCTATCTTCTTCCTTATCTACTCTTCACATTCTTGCGTTTATAACCAATGATTTTTAAGATGAGATTTTTTTTTTTGGTTGAAAACAGAAAGAAAATACTTACAGAAAAAATACACTCTACACTCGTTGCCGCTCAAAGTGCCCCTTTTGAAATTGGGCCCGGGCCGGGAGTCCTCCCCGCACCCCCTCAGGGCCGGCCCTGATTATCGGTTTGCTAGTTGGATTGGACGGAATTTAAGAACCGGATTACGTAATATATTTATTTAAAATGAAAAGTTAAAACTGTATATACGTTTTGTAATATGCAAAACAATATATGAAATACTTTATGTTTTGATGTCAGTTTGTCATGCTTTTAGTAATGTTTTTAGAACTGGACCGAATAGCAAACTGGTAGCATTATCGGTTCACTGGTTGGATTGGGCGGAATTTAAGAACCGGATTACGTAATATATTTGTTTAATATGAAAAGTTAAAACTATATATAAGTTTTGTAATATGCAAAACAATATATGAAATACTTTATGTTTTGATGTCAGTTTGTTGCTTTTAGTAATGTTTTTAGAACTGGACCGAACAGCAAACCGGTAGACCGGTAGCATTATCGGTTCATTGGTTGGATTGGACGGAATTTAAGAACCGGATTTACGTAATATATTTATTTAATATGAAAAGTTAAAACTATATATACGTTTTATAATATGCAAACGTAACAATATATGAAATACTTTATGTATTGATGTGAATATGTAGTTTTGATCAAATATGAAGACTTAAGTAAATAATAATATATGAAGGTGTCAAGTAGTAATGAGCAAGAGAATGTGATTTGGATTGGTATTAGTTCAACCGGTCGTCCGGTCCAGGAATTATTGATTTACTTTTAGGTGGTCTGAACCGCCTGAACGCGTGGCTTGTATGTAGTTTTTTTAACTTGTTTTGAAACGAGGTGATCCGCTGGTTAGACTAGCGGGCGAGGGGATGAGTTGAGGTGTCACAAATCGTAGGGGTGCGCTACTCCTACGATTTGGTGAGATCAGCTAGTGAGACTAGCGGATGTGATAAATTGTTTGCTATATTATCATTGTGGAGTTGCAGAAACATTGATTATTTGGTATTGGAACTTTGGATTGATTTATTATATTTGGACAAGTTTCACCTAATTTCAAACAAGTTTCAAAAACCACCTAAAAGCCATGCGTTTACATTCAGACAACCAAAAAGTTAATAGAATTCGACGGTTCTGTTCCAACTCTAATGTTGAAGTGTTCAGCTTATATTTTGTTTGTTTTCAGTCTTCGTTTGCTCGTCACATGTGTGAGCACGGATTTGACACCTGGATTCTTGAGGTTCGAGGCTCAGGCTTAAGCATGCAAGCTACAAACCGTAAACAGATTGAGCATTCAGCACATGAAATATCTGATCAAATGGAAGCTGCTTCTGCATCAGGAACACAAAATGCTCAATCCGCCCCACAATCTTCAAACAACAACGAAACTGCCCCAACAGAATCAGAGATGGTTATAACTAACCAACAACCATTTTCATTGCCAACTATATTTCCAGAATCGGTGATCGTCACCAAGTTAACTGAAACCTTAATAACCCTATCAAATAGAGCATCCAACTTTTTTAGTGAAAGACAGCCTAGACTAATGTCTGATAATAAATTAGTTGACCGACTGTCAAATTTGGTAGGAATTTCTTTTCTAGCAAAGTGGTTTAATGAGATAAAGGAAAAGCTTTCAAGTGTATGGGAAGTGAAACATGATTCAGGTGTTGCAAGTCAAATAAGGGACTTGAGTGAAAAGCTAGTTAATACTCTTGAGGAAGGTCAACGCACTGTTTCGTCCCCATTGTTTGACCTTCAAGAACGTTCGACAATAATCATGGAAGGTTTGCAGAAGCAAATGGATTTGATTGGCAAATTCGATTGGGATTTTGATCATCACCTTGAAGAGGACGTTCCTGCTGCGGTGAGGTGACATACTGACATGTTAACTTTCATTACTTTTAATTGTATCATTCTTTGTTATTTTCTTTCTGAATGTTGGGGAATTTCCAGTAATAGGGTACGGATAATCAAATAGCGGGGATATATTTTGTATATGGTATTATGGTGTATGGAAATCACCTTTCAAAAGTTATATTTTGACCTTCTAGTGGCTCGGTTGCTCAAAGTCAACTTTGGATAATATAGGAAGCCAATACTCAAGTATAAGTAATAACTCAAGTAAAACTCGAGATATATTGTAAAAATTAATGTAAGTTCTGATTAATTGTATCGAAATATGAGATCGTTTTTGTTTTGGGGGAAAAAGTAGTTGAACTGTTTAATGAATGCACCTTTCATCTGTGTATATCAATACCAGCGCGTATCAGAGCCGTACTAGTGTATAAAGACAGAACCAACATATACGTCAATACTAGTATATAAGGTCGGAACCAACATATAGGTCACCAGCATATAGCCATATTTTGAAAGCTCTGAATCCTGTTAAGGTTATACAAGCATATACTCCTTACCACTTAGTCTTCACTGCAAATCTGATTACAACATTAAAACATATGTTGACAGCACTAAAATTACTAACTCTAAACACAGATGGCATATATAAAGGCCCATACTCAACCCGAGGATGGCAAACTGGTTGCTGTTGGACATTCCATGGGTGGCGTTTTACTATATTCAATGCTATCACGATATGGTAAGATTCCAAATTGTGTTCTTTTGTTTTTGTTTATATAATTAAGAAAGCTGATTTTGAATTATGTGATAAAAGCTTTTGAAGGAAAAGATCCAGGGTTGGCCGCGATTGTTACTTTGGCATCTTCACTCGACTATGCGTCCTCTAAAACATCACTAAAATTATTACTACCACTTGTAAGTTGTAAGAGAATGTATTGACGTATTGTGCATCATCTGGGAGAAAATACGATCCGATTCTTATTTATTTATTTATTTATTTATTTATCATACACAGGTTGATCCTGCACAAGCCTTAAATGTACCAATTGTTCCTTTAGGAGCAATGTTGACAGCTGCATATCCTCTTACATCTCGTGTTCCTTATGTTTTATCATGGCTTAATCAGATGATATCGGCACAAGACATGATGCATCCGGATTTATTCAAGAGACTCATCTTGAATAGCTTTTGTAAGTGCATAATTTCTTATACTAGTTAAATCCTATCTTTCTTTTTTATGATTTATATGTTTAAATCTGTTGTAGGTAGCATACCTGCTAAACTATTGTTACAGCTTGCCTCGGCACTTAGAGAACACGGCTTATCTGACAGAAGTGGGACATTTTTCTACAAAGATCACATTCACAAAATCAATATCCCGGTTTTGGCAATCGCAGGTGACCGGGATGCAATATGTCCTCCTGAAGCTGTACGCGGTACGTATGGTCTTAAACTGTATATTATTTCAAGAAGATACAGAAATATTGACAATATGTTTTATTGACTGAATGAACAGAAACAGTAAAACTGATTCCTGAGAAGTTGGTTACCTACAAACTTTTCGGTGAACCGAATGGCCCACATTATGCCCATTATGATTTGGTTGGGGGAAGATTGGTATATCATCTTAACTTTTATGTCATTTTATTTCCTGAGTTTTTTCTTCAAATAATTAAAAATTAAACAGTCAGCTGTAAAAGTTGATAATTTGCTTTTATGTTTACAAAAAAAAAAAAACACACGCTAACATTTTTGGTTTTGATCATTTGATGTGATCTACAATGCAGGCAGTGGATGAAGTGTATGAATGTGTAGTACAATTTCTAACTGATCATGATCAGAAATAGCTATTAAGGAGTTTTGTTCGGTATGTTGAGCAAAGCAATATATATGTTTGCTTACAAATGTTATTGTAATATGTGTTTCATCATAATCTGGCTTTTTTTTTTTTTTCTTACGTTAGATGTTTGTGAAGTTCTTGTTTATATCGTTTTTCCTGCTTTCAAGTATAAATAGAGTGTCGTTGATTGCTTCAAAAAACAGGTTGTCGAAATGGAAAGCCACGAAATTATCATTCGGAGGTAGGGTCGTTTTGTTAAAGGCTGCGATGGACAGCCTTCCTCTTTATTTGTTCTCACCATTCAAAGCCCCTAAAGGGGTACTTGAGATGTTGGAATCAATTAGAAGGCGGTTTTTTTGGGGTGGCGATGAAGACAAGTCGAAAACCAACTGGATTGCATGGGGAAGAGTTATAGGGCCGGTGGAAAAAGGGGGATTGGGGTTGGGATCACTGAAGGTAATGAACGGAAGTTTATTACTTAAGTGGTGGTGGCGGTTTAAGCAAGAAAAAGGAGCATTATGGCATCGTGTGATTTCTACGATTCACCACGATCTGAATCAGTGGACTTATATGCCGATCAAAGCTGGAATTTTGAGTACGTGGAATGCAATTATTAGACTGGAAAAGGAGTTGTTCGATCAAAATGTGGAAAAGGGATCCGGGCGACGCAAATGAGGTGCATGAGCTGAAGACGTGCAGCAACTTGATTAACGATGTGGCGCTAACACTTTGTTCCTGAGTTTCATTAAAGGATGGAAGAGAAATGATCTCCATTCTCTTCCTTTCTCTCCGGCTCCTTTCAAATTGGAAAGATTGAAAATCACTCTAAAAACCTCATTATTATTCCTCTCATTCCCTCCTTTTCTCTTCTAAAAATACTCTGGAACACATTTTTTCCCCACTTCCTTCCCAATCCTTTCTCTTCCATCCTTTAATGAAACTCTGGAACAGAGTGTAAATCAAGGTCAGGATAAATGGGAGTAGGCGGATAGCTTGGATGGAATGTTTTCAGTAGCAGGTTGCAGGAAGTTGTTATCGCGCAATGTTGTCTCGTTTATCCATTTCATTAGGTAAAAGGGGTGCCAAAAAAGTATGTATATTCAGATGGAGGGCGGTTCAAGATAGACTCCCAACATTGATTGGCCTAAAGAAAAGAAAGATTTTACACGGGTCGACGATTTGCAAGCTATGCGGGGAAGGAGATGAGGATGGGGATCATTTATTAACTTCATGCTATGTAGCCTCCATGGTTTGGTATGAATTTAGTTCATGGATTGGAATACCACTGATTTATGCGTTTAGTGTTAAGGATCTACTTAATATGCACAACAATGCTAATATATCGAAGGAAAAGAGTAAGTTGGTGAGAATCATAATATAGGTGGCGTGTTGGACGATATGGAGAGCACGAAACGAACTTATTTTCAATGGGAATGGAGTGTTTGGTTAAGCGCAAGCTATGGCGTTTACACGGGTGAAACATAAATACAAATAAACGGGTTGGACGCAGGGAATTGGGTAGCATTTAATGCCCTTATAACTTGATCATTTGTCTTGTTTATTATTGTAAGGGTTGTATTTGGTGATGTTTGTTGATTGGTGCCAGCGTCTTGCTTGGCAGAATCTTGTAAATATTTTGGTGTGGAATAAAAATCCAACGTAGTAAAAGAGCGCGAGACCATAACAAATGGTCTAATAGTTTCATAAGTTTTCGCTACACACCACCTATTAAAATTATATTTATAGAAAATAAATTAAAAAAATAATAAAAGAAATGGACATTTGTCTAGTGCTAATCCACTGACAGTTCAGATGATATTTAGTTGACCGTTAAAAGAAGGGGAACGTCTTCAACCACATTAAATCCGCCAGAGCCAGAATTCTTGACTTCAAGGGGAAATAACAATGCTAATTTGACCCAGCCCACACCCAATATTATATAACTAACAAAATCAATTGCGTATACAGTACTAATTCAAGATTTGTTATTCTGGGCGATTTGACACGTGGCAACAACAACTCACTGGTTCACATGTGTGTGGATAACCTCATGAACCCAAGTTCAAATCTTGGGCTAAACTTTTTTTTTTTTTTCACTTCAAATTTTGAGGCTTTTTTGTTGTACAAAGCAAACTTTCTCTTTGTTTATAAATTTTTAATGAATCATAATAGTTCTAGAGTATTTAAAAAAATTACAAATTTACACGTTTTTAAGAATGTTTAATAAAATAAATTATAAAATACCACCGTTTTAAGTTTTTTTATCCTTAACTTTACAAACCACAACAATACCGTCTAATGTACATTTCTTCGTGTAGTTTCTACTCAATTTAAAACACGTGTCAATATCATCTTAAACATATTTTTTCCTATTGTTATATCAAGTGATAGCGCCATACATATTCAAACCGATACCGACCGAAACCCCACTACATAGCGCGTGTATTTTACTAGTTAACATTAACAAACATTTGAATTTAGAAATTACATATTATATAATAATAATAATAATAATAATATTATTATGTAGACACAATTTGGATATTGAGTACAGCTTATGTTTACAGGGTTGAATGATTAGGAAAATTGTTTTCGGGTTCATAGCTGTCAATTGTTTCCGCGTTGTTCCTTTGTTCGGTCTTCCTATTTTTTGATATTGTCGTCTCCTCCAGTTGTACATTAGATCTACATTTTCTTTCCTTGTATCCTTATTGTTTCCAACCAAATCCCTATTTCTTGTACGCAATCACCTCTTTCCCATCATATAAACACACCCTTTTCCCCTCATTCAATATTATTATCTGCATTTCATTATAATGACCAAAAGTTGAAACCTTTTGCTCAAATCTTGAACAAATATTGATTTGGGCTTAAAGGGTATTGGAGTAAAGATGGAGAGGCGCCCACATAAGCCTGATTATGTGTCTTTAGGTGTGTTAATGAGTAGGGAATTAAGAAGTGAAAAGATGGAGAAACCTTCTGTTAGATATGGTTGCTCTGCTCAATCAAGAAAAGGTGAAGATTATTTTTTGATGAAGACTGATTGCCATAGAGTTGTTGGGGATCCTTGTTCAAGTTTTTCTGTTTTTGGGGTATGTTTTTTTTCTTTATTTTATAATTATTTGATTATATATATATATATATATATATATATATATATATTTTTTTATGTTTTATGGTTATGGTTTATGGTTTTGTTGAAATTAGTTCAAGTATCATTGAATCAAAGACATATTTCATGGATTGTTGTATTTTGATCTGTTTATGGAGTGTTTAGGATTGCATTTTGGTACATATTATTTGATTCTTGTGTTTTTCGAACAATCGTTAGTCGGTTTTTTGTGTTTGGATAGAGCAAAAGATGATTGCTTTGCCCATTGATCATTACACAAACAATGGTATTGATGGATCGGATAGATCATTTAAGGGGTATTTTAGACATTTAACTAATAGTCAAACGCCCTACCCTTGTGGTGGAGTGGCATTGCAATGATGGTGAAGAGCTTAGGTGACCCTTTGGTCTCCGGTTCGATCCTGAGCACACCTGAGTTTTCTATTACAGTGCATTTACTCCAGAAGGTCTTAGACTCTTGTGGAGGGTGCAACACTCTTGACTCTTCCATGGGCAGGTGGCTGGAAATTTTCTCGGGGAGTGCTAAGCCAAACTCTGATGCCAAGCGTGGGCCCGGTTAAGACAACATAGTCTTGGCCAGAGTGAGGTGGAGGGCCTGCCGATGAGGTGGGTGCGATGCCTATCGCCTGTTGTAGAAAGTCGTCGTTCAAAATAAATAAATAAATAACACTCCTTTTATCCCATGAAACTTAGGAGAATTTTCTTATGAGGTTGATCATGATTAATAATTAATATAGAATACGATTGATCGATTTGGATTCACAAAACTATGGGTGTCTTTGCCTTTGACATAAAGATGATAAAAAACTAAAAAAGATAAAATCTTTAATCTTTAAGTGATATGTATTTTCAGATTTTTGATGGTCACAACGGCGACGCTGCAGCAATATACTCACGTGATAATCTTTTAAACCATGTTTTGGATGCAATACCAAATGGTCTTAACTGTGATGAGTGGCTTCAAGCTTTACCTAGAGCTTTGGTGGCTGGTTTTGTAAAGACTGATAAACAGTTCCAAAGCAAAGGTATTACACAAAAACAATAAATAAATGCATAAAGTGAAGTGCTTGTCTAGAGACTAATCTTTTGGCTGACTTTGAGCAGGACTAACGTCTGGAACAACTGCAACCTTTGTGATTGTTGATAAATGGACGGTGACAGTTGCTTCGGTTGGAGACTCTCGTTGCATTCTTGATACATCAGATGGTGTTGTATCTGTGTTGACCGTTGACCATAGGCTTGAAGAAAATACCGAAGAGTGAGTAAAATCCATCATGTTTTAAATTCCGGCCTTTTGGGGTATTATTTTTTTATTTGAAACGTGAGTTTGATTTCAATTATGATGTTTTTAGAAGAGAACGTGTGACGGCTAGTGGAGGGGAAGTGGGGCGACTCAATGTTGTTGGCGGCCCTGAGGTTTGACTTTGACCTTTATATAGTCAAAGTAAGATATTGTTTTGTGGTTGATTAGTTTCATTTTGTGATGGATTTTGTTGAAATTGTGACAGATTGGACCGCTTCGTTGTTGGCCAGGTGGGTTGTGTCTTTCTAGATCTATTGGAGACATGGATGTTGGCGAATTTATTGTTCCGATACCATACGTGAAGCAAGTAAAGGTAAAACAACTTATTGAATGGGTCGTTTTGATGTGTTTGATCTCATACGGGCCAATCCGGAAAAACAAAAAATAGACTAAAATGTGATCATACACCCTTCAAAGTCTCTTTTATGTGTAATAACGAACAAAAGTGTTTACTGGTCAACCCAACCCCGACCTTGGTTTTAAAAAGCGTGAAGCGCACTAAAGCGACGAGGTCCAAAACCGAGGCGCAAAGCGCAAAAGCGGTGGGATTTTCGTACGCGAAGCGCAAGACGATTATATAATTTTTTTTATATATGCTATAGGTTTTTAGCATCATTTACCCAAAATATAGATACAAATAAGGTTTATATATGATTTAACTTAAATATACAACCCTTTTAGCTACATATATAACAATTTTAAGCATAAAAACACCTCCCGTACAAAAAGCGCGCGCCTCAGGGGATTTTTTTTGCAAAAAATCGCGCCTTTCCTGCGCTTCTTGTACAAGGTGCGCCTAGGGTTACATAAGGCGCAGATCCTGGCGCCTCAGTGCGCCTCGCGCTTTTTAAAACACAGAGTTTGACCCGTTTTCAACATGAACTAACAATGACACAAGCAACTCTTTTATTAGTATCATATTATATTTATATATGTTGTTGATAATTGTCCATTAAATAAATAATGTTCTTTTCATCTTTTGTGGTGTTCATAGCTTTCAAATGGTGGTGGAAGGCTTATAATCGCTTCCGATGGCATTTGGGACGCTTTGTCATCTGAGATCGCTGCTAAATCTTGCCGCGGTTTGCCTTCTGAACTTGCTGCTAGGCAAGTAGTCAAGGTACTTTTCTATTTAAAGTTTTATCATCACATTGTTATGTGAAAATCGTTACAATTCTATTTTTATATCATCGGTATCCAAAACGTTGTTTCTGATAGATGATTACTGCAGGAAGCGTTAAGAACAAGGGGACTGAAAGATGATACAACCTGCATAGTTGTGGATATAGTCCCGCCTGATAATTCATTGCCGCCACCTTCTCCTCCCCGGAAACCACAGAGCAAGATTCGATCGTTGTTGTTGGGAACCAATTGCCATGGTGGTTCTGGTAGTAAACTCTCCAAAAAACTCTCGGCTGTATGTATCGTTGAGGAACTCTTTGAAGAAGGTTCAGCAATGCTTGCAGAAAGGTTAGTTTCGTCTTTTTCTCTTCAATACAATTTCACATCCTCATATTTAGGGGTGTCTGGATTTGCGTTGCATTATGAAACTGATTATCGAGTTACATTGTCTTAAAACAGATTAGGCATCTTTTAGCGTCTCGATATATATATATATATTCTGCCTTTGGCCTTTTGGGTCATTTTTTTACGAATTAGGGGTTGTAACAAATCATACGTTTGTAAAATAAGCAGTATTTTTTTAAATAATTTAGCTGCTTAATCTTAAAAGTTAAAGGACTAGTTGGATGGGACCGTCTACAGAACCAGTGTTGGTTTTAAAAAGCGTGAAGCGCACTAAAGCGACGAGGTCCAAAACTGAGGCGCAAAAGCGGTGGGATTTTCGTACGCGAAGCGCAAGACGATTATATAATTTTTTTTATATATGCTATAGGTTTTTAGCATCATTTACCCAAAATATAGATACAAATAAGGTTTATATATGATTTAACTTAAATATACAACACTTTTAGCTACATACATAACAATTTTAAGCATAAAAACACCCCCCGTACGAAAAGCGCGCGCCTCAGGGGCTTTTTTGGTCAAAAAATCGCGCTTTTCCTGCGATTTTCGTACGATGTGCGCCTAGGGTTACATAAGGCGCCAGGCTCTGCGCCTAGGTGCGCTTCGCGCTTAAGCGCGCTCTAGGCGCGCTTTTTAAAACACAGGAACCAGTCTTGTTGGGTACTCTTCAACTACCTTTATTTGGTTGGTGGTTGGACCGGATTTTCAAAATTCGTATATAACTTTGTTATATATTTTTCAAAAATCTTATACTATTTATAACGTCAAACAGTTTTTGAAAGCGGTCCAACTAATGGACCAGTAAAACGGGCCAAGTTGATGATCAGTCCGTTTGTGAAAAGTGAAAACATTGAGACGTGTCGATTTTGATTTTGATTAAAAACATGTAGGTTAGGGAACAATGAGACGTGTGGTTCGTCTACATCCAGACTGTTCACATGTGCGGTGTGTCAAGTGGACCTAGGCGCAACCAAAGGTATATCGGACGTTAATGCAGGTTCCATCTTCTCGACAAGCTCAAAACCGTGGCAGGGTCCTTTTCTATGTGTTGGCTGTCGAGATAAAAAAGATGCAATGGAAGGAAAACGACCTAGTGGAATTAAAGTAGTTTAATGGTTTAAGTATATTAGTGATGATTTTGAATATGGAAATTCTTTGGTTTTTTGATTGATAATGATCCGTGATTAATTATAGGTTGTGATAATGTTTTGATATTCACCATTAATATTGAATAGCCATGTAACTACAGTTTATTTTAATTTGTTTTTCATGTGATTAAAGTATTCCTTTATGTATGTAAGTGAAGAAGTATAATTCATAATGTTGGATAGGTTTTAAAAAAGAAGTATAATTCATTCAGTTTTGTATATTTTTTATAGTTTAAGGTTTTCTTATTAGTTGAAGATAATATCAGTCATCATAAGACTACATGAAGTGGTCATGGAATGGAATGGAAGCTTGTTTTGCGCCACCACATAGGCAAAGGGGCTTTGCCCTCCAAATAGGAAAAAAAGATGAGACGGTGATGGAGGGTAAGAGACAAAAAACCGACCAATCAAAATACAACATTTTAAAAAAATAAAGGCGGGTTTGCCCAATGCCCGTGGAATTTCTCACGTCGAGGCTTAGGGGGAAAGGGTGGTTAACGAGGTGTTTGGGATTCCAATCTGCAAGTTCAACATCCAACACTTCTGCAAGTTCGAATCTATTCTGGTTCTAACCTCAGATCTGATCTCCGGATTGTAACCTTCGACTTCCACGCTTTCATCCTTACATATCTGCATCTTTATTACCATCCTCATAACAAAACGGTTAACACCATTACAATACATACAAAATCCCATATATGAGTTATCTTGACCTGTTATATTAATCTCCCTTCATGTATTTACTAGGACCAGCATGATGTGTAGGATCCTATAATCATTCAATATATAACACCCAACAACTACAACATGATTTCTACTAATTTAGTTCCATGTGTGCACTTTCATACAAAAAATCATTTTATTTACAAAACCATATCCCATAACCATGTCTTAGTGTAATTTACCCTTCCATACTTGTTTTCTATTCTACATTTACACAAGAATATACATACTTACCTCGAGTCCTCCAAGTTCATGCTTGTTTCCCTAAACTTTTCTTGACCCGTTAGCCTTTCTTGCTTAAATCCATTTTGACATGATTCCTATCCTTTCATGCCATCATGTTCAGATCTTGTTAGCATACATAATCATTCACATTACCACTCATATCCAACTCCTATGTTATATTGACTTTCATTAGTCAATTCCTAACTTGCATAAGACATAGATTCACAACATCATAGTTCATAATTCAAACAATCTAGCATATCTCATATGGTCTCCCTAATCTTAAAATGGTGTCAGGAAAACCATTTTATTCCTACATCAGCTGACTTTAGCATCAAAGTTTGCTTAACATGAACTTATTAATCATGTCATTAAATTTTTCAGCCATTAGTATTTGTATTCTCTACAAGTTTGTTTACATTTAACCTCATTTGCACCTTGACTCTAAGGTCAAACTATACTACTTATACTATACAAAGTTACTTTACAATAATAATCATATTGCCATCAAATTCCATATCTTTATAAGTGCTTACATACATACATGTGTGTGTGTTATTACATTCCCCTTTTAAGCAATCATCAATCAAATTATTCCCCTTATGTGTATGTGCATAATCTGGAATTTTATTGTTGAAAGTTTTGCACAGCTGTTGTTCAAGGTCACGTTTCCCTTTTAAACCTCAGAATTCGATTTCGAATTTCTAATACAAATGTGGTTCATTCAAAGAACTTTCAAGGAATATAAAGTACACCACCATATGATTTTTACAAAATCAGGAGAACAAAATATTTTAGCCCAAACAACATGTTGTCTTTTCGAGATAGCCACTAAATTCGACATTTTTTACCCATTTAACATCCGAACCAGGTATTCATGTTCAAAATATGAAATAAAGTAGACTCTGGGGCTTTCTGAGCCTATAAGGCTCATCTTCATGGGAATTTTCTGGGCTTTTATATGATTTTTACAAAATTGGCCTGTAACAAATTTCAATACAACCATAGAACTCGAAGTTCTAATTTCCGCCTTCTTTGAGGTATTTCCATAAACACTTAGTGTGCATACTAAATTCTAAACACATTGTACAACACATTCTTGAATATTCTTCCAAACTCCTTGTAACAATAAAAGATTATGATATTTGTGAACCAAATGTTGTCACAACAACTACTAACTGTAAACAATCAACAAGAGTGTAAGAACCAACCCTTAAGTATGATTTATCGATAAGTTATTAAGTGTAATTAACCTCTCTTAAAGAGGACTAGAAAATTTGGATTATCTATATGGCAAACCCTACCAAAAGTTATACAAATATCTCTACTACCTTATTAAGGAGGAGAGATGGGTAAGAAGGTAATTTCACCATCATTTTAAGATGGCATACAAAAAGTCTCATGCATAAATCTCTAACTTTTACCATTTTCTTCCATCTATGCCCTTATGTACAAGTCACTAATACAAATCAATTGCACCATTCAATACATTTAATTCATGTATTAACTTTTTGTTACCTAGAACCATTACCAAGTACTACATTAATTCATGTAACTTTTTTTTAATGGATTAACTTTTTGTTACCAATGGAATTTGAATTATCACCACAAGAAAAGGCTAAGCCTTATTTAACACTTTGTAACCAGTAGGCTAAAGGCTCTTTGATTCATGTGTGTAACTAAATGTTGCAAATAAAAATCAAGCACGGATCAGATTGGATAAATGATAGTATGGTTTATAAAGTTTTGGCAATTTAAAATGTGAATAAAAATACACACCCGCGGCAACGCGCGGGCATTCCACTGTATTCAATGCATTCTAGTTATGACTCAAAACTTTGGGCTTCGGCCCAATCAATATAATTTGTTACTTTATTTTTTTATATAAGTTCATGGACCTACACCTAATGAACATCTTGTTTTGAATTTGAATTTATAAAATCGTAAGCAAGTAGATATAAGGACATTTTATTGTTTAATAATCGGTTAGATACATAGAAATAAATAGGCATGGTCATTTTGGTAATTTATCCATAGATATTAGGTAACAAATGTTTAATTGAAGAGCGAAAGCACATGGTAGAGCAACATAATATTAATTCCAATTGCAACCCCACAGTGTGGAAGGGTAAACATGAGCATGAAAGCTGCCCCTCATTAAAAACCAAACATCATAAATTAGGCAGCTACGTAGTTTGGCTAGTCTTGTGGCTGTTGGTTGGTTGGTTGGTTCTACAATGCCAGCAGGATGATGAGTCCCTCTCACTCATACAATATGCAATGTTGCATATAATATTTATATACAAATAAATTTGAAGATGGCTATTTGTTTATTGAGTCATAACTCACATGAAATAAAGAATGTAAACTCAAATTGTACCCGCCCCCACCTCCGCGACCTAACTTGTTTGTTGTGTGGCGCGATTGATTGATTTGTATGTTGCGCTTCATGAAGCGAAGTCAAAGGCGCTACAAGGTCCCATATATTGAATTACCTTTTCTTCAAGTCACACTCTTTCAAACCGTGTCTATAACCTAACCTTCATCTCTATTATCTCATGCACCATGCATAATTTTATTCTCGATCCATCACTGAGCATCAGTCTAATGCATTTTTTTTTTAAATCCATTCTAAATTTAATTAGTATAAGTAACGAATATAAGTTGATCGTGTTGCTGTTTTAAGTCACGAAATTAAACAAAATTCGGGTTGGCTAACCTAATGACTCAAACCATGGTTTAATTGATTTCGACTTGTATAAAGTCAAAGTCTGGTTTCATTAGTAGTAACTACTCATAAGTCATATGGTTTCCAAAATCTTACATAAGCTAACAAAACCTATAGCTTTAGCATTAAGTTTAATGAAGGGTCAAAAAGCTATAAGTTAAAACATGATTTCAAATTTTCAATACATGCAACAAGCCCAATATATGCCAAAAGCAAAAAATGGTTGAAAGCTTAGTGACGAAGAAGAGTCATGTAGAAGTCTGTTTTTTTTTTTTTTTTTTTTTTTCATAAAATGAAAAACGACTTGCAATTTTGCTGATTTCAAGAAAGCCGTATGGACACGGGGACAAAATATCATTCATAGAAAGGAAAAGAAAAAAAGGTAAAAAAGAAGATTGTTCAAAGATTCAATGCAACTTATATAAATAAATATATAAAATATATTGTTATTGTTATTGTTAGTTTATTTAATTTATAGTGCAAGAGATGTATCTATAAGATTTGTATTTGCTATATTTTATATTTACGTTAACAAGATTATGATACGTAAGACTTTTAACATTTCTGATTGCAATAAAAAGATTGTGTGGAAAATGTAATTTCTAGACAATTAGAGATTAGCTAGTGATTATTATCTAAATATCTTTTACTAGGTAGCATCTCAAATATAACCCTTCAATAATCGTGCTTTATAAGCAGGAAGCAATGACGTAAGTTTTTTCTATATGTTTTTTAGTGTGTAATGATGTATATGTATATATCTATGTCTATGACAAGTATGTTTTCTATATGTTTAGACGTATACTCTTTCGTCATAATCTGTTGTATCAGTCTTCTGGTTAGACGTAGACTGCGTATAAGCTTAGGCTGGGCGGTGTGAAGACGGGAACGGGGCATGCCACGTAGGAAAAGGGCCAAATATGAAGGAGGAGGTGGTGTTTGAGACATGAGAGGGTGAGACATAGAGCTCCCATTGGTCCATGAAAAAAGTTGTTGTTGTTGTGATTGGCCCGTCTCGGGCGTCTCTAGAGGGACGGGGGAGACGAAGACGGGGTGGGGGTGGTGTGTGGGACGGGGACAAGGAAAAAAGGTGGGACGGGGGTGGTGGGGCGTCTCCATACCCGCCTTAGATATATGAACATATCGGTACTAAACATGCCCTGTAGTTTTCACACATTCAATTGTTATAGCTATGTGTCCAACACTTGAAGTTAATATTTAATTTTGGACAAATTAAGTATAAAAACATACCAATGATATATATATATATATATATATATATATATATATATATTGAACTTTAACTTTCATTAAAAAAGGCGAGACCTCAAAGCGAGGACCACCGACAACCAAAACAAACAAGGTACAACATATACAATAGTGAAACTAATCAATCCTTCCAATCTAAGTTCTTGAATCTACCGCTAGTATACTTTTAAAATCAATAACTTACAACAAGCTAAATGTAATTTATAGAACTATAAGCATTAAACTCTAAACCTTATCGGGAGAGCCACCTTACCACACACATACCAACGGTTGAAAGTTCCTTTGGCGATTAGTTATTACTTAATAGTGACCAATATTCTCATGTCAATTGTCAACCATCTAATCAATCCCCTCATGTTGTAACATTAGTGTTTTTGTTTTTCCAAAATGGGAATTTGGTTATCTTGCTAGTCTTGTTTAGTTAGAATCATTTACATAAATAGGGGTTTATCATTTTACAAATTACATTTGGGGGGTATTGGGGGAAAAAACTGAAAATGGTGATGTAGAGAACCCATTTGGCGGTATCAAAAAAATATAGAATTGATGCCGCCAACCCATTTGGCGGTATCAGTTGGTCTTTTGTCAGTGTGTTAATGCCGCCAATTGAAGTAGAGGAATCAATAAAAAATAGCTAGATGCCGCCAACCCAAATGGAGGGATCACCTCTTGATGCCGCCAATCCGGTTTAAGGTGTCATTGATGCCGCCAATTGAGTTGGTGTGTTCTTCAATATTGCCGTCATGATCCCGCCAATCCATTTTCATGCATTAAAACCAACAAATGAAAATCAGTCTTCACCTGCAAACCATGCAGCCTATAAGACACACTCACAAGGTCTCTAGCATTGCATGCAATGGTCTTGTAAGTTGCAGATGATTTGATAGGCAAATAGTGTTCTTGGGAGTGTAAGAATTCAGGCTTTGAAGGTTATAAAATGGAGGTTGAGGTGAAGAAGGAGCACCACCCACATCCAAGAACACACCATCAACACTACAATCTCCATCTGAAACCTTTGAAATTTATAAAAAATCATACCAACCAAATTCCTCCCACCATGAATCAAAACATGAACTTACACCCTGGTCCCCTAAACGACGATGTGTTGTATCTGCGTGATCGACATCGTGCCTTTCACGTTTTCACAGACGAGGAAAACTTCAATAGAGTTATGATGGTAAAGCGTAGCGATAGAGCAATATGGAGGTTACTTCGTGACCACCCTGTTGTAGGACGGGTTCGTCACCTTATCGATGCTGCAGGGTTTGGTGGCCTCATAGATTGTGGTTATCGATACGTTGACCACTCCTTGACAACAACTTTGGTGGAACGATGGAGGCCCGAAACTCACACGTTCCACCTTCCATTTGGTGAAGCTACTGTCACCTTACAAGATGTTAACGTCTTGTGGGGGTTACCTATTGAGGGAGCTGTTGTGTCTGCGGTAGATGATAATTTGTCTACTGCCGACGCAATAGCGTTGTGCCGACGATTCTTAGGTGTTACGCCTACAGAGGCCCAAATGTCCGGCAAGTCCGTTTTTGGTACTGTTATTCTTGATAAACTAAAGCAGGACTTTGTTGAAGCAGAGGCTACGGATGAAGAGTGCATTTTTCGTGCGCGTTTAATCCTTTTCTTTTTGATCGGTTCCACCTTACTCCCTGATAATAATAATAATAGAATAAATGTTTTTTACTTAAGATTTTTATGAGACCTGAACCGTACAGCATCTTATAGCTGGGGCAGTGCGGTTCTGGCTTGTTTATACAGGCGGCTTTGTGATGCCACCCAGCCGGATAGGAAAGTCGTGACCGGACCCATGATGCTCCTTCAAGTATGGGCATGGGAGAGGATTCGGTGTCTCGCGCCACGACCACCCTCAAACCGGTTTGATTATACTTGCCCGATAGCGGCTCGGTATATATCGCAAATCCCAGTTTGATTATACTTGCCTGCATGGCATCCCTTTGTATTTTTTTTCCTGAACACGTTTTTTAACATGTTAATTTTGTAGGTGGCGAGACCGGCGGTTAAACTTCGCGGAGGTGGCCACACACTGCCTCAAGGCATACCGTTCACAGCTACAATCGTTGGACGAGGAGATGGTATGTTAGTAATTATTTTTAGTTTTTTGTATGTATTAATCATGCATTTATTGTGTTTTGTTACTGACTTAAGTGTTTGTTTTTAGTTCAACTGGACCCCCTACAACTCGGTTTTGGACCGACTACCGGCAATGTGCTCAAACGGGATGGAAAGCTGGAGGAGTTGTTGTCCCCTTATATGCTTCGAGATCGTTGAGCATCATTACCCTCAACGGGTTTTGAGGCAATTCGGCATGGTCCAGTACATACCTCCCCAGATAACCTTAGCCGTACCCACGGCTCGGCTTGAAACACTGCATGCTTTGGGGCGGCAAGGACACAACGGGGCGGACTGGATGAGTAGGCATGAAGCCTACGTCAATGCATGGAATAACCGTCGTAACACGGTTATCCGCTCTGAACTCATAAGGACAGCTTCAACCCAGCCCGGTTATATGCAATGGTATATGGGGCGTACCGTTGCATTTATTGGAAATCCGGGTGTAGCACCGGCCCCAGCTGGCGGTTTCCAAGATGACGGTGCTAGAATCCAGTTGATGGTAAAGCATTTTTACGTGCCTAATTCATACATTAATTATTTTCTCAATTTGGTGTTTCTAACTAAAAATTTTGTTTGCTACATTAATTATTTTCGCAATTTGGTGTTTCTAACTAAAAATTTTGTTTGCTGCAGAGGGATGCCATGGGTGATATTTACCGGTCATCTCAGGGGGCCTTTAATAATCCTCAGGCATTCGCCACGCAGCTTGAGCGCATACAAAACACGGCGTTTCACAGTATGATGATGTCACACAATGCCGGACACTTACAAAATCCGACGCATCTTACCATGGACGCCGTTGACTTGTCGGCACCTGCACGGCCTCAAAGGGTGCGCCGGCGACGCGCTCCCAGTCAGGTGCCGGAAAACGTGCCGGAAAATGAAGACCAAGCTACTGGAAGTCACTATGACGCTGGGTTTCGTGCATCTGTTGCGGCCAGCAACAATCAGAACCAGACCGGGGGATATGTCCCGCAATTCATGGACAGTGGATTGGACCAGATGGGAACTCCATTTGGATTGGGTGGATCATTCGTACAGGGAACTGGTCATGTTGGTGGGTCCGGTGGCAGTCAACCGGGGGAGATGGGTCCGCTAGCTAACTTTCGTGCAGGCGGAATTGGCATCGGAGATAGTTGGGCGTTTCCTTCATCACCGGGTTACGTGACGCCTGTTGGACAGGGGTTGCCACGGTTTGATCACGACCTTTTTAGTGATTTTCATTACCATGCCCCGCATAATTCGTGTGATGAAGGACCTTCAAGCCGGCCAGGACCATCGACCACGCTGAATTTAAACCTCTTTCCTGATAACGAGTACGGTAATGAAGGAGCACCACCCGCCAACCAACCACCCAGGAGGCAATCTGAACGTCTTCAGAATCAGGGACCCTCGAACGATCTGGACTGGTTTAACTAGTAACATTGTCGAATTCAAGTGTGTTCATAATTACTTGTTGTAACATTTTGATTTGCTTTTATAACATTAATTATTGTTTCGCTTTATAAATATATGAACATATCAATCGTTTAGCCACCTGTGATTCGAACATTGATTTGCTTTATAAAATTAAAATCCAAATAAAAGCGTTAAACACTAAAACAAGATTACGTAATCATTTATCGGTGGCCCGAAAACGGCTCGGAGGTGTTTTTCTTAAAACCCACACTATGTTGAAAACGGGCCAGGCTGCCCTCTTTGGGCCTCTGTGCAGCCTGGCTGGGCCTGCCGTACAGGTAACCTGACTGACGGACGCGTTGCCCTTGGGTAACACACGGGCGTCGCACGAAGTCCGGGCGGTTTTCGGGTCTCCGGGGCCTGATCCCGGTGGCCCGAAAACGGCTCGGAGGGATAGATTTATTTAAATCAAATAACACACAGACTTTCCATTTTTGGAATGTCTCAAACAAATAATACAAATATGATAGATTTATTTAAAACAAATATTACAAATTTATTTAACAACTGTTTTTCAAAACCAGTCACTCAAAGTATACAATCTACGGATTTACAACACACTATATTTTCCGAGATCACCTATTCCAATATTCTACCACCGTTTCTTGTTGCATAGTTCATTAAGTTTCTGTTTCGCACCTTCAATCACAATTGCTTTGTTGAAATCAACAATAGCTTGTGTTGTGCACCCAGAAACTTTTCTTTTCCAGTCAGCGGGAACTCAGGACCGCATTCAGATTCAAACCCATCTGAATTTGATCCAGGAGAACATGGTTCTACCCGTTGAATATGTGTACCAAATCTACAGGTACCCAATGTTCAAACCAGCCTGCCATACGAAAGTAGTACGGTGAAGAATCGCATCATCCGTTGCCGGACAGGTCGCTAATGACGTGATGTGATTCATCAACACCGGATCGCGTGGGTTTGCCTGGAAAGTAGACCCGCCTAAAGAGCCCGTTGGAATGTCCAGCGTTGGTAGACTAGAGGCCCAATACCCCCCAACGATCCATAACTCTCTAATATTTTAAACTAAACCCTCAATGTTGCATTCTACACGTGTTATACCACGTGTAGATGTATTGAGAGGTGTAGTTTAATGTGGATGTAACACCGATCCAACGACACCGCTTTTTTGGACCCCAGAAAAGCGATGCCAAGCGGGGGATGAAACGGCAGACGATGCTGTTAAGCATGACTCATCCCGCCGAAAACAGTTAAAACTCCATGTGAATGTAACATCGACCCAATATCAATAAAAATCTGTACCATCCAGAACAATTGCAGGAAAAGTATTATATCATATATTGGGGGGGTTTATTGTGGTTTGTAGTCTGAATGGTTTGGAGAGAATGGGCAGGGGGCTTATATAAGAAATGAAGCCTAGAACTCAATTGGCGGCATCAATGTATATGAATGAAATGTCGGCATCAATGTATATGAATGAAATGGCGGCATCAATTCTATATTTTTTTGATACCGCCAAATGGGTTCTCTACATCACCATTTTCAGTTTTTTCCCCCAATACCCCCCAAATGTAATTTGTAAAATGATAAACCCCATATTTATGTAAATGATTCGTTTAGTTATTACCATTATCATGTAAATCAACCTTGTAAACTTTAGTTAATTTGGACTCAATAGAATTGCCAAATTTTCGATTATCTAATTAGCCACCTAAAGCATAAATAAGTTTTTGAGATCTCTGTATTTGTTTTTCCAATTTATACATACACACACTCGCACGGCTGATTCTACGCCAACAACCAACATGCCAACTACCTACTAAAATAGTAAAATGTACATTTATCACACAAGTAATTGTCTATCGTTCAATGATCGAAAATACGACCCCTTTTTTTGAACGACTAAATATTGCTACAAAGTTGGATTGAACCTACCACCTCCAGGTTAAACCGTTAAAACCAGGTTAAACCGTTTAAACACCAATAATAGTACCACACACCAAAAAAACCACAAAAGGCGTAGCACGCCATTTTCATTTGCAAATACGTGAAATAGATCATAAACACCTGAGTAATTTTTTTTATCGGCGAACAACTGTGTGGCAACCACCCTTGCGGGGCGCCGTGCCCAAGAATCGACTCCTCGACCTCCAGCAGCCCCCGCCTTCTCCTGATGCGCGGAAACCCGAGCCCCACCCGCCCGAAGGCACGACAGTGTTATAGAACTCGGTAAAACCTCACCGCCCGTCAGATTCGAACCGGCGCCACCCATATTCGATCTTCACCCGGATACCAAACCATAAATGTTGGAAGTGGGAATTGAACATTTGATCAAATAGGTGAAACAAAAGCCACTCCACCACTCCACCACTATGGATGGATATAAACACCTAAGTAATGGCTTTTGTTTTCGTCCAACACTTGTAGCCCAGTTGGTTGAGGGTCTAAAGTTTTCTATGGGAGGTTTGGGTTCAATTCCCACTAGCTACATTTGGATGACATTGGTGGATGGGAAATGAGAGATGACCCGGCCATTGGCTTGGGTTCGAGTCCTGATCCCAACCGGTTTTACCGACTATTTCACCGTCGTGCCTTCGGGCGGGTGAGTGGTCGGGTTTTCCCGGGAATTGATGGCAATTGGTGGCCCGGGTACTCTCGAGTACCTGATTCGCCAAAAGGGTGCCCGAAAATGCTCGGAATTGATTCGTTGGCCGTTAAAAAAATAAAAACTACAAATCAGATACATACTTTATTACTTTATATCATATCATATAACTTATATTTATATGTAAATAAAAATAAAAAACGTTTGTGAACCAAATAAAAGCAACATAAAACATCCAAAACTCCAAGGCGACAGATAAGACAACTATGCATCATCACCCGTTAATATAACCACCTTTCTTACCACACCTATACTCCACAACCATGCCACCACCACCACCACCACCGTCACGCCACCATCCCACCACCCTCCTCCTCCTTCTCCTTCTCCTCCACGTCACCACCACCACCACCCAACCACCACCACACCCCGACCTCCCACCACTCCTCTCCTTCAAATCCATCTCCGACCCATCCAACAACCTTATTTCATGGACCAACTCACCCAACCCATGTAACCACACCACACCTTTCCTCGGTGTCTCATGTCTCCACAACCGAGTCACCGGACTCGTCCTCAACCACCTCAACCTCCACCACCGATTCAACTCACTCACCTCACTCGTTAAACTCCGTATCCTCTCCTTAAACCATAACCACCTCACTGGCCCTATCCCTAACCTCTCCAACCTCACCTCATTAAAACTCCTTTTCCTATCCCATAACCATCTCTCCGGCCACCTCCCACCGTCGTTACCGTCGTTATTCCGTCTAGACCTCTCCCACAACAACTTTTCCGGCAATGTCCCGTTAACGGTCAACCGTTTGACCAGTCTGTTGACTTTACGTCTTGAAAACAACCACATTACCGGTTCCATTGACTTTTTAAACTTACCCAACTTGCATGATTTTAATATCTCCATGAATAATATTACTGGGAAAATACCGACCGCTCTTGCGACGTTTCCTGTGTCTGTGTTTTTTAATAATTCGGGTTTGTGTGGGTTACCCGGTTTGGAATGTGCCCGACCCGTTATACCGTCGTCTCCGGCTGTGTCGTCTACTCCGACGTCACTACCGTCCACGGCCGTGTTTGATGAAAATAATAATAATAATCATGGTGATGGGAAAAATAAAATTGGCACGCTTGCGATCGTCGCGATTATTATTGGGGATGTGTTGGTGTTGGCGTTGGTTTCGTTACTTTTGTATTGTTACTTCTCAGGTAAAACAAATTTCTTTTATTTTTATTTTTTTACGGCAAACTAACTTACTCTTAAATAACTTTTTATTTGCATATGCGTTGGTTTTGATTTTTTTTCTTTACTGCTATGTGTTGGTGTTGGCGTTGGTTTCGTTACGTTTGTATTGTTACTTCTCAGGTAAAACAAACTACTCTTATTTTATTTTTTTACGGTAAATTAACTTACTTTTAAAATACTTATTTATTTGCATATGCGTTAGTTTTGATTTTTTTCTTTACTGTTATGTGTTGGTGTTGGCGTTGGTTTCGTTATGTTTGTATTGTTACTTCTCAGGTAAAACAAACTACTTTTATTTTATTTTTTTACGGCAAATTAACTTACTTTTAAATACTTATTTATTTACTATGCGTTGGTTTTATTTTTTTTCTTTACTGTTATGTGTTGGTGTTGGTTGGTTTCGTTACTTTTATATTGTTACTTCTCAGGTAAAACAAACTTCTTTTTTTTTTACGGCAAACTAACTTACTCTTAAAATACTTATTTATTTACATATGCGTTGGTTTTGTTTTTTCTTTAGTGATATTTCTTTGGTAAAGTAAACTTGTTTTATTTTTTAATATTTTTTTACGACAAACTAACTTACTGTTAAAAAAATTGTTTACATTTGCTATGTAGGTAAAAAAGTTGAGCGTACGAATAATAATGTTGTAAAAAAGTCGGAGAAGTCAGTGTATCCAAGTTCGACAGGGAGTTCGTTTGAGAAGGGAAGAATGGTCTTTTTTGAGGGTACGAGGAGGTTTGAGCTGGAGGATTTGTTGAGGGCGTCAGCGGAGATGTTGGGGAAAGGGGGGTTAGGGACGGCGTACAAGGCAGTGTTGGACAACGGTGATTTGGTGGCGGTGAAGCGGTTGAAAGAGGTGGCGGTTGGCGGTAGACGTGAGTTTGAACAACAAATGGATGTTTTAGGGAGGTTAAGGCATCCTAATGTTGTTAGTTTGAAGGCTTATTATTTTGCTAAAGATGAGAAGTTGCTTGTGTATGAGTACATGACTAATGGGAATCTGTTTTGGCTTCTTCATGGTAAGTTAACTCTCACCGTTAATATTTTATCCTAGTGATGCACTATTGTTTATTGGAATATTAATCACAATAAATATATTGTATATTTCTTTAGGGCACGTTAAAAAACCGTAGAGTTTACGTAATACACTTGTAGATTCTGATTAACAAATATAGTAAACAGTTAAATAATCACCAACAAGTACAAAAGTACTTACATAGCGATTTCATATAAAACCACATTCTATTTTCTTTGAATTTTGATTTATATGATATGATAAGATAATAGATGATTTTAACACATACTTTTAAAAGTATGCAACTTGTGTATGGAACACTTTGTAAGATAAACTTTTTCGAAAGGAAAGTAATTCGTTATCTTCGTTGTTACTTAGTTGTTGATGATAGTGATTTTTATTTTGTTATTAAACATTTTCTAATATTTTTGTTTGATAATATGTGTGTAGGGGAGAGTTATCTTGAGAACGCTAAATATTGTGAGAACCTTGAGTCCGTGAGAACAAGTAAAAAAATCAATTAAAATAAAAAAAATTTAATACAAATCTCGTTATAATCAAAATACAACATTAATAAATGAATGTTCTTTTTAAATAATTCATCTTTTCTTGCAAAAACACTTTCAAATTAACTTTTTACACATGTGTAAATGAAACAGTTTACACATGTATAAACAGTAAATTTACACATGTGTAAAAACAAATTATTTTCGTATACGTTTGAATTTTTACGCGTAAATTGTGTTTTTGAGATTGTATTTTAGTAATAAAGACAAGTGTAAAAAGAAATTTTGAATTTGAATTGTTTTATATGCCGTTCTCACGGTTCGCACGAAATATAGGTGTTCTCAAATTAACTTTCCCCTATGTGTGTATAATATATGTGTGTATTATTATGTTGAATTGAAGCCTAGGACCAAAAACAGGAAAAAAAAATGCAAGGTGAAAAAAGGTAAAAAAACAGCATAAAAGTCAGAAGTAGTTTACTAAAGTAGGTTGTGAAATTAATGAACATCATCAACTAAAATTAAGTTTTCTTTTCAAGTAACAGGTCCATATTTATTGTCATTTAAACACTTAAATATTTTTTTTAACTGGTAATATATTTGAGAGAACCTGTCGCCCAAAGCCCACTACGATGAAATCCCTCTTGATCGGATTCGAACTTGAGACTAAATAGTCTCAAGCTCTTATCTTCATTTCTCGGTGTCACTCCACCATATATGGCGGGACTATTTAAATACATAAATTGACTAGTAAATTGCGAACATATTCGAGGGACCAGGTTGCAAGCACCCTTGTTTTATTGCTTGTTCTTTGATCCAAGTCATAATCTTGGTCCTTTTTTTTTTGTTTTATAATCTCTCTATCTATTTCTTTTTCTTTATGTGCCCCCACCATCCCTCTTTTGTGTTATCGACGCCGTTAGTTATATACTTTACACTTTTTATTCACTAAATTTTCCAATGTCACTATTTTGTTAATAGTTTTTCTAATATTGTAAAGTACCGAACTATCAACAAAACCAATAGTTTATTATTTTAATTAATCAATTGGGTGTAACCGAAGAAACAATGACATCACATATGAAATAGAGATTTTAGTCATTTTACATAACTTTTATAAAGGTATTTTGGATTCATACACCCTTTATTTAGGATTCATACACCCTGACTCACATCATACACCAATAAGAAGTTGTCACATACCCTAGAATGTGATGTCACACCCCCAGAATATGACGTCATAGGGTGTATGAATCCTAAAACCCTTTATAAATTCGTGAATACAATATATGTGAATCAAAATTTAATGGATGTATTGTTTCCTATGTAACAGGTAATAGAGGACCAGGAAGAACACCATTGGATTGGTCAACAAGGCTAAAGATAGCTGTTGGGGCAGCTAGAGGATTGGCCTTTATTCACACATTCAACCCATCTCATAAACTCACACACGGCAATATTAAATCCACAAATATCCTCCTCGATAAATCGGGCAATGCCTGCGTCTCTGACTTGGGCCACTCCGCCATTACCCCATTGACTGCGGCCCCACGCTCTATTGGCTACCGTGCTCCTGAATTACTAACGGCAAATAGCCGTAAATCCACTCAAAAGTCTGATGTTTATTCCTTTGGGGTCCTATTGATGGAGATTCTCACTGGAAAATGCCCGTCTATGGACAATAGCGGGCTTCTGGACCTACCAAGGTGGGTCCGGTCTGTGGTGAGAGAAGAATGGACCGCGGAGTTGTTTGATTTGGAGTTGATGAGGTACAAGGATATTGAAGAAGAACTGGTGGGTTTGTTGCAAATTGCTTTATCGTGTACAGTGGACGCACCTGAACAACGACCCAACATGGAGTATGTCGTGAAAATGATTCACGATATAGAGGGAGTCAAGGTGCCACCAAGTCGTGACACGGTCGACTCCTCCTCTAATTCACCTTAGGTTTATCATGGCATGATGAGTTAACGACTAAATTGGTTTTTTTTTTTTTTTTTTTGTTATATTTCGAGATGATACAAAATTAAGTTAAATGTATCCTCCTATTGACTCATTGTAAATCATGCGTAAATTCTCTCAATTTACGTGAAATATTGTGTGGTAATGATTTTATTAATTATTTGTTAAAAGGCTTGTAATTTTGTATGTAGTTTCTTTTACATCTCTTGTTACAATTATTGGTTTTGTCACTTTCTATTTTGACTTTGTATATAGTTCTATAAATGTATGTAAAACCATGTGTAGTGGTTTAATAAAAAAGTGAATAAGTTATCATAAACTTTTACAACAATCTTGTGTAATTGTTTCACTAACCAATTTAAATAAAGAAAAAATAGTTATCATAAACTTTTACAACAATCTTCTTCTTCTTTTTTTTTTTTTGAAATTTTATTAAATATTAACCGTTTTTTGTTTTTATTATAATTTCAATAAAAATTGATATACACTGATTAATATTAGCCTAATAAATATCAAAGAGTTGGGCAAAAAATCTACCTACTGACCTAGATCACTTCCTAACCCAAAATCGAACTAGTCCAAAAAACAAACCGAACTTGCAGTTAGTAATCGGTTTGTGAACCACTCTGTTGAAACCGTATAAAACCTAGTTTTCAAACCGAACCAATCATTTTCCCTCTCAAAAACCGGTCTAAGAGAAAACGATTTTACCTTTATCTGACCGAAACTGAACCATTTTAGCATCAAAAACCAATTTGTACACATTTATATAGAGGTGTACAAAATACCTGAACCGAACCTAAACCCGAAAAAAATACCCGAACCCGACCCTACCCGTAGGGTATTTTAAAACCCGGTTATTTAATACCCGACCCTACCCGTAGGGTATTTTAAAACCCGGTTATTTAATACCCGAACCCGACCCTACCCGGTTATTTAATACCCGAACCCGACTCTACCCGTAGGGTATTTTCGCAAACTAATGTATTAAAATTAAAATTTTACTACAAAAAACACAAATATATATAAAACATTTATGTTTTATTTATAAAATCTCATATCAATTTTTATTTTAAGTTATAAGTGTAGCATAAAATACCTAACCAATTTAATTTATAACATAAAACATATTGTAAAAAAACAATATATAGTATAACCAACCCGCCCGAGTTGACCCGAACCCGACCCGTTTAGCTAAACGGGTTCGCGGGTTTGACCCGAACCCATTTAGACTAAACCTAAACCCGCTAATTTCGTGTTAGGTTCGGGTCGTGTCGGAAATTCACACGCTTACTTGAAAATAGGTATCTAGTACCCGAAAATGGGTATACCCGAAACCGGGTATTGAAAACCCAAACCCGAACCCGACCTGAACCTGGTATATAGGGTATGGCTTTTCACGAAAATACCCTACCCGAACCCGACCCGATTATTTCGTAATACCCGGTTATACCCTACCCGGTCATACCCAAACCCGGGTATACAAAAAACCCGGTTTTGTACACCTCTACATTTATATAGTCCTCACTTACTTGGGCGGGTGGGCTTTTTAGTTTTATAATTTCCTGAAATGCAACAGTTTGGGGCTGATGATTCTGGCCCACGACTGTAAAAAAGTGTTGAAAAATATGCACCTACAAGGCTACAAATACAATGGGTTACCTATCCATACCTCTATAGTATCTTATAATACATTTCACAAGTACCTCTTAAAATTTAAATTTTACAAGTATAATTTCTTAAAGTACAACACACAATGCATATGTTAACTAATTTTTGAGGGCAAATATGTATTTTATACAATACATACAAATTTTTCCCTCAACTTTACTCAAATTTTTTTATTTAAATAAGAATTACACTTTTTACCCTTATTTTAACCAACTACCCCCACGATTTTTAAACGTCCATAATTTTTTTTATACTTTAATATTTTTCTAATATTATTACACCGCATAAACGAACATTTTTTTCTCTTTAATTTGAGTATAGTTTTGCTATAGTTTTTTTAATTTAAAAATGATATGTTATGGTTAAGTAATAACAGAAACGAAAATAAACGAAAATGAACCGAAATCATCTATACTATATTGAAGGGGTAGGGACCCAAATTTACTTGGGCCTCTACCCAAAGCCAAAGCCCAAACACGGGAACAAGGCCACAAAGCCCAAATGATTACAACGTCAACCATGGGCGAGGCAAGCCCATCACCTGCGGGTGCGGCCGTACCAACCCAGCTGCGGGTTGAAACCACTAAGCGCGGATGTTGCACCAACATCCGCCATGGTTTGGAGGATAAAGCCAAAGCAAACACGTGGCGATAACTCGTATGATCGTACAACATGGTACGAGCCAACCAGAGTCCAACGACGTGTAGCAAGGAGCATGCTGCACGATCGACCAACAGGGGAATCACACGTGTCCGAGACCAAACCCGCAGGAGACAAACAGTACGTTTTCCGTACGTATCAACCAATAAGAATGCATGGGACCACCTCAGCAAGGATCTCCACTAACGAAGGCCTGCAGAGGGGACAATAGTACACTCAATGGCCAATCGCGTTCGACCAGACCTGTGACCAATCATGTGACGCCACGTCAGAGAAAACGGTACGACTGTCCTCTATGATTTCGTATTTCTCACATACTATGTCTTATTGGGCCTAACTATGGGCCGATGTGGAGGCAAGCCCTTAACCGGGCTCCAGCCCACTGGGTAGGTTAAGGGTGAATGTCGAGGCCCGTGTGGAACCTATTTAAGGAGCACTTCGTCTCCTTGAGTAGGCCATTCAGAAAACCCCTGAAGAACACACTAGTGCCGACCACGTTTTTGTGTCTGCTAAGTAGAATCCTCTGGATTCGAGGCGGTCGCCCCACATCGGAGATTGTGTTTTTCAGGTCATCACCATCAAGGAAGTCATTCATTCTAGTGAAGGATCTCACCTGTGGAAGCTGGTCTGCCTATTCCTCAAGAGGTAGGCTTTTGTTTCTTCATATATATTATAATGCATTCTTATTGATCTCTTAAATTTAAGTTTTACAGTATAATTACTTCAAGTAAAATACATAATGCACATGTTAACTAAATATTATTTTTCGTCGCAACGCGCAGACACCTGACTAGTATATTCTTAAGGCCTAAGCATTAAAGCAAGAACATATTGAGAGAGAAGGGACAAACTACGTCGGCATGTTAACCTCCTAAATTGTTCGTCAACGTCATTAGAAGGGACAAAATACTATTGTTGATTGATTTTTTATTTTATTTTTTGTCAAAACATTTAAATCTTTTTAAAGATTCAAGTGCAGTTTGTTGCATATTCTAATATAGTATAGTTTCTAGTTTTTTTTTCCTGATATAATATTAGATGCATGTATTAAAATTGCCCCTTCTAAACTCATGGGTTTTTATTTTAATAGGCAACCGAAGCAAAGCGTCTCAAGCATGACGAAGCTTGGTTCTCGAATCGGGAAAGGGGCTCAATTATTTCGATCAGCAATGGCCGGAAGATCAAATCGGTGGGGTCTGGATTCAACTCAGACTCAATTTACCTACGAAAATCGTAAAATTCCACCATTGCGCCAAATATAAGTGTGGGTCTGGGCCCACTCGGGCCCTAAAGAAGCTGCACTCCTGGTCTCAAATCCTCGTTAATATTTTTTACTAGTGCAAATAGTTCATCAATATTAAATAGTTTTTATTGCTTTATAAGTATCACATGCAGAGTTTTTAATGAGATGTCCAACAAGATCATCATCGCATACACAAAAATGTTATATCCCACAAGTCACAACTAGTTGATCAGCAATACATAGTTTTTTCAATAACTCAAAATATATCCAAAGATAGAAGAAAAGGGAAAAACTTTTCCCTTTGAAGTTGATTTTCAATATGTATGGAAGAATAAAATAATTTGAAGAAAAAATTCAAAAAAAAAAAATTAAAAAAAAAAATGTTACAAGTTGAATTGCATAAGTTTTGGTGCAATTCTTAACAGCCTATCCAAAGCATGGAGTGTGAACTTTCTTGCAAACAAGTGGCATATCTGGTTTTGTTTTCCATTATACTCACAACTCCGGTCATTTCTCAACTTTTCTAAAAATTCCGGAGTCACGTCGTTTCTCGTGTATTTAGTTGGGTGGGGGCCGCCTTTTGCCCAGTCAACAAAAGTCAAAGTCCTGTTAGAATTTGTTTCCCCAAATTTCTTAGTGACAAATGTTGGCAAGTAATGCTCGTCTGAGTAACAGTCACCGTCACAAAAGTCATAGAAAACCGAGAAATACATTTTGTCAGATATCACCTCAATAGCCAAGTCACGGTCCATCTCAAACCATTGTGACCCCTTTCGCCATTCCTCAATATCTATAGTGGGTGCCATTTTTGGGCTATAGCGACCACGGCCAACTGGTCCTTCTAGATCATAAGACTCCACAAAGCTATGTTTCGAGTTCATCAAGTACGTGTATATAGTGGAGAAATTGAACAGAGGAATGCACGCTTCAGAGAGAAGAACAAATCGTTGGTTTGAGAAATCAAGAAGCGCGTTTGCTAGTAACCTACGTTCGGCTTCAATCATGTTGACTTTGCCCCATTCAACATCCTATAGTTCACATTAAAAACATCTATTAGAAAAATGAGAATTGCTTCACTCAAAAGTCAAAAGACGCGTAATATAACATTTGTTGTGGACTCTTTTTTAATTAAAAACTATAAGACTTCTAATAATATTTAAAACCATATGAATCAATGTTCCCAATATTTTATTATATATAAAAATTGTTGTTTAATACTATAAAAATAACCAACGTGGCTTAAAGTATTCCAGCCAACTTTAGAAAAGAAGGCCAGCAATGGCAACAAGCTCATCCAGCTTGGATTCATCATACATACAAGTTAATGGCTATGCTTTCTATCTATACACGTTTTACCTTTTGTTTTTTCTTTCTTTTATTTATTTTATTCTGAATTAAACATTTAATTTATAATAAAATAGTATTAACATGTTTATGATTTAAACAATGAAATTCTTACAGTTGTCATGATACTGATGCATGTTTTAGATTTCTCTTCTGTTAATATTATTATTTCCAGACTTTTATAATAATCAACTATAATTTCAAACACATTAAAAATTTAAAATTATCGCTTAAAACTTACGAAAAACACTAATATGATTTGGGACAAAATCAAATAAAAATCATTACCCATTTGTAACCACCGATAATAAGTTGCATTGGCAATAATCTAAAGCTAATTTTCTTAATATTTCTAATTGTCTACCTTTTAATCAATGCATTAGCAATAATCTAAATAGAGTTCTTAAATTATAATTTATAAATTTTATTACATAAAATTAACTTTATGATTATAAAAAAAAACAAATACAGTAAATTTTAAGGTTTTCAATTTATAAATTTTATTACATAAAAATACGTTCATTTTAACATTTTATTTGTGTATAATTTCCTTCTATTTAAAGTATACCATCTTGTTATTATTGTATTTTAAGAAAAGATTATCATAAGATCAATGTCCTTAACTTGTATCCATTTACCAAAAATATTCAAACCTTAGGTCTCTAGTCTCTACACCTTTTTATGCATATTGTACAACCCAAGTAAGTAAATTTCAAATTTAATTATTACATTAATATTAGCAAATCAAAAACCTTAATAAACAATATATTTCTAAAAATATAATAATAATAATAATAATAATAATAATAATAATAATAATAATATACCTTGCTGGGAATTCTCCGGCCATAAAAAACAGAATCCTCCGGCACCGTCACATTGGCAAACGAATCAGAACTATGAACATAAATAGTGAAAAGACCATCATACCCTTTGAAAAACCTCTCCCACAACTCCGACAACACGACCGGACCTCTAGTCAAAAACATAAACGCCACCTTAGGTGTTCTGTCGTACGGATACTCCTTAACTTTAGGAGCCATTGAAGCTCTCCATAACAACTCATCATCAGTCATATCATGCATTGGTTCTGGCGCCGTTAAAAACTTCTTTAGCCCCACCTTCGCCGGCGGCGGAGCTGCTACTGGCGGCGGAGGCGGCGGTGGTGGTTGTGTTATGACATTGGACACGTCAGCAATGGTGGTGTTGGAGAAATGTGTGAATTGGGTGAACTGGAGATTAAAGGAGATGTTTTTTAGTTGGAAGGTTAATATTATTCCGAAACATAAACCGACGATGAAGAAGAGCATGAGAGATAACATGTTTGAAATATGTAATGGGGCATTGAAGAGTTTGAAGAGAGTGGTGATTGATGGGTTTTGGTTGTTGTGATTGTTCTTCATCGTGTTGTAACCTTTGTAAATATTATACCGTATAGTTAGGTTACAGTATATTAGAGCTGACGCATAACCAGGTTATAATATATATAGAGATTATAAGGAACCGTAGAAACCTAACTGAGCCGATAGTGACGAAAGAATGTATGATGAGAATGGGAATGTGGAGGGAGGAGAAGAAGGGATTTTATTATGAAGGGGAGGTCAATAGAAACGTCGTGGTCTTTTCCAAAAATAAAGAAATTTCAAAAGGTTTATACTCGGCACACCGGCAGCCGGTTTTGACAGTTTATTATTTGTCAATGCATTAATTGTTATTATTATTATTATTATTATTATTATTATTATTATTATTATTATTATTATTTTATTTTTTTTAAATATAATTAAACACATAACCGTGACAAATTACATCAAGATAGCGGGCAGGCGGCCGGGCAGGCGGGCAACAAGCTGGGCCGCCACCTCTTTCTGAATGACAAACCCTAACCTACTAAAAATGAACTCATGCCCTCGCGGCGCCGAGACATTGATATGAATAACCCGTTAGACTCTGGTCAGGAAAGGGATGGCTTCCGGTGCCAAGGAGCCAAAGGTATCAAATGCCAGAGGTACGAAAACGTGTTGGTTCTCCTCACAAGCTTTAGCATGTTTCTCAACTTTCTTCACCTCTGCTTTCCGCACCGCATGCCCTACTACAAAACCCTTATTATTATTATTATTATTATTATTATTATTATTATTATTATTATTATTATTATTATTATTATTATTATTATGAGTAAAGATCAAATACATATAGTTTTTTTGTAAGAACTGTGAGAATCAAAGGGGGTAAAAAAAAATTATTTTTTTTTTTAGAATTTTTTTTCCCATGTGCTTAAACATTCTTTCTAGATGAATAATACAAAAAAAAAAATTAAAAAAAAATTTTTTTTAGTGTAATTACGTCATTAAGGTAAATACATTAGTTTACACTAGAGTAATTATGTAATTACTCTACACGTAATTACTCTACACCAATTTTTTTATTTTTTTTTTTTTTTTAGTTTTCAATACTATAATACATGTTTAACAATATGGGAAAAAAAATTTGAAGAAAAAAATTAAAAAAAAATACCCTCCTTTGATTCTCACAGTTCTTACCAAAAAAGTTATTTGTACCGGATCTTTACTCTTATTATTATTATTATAATTTCAAATACATTGATTTTATGTATTTAGAATAGTATATACGTTTTTGAAATTCTTACGCGTCGGTGCATGCATGTCGTTCTCGTATGTATTAGCATATAAGTTGGATCCGTTCTTTATTTAATATGAAAAATGTTATATTGTATTTTAAGTTTTTAGGATTGTTAATACTAGCTAGTAATTCGTGTGTTTTTTATGTGTTAACACGATATAAGTTGCAAAATCGATTGACCATAGTGTTTGATGATGATGGTGATATATATATATATATATATATATATATATATATTTGACTGAGCTAGATGACTATATTTTTTTAGAAAAGATCATAAACAATGTTACTGTAGTTACTATGCTTGAGAGGTTAAGTATTATGTGATTGTTAGGGGGGGACAGGGCGCTCCTAGCAAAGTTGCCGATCGATGAAGTTTTTGAGGATAGCCAACGGGTGACGGCAGTATTGCCGATCGGTGAAGGTTGTGTATCATATCACAGAAAAAATATAAAAAATGTAAGTTGGCTGCTTTTAATGTCTAGTATTGATGGAAGCATCAACATTATGGACAAACTTAATGGGTTTAAATAAAAATATAAGTTAGTAAATATACGTCAGCTACTTTTTCGTATCGTATTGATGGGAAGCATCTTTATTATGGGTAAATAAACAAACCAAGACTACTTCAAATTGGAAAGTTTAAAAAAATATATAATATATATTTACATATTTAAATAAAAAACCATTGATATGTAAAATCATTATTTATGTTTATCTTTTGTTCAACCTTAAATTTTATGGTTCTCTAACCTAGCAAACGTATATTTGGATAAGAAAACTGTTAGCTTTGTAAAATCATTGTTTTCGCACAGCTATTTCCTAAATCCTAACGATACCAATTACCATTTACCAAATATCTATATCTATACTACATTATAAATGATGAAGCATGGGCAAATAGGTTCAGAAGGCCCAAAGTTAAGATGGAATACTAAAGGTTTCTTTACAATTTTTAAAATTTTACCAGTTTTCTTCCCTAAATACCTTTAGAAGATAATCAACTTTTATATGAAATGGAACTCACCCAAACTAAATAAACACACAAAATAAAAATATTTTTGAACAAATTTCATATAGTGGTGATAAAAGATAATAATTTATGTTACCACAATGAATAATGTTATTTTGGCTAAACTTGTATGAGTTTTAAAACTTTGCCATAATAATACTTATATTATAAACGTTTTTCATATATATGCGTCTAACCAGCGGCAAAATGGACGGGATGCTTCGGCTCACTGGCTACATTGGGCAATTTTTTAGCTGTTGGGTCAGGTTGCGCAAGTCTATTACAAACTTACAAATTACAACTTTTAATTTCTAAATGGACAGTGATCTTCATATGATAGTGTATACAATATCATATTATTACTACATGCTTTTGTCATGTAAATGAACTTTATCATTTTGCAAGGTGTCTTCAATGGCACGGTTATGCAGATATGCAATGACCAGACAACTTATAGAAAAGTGATGTTTATGTTCATATTGGTAGGTTACAGTAACATACCTTTGGTTTATTAAGATTTGTTCAATAATAAGTACATGGTTTTTGTGGTGAAATGCAATTAGTTGTAAGTGGCGGTGCACATTTCTTTTCTTTTCTTTATACGAATACTTGTTAAAACATAGTTTGCACATTTCTATTATTTTTGCGTAACTTGCGACAAAAAACCTAAGTATTATAATGTTGTATTGCAACCCATTTGTGGATCCCACTGCAACGCAAGGGTAAACCCACTAGTGTGTGTGTATTCCAAATGACTAAAGCATACATGGCACTCATATAGTCATTTTCCCCCTTAAGAGTGCCATGTAACATGTCATGTGGCAACCTCCCCACCCAAACCCTAAAAACCCCAATATCGATCATTCCTTCCCTCCCAAAACATTAACCCTAAAAACCCCAATATCCAGCAACATTATAAAACTTCTGAATATCATGAAGCATCCTTTGATCATCACCGGTCACAAAGTTAATAGCAACACTTTTTCTTCCAAACCTTCCACTTCGTCCAATATGGTGCAGACTCGATCTCCTCCCTAATTTGTTTATTTTATTTTATTTATTAATTAATTAATTTAGGTTTTTCGTATGTATGTATGTGTATCTGATTGCAGGAAGAGACATGGCTTCATGTGTGGCTTCAGCCTTCAACCACCAACGCACTTGAACCATCTCATTCTCCTCAACCTTTACCTCGCTTATTAATTTGTTCTTTGATTTGAGTTTTAGGACCCAACAATCGATCACCTTTCCTGATTTCCTCTGTCTTGAATAGGTATACGTTTTTCCATCAATAAATTTTCACATCCATTTAAAATGATTTAGATATATCGCTTATTAATTTGTTATATGATTTGATGTTAATATCAGATTTTTTGTATGTTATTGTTGTTGGGGTTATTGTTGTCATAAGCAAGTGACAAAAATATTGTTCTTAACCTCAAAGCCACTGAATTGTGTACTCACGGCCTGGTCCACCTTCAACCGGTTCTCCAGCAGGTTTATCGAAGACGACGGAGTTTGTGATATCTAAGGTTGATGATTTGAAGTAAGAATCCATGCTTTAACTAATTCCCATTCTTGCTCTATTTCAGCTATTTATCTGATATTTTTTATGAATAGCTTTGAACTTAACAAAGTGTTGGAATTTGGGGCTCTTTTGCTTCTGGGGGATAAGTACAAAGTTAAAGACGAACATATCAATTTATGTGTAAAATAATGCTTTTAACTGTCGTTCATCACATGCTTCCCTTGATTATGTTGTAGTCCCAGAGAAATATAGTGTCAGTCCTATTGATTCATACGGTTATTTGGAGACAGGTCAGGTTTGTGTTGTTCAGTTTGTTGTGCATTTGATTATATAAACGACAGCTAATGAAACATTAGGGTTCATGACAACTGATCGTTTCAGCTTATGCAAGAAGGGCATAGTATTAATCATGAGTTTAGCTTCACTGGGACTGCGTATCTACCTGTTTATGTGATGCTTGGAGTAAGTGATTTGTTCTCTCTACTTCAATTCATTATTTTTCAATATATCTCATAATTTGTAATGTATGCTGCATTTAACGATGCAGACTGGGTCAATTAATTGATCGAGATGTTGTTAGAAAAGAGCTAAGGCTTCTGAAATCATTACATGTAGATGGTGTGTTTGTAGACTGTTGTTGGGGTATTGTTGAATCCCAAGGTCCACAACAATATTGTTGGTCCGGATACCGAGAATTATTCAACATCGTTAATGAATTTGAGCTAAAATTAGAGGTATCAAGGTGTTAATCACTCAAATACGGTTTAAACATTTGTAACATCATTTTTATTTCCTTGATTATAAAGGTTGGCTTGGCATTTCACGAGTATGGGGGAATGATTCTGGGGGATATCATTCCCCTGCCCCAATGAGTTCTTGATATCGGTAAAGAAAATAAGGATATTTTCTTTGCAGACCGTGAAGGAACGAGTAACACCGAATGCTTATTGTGGGGTATTGACAAAGAACGAGTACTTAAAGAAAGAACGACTGATGAAGTTTTGGTCGTGTACTACCTCAAGAGGAAGATATTGGGGAAGAAAATCGCTTCCAATGATGTTGCAGAGATCAACATATATAAATTTTGTCCTTGGGATCTGGCGATCTGCCAAGTATTTGTATTTCCTGAATATTAGGTAGTATTAGGCCATGGGGTATGGTATCGGGGAAAGCATCGGTAAGCTGATGTGGCTCACTTCCCCCTCGGGAACACCACCCCCCCCTAAATAATATCGGTGCTCACGGGATTATATCCCCGTTCTCCCCGATTGAAATTTGTGTTTTAATATTAATATTATGCAACACTTTTATGAAAAGCTGTGCATTAATATTCTATAATAATATTATTATATAATAAATGAGGGTAGGAGAGGAAAGGGGTAACAAGGGGAACCATTTCCCTTATTTGGGGGAGGAGAATGGAGAGATGATGTGGCGCTGATGTGGACAAGAGGGAAGAAGGGGAAGGGGGAACCACACCCCTCAGCCTTATCAGTTATATTTGGCTACACCATGAGGTAGTTTGCAGGTTAAATTTTTTTTTTTTTTTTTAAATAATAGATTTCTCATTCAATCCAAGACAACGAAAATTACATCAAGATAACGGGTAGGCGGGCAACAAGCTGCGCCGCCACCCCTTTCTGAATAGCAAATCCTAATCTACTAAAGACGTAGCCATGCCCACCCGGCACCGAGACACTACTTTGAATAACCCGCTGAACCCTTGTCAGGAAACGGATAGCCTCCGGCGCCAATGAGCCAAAGGTATCAAAAGCCAAGGGTACAAAAACGTGTTGGTTCTCCTCGCAGGCTTTAGCATGTTTTTCTACCTTCTTTGCCTCTGCTTTCCGGACCGCTTGCCCTACTACAAAGCCACTATCCCTCAACCCAACTAGGGGAGATACACCCGTCAGGTCAACACAAGCATGCTTCCCCCAGACCCACCCAAAGACCAAGAGATCTGCTGGTCGTAGGGTGGATCTCCCTTCTGCTGGATCCGAGAGGAAGTTCACAGGGGCCTCCTTCTTAGCTGAGATCCCAGCCCATCTTAAAATGTCCCACAAAATGTCTCGAACCCAGTCATGCCGATATTTGAAACCGGGTAAGTCCTTACAATGAACCGCATGTTCCCCGTATTCATCCAGGCAAGTCTTACGGCAAATCGGACAGATTTCATCCTCTTGGTACATTGGGATCATCAGGCGATATTTAAGAATGACTCTGTATTCAATAGCGGACATGCTTTGGCCTAGACCTTCGATCGGGATAACAGTCAGGAAATCTTGAGCGTGGGGGCTTTGCAAGCATTCAATAACTGCTCTCTGACGGGGGGACAGACCAAAAACTTCACCCAGGCTCTGAGCGATTTTGCCATAAAGGGCATTCGCCAAAGTTTTTTGAGGCTTTGGGGGGGCGGTGTCCTTGTTAGAAAAACCGCCAATATCAAAACCTGGGAGATAGTCATTATGTGTTGCAGCCGAAGGACCAAGCTTTTACTATTATTCGTGTTATATTTCAACTTTGTGAGGAAATTCCATGCATCTCTGTTGTTGTTGTGGCCTTACTTTATGAGGTAATACATATTAAACTATTCTATGCTTTTTAATCATCTATTAACATTTTAGTGAGCAATTATATTTTGTTATTTATTTTTATGTCATTTTAAGATTTTAATCTCTCATTATATTTTCAACTCCGAGACGTTTCCGGGGTATAAACTAGTATGTATATACCGTGTAAGACCGTTGTAAAGTAGTATTTTAAATTATTTAATTTTTGTAAAATGAAAGTACTAAATAAGAGCAATAATTTGTTATAAAATAATTGATTAAAAATCCTATAATAACGAATTGGCCTGAAAATTAATGAAAAAATAATTCTTAAAAACTATTAGTTAAACTTACTACTATTAACTAAGGTTACTCTAGAGTGGTCCTCCTTTGCCAACCACAGGTCCCTCACCCTAAAAATCATTAATCGTTCGTCATCATTTAACATTATTTATTTCATATCTTCATTTTACCAAGAAAGTAAAGAATCAGCTATGAGACCAGTTTTATTAGAATTAGCATCACACTCGAATATAAGGGTGTGTTTCATACGTTGCCCATACTCGTTTGTTACTGATTAATCATTACATAGCATGTCTATATGTTTACCTATTTTATGGTTTTAGGACCTATTTTTTTTTTTTAACGGCAAATTTCTACTCTTTATAGGACTTGAACCCATGACCCCAATGGCGTTTTTATAATTCTTTATCGTAAGTTTTAACAACTCCGACATACCCATATCAAAAGTCAAAACATCAAAAGTTCTTACAACTAATACAATGTTTGGTGTTATACTTAACTACCTGTCTCTAATACTCCGGGCTTACAGATGCTTTTGTTAGGACCGTTCTATTTAAACCCCTCACCTTCTATTTTCACCCCCCTCAAAGCGTCTCGCTTAGGCCTAAGCGAGACGCTTTGAACTCAATTCGAGGAGGTCAGTACGAGGGGCAGAAAAAGCTGATTTTTAAATTCGAAGCGCCTCGCTTAGGTCTAAGCGAGGCGCTTCGAGGGGGTAATTTATTTTGGTAGTTGTTTTGATGTTTTGAGTTGGTTTTTTAAATTTTTTTTAATTTAATAATTATAAAAAGTTAAAAAAATTTAAAAAACAAAGTAATAACCCTAATCATTGTCAATGACTTAAACTTGACATCATCAACCACGTATAGTCAATGAATGTGGTATGCGCGTTAAATTTCATTAAATGCGGCAATACTTGGATCCGGTTGGAGTCTAAAGCTTCGTGTGTCATCTGTCATCCTTGTGTTTCCAAGACACAGGCAAGTCCTCGTCTGATCCACACCACAAAACAACTTCAAAATTTCAACTTCCCGTTCAGGTGCTTAAGTCCACCTTGAAGACTGGATTCGGTGCAATCAGAATCCAAATGCGGTGTGCGCGTTAAATTTCATTAAATGCGGCAATCAAGGGATCCGGTTGGAGTCTAAAGCTTCGTGTGTCATCTTGGTCGAACTCATGTTGCAACATTCGTCTTGTGTGTGTTAGGGTCCGAAATTTTAGGCTTTTTAGTGGGTTTTTCTATCTTTGTGTTTCCAATTTTTTTTAATTAGCTTAAATCTCTCTGATCCATGGTACCTTGAAGACTAGATTCGGTGCAGTCGACGAACATCATTCAAAATTTCAACTTCCCGTTCAGGTGCTTAAGTCCACCTTGAAGACTGGATTCAGTGCAATCAGACTCCGAATGCGGTATGCGCGTTAAATTTCATTAAATGCGGCAATCAAGGGATCCGGTTGGAGTCTAAAGCTTCGTGTGTCATCCTTGTGTTTCCAAGACACAGGCAAGTCCTCGTCTGATCCACACCACAAAACAATAATCTTGAAGTTTTTTAATATAGCCATTTTCCCTGGTTTACCAGTAATGGGTTGAAGGTGTGTGTTGCACCGGCTTGAGATATGAGTTTGATTAGCTTAAATCTCTCTGATCCATGGTATCCACTTTCAGTAATGGGTTGAAGGTGTGTCTTCAATGATTATAAAGAAACTATCGTTGACCATGGATCAGAGAGATTCAATCTAATCAAACTCACAAACGATCAATTAAACATTACGAAACGCGTCAAAGAGAGACCGGAAGTCCAGCATGTCGATTAAATAAGTTTTGTGTTTATCAAAACACGATTTTTGCATGTCTAATCGATATGCTTGGTAACACCTTGATCTGTAATATCTGAAAATTATTATTTCTCGAAAAGTAATTAAAAACACTTAAAAATGAATTAAAAACAATTGTTGCGAGTTAGGTTTAGTCGGAGGACCACGTACAATGATTCATCAAAGTTGTTGTGACACCCGGCAAATTCTGGTTAACAACATTGTCTAGATGAAAGTCTACCTTAGCGAGTCACGCGTATATTATACGTAACGAGGGTTAGCTAGATAGCTAGAAAGGACATACGTGCATTGTCTCGGGTTTGAGACAACTTACAAAACGTTTTCTAGTCCGGTTTGGGACTACTTTCACATCTCGGGTTATGAGATGCTTTGACTCCTTGTGTGGGTCGGGTTTTGACTCCTTGTGTGAGTTAACGTGTGATTGCATGATTAGTGAACCTCGGACGTTGGTGAATAATAAACTTAGGTGTCTCGGTGATACCTGACAACTTATGTGAAAACCATACGTGATTATGTGAACCTAACCCGAACACGTTAATAAAAATTATTAAAAGTGGAGCGTGAGGTTGATTAGGGTCTTAACGCATGGGGTTACACTTGTTACGGTCCGTAACAACGAAAACGTCGAAGGATAACGCGTCGGGAGGCGAAACGAGGCGAAAGCGCGCCACCGGAGCTGTGAGCGGCCGCTCACAGGCTCCGAGCGGCCGCTCGAAGGACACTGACGGGTTTAAACCGCCTCAAACTCGTATTTAAACATCCTTAACTCCCATGCAGCCCTCATACTCAACCCTAATCGCCCCCTTACTGCCCCACACGAATATTTCACTCCAAAAACACCTGCTAAGGCTTAAGATCATCAATTGGGAGGCTCCAAGGCGCGCGATTGATTGATTTGAAGAGCTAAGGGTATAACTCATGATTTCTTACGCTTTTTACTTTATGTTTTATTGTAAAAAATCCTATAACAAGTTTGTCCAGGTCTGATTGGGTTTAATAAACATTAAAACATGAGTCTTTTTGAAGATTAAACGGATTAAACCTATTAATAAACGCGTAGTAACATCATAGGATGCTTGTTGCGCAAGTTATTGGTGTTTTGATCCTAAAAGCTTTGATCTTGACATGTTTGATAATAGGATCTGATGGGAATAGGTATTAGGAAAGTTGTATGATGATTATTAGGTATTATTGATTGATAATATGCAACTAGGGTTTGATATAATTAATGATATTGTACGATCAGAATCTGGACAGATTCTGAAAGTCGACTTGTAGGGTCTGTTTCGTGGCTTGAAAACAATTGATTTGATCGATTCTTTGCATGATTGTAACGTACAAGGTCTTAGCTTTTTATAATGGGCAAAACCATCGAATTTGGACGTCGTTTGAGTCGTTTTTGGAATTTTAATTGATTAGGGGTCATATCAGATTTTCGGATTTGTAAATTGGGTTAACTTTAAATGGTCATAACTTGAGATTTACAAGGAATTAGATTATGAAATTTTTACAGTAGGTCAATACTGGAAAAATAGAGCTTTTCCAAGTGGATTCATCTCGTTTGGATGAATACACAATTTTTAAGAATTTTCCTACTAAACTGACCTGTTGAGGAGATTTTCTGGACCTAGCTGTGTTGTACGAATTTTCATAATTTTTGTGTTTGGAATTGAGACAAAACAAAAATAGGTATTTTCGAGTGAGTCCCAAAGTAAATCCAGTAAAAATTTGGGAGGTTAACTCACTGGTTTACTATTTTAAATAAATTCGTTTTGATGGCGCACAATCTGTCCTGAAAACACAGATTGTGCATTATGTGCTTATGTGCTTAATTGAGGTCTTAGGTGGTATGGAATTGACATGTAACTGAAGTACACTTGTCTGAGACACATACGGAATGTAGAAACTAATTGTAACCAACGTATTCACCAACGGGTCCGTAGGGTTTACTATTGCATGTAGAATCACTAGGCGTCGCATACACACTTTTGAACATTTAAAACGCCTTGGACAAACGAGTTATATGGGTAATGATATTACGCCTATACTCACTGAGCGACACTGTTATTAGGGTGTCGGTAGCATATATTGCTTGCTGTTCGGATTCATTGCTTGCACGTTAAGGTGAGTTTACGGCCCCTCTTTTAAACTGGTTTTATACTTTCGGGGGAGAAAACATGTGTTAAAACTATATTTGGTAACTACTGTCATACTATGGGTTTCTATTGTGTACTACACGATCTTTGGAAGTCCCGGGGGGAACCATGAATGTGCGGGTTTGCACAACGGGGAAATGTGAATAGCGCTATTGGGAGTGACCAACCCCGCTCGTCGACTTGGAGGGTCGGCGAGTGCATATTGTCTCAAACAGGAACAACAGGAACAACAGGAACTTACATCGGGCATACTTTTGGTATTCGCGTTAGTAATGGTTTTCCAATCGTGGTAGTAACAAAACGTACGCCTAGCTAGCGTATACTGGTTTTCGATTTATTATAGTATGGACAGGTGGACTTGGTACTTGGATACAAAACCTGTGAACTCACCAGCATTTTTGTGCTGACGTAAACTTTTACATGTTTTCTCAGGTCGCTAAGGTAACACAATGGAACTAGGGCGCACACGTCTGCACTGCGTCTAGTTAGAGTCGCATGGTTTTCATATGTTGAACAATTGGTTTACTTTTGAGATACTGTTTTGAATAAGCTTCCGCTGTAAACGGGAATTTTAAACATTGTTTTGAAATTGCATTATGTTCATGTTAGACTTGTTTATTGTGATCGTTGGTTTGGATCCTGGTTTGTCATGCGCCTCGCGGTAAAACTCCGCAAGTGGATTTTGAGGGTGTGACAGATTGGTATCAGAGCCAATGGTTATAGTGAACTAGGACTGCATGTAGGGTCTAGTCTATAGCCGAGTCGCACACACTAGACGATCACATGGTACTAAACGTTATAGTGGTTTACGTATGGTCTTGTCGGGGTGTCTCTAAATCGTTGGTCTTTCTATGTTACATCATCCGTTCTATCTTAGGTTGGGTTACTTGTTTTCTAGGCAGTGTAGTCTATTGGAGTAACTCGTGTGCTCTTGAGATTTGTCCAAGGCTCGGACATCTCCCTTCCGCACTCCAGTAGAAACACTTGCCATAAACTACCGTAGCATTACGGTGTGTAGCTGAGAGTCTATGTTCGGTGATTTGAACTTTGGACTAGGAGAACACTTGGAGGACCATGTAGAGCGGTTTATCATTTTGGGTGCACACAAAATCATAAACCGAAATGCATGGAAGCCCTAGTGAGCTCTGGGTTTGAGGGGATAGTCCTGGATTGGATCTAGCTTTGATCTTGTGAACATTAGTGGTTATCCTTATCTACGAAACTAAATTTTCTCGCTCTTTCTGCCAGAATCATGTCTGGAGTACGAGGAGGACGTGGAGGTGGTCGCAATGGTGGACGTGGTGGTGGTCGCGGTGGTGCTGGTGGTCGTGGAGGTGTTAACCTATCGCAGGATGATCTGAACAACTTACTCCAAGCTGCCTTTCAGTTAGGGCACAACGGTGGTGGTAAGTTGTTTTATCCGTTTTCTTTGCCTCATTGGTGAACCTTGTTTACGTTATTCGTAGTTCTCATACGTTTCATTTCAGGTGGTCCTGTTGACCCACCCCCACCCATGTGCACCTACAAGATGTTCCGGGACTGCAAGCCCCAGGAATTCTCTGGCACTGAGGGTGCGGTTAGCTTGCTTAGGTGGTTGGAGAAAGTGGAGTCGGTATTTCTGATGTGTAACTGTCTCCCAGAAGATCGGGTGAAGTATTCGGCTGCGTTATTTCAGGACGTGGCATTGACTTGGTGGAATGGTATCACCCAGAACATGGGTATTGGGGAGGCATATGCTATGCCATGGGAGAACTTTGTGCAGTTGCTGAAGCGGGAGTATTGCCCGAGGGAAGAGGTACAGAAGTTGGAGCATGAGGTGTGGAACCTCAAGATGACTGGATCGGAAATCGAGAAGTATACTGTGAGGAGGAATGAGTTGGCAGTGCTGTGTCCCGATCTGCACGTGCCAGAGTATCGTAAGATTGAACACTATGTATCAGGGTTAGTACCGGAAATTGCAGGGTTAGTGGCTGCTGGAAATCATCCTACTTATGCGGAGGTAGTTCGATCGGCCCATAGGATGACCAACTTAAAGGTGAATGAGGGGATTTTGCCTGCGAAAGGTTCGACTGTTAAGGCCCCAGAGAACAACAAGCGCAAGTGGGAGAACGACGGGAAAGGATCTGGGTCTACACAGCAGGGTAAAAGGTTTGATAATGGGGGTTCATCTTCTTCGGGTAACAAGCAGGGTGGTTATGCGGGAAAACTGCCCAAATGCAACAAGTGTGGACGCCATCACCAAGGGAACTGCGATAGTAACCGTTGTCATCGCTGCCAGCGAACAGGGCATTATGCTAAAGATTGTCGGGCCACACTTCCATCGACCCAGGCTCCGACTAACAGCTCAGCTCCGACTACTCAGGGGACTACAGGGAAACAAGGATGCTACAACTGTGGTGACACTGGGCATTACAAGAAGGATTGCCCAAAATTGAAGCAGGGTGGAAACAACGGGAATGGGAACAACGGGGGCGGCGGCAGAAATGCACGTGCCTTCGTCATTGGAGCTGCTGAGGCTAGACAGGACCCTGACACAGTCACCGGTACGTTTCTTCTCAACAATCGTTCTGTTAGTGTATTATTTGATTCCGGTGCCGACAAGAGTTTTGTATCCATGGATGTTAGTCGACTGCTAGATGTAGTACCCGTACCATTAGAGACCAAGTATATTATTGAGTTGGCTGACGGTAAAAAGATTGAAGCTACTAGTGTCCTTCGGGAGTGTCAATTGGAGTTGTCGGGTTTATCGTTCCCCATCGACCTTATGCCGGTACCTTTGGGTAGTTTTGACGTTGTGGTAGGAATGGATTGGTTATCTTTGTATCGAGCGGAGATTGTCTGTTACGATAAGGTTATTCGGATTCCTCTCCCTGATGGAGAATTTCTTTCTGTGTACGGTATCAAGGGTGGTGTCCCGCTAAACATCATCTCTAGCATGAAAGCCCTTAAGTGTCTTCGAAAGGGTTATCCAGCCGTATTGGCGCTTTTATCTGTTTCCTCTGGTGATGAAAAGAAGATCGACGGCATTCCGGTGGTACGCGAGTTTCCTGATGTTTTTCCCGATGATTTATCTGGTCTTCCTCCTCATCGTCAAGTCGAGTTCGGTATTGATCTTGTACCAGGGGCTGCTCCTATTGCTCGGGCCCCCTACCGTCTTGCACCTCCCGAGATGCAGGAATTGTCTAGTCAGTTACAGGAACTCTTGGACAAGGGTTTCATCCGACCAAGTTCTTCCCCTTGGGGAGCCCCGATTTTATTTGTTAAGAAGAAGGATGGGAGTTTCCGATTGTGTGTAGACTACAGAGAACTGAACAAATTGACCATCAAGAACCGTTATCCTCTTCCACGTATTGATGATCTATTCGACCAGCTTCAGGGTTCTAGTTATTATTCCAAGATCGACTTGAGGTCCGGCTATCACCAGCTGCGCGTCAGGGAGGCTGACGTTGCGAAGACTGCTTTTCGAACACGTTATGGCCATTTCGAATTCTTGGTCATGCCTTTCGGTCTCACGAACGCACCAGCGGTTTTCATGGACTTGATGAACCGCGTCTGTAAACCATATCTGGACAAATTCGTCATTGTATTTATTGATGACATTCTGATCTACTCCAAGAACGAGACCGAACACGGGGAACATCTGCGGTTAGTTTTGGAACTCTTGCGACGGGAACAACTTTACGCTAAGTTCTCAAAGTGTGACTTTTGGTTACGCGAAGTTCAATTCCTAGGACATGTGGTTAATGAACTAGGAATTCATGTCGATCCAGCTAAAATCGAAGCGATCAAGGACTGGGGAGCACCAAAGACGCCAACTGAGGTGCGGCAATTCCTAGGCCTTGCGGGCTACTATCGTCGTTTCATTCAGGGGTTCTCGAAGATTGCTCAACCCCTCACCACTCTCACTCAGAAGGATAGGAAATTCGACTGGGGTGAACCACAAGAGTCAGCGTTTGAAGAACTGAAGTCTAAACTGTGTTCTGCTCCTATTTTGTCTTTACCTGAGGGTCCTGATGATTTCGTTGTCTACTGTGATGCTTCCATTCATGGACTCGGTTGCGTGTTGATGCAACGCGAGAAAGTGATTGCGTATGCTTCTCGTCAACTCAAAGTGCACGAGAAGAACTACACAACTCATGACTTGGAGTTGGGTGCCGTGGTATTCGCGTTGAAAATTTGGAGACATTACTTGTACGGTACCAAATGCACCATCTACACCGATCACAAGAGTCTCCAACACATTTTCGACCAACAACATTTGAACATACGGCAGCGTCGTTGGATCGAACTTTTGAACGACTATGATTGTGCTATTAAATACCATCCTGGCAAGGCAAATGTTGTAGCAGACGCCTTGAGCAGGAAGGAATCTACTAAACCTCGTCGCGTTCGGGCATTGCAACTCACTATCCATTCATCGTTACCTGATCAACTCCGTTCTGCCCAGCTAGAAGCTTTGAAGGAGGAAAACCTTAAAGCTGAAACTATGCACGGTGCCGACAAGCACCTAGAGCGAAGGCCTGATGGCCTGCACTATTTCGCAGAACGTATATGGGTTCCTTTGTTCGGGGGACTACGGGAGCTTGTCCTTGATGAGGCTCATAAGTCCCGGTATTCTATTCATCCTGGTTCGGATAAGATGTACCAAGATCTGAAGGTGCTTTACTGGTGGCCAAACATGAGGTCGGACATAGCCTCATACGTGAGCAAATGCTTGACCTGTGCTAAGGTCAAGGTGGAATACCAGAAACCGTCGGGTCTCTTGCAACAACCTGAAATTCCGGAATGGAAATGGGAACGGATTACTATGGATTTTGTCACACAACTTCCTAAGTCACCAAGCGGGAACGACAAGATATGGGTGATTGTCGATCGGTTGACGAAATCAGCTCATTTTCTCGCTATTAAGGAGACCGACACCATGGATCGTTTGGCTCGTCTTTATTTGAAGGAGGTCGTTTCTAAGCACGGGGTACCAGTTTCTATTATTTCGGATCGTGATTCCCATTTTACTTCTCACTTCTGGAAATCTTTGCACAAGGCTTTGGGTACCCAACTAGACATGAGTACGGCTTACCATCCACAGACTGACGGTCAGAGTGAGCGTACGATTCAAACTTTAGAAGACATGCTGCGGGCGTGTGTGATCGATTTTGGCAAGGGTTGGGAAGCTCATCTACCGTTAGTAGAATTCTCGTACAATAACAGTTATCACACGAGCATCAAGGCAGCTCCGTTCGAGGCACTGTACGGACGGAAATGCCGCTCTCCTCTTTGCTGGGCTGAAGTGGGTGAGAGTCAACTCACTGGGCCTGAACTAGTGTACGAAACTTCGGAAAAGATCGTACAGATTCGAAATCGGTTGGCGGCGGCACGGGACCGGCAAAAGAGTTATGCTGATCAGCGTCGCAAACCACTGGAATTCCAAGTCAATGACAAGGTACTTCTAAAAGTCTCACCGTGGAAGGGCGTCATACGCTTTGGGAAGCGTGGCAAACTCAATCCGCGATATGTCGGCCCATTTACGATCCTGGAACGGATTGGGCCGGTGGCATATCGACTTGATCTACCGACGGAGCTCGGTAACGTACATAACGTCTTTCACGTGTCAAACTTGAAGAAGTGTCTGGCTGACGAGTCTCTCATCGTTCCACTAGAAGAGATCAAGGTTGATGATCGTCTTCGGATTGTGGAAGAACCTGTGGAGATCCTTGATTACAAGATTCGTAGCCTGCGTCACAGCAAGATTCGTATCGTTAAGGTTCGGTGGAACTCGAACCGGGGACCGGAATATACATGGGAACGGGAGGATCAGATGAAGTCTAAGTATCCTCATCTTTTTCCTAAGGAAGCGTTCGAGTCGAGACATGTCTCTTCGGCAGCTGAATGAATCTCGGGTCGAGATTCCTTTTAACGTGGGGATGATGTGACAACTCGGGTAAATCTCTCTCTTTTGGTTTCTATCTTTTGTTTGTTCCTTCGTTATTTCTTTTGGTACTTGTGCAATTTTCGGGACGAAAATTCTTTTAACGTGGGGATGATGTGACACCCGGCAAATTCTGGTTAACAACATTGTCTAGATGAAAGTCTACCTTAGCGAGTCACGCGTATATTATACGTAACGAGGGTTAGCTAGATAGCTAGAAAGGACATACGTGCATTGTCTCGGGTTTGAGACAACTTACAAAACGTTTTCTAGTCCGGTTTGGGACTACTTTCACATCTCGGGTTATGAGATGCTTTGACTCCTTGTGTGGGTCGGGTTTTGACTCCTTGTGTGAGTTAACGTGTGATTGCATGATTAGTGAACCTCGGACGTTGGTGAATAATAAACTTAGGTGTCTCGGTGATACCTGACAACTTATGTGAAAACCATACGTGATTATGTGAACCTAACCCGAACACGTTAATAAAAATTATTAAAAGTGGAGCGTGAGGTTGATTAGGGTCTTAACGCATGGGGTTACACTTGTTACGGTCCGTAACAACGAAAACGTCGAAGGATAACGCGTCGGGAGGCGAAACGAGGCGAAAGCGCGCCACCCGGAGCTGTGAGCGGCCGCTCACAGGCTCCGAGCGGCCGCTCGAAGGACACTGACGGGTTTAAACCGCCTCAAACTCGTATTTAAACATCCTTAACTCCCATGCAGCCCTCATACTCAACCCTAATCGCCCCCTTACTGCCCCACACGAATATTTCACTCCAAAAACACCTGCTAAGGCTTAAGATCATCAATTGGGAGGCTCCAAGGCGCGCGATTGATTGATTTGAAGAGCTAAGGGTATAACTCATGATTTCTTACGCTTTTTACTTTATGTTTTATTGTAAAAATCCTATAACAAGTTTGTCCAGGTCTGATTGGGTTTAATAAACATTAAAACATGAGTCTTTTTGAAGATTAAACGGATTAAACCTATTAATAAACGCGTAGTAACATCATAGGATGCTTGTTGCGCAAGTTATTGGTGTTTTGATCCTAAAAGCTTTGATCTTGACATGTTTGATAATAGGATCTGATGGGAATAGGTATTAGGAAAGTTGTATGATGATTATTAGGTATTATTGATTGATAATATGCAACTAGGGTTTGATATAATTAATGATATTGTACGATCAGAATCTGGACAGATTCTGAAAGTCGACTTGTAGGGTCTGTTTCGTGGCTTGAAAACAATTGATTTGATCGATTCTTTGCATGATTGTAACGTACAAGGTCTTAGCTTTTTATAATGGGCAAAACCATCGAATTTGGACGTCGTTTGAGTCGTTTTTGGAATTTTAATTGATTAGGGTCATATCAGATTTTCGGATTTGTAAATTGGGTTAACTTTAAATGGTCATAACTTGAGATTTACAAGGAATTAGATTATGAAATTTTTACAGTAGGTCAATACTGGAAAAATAGAGCTTTTCCAAGTGGATTCATCTCGTTTGGATGAATACACAATTTTTAAGAATTTTCCTACTAAACTGACCTGTTGAGGAGATTTTCTGGACCTAGCTGTGTTGTACGAATTTTCATAATTTTTGTGTTTGGAATTGAGACAAAACAAAAATAGGTATTTTCGAGTGAGTCCCAAAGTAAATCCAGTAAAAATTTGGGAGGTTAACTCACTGGTTTACTATTTTAAATAAATTCGTTTTGATGGCGCACAATCTGTCCTGAAAACACAGATTGTGCATTATGTGCTTATGTGCTTAATTGAGGTCTTAGGTGGTATGGAATTGACATGTAACTGAAGTACACTTGTCTGAGACACATACGGAATGTAGAAACTAATTGTAACCAACGTATTCACCAACGGGTCCGTAGGGTTTTACTATTGCATGTAGAATCACTAGGCGTCGCATACACACTTTTGAACATTTAAAACGCCTTGGACAAACGAGTTATATGGGTAATGATATTACGCCTATACTCACTGAGCGACACTGTTATTAGGGTGTCGGTAGCATATATTGCTTGCTGTTCGGATTCATTGCTTGCACGTTAAGGTGAGTTTACGGCCCCTCTTTTAAACTGGTTTTATACTTTCGGGGGAGAAAACATGTGTTAAAACTATATTTGGTAACTACTGTCATACTATGGGTTTCTATTGTGTACTACACGATCTTTGGAAGTCCCGGGGGGAACCATGAATGTGCGGGTTTGCACAACGGGGAAATGTGAATAGCGCTATTGGGAGTGACCAACCCCGCTCGTCGACTTGGAGGGTCGGCGAGTGCATATTGTCTCAAACAGGAACAACAGGAACAACAGGAACTTACATCGGGCATACTTTTGGTATTCGCGTTAGTAATGGTTTTCCAATCGTGGTAGTAACAAAACGTACGCCTAGCTAGCGTATACTGGTTTTCGATTTATTATAGTATGGACAGGTGGACTTGGTACTTGGATACAAAACCTGTGAACTCACCAGCATTTTTGTGCTGACGTAAACTTTTACATGTTTTCTCAGGTCGCTAAGGTAACACAATGGAACTAGGGCGCACACGTCTGCACTGCGTCTAGTTAGAGTCGCATGGTTTTCATATGTTGAACAATTGGTTTACTTTTGAGATACTGTTTTGAATAAGCTTCCGCTGTAAACGGGAATTTTAAACATTGTTTTGAAATTGCATTATGTTCATGTTAGACTTGTTTATTGTGATCGTTGGTTTGGATCCTGGTTTGTCATGCGCCTCGCGGTAAAACTCCGCAAGTGGATTTTGAGGGTGTGACAGTTGTACAAAGCTGGATGTTTTTACTGGAAAACCAAAACGAGCAATTAACGAAGCGAAACAGAGAGATATAATTTTCTTGGCTTGGAAACAACTTAAAAGAACCAAAAATGAATTAAAATTTTTTTTTGGTGATTAACAGATAATTTTAAAGAATTAAAAGAAATTCATTTTTTTTTAAAAAAAAGGACTAAAGCCACATATAGTCCTTTACGCAGGTTTGCCAGAGGGTCACTATTCATATATAAAGAACATAAAAGTTGTGTGTATGAATAAACTTTGGAATGTTCCTGATATTTACAGTTTTGCTTTTTTTGGTGAAATGAACTTGAAGAAATGATTTGGTGGATCTGTCATGAGTTAAACAAAAGCTGAAATTGGACGGTTATTTGGAATGTTCCTGATATTTACAGTTTTGCTTTTTTTGGTGAAATGAACTTGAAGAAATGATTTGGTGAATCTGTCATGAGTTAAACAAAAGCTGAAATTGGACGGTTATTTGAAATGTTCCTGATCATTACAGTTATGCATTTTTTTGATCAGAAAATATATTCCCAAAAAAATTAAAAACAAAATTTTTTATGCAAGCAAGTAAAATTCAGTTGTTGGACAGTGAGTAATATAACTGGACAGTAAGATTGATAACTTCTCTATGGAAGTTGCTAAAATAGTTAAACAAAAGCTGAAATTGAACAGTTATTTGGAATGTTCCTGATCATTACAGTAAAATTCAGTTGATGGACAGTGAGATTGATAAACTGGAGAGGTTAGCCAGACGTTTGTCAAACGAACAATTAAAATAAACTTTTCATGCAAGCAAGTAAAATTCAGTTGTTGGACAGTGAGATTGATAACTGGACAGGTTAGCCAGGCGTTTGTCAAACGAACAATTAAAATAAACTTTTCATGCAAGCAAGTAAAATTCAGTTGTTGGACAGTGAGATTGAAAAGTGGCAGGAAAAAGCTGACATTTTGTTCCTTGTTGCAGAAAGAAATCAACAGTCGGATTGACGATTTTGTTTACCCTCCCATTGACATAAAAAAAGTTCTTTTGAAAAACGTCTGACTGCACAAAAAAAAAAAAAAACTAACTCAAAAGACCAAAAAAAAAATAAAATTTTTTTTATCCGAAGCGCCTCGCTTAGGCCTAAGCGAGGCGCTTCGAGTCAAAAATCAGTTTTTTCTGACCTCGTACCGGGGTAGTTAAAAAGTAAAGAAAACGCCTCGCTTAGGCCTAAGCGAGGCGCTTTTAGGGGGTGAAAATAGAAGTGGGGGTTGAAATAGACCAGGCCTTTTGTTATCCTTGTGTTTACATTTTACAGATGCTTTCATTTACACCCTTTTAACTTTAATAAATTTGACTGTGGAATATTTACTTTAACATTCTATCTATATTAATTGAAGGACACTTTTGTCACACCCTCAAAATCCACTTGCGGGGTTTTACCGCGAGGCGCATGACAAACCAGGATCCAAACCAACGATCACAATAAACAAGTCTAAATGAATATAAATGCAATTTCAAAACATGGTTTAAAATCCCGTTTACAGCGGAAGCTTATTCAAACAGTATCTCAACAATGAAATAATAGTTCAACGTTCAAAAGACCATGCAACCCTAGTTAGACGCCGTGCAGACGCGTGCGCCCTAGTCCAGTCGTGCTACCTTAGCGACCTGAGAAAACATGTAAAAGTTTACGTCAGCACAAAAATGCTGGTGAGTTTACAGGTTTTGTATCCAAGTACCAAGTCAACCTGTCCATACTATAACAAATCGAAAACCAGTATACGCTAGCTAGGCGTACGTTTTGTTACTACCACGATTGGAAAACCATTACTAACTCGAATACCAGATGTTGTGCCCGAAAAGTACCAGTTGTTCCTGTTGTTCCTGTTTGAGACAATATGCACTCGCCCGGCCCTCCAAGCCGACGAGCGGGGTTGGTCACTCCCAATAGCGCTATTCACATTTCCCCGTTGTGCAAACCCGCACATTCATGGTTCCCCCCGGGACTTCCAAAGATCGTGTAGTACACAATAGAAACCCATAGTATGACAGTAGTTACCAAATAATCGTTTTAACACATGTTTTCTCCCCCGAAAATATGAAACCAGTTTAAAAGAGGGGCCGTAAACTCACCTTAACGTGCAAGCAAGGAATCCGAACAGCAAGCAATATATGCTACCGACACCCTAATAACAATGTCGCTCAGTGAGTATAGGCGTAATATCATTACCCATATAACTCGTTTGTCCAAGGCGTTTTAAATGTTCAAAAGTGTGTATGCGACGCCTAGTGATTCTACATGCAATAGTAAACCCTACGGACCCGTTGGTGAATACATTGGTTACAATTAGTTTCTACATTCCGTATGTGTCTCAGACAAGTGTACTTCAGTTACATGTCAATTCCATACCATCTAAGACCTCAATTAATCACAGAAGCACATAATACACAATCTGTGTTTTTCAGGACAGATTGTGCGCCATCAAAACGAATTTATTTAAAATAGCAATTCAGTGAGTTAACCTCCCAAATTTTTACTGAATTATCTTTGGGATTCACTCGACAATACCTATTTTTGTTTTGTCTCAATTCCAAACACAAAAATTATGAAAATTCGTACAATACAGCTATGTCCAGAAAAATCTCCTCAACAGGTCAGTTTAGTAGGACAATTCTTAAAAATTGTGTATTCATCCAAACGAGATGAATCCACTTGGAAAGGCTCTATTTTTCCAGTATTGACCTACTGTAAAAATTTCATAACCTAACTCTTTGTAAATCTCAAGTTATGACCATTTAAAGTTAGCCCAATTTACAAATCCGAAAATCTGATATGACCCCTAATCAATTAAAATTCCAAAAATGACTCAAACGATGTCCAAATTCGATGGTTTTGCCCATTATGAAAAGCTAAGACCTTGTACGTTACAATCATGCAAAGAATCGATCAAACCAATTATTTTCAAGCCACGAAACAGACCCCACAAGTCGACATTCAGAATCTGTCCAGATTCTAATCGTGCAATATTATCAATTATATCAAACCCTAGTTGCATATTATCAATCAATAACACCTAATAATCATCATACAACTTTCCTAATACCTATTCCCATCAGATCCTATTATCAAACATGTCAAGATCAAAGCTTTTAGGATCAAAACACCAATAACTTGCGCAACAAGCATCCTATGATGTTACTACGCGTTTATTAATAGGTTTAATCCGTTTAATCTTCAAAAAGACTCATGTTTTAATGTTTATTAAACCCATTCAGATCTGGACAAACTTGTTATATGATTTTTACAATAAAACATAAAGTAAAAAGCGTAAGAAATCATGAGTTATACCCTTAGCTCTTCAAATCAATCAATCGCGCGCCTTGGAGCCTCCCAATTGATGATCTTGAGCCTTAGCAGGAGTTTTTGGAGTGAAATATTCGTGTGGGGCAGTAAGGGGGCGATTAGGGTTGAGTATGAGGGCTGCATGGGGGTTAAGGATGCTTAAATACGAGTTTGAGGCGGTTTAAGCCCGTCAGTCCTCTTCGAGCGGCCGCTCGGAGCCTGTGAGCGGCCGCTCACAGGTCCGGGGCGCGCGTTTTTGCTTCGTTTAGCCTCCCGACGCGTTACCCATCGACGTTTTCGTTGTTTCGAACCGTAACAAGTGTAACCCCATGCGTTAAGACCCTAATCAACCTCATACTCCACTTTTAATAATTTTTATTTACGTGTTCGGTCTAGGTTCACATAATCACGTATGGTTTTCACATAAGTTGTCAGATATCACCGAGACACCTAAGTTTATTATTCACCAACGTCCGAGGTTCACTAATCATGCAATCACACGTTAACTCACACAAGGAGTCAAAACCCGACCCACACAAGGAGTCAAAGCATCTCATAACCCGAGATGTGAAAGTAGTCCCAAACCGGACTAGAAAACGTTTTGTAAGTTGTCTCAAACCCGAGACAATGCACGTATGTCCTTCCTAGCTATCTAGCTAACCCTCGTTAAGTATAATATACGCGTGACTCGCTAAGGTAGACTTTCATCTAGACAATGTTGTTAACCAGAATTTGCCGGGTGTCACATCATCCCCACGTTAAAAGAATTTTCGTCCCGAAAATTGCACAAGTACCAAAAGAACAAAAGAACTAACGAATGAAACAAACAAAAGATAGAAACCAAAAGAGAGATTTACCCGAGTTGTCACAACTTTAACTTTAACAGTGTCCTTCTTTTAATTATATATTGACCACTAATTTTTAGGTTAATTTTATTTTTTGTCACCAACTTTTAAGTTAATTTTTTTTTTAATTTAACCACCAAACTTCTATTTTTAGGATTTAAAAGTTTGGCCATTAACTTTTAGCTTAACTTTATTTTCTTCTAATTTGACCATCAAACTTTTAGCTTTTAAGATTTCAAACTTTGACCACCAAACTTTTAGCTTTTAGGCTTTCAAACTGTGGCCACTAACTTATATACTTTATTTTCTTCCAATTTAACCACCAAACTTTGACCGCCAAACTTTTAGCTTTTAGGATTTCAAACTTTTACTACCAAACTTTTACTACCAAACTTTTAGCTTTTAGAATTTCAAACTTTGACCACCCAACTTTGGCCAGTAAATTTCTTACTAACTTATGCATTTTCTTTTCTTCCAATTTGACCACCAAACTTTTAGTTTTTAGAATTTCAAACTTTGACCACCAAACTTTTTTGCTTTTAGCCGCGAGTATTTTTTTGAAGCCCACGCAACAATAACAGTCACTTAATATTATCTTTTATATCCACGAAACCATCCACAATTACGCGAAAGAATGCAGGAAAATCGTTGCCCATAGTGCTGCTAAACACTTCTGCACAACAAACGTGCCCCGCCGCTTTGCGACGGGTTAACAAAAACCCTAGTTGTTTCTAATAGATTATATTTATAGTAAATTAATATTGAGTAAATATGTGTAAATTAGTTACTACAATTATGCCTTGATTGGTGCCATGTATTTGTTTATATATCGGAATGAGAATAGCAAAGGGGTCAAGGACCTCAATTAATGTGATTTATCATAAACCAATTGATTGTTATAAACATTTTTTTTAACCATTCGGGTTTTAAGCTTCTGGGGCTCAAATGTAAAGACACTATTGTGACGTGTTTTTTATCTACTTTTAAATCACCCGCTGTGATGTGCAGTCGTAGTGTTTATCTTTATATACGTTTTGGTGTAAATTTTGTTTGATTAACTTAGCTTTCATAACGATGTAATTTTTTTTGTGACTTTCGAATATATCATCATCACGTGACCTTTTTCATTGTCACATTCACGATTTACTTATTTTTATCTATGTTTTAAATTTGTAATGAAACGCATATGATAACTCACTAGTTAAATTATACAAGATCTAAGTCTACAATATATTAAATTAAATTAACCCACTACTAATTAACTAAATATAATAATACTTAGCATAACTAGTTCAAGTCCTTCCTTCTACCGACATGAAACCAAAAATTATTCCAATCACTTATAAAAAATCATTATTGTTTTTTTAACAAAATTTCAAAATTTGCCACTTTGAAATTAGAATCTTAATCAACCTTGACTTTGTTGAAAATCTTATTACGTAAAATACGCTCTCACAAATAACATTTTTGAGAAAACAAAATTACAAACAGTTGGCATATAGACATTGAAATCCAAATGTGAACAACAAAAGACGATGCAAATAATTGTGTGGTTGTGGTTCGCCGCCCAGCTAATAGGCTTAACCGGCCAGGAAGGTTCGATAATATACATACACATGCATCACTCCGATGAATCCGATAAAACATGCCTCAATTAAGACCAGCTCAGAATATTTTATTACAATCTTACCATTAAAAAATAAAATTTGTTAAAAGGTTACCAAAGACAAACACTAAATGATGCGAAAATAACTTTTGAAAGTTAGTTGATTGGACATTGCCACATTGGTACGTTTATTTTTTATTTTATATTTTGGTTGGTAAGTAACTAAGTATAATTTATATTATATTCACTCATGCCGATATATTAGACTGGTTCTGTAACTTGATCTGATGAGATAATTAATGCACACCGTATAGTTTAAAGTTTTATTAAGACCGGGGTGTAGTGGGGCTTGAAATATAAAGCCCTTGCCTATGTGTCACTAAAATGGCGCCCCCCACACCATTACAGGGGGCTCCATTTTTGAAAATCAATGTGGGGCTCTATAAATATAGCGCTTGAGCTCTTGTCCCCCCTCCAATCAGAATTCGCCACATCAGCCACTCTCTCTTTTTTTATTATTTTATTATTTTTTTTAATTAAAAAGATATAATAAAATATTAATAGGGGTTTTATAAATAAAGCCCCTACCACTACACCCCTTTTTCAGTTTCTCTCTCCATGCTGACTCAGCAGCCACGTGGACCAATCAGAAAGGAGGGCTATATAAATAAAGCCCCCCACTACACATGGTCTTAGTACTTTAGATTTAGATGCGTTAAAAACCTTTTTTTATTTAACAACCAATGATGCAATTGTTTTTGTTATATGTTTATTTATCTTTAATTAAATACATGAAGATTTTAAAGATATTTTTGTGTTTATTTGTGTTCATGTTAGACAATTAGGTTTAAAGCTTTGAGGTGATGGGTTTCTATGAGTTTACCGATTCATATATTAGGGTATGTTTGGTACGAGACTTTTAAGAGCTTCAAACTTAAAAAAAAAACTCACAGTCAATAAAAAGTTTTGTTTGGTTGAAAGAGCTTGAAGCTTTTAGGTTAGAGAAAAAACTTTATAATGAAAAACTACTAGCACTAGCGTTTAAGAAAAAACTTCTACTAGCTACAAATTTTTAATCAGTAAATGACATAAATACCATTCAATCATAAAAAAAACATGCATAAAAACTTTTAGTTAATGTCAATTTTTGTCATTTTATACATTTTATTAAAAGTTCCAGCTACTGTGTCAAACAACAAAATATATTTAAAAAGCTATAGCTACCAACTTCCAGCTACAACTATCAGCTAACAGATTTCAACCACCAGCTAGTTTTGCCAAACATACCATAAGTATACTTTTTTTTTTCCTAGAATAGCATCATTCCTATCATGAACGTGAAAATTTGGATTTTTTGTTCATTGTCCTTTCTAAATTGAATTGTCGAGATAAAGCTTGCGTCCAAGAGAGGCATTGCATAGATATTGCTCTCACTCAACCCACATCCCTTTCTCAATAATCAAGTTATGTATTTCGAGCCTTTAGCATAGGGATTAGCATACACCACCGAATACCGAATTAATACCGATCCTGATCCTGGATCGATATCGTACCGATCTCGTATCGAACCAAAGGTGTTCGGTATCGGTACTCACATTTAGAGGTTTTCGATTTCGGTATTTTCGATATCTGTATTTTAAAGTAAAATACCGGTACCGCACCGACACCGAACTGCATGTTTTCGATATCGGTATTGGGTTTTAAGAGTTTTCAGGATCAGTATTTTCGGGATCGGTATCGGTTAGTACCGCTACCGTCCCGAGCTCATCCCTACTTTAACATTTAACTTTGTTTTGATATGACCCATGACATTATAGCCTAGTGGCATGTTAGGGGTGGGATAAGGCTTAAAAACCATTAGGTTCTGGATTAAGTGGAGATGGATATGATCGTGTAGTTCCGCTGGTGGCAGGATGATACTCCAGTAGTCCGCTAATGATCCAAATTACCTTTAAAAAAATTAGTTTGATCTGGTAATTGAATAGTACATCATATTGTAACTGATTAATATAATAATTTATATACAAAATTTGTGATCAATAATCGTTTCTTGTTCAATCATATACACATGGAATCATCACATATCCTATCATTCTCTCTTTCACGATTCCATTGAATCTCATTTTATATCTCCTCCACTTATTCCATCCAACTCCCTTTTCCACTTATTCCCGTTCCATCCTTTTTCTTATTGATACTTTAGTGGCACTCCATAATGAACCATCTTTCTTAGTTATTTGATATTATTATAATACTTTTTATATGAAAATAAATTTAGTATATATCTTTTCTTAAAGTATCCCAAACTACACTTAAACTTTTTCTTTGTTTGTATAGTAGATTTCATTATAGAAACATATGTATGCCATACTATTATACTAATATTATTTTGTACTGCTAGAAAAGGTTGGCACACTATATAATACTATTAATTCTTGTTTTAACTAACAAAATTAAAGAACAAACCTTAGCTCTATGACTAAACACACAACCTTGCAGTCATGCTTAAAAAAGGATCTAAAGTGTGTGCTAGCTTGGATTAAACATTGTAACAAATAGGAATCAAATCGAGCCATGACCACCACTATACGCGCTATTGGACCCATACCTAACTTGATTAAGAAACATTGACAATGGCGTAGGCCGTAGGGCACCTACCGGTCCATGTGATGGTCCTATTTGTGGATTTGTGGTCAACTCAGGACGAAGCTAATTTAACTTCATCCATATAGTAAGGTGGCAAACAGTGGTTATGGAATACATCATCATCATCATCATACACAGTTAATCCCACCAATAGCAAAAGCTAAGGTAGGGTCTGAGGAGGGTAAGATGTAGACAGCCTTACCTCTACCCCGTGGGAATAGAGAGGTTGCTTCCAATGAGACCCCCGGCTCGATAGTGGTTTTGCTTCAAAGTATTGTAACTTGTAAGCCATTATATAATATTTCATTTGTATGATCTACGTTAGCTTCAAAGTATTGTAAGCCGTTATGCCAATCTTGAGCTCAACCTTAATGTGGGACCATCCGTTCACTTACCACCTATTTCCCTTGGATCGGGTGCAGAAGGTGGTCTGCAGTGACTTGCAGAACTTGAGGAACCAAGGGTTTGTATTTAGTTGAATAGGCTTTGCGATTCAAAAAGGGATAGTGGCGCAACTTGTTGCTCGCTTACCCATTATCCAGATGTAACTTGGTTTTTATCGTCAAATGAACAAAGGAAAAGTGGGTATGCGTTCTTAAGGTTATAGACGATGGTTAACTTCATGATTCGGATAGTGATGGAACCTTTTATTGGAGAAGTCGAGTGGTGCATTTACTCAAAGTCGTCTCTTCATCTACAATGGTTGATTGGTTGGTCCACACACCACCCCAGTTAAGCATGGTTTAAGAATAAAAGGAAAAGTTATCATAATGTCATAGTCAAAGCTGGTGGCCGATATCAAAACTCGAATGGAATTCTTAGTAGATAATACACGATGAAGGCTACCTTTAGGCTTTACATGGATCAAGCTTAGTTAATGGGTTGCATCAGTTTGGGCCTAAGCTCATGTATTGAGCCCACTAGGGTGTACCTCTATGGCTCTATGGGTCTATGATGACTCTATTAATTCGGAAAACCACATCTGTTTGGAACCAATTTTCCCAACTTTTCCACTGAAAACCACTCAAAATTTTCTGCTCTAATAAATAAGGTCACTTAAGATAAATGTTAGCACACCATCATTTTATGCAACATCATATATGCTACAGTCACATTCCCGAAAATAGTAACCCGTCGGCGTCAAGTAAGAAAATGCCACATGATCTTTTTAAAGTTCGGTTATTGGACTTTAATAATCTTAATATTCATCTACTTAATTCCAACTAAAGAAATATTTAAAAACAATATTAATTTTTAATGTTTTTTTTTCTTCCAATGACCCTAAAGTAATTGAATGTTAACCCAAGTAGTTTTTTTTTTTGGTGGTTTGACATGCTTAGGTGACAACTTTATTTTTTTTAAGACGTGACATGCTTAAGTGGCAAAAAAATCAATTATTTATTACGAGGTGTGATATTAGTTAACGGTTTGGTTTCACAGTTTTGATGAAAAGCTAAAGCTGATGCAGTGTAACTCGAAGCCGAAGCAGATGGTATCATTGTGAGACAGATGGAACTTGGATTGAGGGCAGGATTAGATTACAAGATCTTAAACCTAAGGCCTGGAGGCCCATTAGGAGTCAAAACTTATTGTGATAAACCTAAGACTTGGAGGCCCATTGTTGGATTGAGAGTTAGGACTTAGGAGTTAGGATTAGATTGCCAGATCTTAATACTTAAGACTAAGAGGACCATTAGAAACCCACTGTGAGAAACCTAAGACTTGGAGGCCCATTGGCTTGCAAGTTGCTTATAGTGAAGAGGTTACTTTGAGGTTGATAACAAGACCAGGTCAATCATATTACAAATGCAAAGATTCGGGTTGAGTGAAGGAAAGAGATTAATTGTTACAAGAAAACATGAAATGTTATGTTTTAGGTTTTTCAAAAATGTTGACGGTGTGGAGAAAGGTGGAAGTATGGAAAACATTTGGACTTTTATTTTCCACGTAAAAGAGAGAACGAAAATCTGTAATCTTTTATATCAATTTTTGGTAGTTGAAACTTGTTTATTAATGCTATTAGATGAAGTTATTAGTTACATAAAACTATGGTTGTAAAAATCCTGCCTAACCTCCGATTAGTCGTTGATTAATCACTAGTCCGTGGTTAATCGAGTAATTTTGAACTAATCACTCAATTAATCAATAGGCTGTCAATAGTGGTTAAATCCGGTCAAAATCGGCCAAAAATTGATGGTAATCTTATGATTCCGGCCAAATTCTAGTCAAAACCTGTAAATTTCAGCCAAAACTTGTAAATTCCGGCAAATTAATCCTATCTACTTCAAAATATGGGTCGTAGAAGTTGATAAAATATGTCTACTTACAAAACTGCATATAAAAAGGTGTGTATATACACATAAAACTGAAAATTACACATAAAATCTTAATCCGATTAATCACTATTCGGTACCCCACCGGCCGACTAGCGCCTAGCAATTTTTACAACACTACATAAAACTAGTGGAATTCTCTTGCATGATGCGGCAAAAATCGCCAGCGCCGGTTTGGACGTTTACCGTTGTTTGCCATGCGAAAGGGATTCGGTTGGTGTCAGTTATGTTTGTTATCGTATCAGCTTGACCAAGAGTACGCAACTAAATTATTTTAGATTATAAGAAGCGGCGAATTATTTAAATCAAAAGCATTACTAGTTATTACTTCGTAATTTTATTAGACTATAAGTTGTGGGCCGCGAGCGAGCAGGCGCGAGCAAGCCTGGTGCTCACCCTTAGCCACAACAGCCCCACGAGAACACGCGTGACACGAGCACATGCGATGGTGGTCGCGTGCGTTAACGGGAGAAAGTTAGCTTTGGTCGCGCCGGTTCTCACCCCTGGCCACAACGGGGGTAAAGTGGCCAGGTTACTTGAGAGTGAAGTCGGTGGCTCACGCCTGCTCGCTCGCGGCCCACGACTGATTTCATGAAAATAAAATTGCACTACTTTTAACGCTATTGTACTAATTTCGTGAAAATAACGTTAAAAACGGCGCGATGATAATCATGCATCATGTGGTAGCGTTGATAGCCGAAAGAAAAGGAAAAAAAATGCACCAATTGGGCTTGTCTCAATTTGTGAGTGTTATGTGTCTTGTGTCAAAGGCTTGATGCAAAACTACTATTGATCTAGTGGTCTTACTGAAAGCAGCTTATATTCCTACAGGGTGGAGTAAGGCTGTTAAATCATACCCTACTCAGACCCTGCCGTAGGTTTGCTATTGATGAGATTTACAGAATATGATGATAATTTTAGATTATTAAATTTTCTTTTTAAATCCGAGCCTCACCAAGCTAAACTGAGCCAGCACGGACAAATACCAAATCAAGCTTTTAAGCTTAGACTCTCAGCTCGGTTTCAAATACAAGCCAAGCCGAGCCAACATTTAATTAAACCGAGCCCAAGCTTAGCTTAGCTCTACACTTACCCAAATCAAAAATGAAATAATCCCACTTTTTTTTGGGTCAATAATTCTTCACCATTTTCTTTTTACAATTACCCTAATCTTTTTCATACATATACATCCAATTTCATATTTTGTTCTTTTTCCCCTTCATTCCTCTTCAATTTCGCCACAGTTAAGGGTTCGATTATCATCACTTTCTTATTATACAATCGCTCTTCAATCTTCTTTCAAAGATAACAAAAGGGTTTCAAACAAATTGATACCTGCTTCAAAGGATAATAAAAATATTATTAAAAAAAGGGTATGGGAGGTTCAAAGACAGAAGGCGCAACCTCATCCACAACCCCTGTAATTGCAAATAGAAGAGACCCATATGAAGTTTTGGGTGTTTCCAAAGATTCATCTGATCAAGAGATTAAATCTGCTTACAGAAAACTTGCCCTCAAGTTAGCTTCTTTCTCTTTTAATATTATTTTTTAAGGTTTTTTGTTTATTGGGTCTGCAGTTTCTTGAATTATGTTTGTGTTCAAGTAATCAAGTTCAGTTCTTGATGATGATATTATGTTTTTTTTTTTTTTTTTGAATTGATTTAATGTTGGTAATCTGTAAAGTTGTTAATATGTTGTTTGAATGTGTTAAGATGCTTGTTTTTGAAGTAACAATAATATTATATAATTGAAGTTTAGGATTATTTATGTGTCAATGTCAATGTTGTAAAAGGCGGGCTAGGCGCCGCCTAGTCCCTAGTCGGCCTTCTATATCGGAATAAGGGGCCAGTCGAGGTTCTGGGCGTTTTGGCCATTAGGCGGGCCTAGGCGGTGGTTTTTTTATATATATTTTTTAATTTCTAAGTATTTCTTGGTATTATGTGAATATATCTATGGGCGTAGCTTTCAATTGGCGGGGAGGGGCGGCCCCCCCTCCCCCGAATTTTCGCTCAGAAGTTCCGATTATATAGTATTCGTAAAGAAATTTTTTGGTATATACAGTTTCGACCCCTCGAAACTAGGGATTTCCGACCCCCGGTGACTTCCGACCCCCGAAGTCTCGGGTCAAGCTTCGCCACTGTTAATATATCTTAACATATTTTCAAAAAACACCTCAATTTGTGTGTGTGTATATATAAAATACGTATAAAAAATACTAAAACGCCTAATTTCGTTTAGTCCCGACCAGTCTCTAGGCTGGACCTCACCGCCCGCCTAGCGTCTCCTGCAACATTGGTCAATGTTAGTTGGTGCATGATTTATGAAAGCTTAGAATAATTAAGAACTATAATGGGAGCTGCGGCGGCGTTAGATTGCGTGTATAAATGTTATTAATGTTAGTTAAATACAGGTATCACCCTGACAAAAATGCTAGTAATCCTGAAGCCTCAGAACTATTCAAAGAGGTTGCATATTCTTACAACATTTTATCCGATCCGGAAAAAAGAAGGCAGTATGATAGTTCAGGGTTTGAGGTAGTCTTTTTAGAATAAATATTATGTGAATACGTATATTTCGGGTTTCTATAATATATATTTCATTTCATTACATTTAAATTAACTGAATAGGCTATTGACGCGGAAGGCATGGATATGGAAATCGATTTATCAAACCTTGGAACCGTGAATACGATGTTCGCAGCGCTATTCAGGTATTCTTAAGAAAAAAAAGTGTTGTTTTGAATTCCCTTTTCCTCAAATATTCATTCGTTTGCTATCTTTTTCTTTGTTTGAATTTTAAGTAAGCTTGGAGTTCCTATCAAAACAACCATTTCAGCGAATGTTCTTGAAGAGGCGTTAAGTGGAACCGTCACCATCAGACCCCTTCCGTTAGGAACTTCAGTTAGTGGAAAGGTGTGTTTTTATGTGTTGCAAAATCATATTTTTATCGAATGTATTACATAACTCGAATTAAATTAAATTTCAGGTCGAGAAACAATGTGCGCATTTTTTTGGCGTTACGATAAGTGAAGAACAAGCTCAGTCTGGAATTGTTGTTAGAGTTACTTCAGCTGCACAAAGCAAATTTAAGGTACTTCAGATATTCAGAATATATTTATATATTTAATCATATTATTTTGTTAAATACTACGGTGTGCACATATAATGTATATATGTGTGGCCCTCGGGGGGCAAAAGTAAAGTTGCACTAGTTTTAACGTTATTTTACTAATTTCGTGAAAATAACGTTAAAAACGACGGACGGTTAATCATGCATCATGTGGTGGCGTTGATAGCCAAAAGACAAAGGGGTACATGCACCGATCGGGTTTGTCCCGATTGCTAAGTGTTTTGTGCCTTATGTCCAAGGCTTGATACCAAACCACATCGAGCCGGGGGGTCTCACTGGAAGCAGCCTCTCTATTCTTAGGGGTAGAGGTAAGGTTGTCTACATCTTACCCTCCTCAGACCCTACCTTAGCTTTGCTATAGGTGGGATTAACTGAGTATGATGATGATGATTTTGTTAAATACTAATTTGTATGTTAATTAACTTTGCAGCTTCTTTATTTTGAGCAAGATTACGGTGGTGGATATAGTCTTGCGCTGCAGGTAATTCCGTTTTTTATTATCACCAACCATTTTTTTTTATTTCTAAGTTTCTTTTTTTCAAAATTAACATCATGTTAGCGTTTGATGGTCGCTTATGCCATCATCTCATGCAGGAAGATTGTGATAAGGCGAGTAAGGTGACATCAGCTGGGATGTATTTCTTGCATTTTCAAGTATACCGAATGGATTCAGTTGTTAATTCTGTAAGCATCCACCAACATTTTTAATACATTTTATAACAAGAAGTCATTTCTATATTGCAATTGATAAAATTACAAAATGAAATGTGTAGTTAGCAATGGCTAAGGACCCCGAAGCGGCTTTCTTTAAAAAGTTGGAAGGTCTTCAACCGTGTGAGGTCTCAGAACTAAAGCCTGGCACTCACATATTCGCTGTTTATGGTTAGAAACTCTATATGTTTTTCTACTTTGATTATTTCTTGGGGTTTTATCGTTTATGGTGAATATTAATTTTTTGGTTTTATGCAGGAGACAATTTTTTTAAAACGGCATCATATACAATAGAAGCGATCTGTGCGAATTCATACGAGGATACGACTCATAAACTCAAGGATATTGAGCAGCAAATTTTGAGAAAAAGAACCGAGCTACGTCAGTTTGAGACAGAATACAGACAGGCATAGTTTTGACTCGTTTACTTATGAATGGGTTGGGTCAAGTAAAAAATGGGTTAAAAGAGTAAAGGGTTGAAAGTCGCCAAAAGTATATTTTACTGCATACCTCTGAAACCTTTTTATTCAAAAATTTTATATTATGACTACTATACTCGCACCGTATTTGTAAACATAATCATTAGTTTTTTTTTTTTTTAATAAGATTTATATTCAACATTTCTTAAACTTGTCAGGTTACATCAAAATAGAAGGTAGGCGGGCAACAAGCTGCGCCGCCACCCCTTTCTGAATTGCGAACATCCAGGCCCATTTTGACTTTTGACTAGCACTAGAAAATGAAATATAGACCAGATTGAATTTGGGACCGATTTGACCCGTTATCTGATCTATACTCTATATATGGATTCGGCTCAATAAAACCTTTCAGCCAGTATATTAGATGACTGAAATACAATGTTATGTTTATGTTCTGAGTGTTTCTTGTTTAATATTCATGCAGGCTTTGGCCCGATTTCAAGAAGTGACCAATAGATACAGCCAGGAAAAACAGAATGTATGTGCTATATCATATGTTTATCACAAACATAATTACCAAAAAAAAAAAAAATTATTAATTTATATAATTCTAAAAGTTTTTCTATTTTTTTATGGTGACAAATATTACAGGTAGACGAGCTTCTAAAACAACGAGAAAATATCCAGTCATCGTTTACTGTTGGTAGATCTTTGGTTGGTGGCGGGATTAGTAATAATAATGGCGGCAGTGACAGCAAAATTCCTTGCAGTGATGGTGAAAACAGCCACAGTCCTAAGGAAGAAGGAACATCGGATCCCAAAAGTAAGAAAAAATGGTTCAATCTTAACCTCAAAGGCGAAAAAAAATCCGGTTGACCACATGCGTAATGGGCTTATATTCAGGGTGTGAATCTTGTTGTGTTATGTTCATATTCATTATGGTTTGGTAGTCATCAAAATCCAAAATTGTTTCAAAAGATTGTTGGGATGTTGTAGACTTGTAGTAGCTATATTTGTTTTGTTTGATTAATTAATTTGATTATTTTTTAAATGTAGGATAGGCTATTATTTCTCAAATCTATTGTTCTGTTATTTGATGGTTTGTGTTCAACTGTAAATATGTGATCAGTTATAGGAATGCTCAGAGTAACAGTCCATGGTGTGGCGCGCGCCCTAGAATTCATCATACTCTATGCGTGATTGTTCCTGCGAACTTGCGGAAGACTTGGTTTTTGTCTGTTTTTCGGAGCACTACCTGTGGGTAGTATGGCTGCAGTGGTTGATGGCCGCAGTTGAGTTATTTTGGGCGGCAGCAAAAAGGAGGTTTGTTTTTTCGGATCAAGACATCACTAAAGAAACACCAACCCAATAACACTCGACTAATAGTAATAACAATAGTAATAACAATAGTGATGAATGAATAAATACGAAGAGATTATATCGATATGTGTGAGCACAATTATAAGGATTACAGACGAGTATTACAAGGATAATATTTCGACCAATCTTTCTAACAAAACTTAGAGTAGTATAATGTGTGTGTTTTGCTACGTGAGAAGCCGGCCCATTCTTCATGGAATGAAGGGGTATTTATAGTATGCACGGGTCAGCCTCAGGTGTTGGTAATGATTGACAGATCATTCGCGCGAGCCCCACAGGTGAGGCCGTTGAGGAATTGTTGCTATCCCTCTCTGATTGGCCGGTCGTGCTCCCAGTCGTCCTTTCTTTCCTTGATGATGGCAGGAGATCATGGAGTAGGAAATGAACGCTTGTGACTGGTCAGACGTCCTTTTCATCCTCTCCGTGTAGCTGTCACGTACTAGGTGTCGTGCGGGCTCCTTAGAAGGTTCCATTGGATGTTCCTTCAAGATTTTCATGTGCATAAGTCATTATGCGGGAAGTGCGCACGCGCGTACCTATACATATCTCTTCAATCACAAAGGTGGCTTGGGTGACGGTTCTGCATTAGAGATTATTTTTGCATGGGTTTGTCTGTTTGTTTATTTATGTATGTTCGTTTTCCTTTTGGTTTTCTAACTGCTGGCTAGAAATGCTGTCGTGTCTTGTACATTTGGTTTGGTTCCGTGATATATTTATACTTTCCTCTCTTTTAAAAAGAATAAATAAATAAAAAATAAAAATAAAATAAAAAGACATCTTGCATGATCAAAATGTTTTATAGTGTCTCAATAAAAAAATTAGCTTAAAAGACACAAATCCAAATTTAGCAAGATTTTCTGTAATTTGGTATCTTAAAGAGTTGTTCTTATCTCAAAACTATAAAGAAAAGTTTAACAAAAGCATCTAATTTACCTTCACATCCCATTCTCTAATTTAGAGATATGGTTTAGCCGTTTAGGGAAGTAAAACTCCTCTATTTGTAGAGACCCAAAGTCAAATCTCTATAAATTATTGTGACTATGAAAATGAGAAAAATGATAAAAATTAGTATTTATGAGTATGATAAAGATAGAGATAGAGAATGTGATAAGAGATGGCCAAAAAAAAAAAAAAAAAAAAAAAACAGAGAAAAATTAGCATAGTAAGAATTCTTTTGCCCATGTCATCGTGTTTCGGTTTTAAATTTCTATCAATTCAATTTATAGATTTCATTTGGTCATGTCAGATCATCAAAATTAAAGTAATAAATTATATAAATAAATAAATAAATAAATAACAGTGTTATTAAAAAAGAAAAAAAAACGTTTAGTAATTGTTGTATTCGAGTTTTTTCCTTCTTTGACAATTTTTCTACTTCTTTATCAAAAAAAAAAAAAAGTTCTTAAATAATTCTTTTTTCACATTAACAAAGTCCAAAAGAAAGTTGTCTTTTAATCAGGTGAGTCATGAGTGTGTGTGAGATGTTTCAGTTGTAATGGGTTGGACTTCTAACTGGGCTTGGAACCTTGGACTACTGAATATATATTTTCGGCTAGAATCCTAAACAAACATTTTCATTGGGTTAGACATAAACTTTCATTGGGCTAAACTTGTAAATTTTTATTTTTATTTTCATCTTACTAAATTAGTTTGTCACGACTATCGTTTATATATTATCTTCTGAAAATATACGATGTCACTAGATCGTTTAGATACCAATGTCACATGCCACCAAATTAACCTGCGAGTGAATTTGTAATTTAAGAATAGACAATCTTGTTATTAACATATATCATTATAGTATGTATTGAAATACCAAACATGCATCTCTAATAACTTTTCTAGTATTATGTTACCTCTTGACATATTTTTAATTAATATATAATAATTATTATATTACTATGATTATTGTATTTTCTTTTCAAATGGTATCGCAAGTTCACCGCAACGGTCACAACCTAACACACCACCGTTCACCACCCAAATCAGTCATTATTAGTTGACCATCCCCCTTTGCCGCCAGACCATCATCGCAACCCCAATTGAATCATTTGTGATTCCTGTCTAGTTTTCATTTCTCTATTCTTAATTTTATGTCATTTTATATGTTTCAGCTGCGAATTTTTTTTTTTGTAAAGCTAATTTCATTCACAAAAACGGCCAAAGGCCAACCTCAAAGAAAGACGACCCCGGCACAAACAACGATTACAGTCAATTTAATAAACAATATTCCACATTAATAAAGTATTATAAGAAAAAAATCTTATTAAGTATATTAAATGTTGTCAATCATGAACAACTTGTAACTAAACTATTCAAATGAAAAATGCCATTTTAGGTTATCTAGTACAAACCGTAGCTAGGTTAGACATGCATAAAATATAAAATGGAATAAACAATTCGATCCATAATTTAAGCATAAAGTAATTTTAATTAAAACAAGTACCTAAGGTCGACACACAAACGCACTAAAGTGGTTGGGTGATGATTCTTAAGAACCAATCTTGACTAATGTTGAACACAAATGAAAAGTCTTTGGATCTTATACCTAATCTTTATGAGACACATGCTTCCAAAACTAAACTTGTAGGAATCTTTTATCATAAACCCTTTTAAAAATAAATTAGTAAAAGAAACAAAAAAAAGTAGTTCAATACATCATGCAAGAACATGCATGCATGTATATAGAGATTACAGGTGTTTGATATACCAATTAAGTTCCCAAAAAAAGTATATATTAAATAGATGTGCATTGGGTATACTTATATTTTAAACATGATTTGTAGTGGTTTAGATTTCTCTTTGTTTGGTCATTGTTGGTATCTTGAAAATGTGGTATTATTTGTTAACATATGCCCCTAGTCTTTATGTCGGAACCATTGTTTTAAAAATCGGTTTTTAAACCATACCAGATTAGGCTCATAAATGGTTTAATCTGGCTATATTGGGTGATTCTACCAGATTGACTAGTTAACCCTATAATTTTATAAAATACAACTTCAACTCAAAAAACTAATACAATAGTAAATGATTTTATAATTAAAAAAAATCAAACGTGAATCCATGATAAAAAAATAATAATTCAAAAGTACTAGATTTGTCAATAAAGTTTTTTTTATATATAAAGGGTATAATAGGTTTATGCCATTGAGTGTTGAATGCATCAAGTTCATAATTGCTTAAAAGATAAAATTCATTATCATCCTCATACTCGTCAACAAAGTATAACTATTTTCGTTGTCTGCAATCATTAATAAGAAGTTTTAGTCACCAATAATCATAATATATGAAAATTACGTAAGAGAAGTAACATATATAACAAATAACCTTGTGTTTAAGAAACCGGTTCAAAGTTTAACCTTGTGCTGGTATCGGTATAAACTGGAATTTACCGGCGGTTCAAATCCTTTACCGTTTCCCCAAATTATCAGACTAATTCATGCCAGCCAAGACACTGATAGACGGTATAACCGATTCAACCGGCCAGTACAAACCGGTTTGGTCGAAACTCAGTTACCATTTAATGATCATTAGAGACATAACAGGGCATATTCTCTACTCAAAAGTGTAGCCTTTGGATTTTGAAAAAAAAAAATTTTTTTGGGGAAATGATTGGGAATTAAAAGGGTTTGAGTAAACAAAAAAAAAAAAAACTAACTCTAAATCATTGAATGTTTCTATTTTGGTAAACTTATTTTACAAGATTAAAAATAAATGAGAAGGGTAAGAAAAGTACAAAAAAAAATATAATGGATTACGAAATATAACATAATTGGTCTTAATACAACACAATGTAGAGAAATATAACACATCGTCGATGAAAAAAGACACACCGAGTCGCAAAAATAACACAAAGACGGAAAAAAACCAATGCCACATAAAAATACAAAATGATATAACACAAATTCTAAAAATGAGAAGCTAAAAATCCAAATAAATAAAAACCTAAAAACTAAGATCGTATAGTTCGATAATACGGTTTCAATGCCGATTGAATGAGCTCAATCAGAGTCGTTTAATATCATTCTCACGACTTCCTATTTTTTCACTATGTATTTAATCTTAACCCGCTTTTTATTAATAGTTCATATTATTAACAAAAGAAAATATCTTTTACTTAAAAATATGTATATACATAGATGGTCTTGTTTAAATTTTTTATATGTTTGAAACGTTTACCTCACACACATCTATCTATCTATCTATATATATAAAAGAAAACGTATATGCTGACGTGGCGTGCAATGGAGGCCTCAACCTCCCTTTGAGAGTGCCACGTGGCATCATAATTGAAAAATTTTAGTGTTTTTGAACTATTTCCTTTTTTAATTAAAAAAAAAGATAAACATAAAACCCTAAATTAAATTGAGTTATATAGCCCAGTGGCCAAAGGAATTGTAATAAGGTTTAGGAAATAGGAATTGAAAGGAGTGGGGTTCGAGTCTTGTAAAAAGTTTGCATTTCAAAAAAAAAAATTAAATTGAGTTATTTTAGGAAAAAAAGAATTTAAAAATAAATTTAAAATTTTCTCTCTCATGTATCCTTCCATAATTTTTAAACGTTTATATCTTTTATATACGGGATTTTTTAAAGAAAAAAATTACACCAAATTAACGAGCGTTTTATTATCTTTCCAACGAGTACTATAGTCCTATATAAAAAACGGAGAAAAATCGACTATTTTTTGTGGGGTTTCGTTCATACAGGAAAAAAACACACAAAGTGTTCATGTTATTCATTAATCATGTTTTTTCTTTTAAACCAGGTTCTTATCTACGATGTTGAAAATCAGCCCAATCGCCATGTTATCATTGATATTTTACTAGGTATACTTCATCGAGAGAAGTTAGGAGAAAGAATCGCGCAACACTGCAACAAATGGTGTCACCTTATAGCAAGGTTATTTTTTTATTTATCGAATTACAAGAGTAATAATTATTACTATTAGTATTAGTATTATTAGAATGGTTATATTTTTCAACCCCGGGACGCTCCCGGAAAGAATTGATAGTTGCTGACGTGGCGTTCAATGGTGGCCTCAACCATCTCTTGATTATGCCACGTGGCATAATGAGATGCAATGATTACAACTTCCAACTTAAGTGTTTGTTTAGTTGATTAGGTTAGGAATTATAAGAGCCATTAGAATGTGAGAAATTAGAGAGATGTGATTAGTTTTTTAATAGTTGCAGCTTACATAAGTGATTCTTTAGATGATTACTGATTAGGTTTTAGATTAGGGAATATGAGTTATTACTGATTAGAATACTATGAACATGCAATGATTGAGAGATTTTGTGGTTAGTTAACTTGAGCCATTTGCAATAGATTATCACGTAAAATTAAATTTTTCAACCCCGAAACCCTCCCGAGGTAATCAGCTAGTGTATGCATGTATAAAAGGCGGGTTAAATGTGTGTGTATTATTATATATATACACACATTATAGAACAACGTATTACACAGGTGAAATAAAAGGAAATGTATGACGTAACTAAAAAATGATAAATACCATACAATAATTGTTTTTTTTAAGGTTAATTTCTTTTTAATCCTGTGGTCTGTGGGACTTGAACCCAAGACGTTTCACAACCTAGGTGTTTTAAAAGCTTTGCCTTTGCCATTGCCAATGGACCACCACCCCATTGGTCCATACAATAATTGGTTAAAGGCATCCATAATCATAGAAGAAGAAGAAGAAGAAGAAGAAGAAGAAGAAAAGAAGAAGAAGAAGAAGAAGAAGAAGAAGAAGAAGAAGAAGAAGAAAAAAAGAAAAAAGAAGAAGAAGAAGAAAAGAAAAAGAAGAAAAAAAAGAAGAAGAAGAAGAAGAAAGAAGAAAGAAGAAGAAGAAGAAGAAGAAGAAGAAGAAGAAGAAGAAGAAGAAGAAGAAGAAGAAGAAGAAAGAAGAAGAAGAAGAAGAAGAAGAAGAAGAAGAAGAAGAAGAAGAAGAAGAAGAAGAAGAAGAAGAAGAAGAAGAAGAAGAAGAAGAAGAAGAAGAAGAAGAAGAAGAAGAAGAAGAAGAAGAAGAAGAAGAAGAAGAAGAAGAAGAAGAAGAAGAAGAAGAAGAAGAAGAAGAAGAAGAAGAAGAAGAAGAAGAAGAAGAAGAAGAAGAAGAAGAAGAAGAAGAAGAAGAAGAAGAAGAAGAAGAAGAAGAAGAAGAAGAAGAAGAAGAAGAAGAAGAAGAAGAAGAAGAAGAAGAAGAAGAAGAAGAAGAAGAAGAAGAAGAAGAAGAAGAAGAAGAAGAAGAAGAAGAAGAAGAAGAAGAAGAAGAAGAAGAAGAAGAAGAAGAAGAAGAAGAAGAAGAAGAAGAAGAAGAAGAAGAAGAAGAAGAAGAAGATTTCTTTCTTTCAAATAAATATAATAATTTTGGAATAAATTTACAAAACCAAGAGACCAATATTTTAAAGATAACTACAAAGTTACAAAATGATACTATAATACTGGTAAAACATAAACATTATCTTGAGCATAGATTTCATCAAATTGTTTCACTTTGATACTATGTTTTCATTATTGTTATTATTATTATTATTATTATTATTATTATTATTTTTGCACAAAATAGTAAAGTTTAAATTTTATTTAAAATAAGCACAAAGGAAAAAAAAAAACCCAAATACACAAAGGCAGTTTGCCATTCGAATAGCACTCAAGATTGTATCAAGTCTAGAATGATACAACTAACACTACATCTTGATAGATCGAGAGTTTTATAGAAGTACTCTCCTAAATGAATCATCTGTCATGATAAAGGGAAAAAAAAAACTGAAAGCGTCACGTCACGTCAGACTTGGGGTCTGCCCCATACACATTATTTTTCATTAAAAGATCCGCCATTTCAAGTCCAATACTCATTTTTCAACATAAGCACCAGACTTTGGGGACTTGAAGATGTAAGATTCGAAAAAGACCTTTGGACTTCGGGAATTTGTTACGCTTATAATATTATATTGATTGGTTATCTTGAACTAATCCATTGGCAAGGTTCAGTGTTAAGAAGCTAGTTCCACGCCTACTGGACCAGTGCCTTGTAGAGAAAACCTTTAACTGGACTTGGCCAACTAAGGTTAAAGGCCAATGGATGGTCTATGGACTCCCTATATAAAGAGGTCTTTACCTCAATTATTGGGCATGACATGAACAACCATTTTTTATTGGGCATGACATGAACACCCATTTTTTGTTACGGGATTAGGAGAACCCTCTCCTCTTGTGTTTCTCTAGTCCAATTTTTTCTCTTATGATTAAAGATCTAGACCCAGAAAAACAAAGTGCACTCTCATCTTCACCTTCACAATGATGGTTTAAACTTGCCCAGTCCACCGGTGTAAGTTTTTGGATCTTCACTCACCATATACTTTGTATTCGTCTTTCGGATCGTTAATGTGGACTTGATTATCCTTGATATATATGACTTATTGCTTGGCTTGATTCCTCGTTTGTCGTGATGATTTGTTGATTTTGTAAATGATGAGTTGTATGTAGCATATGCACAATTATTATTAAACAAACTTATCTAACATAATATCATCATAGAAAGGTTATAATTCCTAATGAATTTTGTATTAAATTTTTTTATTAGAATCATGTGTCATGTTTGCACATAATCTATAATACATTATAAAGGAAGAGTGATGTACAACATAGTAATTTTGTACATCATCCAACTATTATAGCAACATGTACAAGTAAATTAAGCTTATATCACAAGGGTATAATTGGAACTTTGTGGAACATTAAGACACTTGCAAGGATATCAATGTAATTTTACTATGCTCTCCTACCACACATCCTCAAAACATATTACATCCCTACCCTCACATTTATATTATTGGTTGTTACTTTATTGGCCCTTTATTGTTGGTGTAATTTTCATTTAAGGGGAAGGAACTCAAGGGACTAACAAGTTGTTTCTAACCCATGGGTCTGCTTCCGATCAGGTGATTTTTTTATATATAGATGCCTTGAGTCATGTTATTCGCGGTTGCTTTACATAAATTTAGTTTTCTTTGAATTCAACTTAAGTTCTTTTTACTCTATAGCCTTTACTATTTTCACTTCCTCTTTCTCTTTGGTGACATTAAGAGATTATATGATAAGAAGGTTGTACAGAAAAAGCAAGGGCATGCCAATTGGGAGTTGAGGTATCTGCACTTGGTTTAGTAGTAATTTAAGGAAATATTCTGCAAAGGTACATGTTGTTTACTTTTGATTTGATTGCACTTTTACTTGGCAATGTCATGTGTTTATCTAGAAGCAACACTTAAAATACTTATGATTCAACTTTGTATGAAAAGAAAAAATAAGTTAATGAGTTGATCATTTAACATATCTGTATTGGGTTCATGGTTAAATGTATTTACAATTTGCCATTTATTGCCTCGATGATGCCGGACTGTTCTGAATCCCTTCCGTTGAAACCGTCCATTTAATAACATAAGCAGTCTATCAAACGCATTGAAAACTACCATTCAATTGTGTAATTGTGAGCATAATAACGTAAGATTCGTTTCAAATCCCATCTGAAATCGACAATTGAATGTTGAATCAGTTTCAAATGTTGTCCAGGTATGCAATTCTACGTAATTTTAATTTGGCTTTATCTTTTTTCCGTTTCTAAATTTAGACCTATTTGATTTTCCTGTTTGTTATTTGATTTGTATGCTATTACATACGTCGCCTGGTGTGCAATTGTTTGCAGGTTTAATGTAGGTCGCCTGTTTGTTATTTGATGAATCGTATGCTATTATATCTAATTGTTTATGATAATAGCATAACGTAAATATCCGATTCATTTCCTTTCTTTAACATTTTTTATCTTCTCATGTACAATTTTTTTTAACATATAATCGCAGCCATGTATTGTGGACTGGGATCTTTGAAGCAAGTAAGATTGTGCTAATAAATGTTGCCCCAACACTACCAGGCCTACAGGTAAGCAATACACGTGCAACCACCTCGAGATTTAAATCCATAATTTCGTTTTCTAGAATCTATCTTTCCCTTTGCGTTCTTAATTGTATGGTAATGGGATTATGTGACACCTGCTTTTTTTTAATGCTCTACGTTCAGTCTGTTGCGTCATTCTGAATCACTGTTTTGGGGACATCAGTAAGAACTCCATGTGAAGTATTGAAGCAAAGATTGCAAGCATGCCTACATAACAATGTGGTGGAAGCAATCATCTACACACGGCAACAAGATGGTCTCAGAGGTTTCTTCCGTGGGACCGGTGCTACTTTATGCTGGGAGGTTCCGTTTTATGTCGCGGGCAGGGGACTTTATGGAGAGTCTAAAACGGTTTCTGTGGAGGAGATTAAGCAGGCTACAAATGATTCTGATGAAGCCAGAAAAATAGGAGAAGGTGGACATGGCAATGTGTACTTTGGCATAATAAGACAAAGGGTCTGAGTTATGACAGCATGTCTAATAATATAATTATTTTTCAGTTTTTTTAAACATTTATCTAATATTATTGCTGAGTTATATGTTTAACATGAAGCTTCAATAAAGAAGATGAGATCTAGCAAGTCAAAGGAGTTCTTTGCAGAACTTAAGGTTCTTTGTTTGATACATCATAATAATGTGGTAAGAACTCTATATTAAAACAAGGATTTAATGTTAAGAAAAAGTTAAGGAATGTATTGATTTGGGTGATGTTTTTGTTTACTAGATAGGTTAATTTAAGTCTAAAATTATACATTGGGTCAAAATGAGTCACCTCAACAACCCTTTTCAACCCGAGCCTGTTTTGACCTGAACCATATTGATATTTTTAAGCAGCTTTGACCTGAACCAGTTGATCTATTAGCCGACCCGTCCATTTGCGAGGCTTAGTTTTATTAACTCCGAAACAAACCATAAAAAGTATATGATTAGATTATGTTCTTTGCTTTGTAGGTGCAACTTTTGGGATATGCAAGTGGTGACAACCATCTTTAGTTGGTATATGAGTATATCCCTAATGGGACACTTAGCGACCATCTTCATGACCCTTTGCTAAAGGGTAAAATCCTGGTGACTCAAAAGATAGCTAAACGGGTTGATTTGGATTATTGTTTATCCTAAATCTTTTATCTTAATGGTAATAGCTTAGGAAAGACATCATCTGTTTGTATAAAAAAAAAGGAATAACTAATAAAATTTGTTGTACAAGAATGGGGAAAATAGAATAATAATCAATAAATATATATTTGAGATCTGTCAACACATTTGTATATGTCAAGTTTTAATATTTAGGTTGTAATTATTTACAAAGAAGCTGGTTGACGACTCCACTGACCATCAAGGCTATAACCTGATGTGAGTATTTTTCATGCATTGCGTCTTGGTTTAATGAGCCATCTTTACTATATGTCAATACCAATCGGGTTGGCCATTGCAAATTCTCGCCCCACAATGCTTTAATTTTTTTTTGTAAGGTTTTATTTGGATCCCGCGGCAACGCGCGGGTAAACCCACTAGTTACAAATAATGTTTTAGGGTGATGGGAGTGCACTCGGCAAAACCCATCGGCCGCCGTGTTGCGAGGTATGCAAAATCTACAAGGACCATTTCGTACGTGTTATGTGGCAAGGTGTGTTTGGCATGTAATGTGTGACAATGGGGGTTAAGAGTTTGCTACTTCTGCCAAGATCCGTGAAGCATTGTGTAGGGTCCTCTTTCTCTCACTAGCCAATAAAATACTAGTTAGATTTTTATATTTATTTTGTTATTCAAAAATTTGTTAAGGCATGAGAGACATGGTATACTATAATTTCGCAAGTTGTGACAAGTATGAGGCAAGTTATAGTGAAAGATGATATGGCTCCGATGTGAAGCTTTGGCATGTTGACAAGAGTGACAAGTACTCCCACCACCCTTATGGTGCACGCATGGGCGCGAAGCTTATGTATAGCTAGGGGGTGCCCCCACCCTCTTTTTTTTTTCTCAGCAGTGTAAATTTATGTCTTTTCGTTCGAAAATTTTATACTCATTAAGTCCAGCCCCCCTAATTTAAGGGTCCCACAACTTTCTAACTTTCGACTCCCCTATACATGTATTCAAACTCCGTCACTAGATTCTGTGACTTTTGACCTCCCTATACATAAGTTCAAACTCCGCTACTGAGTGAACATGTCATATGGTGACTTTCGGCTTCCTATCCATGTGTTCAAGCTTCGCCATTTAATACAATTATCATATCATATGGCGTTTTTGTAGCAGTCTAAATGTTTACTTTAATAGGGAAAGCCCCGAACCCAAAACCACTTTCAATGTATCTCATTTGTTTGACTAGGTCTACCCAATCCTAACCCTATTTTCATATATAATGATATAGATTTAAATATCAAGTCTAAATCTAATCTACCATACTATACCTTATATCACCGTTCATATTTTATATAAATAACTTTTCATTTGTATGTATCCTTTTGTGCTTCTTTATGTCCATAACTCTAAACACGAGTATTAGTTAACCCTATTAAGATTGTCTTTTATTGGAACACACTCATATAGTTATCTAATATCGGTTCTTGCATTTTCTTTTTTCTTTCACATACACAAAAAGACAAAGAGAGAAGTATTTCAAAGTTCACATGACTATAAGTTAACTCCACATCTTCCTCCATCTTCTATATTATTTATTAATTTAATAATAAAGGAGAGAAGTAGGTGGTGTCACTTGGAATACATGAAGGACTTATTGAGTCACACCCACATTGTTTGGAATACTTTGAGAGGAAAAAATAATGCTTTAGACATATCCTAAAAAGGGAGATTGCCACTTGAAAACTAAGTCACCTATTTGGATGGTTTATCTTTTTGGACTCTTTCAAAGTAATTGGTTGTCAAAAAAGATTGGTTAGAAAGTTAATGGAGTTGTATCATGATGTGGGATACCATTTTGATTTCATAAATATAATATTACAATCAAGGCATGATACATTATTAGTTTCTGATTTTATTTAAGTCAAACATAAAGCTTTTTCTTTATTATTATTTTACATCCAATCATCCATAAATGTTTTAACATCTTTCCACTATTTTTATATTATTCATCAACTGAATGACACTTGTTATTGATTCATTTGACAATATTTTTGAATTGCGTTTTCTAAAATATGATTTGGTATTTACTAACAATCAAAGAAGTTTATAATATTACAGGAAACGATGGTAGCCTTTACAATAAAAATAATATAATAGAAGCAGTCATAATAAAATGGCCAGTTTTGCAAGATCCACTCAAAACCAGTGGAACATTGTTGACAGACTGATTTTTTATACCAAACCAATTAACCAGTTGAACTAGTGACTCATTGAAGTAATTGGTTTGGTTAAAACCATTGATTTAAAGTTTAAAGAGAGTTCAATTATGATTTTGATTGGTTAATATTTGGCTTGACAAAACACACCTTGGTGGGGGCATATGGAGATTTAGGCAATCTTATGGTGATAATATAGGCATCAATTTCAATCACATCCACAAAGTAAACATGATTAATGGCCTTTAAAAGTGTTTAATAGTACTTGATTATTATTTTTTTCAAAAATGGGATGGAAACCATTACAATCCATTTGTTTATAGAAAATTCTTGATGAAATGGAAAACTTTGATTTGACAAATGCAATTAATCACCTCTCTAGTCCCTACTTAGAATTCCAAACTAGAAGGTTAGTTCATGTGGGCCCTAATACTATATGTGGGTCCCATGTATGACCAATATGCTATTTGTAGACCCTACCCATGGAAGGATGATGCCACCACCATTCACATGTTTTCCCCTTCATCAATGGTTCAAACCATGTGCTTCATTTGGCCTCTCTTAAACAGAATTTGCTATAATCGAGATGTTTATATTATATTATACTAGTAGAAAACTCATGCGATGCGACGGAAGCGACACTTTATCTTGTGATGCTCATTTCTTATTCGAATAATATTTGTTGTGGTATGATTATGATGGATATACGTCATAAGTGCTACACATGTCTAGTAACTAACAGATTTAGCATTTAAATTATCAAGTGCTTTAAGAAAAACCTTTGATACAATAAACTAATATATATATGAATAAAGAAAAATAAGTCTTAAACATAAAAGTTTAAAACTCAATGCTAAGTGTGAACTACCTAAATCATGATGAGATCAATTTAGTCATACCCCTTCCAAATCTGAATAATCTCATCCATAATTTTATACCACTATTCATCATCAAGGATCCTTGGAATTCTTGTATCTCACAATGTTTGATTGTTACATCTTTTGAGGATGAAAACAAAGGAAAATATTTAATCATTGTAAAAAAAATATCTATTAGTCTGACACAGAAGTGAGGTAATGTGTAGACATTGGGTTAGGATTTCAACTTCTGATCAACCTTCATATTCTTTGCTATGTGGTCTTTGGATCAATCCATTTTATTTAAAAGGAATGAATTAAATTAAAGCAAGTCAATCAATAACTAAAAACCAAATGAAATAGTTTAGCATATGAATAAGCTAACTTATTATTGAAAAACGATTACCAGTATCGGTTTTAAAAATACGTTTACCGGCATTAGTTCAGTTCATCATGGTACCGACACTCGCTATAGCTTGTGATAAAAACACTTTTAAATACAACTTTTTTCAACTAAATGTATACCGGAATGTTATAAAAAAAATTATAGTGTTCAAGACATATATTATTTAGAATATAGGGTATGAGATTGAAACATAAATAAAAATGAAAAATTAATTAAACCACTGTAAATAAAAATGATCTATCTAAAAGGAAAAGATTAAATTAAAACAACTCAATCAATAACTGAAATCAAATGAAATTGCTTTAGCATATGAATAAATTATCTCATACTTCTTATTCAATGGACACTTTCTTCCACATGTGAAATAAAAATATAATCTCAAAAACGAAAATTTAAATAAATATTAATATCACCTCGCTAAATTCACGTTGAATATTAGACTTGTAGGGACTCAACATTGCATCATAACAAATAACCTCAACACTATTATCACCATCATCATGCAATAAAAACACATACAGTATAACCACATAACATAACAAACATGTTAGCATAAAAGATATACAATTAAGTCAAACTTTAAAAAGTACAATATTAGACGCGTGCAAGACGATTGGTTTGTTCAACTCAGTATGTTTCTCATTGAAACAATTCTGCAACACCAAAATTGTTAAAAATAAATTCATATATGCATTGATGTTTATAAAAAAACATGTTAATATATTAGATTTATATATAATATTAACTTTTATATAAATATGAAAACCATAAACTAACAAAGAACTAACCTTAGAAGCTTCATCCTTTGAAGTTAAATTCAGGTCTATAGCTATTTTTTTAGCAAATGAAATAGGTGTGTATTATTATGTATTTATAGGATAAACTCTAGTAGCGCATTTTAGAGTTTAAATTTAAAAATTGTTTTAGCTTGATTCACTATAAGATTTTTTCACCCCTTTAAATTAGGAAGGTTTATTGATAAAAAATGTTTAATCAATTATTTTAAAAAAAATTTAACATGCTTTTTATATTTTATGTTGTTAAACTTGTAAAAAGAAGCCTAAAAAGATAAGAAATTTTGTTAAGAATATCCACAAGCTTTTTCTTGTGTTGTGTTTATGAAAAAAATTGTTTAATAACAATTAGCATAGTATTGTTAATATCAGTACACTTATAATTATGATAATAAAAATAACAATATAACATTAAATTAGCTTATAAATTTCTAATCTATATAAACTTATCGATGCATGATTTATTTTTATGATTAAGAAATGAGTGGTGAGTAATAATTATCATAATATTGTTAATATCAACACACTAAAAATTAATTGTAATAAAAAACAATTATATAACATTTAGTTAGCTTTTTAAACATATAATCTATATAAAAGACTAAACTAAATTCGTCATGTAGATTGTATTTGAGAAAATAAGTTCAATTAGTGTTTAATATCTGTATGCTAAGGCAATAATCACTTGTACATAAGGCATTTCTTTTTTGTACATTTCAATCTACACATCGATATTGACTAAGATAGACATCGCAACGTCGACAAAAATGAGCAAGTCGTCATGGTAGTAAAGACTATTTTTAAAATATAATAGTTTTAAAGTTATGAATAAATAAAAGAAATATAATTTCGTAGGGTGAGGGAGAAAAATGTAACTACTAACTAAAAGATAGGGTATTAAAGTGTAAATAATGTATGAATGACTATTTACCCCCATTTTAGGGTTATCAATGAAAAATTAGTTATTAACTTTTGGGTATCTTAAAATACCTCTCACTCGTGCATTATAATATAGTATAGATTATACATGTGTGTATATAAATTGATTTGAGTTAAATGCCAATTTCGTCCATGAGGTTTGGTACAGTTTGCTGCTCCAGTTCAAAAAAGTATATATTTTTTTTTTTTTTTGCAATGAAACCCATGAGGTTTGGATTTTCTTTCTATTTTCATCAAATTCACTAACTCCGTTAGAAATTGACGTTAAGTCAGGGATATTTTTGTCATTTTGCATAGTTAAATGAGGGGCAGTTTTGACCTTTCTCATATCCTCATCGTCTTCCCTATTTTAAAACCCTAAAAACAGAAACAAAATCAAAACAAGAAAACTCCACCCCACCCACCCACCCTCTTTTCCTCTCCCTCTCTAGGAACCTCATCAACACCACCAGATCCATCATCAACATCATACACCACCACCTACAAACCTTAAACCCCCTGTCGTCACCTACCACCTGCAAACCCTAAAATCATTGTCGTCACATACCACTTGTAAACCCTAAACCCCCGTCGTCACCTACCGCTTGCAAACAAACCCTAAGCCACATACAAACAAGCCCTAAACGACCTTCGACAGTGGTTGCGATGGAGGGTTCGATCGATTGCTGAGGTTGTCTGCAGCTTTGTCATCAAGAGGAGGTGGTGGTGAACGGTGGTTGATGAGGATACTGAATAGGGGGCGGAGGTAGAGGAGGTGGTGTTTGGTGGGTTTTGTGCTTAGTGGCGGAATTGGAAGGTGGAGGCAGAGGAGGTGGTGGTGAACGGTGGTTGATGAGGAGGTGATGGTGAACGGTGGTTTATAAGAGAGAGAGAGAGAGAGAGAGAGAGAGAAAGAGGGGGGGAGAGAGTGAGAGAGAGGGGGAGACTTAACTGTGAAAGATTTTGAATTTTTTTTATTTTTTTAAGTCAAAAGAAGAATGAAAAAAAAACATAAAAAAGTGGTAAAATGTTAAAATTGCCCCTCAGTTAACGTTAACTTTTAACGGAGTTAGTGAAATGGACGAAAATAAGAAGAAAATCCAAACCTCAGGGGTTCCATTAAAAAAACTTTTTTTTTTTAAAACTGAATTAGCGAGCTGGACCAAAACTCAGAGACGAAATTGACATTTAACTCAATTGATTTGCTTAAAAAAAAATTCAATGGATTGATCTCCAAAGTTTTTTGGAGATAAAGTGGGCTGATATAAGAACCATCAAATATTAAAAACAACATTTTTAGTCATTGGGTTATATTTTAATGGACACATTCAACGGTTTATGTCTTTTCACTTCATAAACCGCGATTGCTCTCTACTTTTATTCGTTCCATAATTTTTTTTTGAACGGCTTATTCGTTCCATAAATAATGACCGATTTTTCTTTTAATTTGTATTTAGCAACTCCCCTTATTGACACTTGCAAAATATTCAAACAAAATGATCAAGCCCACAATGTTCAAGTTATTTCGTTTAACGAGACTCGTTGAATATAAACAATGAGTCATGATGGAATTGTTGTTCACAACTAAAATCAACTATGAAGAAGCACGAGACACGTGGAACGAACAACGTATGTTTGTTACTTTACGACTTTATAGAAACAATAGTGGAACAACAGTTGATGGTAAATGCTTATTTTAAATTTAAATTGTTACAGTTAGAAGGACTTTTAAAAAGCTAATATATAGGGAAAACTACATGAATTAAAAAACCTTGGTTTTTTTTTTATAAATACTTATTTTAACTACTTGTTAAACATCACCATTACAAGTATTTATTAGAATCTCAATAGAATAAACAATTGAGACCGCCTTCTACTTGTAAACCAAGGAACTTTAGATTAAAACTAATTTCAGTGGAAAAAGTTTTTTCCGTGAAAATTCGAAGCATGAATTCGATGTGTATAATCCGGCCAGATGAATCTTTTATATATGGGGTCGAATCATTGTAGTGATTGTGACTCACTTGCGCTTAGGTTTATATCTTAGGCTGTTACTAATATAGAAAGCTTGATTTTGCACTCTTTTGAATTCAATATTTATCGGTTTAGACATGGGGTGTACTCTAACATCTAGGGCGTTAAAGATGACATGACATGTTAACTTGCATTGACATCACTCACTCTCTCCTTGTGTTAAGGGGCATTAAAGGAGTTACTTGCATGTTAACCAAATATTAAAAGTCTGCCTTGGTTATTTTCCTTTTCTAAACAAGAAACCACTAAAAATATATGGTTATGTGAACTTAATGAGATTAAACCATTTTCTTAGGTTGAGATGGAGTGAAATTGGGAAAAATAGGTGAGTGTCATGTAGGTGGAGTTAAGAGGAGTTAAAGTATATCGCAAGGTCCCATAAAGGGCAATCATAAACAAAGGACAACAATATTTAACATTTGTGATACGAAATATGGTGTAGGAAATTTGTGACGCAATTCCTACGCATTTCTTATGCAATTTTACAAAGTATTGGTCACTATTGTGTAGCAAATTTGTCACAAAAATAAGTGTGTGTTTTTCCGTCACAAATTAGTAGCAAATTTGTCAAAATTTGTGACGCATTTTTTTCCGTAAGAAAATTTTGTAGCAAAAGAACCACTTTTCTAGTAGTAACCGGCCCTAAAGGGCAACCATAAAATTCATCCTTATGTCCAACAACATTACACATTTCCCTTTATATCAACTTTAAACCTTTTAGGGTTTTTCTTGAAAGAAGATATACTAGATGATGATAAGCTCATTATGTTAGAGAGGTTATGGCTTGTTCTTGAATCGTTGATTGAACCATTGTTTTTTCTTTACTTGAGAGATTGAGAGAAAATTAAGGCTTCAATCGACCGGAAGAAAGTTAGGGTTTGTTCTTCAATCGACTACGAGAGAGGGTTTGCTCATTATGTTTACGGAGGTTATGGTTATATGTTATAGATAGACAATTTGTCATGTCATAAGACATGTGTGTTAAGTTATGACAAGTAAGAATGCCACATCAGCATACAATTAACGACGTTAGTGATTTGACTAACTGGGATTATTGTAGAAAAAAATGACGAAAGTTAGGACCGCTAGTGCACATTTTCGTAGTTGAGACTGTCAACAGCCAAAGGACAATAATTCGGATTATTTAAATCCATTACTCCTAAAAGAACCAAACAACATATTCTTTGAGAATTTTTGTTTTGTAATAATTGCAGACCTTATGATGGTTGTTAACAAATTTGAAATTATCAAAATTACCACCAAGTGAAGGACAGTTAATTACCAAACACGCTCCTTGTTCAATTTTTTTTTTAAAATGACTAAACCATTTGTTCAAACAAGTCTCATGCATATTATAACTCTTAAATATAAATATAAACAACTAGACAACTATATAACTAAGTAAATCGCTTAAAAAACAGATGATTAAAAACTGTATCACGCACTTGAAAACAGGTTAATATCCTTAACATAGTTGTTTGGTTTTAGTTGTTTTTTTAATCATGTTAAACTGTTATATTTATGCTTGAATGTAGTTTGTTACAATGTGGGATGGTTTAAGACCAATATAAGACATATCCAATAATATAGGTTTTAGAGTTAGGACTGGATCAGGTAGGAATATGAAGTTTGACACCTGTTAAATAATTGGTAGGTTGAGATAGTGTTTAAACATAAACACAATCGTGTAATCACGTAATGGATTATAATCACGTAACATGCTAATGATTGTCTATTTGTATAACAAAATATTAATTTAGCCATCTGATTATGATTCTTGCTATAATCACTTTAAACACACTTACTTTCCATTATGTTCATCGCTTATATATATTACTCGTATAAATTAGCTATACGCTATATTATAAAGCATTTGGGAAGGATTCCAACCAAATTTAAGTAAATACTACATTTTAAGCTTATGGTACAACAACTTAATAAAGTTAGTAAGGGCCAACATTGTCTTTCAACATGAATATTAAATTGAATAATGAATAATTTTTTTTATATACATCATGATCACATTCATTTTGCATTACTTGAAAGTTAGATTATTAATTAGTTTTAATTATTTTTTTCCTTTCTTTGTTGTTGTTGATGGGATTTACTGGGTTCAATTGTTGTTGTTGTTGTTTCCCTTTCTTTGTAATAGTCGAAGCCTAATATTTGTATGATCATAGAAACGAAATTATTATAAAAAAACATCAAGTTATAAGAATATGAAAAAATACTAATAAATATTAAGATCAAATGTCTTTCTACTCTTAATTAAGTTCTAAGAATATGAGAAAATTTGATCGTTATTTTGGTTGACCAGAACGTAGTTGACTCTTGTTCACTATATATATATATATATATATTACTCGTATAAATTAGTTATATCTTAATATGTGTATACAACACATATTGCTTGTGCTTTCTTGTAAAGCTACATTTTTTATTTATCTTCATTTAAACTATACTTATATATAACAATGTGTTGTGGTGAAATTGTTCACTCTGCTGCATCGTGCGAGTTCCCTTCTAAATGCATTTGAGAATGATTCCACAAAAAATTAAGTAATTACAACAATTTAGGCTTATAGTATAACAACTTAATGAAGTTAGTAAGGGGATAAAATTGTCTTTCTACATGAATATTAAATTGATAAATACAATTAAATAAATTGTAATATATGAAAACTAGAAAAACAAAAAATATCAAATTATCATGTGAACTTTTGGTATTTCGATTAAAAGTTTCATTTAAGCCTTTGTTAAATTATTATATAAACTTTTAAATGAATTTAATTTAATATTTAGTTATATATTATAAAAATGGTAAAAATAAGAATGATGATATTTTGCAAATTGTTGTTATGATGGAAAGTTTCACTTACGCCTTTGCAAAGTTTTGTAATTACACATATAGTAAAAAAAGGAATATACATTACTAAGTCTATAACATGGTGGGGAGGTTTTGTGGTTTGGTTTGGCTGCCGGAACTCCGTCAGAAGCGGCGGCGAGGAGCCTCCGGATCCTACTCTCTATTATGCTCTTCTTCTAATTCATCAGTGTTTGTGTGTGTATAATGTATGAGAGGGAGAGAGAGTGCATGTATGTATTTTAGTGAGATGAGAGAGGGAAATGGGTCTTTATAGTATGGGTTTTGGATGGTTTTCACAAAACCATCCATGGTTTTGTAATTTGTGGTGTCATAATGGGAGGATGACAAGTGTCATCCTCTTGGTGACTAATCGTTTTTCGCTCGTGTATAGGTTCGGGTTCAAAACGTTTATTAGTCCGGTCTTATAATATGTATTCTAATAATACAACGGTTTGGTTTTTGGTTTCGCACATAATCGTACTCATGTATTGGTTTTAATTAATATAAACGCAAAAATTTTTTTGGGCGCACTCTGTGTTGTTACACTGTTCCCCCTATTCTCTCTAAGACGATTAGTAAGCCATCATTTTGACCCCGTGTTTTTTATCATTGAATCTTGTTAAGGACCATGCATGTATGCTACGTCATGATTTATAGATCCTAACAACAAGATTTGACGGGTTAAATCGACGGTTTGTTTTCAAACCCTATCCGACCCTTAATTGTCTAATAAACCTAGAAAACTTGCTTTATAATGTAAAATCAATATGAGGGTTTGCTAATCGATTGTCTTAGACCAAAATGCACCAAAAATTATAAACCAAAACGACCCAGATCGAATTTGACCCATATGATGTTCAAGAGTACTGTTCAGGCGATTAGGGAAGCTAGTCGTGTGAACAGTGATTCGAGGATGCTTCTTAAGGATGAAATGCAATAGTTCGGTGACAAAAGAGAAGATATTGCAGAAAGGGCACGTGTGTCCTCCGTTTTAATATCTGATACACATCGTCCTCCAATGCTTAGGCCCAAGAAAGACGGCGTTTGATGCAATCAGAGATACACTAGCATCAGCCGTGGTTGCATTGATTTTGAACAAGCCGTTCAATTTCTATGGAATGATTATGCACCACTTGAAAGAAGTAATCAATACCAAGACAAGTGATACTCCATTTCTGGTATATCCTCAGTTTTTGCAGATGGTGATTGATTGTCAACTCCCTGATTTGGAGAAGAATGAATTGGAGAGTTTCATTCTAAATCATATGAACGAGGAAATGATGGAAAGGATGCTCTCGTTCAGGGGTCAACCGAAAGATAAATGGCCCAAGAACAAAAGACTATTCGGACATCTGTGCAATCCTGGATACAAGACTCGCAAGGGAAACAAATGGAGAAATGATGACAGTGATTCAGAAGATGATTTCGAGATTCAAAAGTGAATATTCAATGATGGTGATGATGTGGGTCGTGATACAATGGAGATAGGAAAGAATGTGTCTGGCAGCAGCTCAGCAATTGCCACACATGATGACTTACTAGATACATATGTTCTTGTTTCCGAGGATCCTCTGACAGCAGCTGGCGATCAGGGATCATCACAGGGTGATAAAGGTAAATCTGCTGCTGTAGAAGGTGATGAAGACTTCTTTAGCATTGTAGATACATAAGATGAAACTGACTCGGATGATTCCCCTTATACTAAGGCTTCCAAAGCAGCGAAGAGAAATGAGAGGTGGTCAGAGAAGAAACGTCTTGCAGCAGATCCAGATTTTACTATTGATCCAGATGCACAGATCGCAGATCTAGATGCTGGGTTAGACACCCCACCATCAGAGAAGGAAAAGGCAAAAGGTGGGCGGTTCAAGAGAAAGTCCCAAAGAACTGCAGAGAAACCAAAGAAAAGATCAAGATTTGGGAGATTATCTGATGCCGTCAACATCTCTTCGCCTGAAACTTCAGCAACAGCAGCAACAGCAACAACCACTATAGGATCAGGTGCAACAATGTTTGCAGGTGTTACTCTGTCTATGCCTGCATCGTAATCTTCACTAAGCCAGTCTCAGTTACCGGTGTAGCAACCTCATCCCAACTTGTTTCCAATACCGTGGGTGACATGATAAAGAATCTATGAGAACAATTGCACCCATCAGCCCCAGCCTCTCAATCCACGTCGACATCAACTCCTGCTTGTTCAAATGATCAACTTTTGCGCCAGGTTAATGAGTTGACTGCTATGGTAACTGCTCAGACGCGTGAGAATGCGAAGTTGAGAGGTAAGGTCGCCACAGTAGAAGAGAATGAAAAAGCTATGCTAGAACTTTTGGCTAAAACTATTTGCATCAAAAAGGAGCTGCAATCATCTAACAGGATGCTTCAACTGTCAAATCAGCAGCTTGTTGAGTCTAATCAACAACTTGTACTATCAAATGAAGACACTGTAAGGAGACTGACTAGTGTAGAGTCTCAGTACAATCAACTGTAGCTTGCGAATCTATAATACATTATAAAGGAGGAGTGATGGTCACCTTGGTCATTTTCACCTCCATACAACTTAAAAAGCAACATGTACAACATATTAAAGCATGAAATTTAAGGGTATTATGGGGATAGTTGTGACAATTAAGACACTTAGGAGGGTAATTTAGACATTTTACCATCCTCCTCCTTTACAATATCAAAAGAAAATTACAATACTACTCCTCATTTCCATCGCTGCCCTTGAATGCCTTCTTCAAACCTAAAGTTTACCCTGTCTCTCTCCTTTCATCTTTAATTTCAGTCATGAATACGCATTTATATTTGTAATATCAATCATCACTGCTGGGAGTTACTACAAACGATCAATAATATACCCTCCAAATCATGAACCGTATGAAAACCTCAAGTATTATCGTTTCATTCCTTCCTCTCTACTGATCTGGTTGTCTCCCCTGCACACATACAATACTATACTTCGGATCTTCGTTCAGTTATTGGATTAGGTATGTTTTTTATATTTGCCCCCGATCATTATTATGTTGTTAATTTCATGTTTACTACTTTACATTAGGTTTAAATTGTGGGATTTTTTCTTCTTTTTTTTGGGAGGTGGGGGTGACGGATGGTGGTGGTAGGTTGTTGGTTTGTGGTGATGACGAAGATGATGGATGATGGTGATGACGAAGAACATGGACGGTGGTGATGATGAAAAAATCTTTTTTTTTTTTTTTTTGTTTTGAAATCTTAAAATATGAGATGATTGTTATGTGTAAGAGGTTTTTCAATTTGGTTAGTTTGCTTATGAATCATTTAATGTTTTGGCTGGTTTTTTATTTTGGTTTTGCATTGCCATTTTTAAGAACAGAGGGTTAGTGATGTGTCTCATCTTTTTTATTATTTCACTAATTACCTAACAAGTCTAATATGATTCTTCATTTAAATATGTTTGATTGATGCATTGAACTCATTAGATGTGACATGTGAACATGTAAGGTGCAGGAGCTCAAACAAGTTTTGACTATAGGAGACACCTAGAGTAGACATCGATGTGTAAACCTTAAAGCTTTATATGTGGGCTTTATAAACCTTAAAGCTTTAATTGATATGTATTTGAGTAAGAGGTATCCAGCTGGGAAGTTATTGGATGGTTAAAAAAAACCATGACCCATCAACAAAAAATTACCATTCACATATAGTTTTATCGTTGCCTACTCAATACTGTCGTTCTTGTTGTATGGTCTATCATTCTTTGTTCAAATATTTACGATTTGTGAATGTTCTTAAAAAAAGATCTATCGTATCTCACATCATTGCTATATCACTAATTGATAATTTGTTTTTTTTTGTGCGTTAGAAGTGTTTGCTGTGTTATTGCTATTGCGGGAAGTCTTTGCCAAGTAATTGCAGGTCGTCACACCACCACTCATCTTGTACTCGCATCTTCCTCCGGTAATCCCCCTTTTGTTTCGTTTAACTTAGCGCATTTTAGGTAATAACAAAGCTATTGTATAAGATAATCAAAATAATTGTTACAATTATCCTATATGATGCTTATGACCAAAAAGATGAAAACTACTATCCTTCGTCTATATTCAAGTATTCAAGCCCAAAAAATGTCAGAGTGTCATCAATGTAATAAATGTAGAATAAAAGAATCAGTGTTTTGGTCAAATAGTCGGCATTAATGGTATTTCAATTACGTCTCCAAGAATCAAGCACACAGTCGTTGAGGAACTGTCAGACCTGAGCAGTGTACAACTCGGGTTCGTGTCTAAGATGATCTACATGAGGTGTTGATTTAAAGTTGCATGACCTAACCACACGTCCCATTCTCTGCTGCACCCCTATGAAACACTCTACAGATCCTGCAGGAATGACTTTATCTGCACTGCTATAGATGCATAATTGCGGACAGCTTGGTTGTCTTGATTTTAGTCACAAAGGCAAATTATAATATACAATAACACAAAACTAACATCATTGACTTGTAAATTATCATCATAACTCACGACAAATGACCAACACGCATTCAACTTGTACAAATTTGCTACTCACGTTACATACGTTCTGTCAACTCTCATATATGCAGTCAAATCGACATACAACAACTATACAAGAAGCTGCTACACCTAAGGTTCAGGCTTGAGTTGAACCGGTGCACTATTTAACTCGATGTGTCGCTTGTGATTGTTCTTAAATAAGTAGCAGCTGCTGCAAATGCCTTGATCAATGACCGATCCAATTCAGGTCTGGTAATTATGTCTTGTTCTGTTTAGTTTTTTACTAGAGGTGTTTTTGATATAAGTTTGACTGTTTAAAAAAAGCTGAATATAGTATAATAAGATTGATATCACTCTTAAGTGTGCTTGCACAATTAACTTTGTTAGCAGTTTTGATGATGGTTATCATATGGTTGACCCACGCAGACTGAGAATAAGGCAGATGTCAGCAATTTGGTTGATGATATTAGGCTTCGAGATAAGCAAGAGTTAGTAAGTTGTTTCATGTAACTGCCATACTTTCCATAGTTTGTGTGGTAACTTATATCTAGGAACATATGTAATCATTTACTAAAGAGTCAAAACAGAAAAAAAAAAAGATTGTTATATTTGTCTATAACTATACACAATACTAAATCCCATTATAGGGCTGCTCAATTAGTATTTTATAATCATTACATCCTTGTTGTGTCCTAAGTCCTAACATATATCATTGCCTGTTGCAGCTAATTTCATATCACAAGGCTACATGGCAAGAAATGAAAAACATGTACCGGTAAGAATATCTCAACACCATACTTAATTAATGATTCTGTTATTAATAAAATTCCTTTTCTCAAAAAAGAAAATAAATAATAAGAAACGATAATAAAAAAATAAAAATCTAAGGTGAATTGTGCTTTATTAGGCCTCAAAGCTTAAGCCTCATCAAAGTCACATAATAACATGAGTACTTCTGGAAACCAGTTTTAACCCATCAAAAGACTTAAATCACGGTTTGTCGAATAATGTTTTATACTTTTATATCCATGGATTGTAAAAGAAAAATATGTAAATATTAAAATCACTTATTCATTGATATATATCTGGTTTCTTTTGAATTTTCTTTACATTCTAATTACATTATCTTCTTGATAAAAGAATGGAAAGGATCCTTGAGAGGCACGAAACTCGTATTCAGGGAGGCAACAAACTTCATCAAACAGCAAATCACAAGTAAGTCATACTGTTTAATGTTCAAACAACTAGCATGCCTGTCTTCTTTCTATAAATCAAACTAGATATTTAAAATTCTTATATAAATTATTGGCTCTGGATCATGCCAAGCTTAAAGCTAGAATTAAGCTTTTGCAGAAAATAAGGCATAACATGTTTTGTAGGTGTTTGACTAAAGTTTTGTTGGGAAAAAAGATGCATAACATGTTTTTTATACCTTTTTAGCCATTTAATGGGAGGACTTGATTCCTTGAGTCCCCAAAGAGATTTTAGAGTCTGGAATAGCAAATTGATAATGCTTCGTTTTCCTATGCTGGTCGCCCTTCTTCATTTCTTTCCGTGGCAGTTAATTGGCTATATCATGTGCCTATCTGGCGTAGATATACCAGTATGACTTAATATTTTTTTGCATTACATGTGAATGATGCAAAATATGAGAATTACAAGTGCTTTTTATTTATTTTAGTAATTAGATTAAAGTATTGAACCTACTTATGGCATTGCTAGAATTTATTTGAAACATATATGGATCTGTTGATTTCAAGTTGTGTCCAAATGTATGCCACTCCAAAGTATCTTATTTATTTATTTATTTATTTATTAAGTATGTTCATATTATTGATATGGATATTAGAGCTCATATTTTTTACCACTATAAGTTAGTCTTATATATTTGCATGATTGTTGATACTCTTATTGTTTGTTTTAGAAGACTCGTGGGACTATTCATGCTATTCGTAAGTTGCCTTTGATCAAGGCTAAGACTACACGGTGTGGTAGGGGGTAAAGGGGGCATAGAGCGACACTTGTCCGCGACAAGTCGGCAACAGAGGGGTCTTTGATCTCCAAGCCCAATAAAAATAGGGTGGTGGGCTGGTGGAGGGGGCATTTTAGGGTTTTTTTAATTAATATTTTAAGAATTAATATTCAATTTTTACAATTTTCTAGCTTACTATGTTTTTCCTTTGTTTGTGATGAATTATGGTAGGTTAAAGGGTTGGATGTCGATGCTTTTCACATTTCTCACGTTTAGGTGAATCAAGCACATAAGCAAAAGCGTTGCACATACCATGCTCAAGGAAGAATTAACCGTAAGTTTATGCCGCTTTAATATTTGACTCTTTCTATGGGTGCATCTTGTGTCATTTGATAACGGGTCTAAAACTGGGTTTAGGTTAAAATGTGATTTGTTAGTGTGGATTAATGTTGAAACGTATTGTTTCTCATGAACTACTTACATGTCTTCTCGTTGTCACATTGAACTCACTTTGTCTGACAAAGAAGAGTCTGTTAACAAAGTAATTGTAAATACTTGTTATAAAGTGTGTGTTAACTAATTGTGAAATTTTTATGGATGTTGCAGCCTGATACATAGTTGGCTTCTAGAACCAAGCTTACGTCAGGGTTTCATTCTCATGAGTGAGGCTCATAGTTTGTTGTCAATTTCACTACCATGGTACTTTTAAATAAATAACCTTCTTGCAAGAACCCATAAGTTTATACATTTGTATCGTTTATATTGATCAGTACCCATATAAAGTCCTTATTTGTGAGTTTCAAATTGTAATAACCTATTTTTGTTACACACTGCTACTACGTTGTTTCTTCCTACTTAATTCACGTCATCATATTGAATCACCCACAAACACAATACAAACACAGCAAACCTCAACATCTATGAGGCGACAAAACATACGCACCCGCTGCAACGCGCGGGCATTTCTACTAGTGTTAATAATGAGAAGAGGATTGAGGAATAAAAGTCTGAGAAACAGAAGCTCAAAGGACGGGTAGATAAATTGTTTGAAGATCGCCCTAGACTCACAGCTGCTTCTGGTTCAGGTTCGGGTAATGATGATGAAGATGATGAAGAAGAAGATGACGACGAAGATGAAGAGGGTAAAGATGACGATGATGGTAATGATGATGGTGATGACGATGATGGGAAGAACGTCGTGGCAAACACGAACATGACACCCAGGGCAGGGATCCCAAAGGTGGTTCATCCACTCAAAGGGAGTCCGCTACTTAAGCTCTTCATAGATTGAAAGGATTACATACAGACTGGATCGGTTCCTCTGGGTATAGCAGAACCGTTAAGGAATCTATTCTTGATTGATAATTACGGGAATCCAATGAAGATTCCTCAGCTTGAAGATCTGGAGGAGGGAGAGATTCTACTAGAACTCTCCAAGGATGATATTGCACAGATTTATGGTTTAACACTTGGAGAATCTTCCAGTGCCAACCATACTCCTCCAGAACTGGATCCCAGGCACAAGGAGGTGGAAAGGGAAGACATTACTCATGAAATCTATCCAGAATATTGCTTCGACAATGATTCCACCGAGATTCCAGACATTGATGATGAGATGATGAATCAAGCCGAGGATAAGCTACGTTCTGAGCCAACCCTTATTCCTGATGAGGTATTATCTCGAATTGAACGTATTATGAGACTGTGCAATCAATGGTACCTATCAGTGGCAGAAAGAACAACGAAGAAAGGGCCAGAACAAGCTTCGGTGTTCAAGAAGAGATTGTCAAAGATGAGTGGAAACGTGATTTTCTGGGCTTACATTGAACATGCTAAGGTTTTCAGCATCAAGTGGAAGAATGGGCTACTGTATTTCAACTGGTATACCAAGATCAAGAGCCTTCCTTTCTAGTATGTTCGAGATCTGGTACGTCTGCATCCACTATATTATGAGAAATGTTCAGGTTTCGAATCTTTCGTCAACATTCTAAAGATGGAAAGCAGAGATTAGTGGAAGACATTCAAGCCTCAGTATCCAAAGTCCTACAAAACCAAGGAACTGCACCCCATCACCAAGCATCCCATCTGGCAGCATAAGATCAAGCCCTAGACTGCATGTCAAGGATTCCTATCGCTTCAATGGAACAGAACTTCACCCCGAAGTTCTGGTTCTGGCATTATGACTCAATCACGACGGAAGCAGTGATTGTCCTTGACAATGCACTGAAGCTATGCAGAAAGATCAGAGCCTGGGATCCAATGTGGCTGATTAATCTTTCAGAAGTTGACATTGCCACTCTTTATCAGTATCTGATTCAGCATCTTCAATCAGAAGCCGATCAAGCTCTCAAGTTTCAACGAGTGATTCGGTTCTATTATGCGTACAAGATTCATGCTGGCTATGACTGGGCAAAGGTGAGCAGGATTCGGACTGCGAAGCCTCAGTAGATCAAGTGTTGTTGCTTAAAGTTTTGAAGTTTTGAAGTCATACTAGCTAGGTCCAAAGGGGGGGTCTGTAAATACATGTTGGATCAGTGTGTTCTTTAATAGTTCTTATTCATGAACACTTATGTGTTGTAAGTTTATCAAAGCAGTTTGCACAGCGGAATAAGTGAAGTGTTCAAGTTTAAAGTTTCACTTTCAACAGGAGTTATTACTCCCCGTGGATTTAATGAACTAAATGCAGTTAATGAGAATCTAAACAATTGAATGCATATAACAATAAGTATAATGAAAGATTCTCAGATGTGAAATGGTATTTCAATTAAAAGCCTTTGAAGGATTTCAGTTTAATAAAATCGATGTCTAAAATAGTGGGATTAATCCATCTATTTATAGACTAGCAAATGCATACAAGTTGATTCAAAAGTAATACTACAACAGGTTGTAGTCTTGAAACTTGTACAAAGACTTTAACAAAAGCATAAAGTAATACTATAATACTAAACTACTGAAATACTAAGGCGGTGGGAAGATTCCATCATAACAGCTGATGAGTGACAAACTACTGATGAGTAGTTTGTCTTCAGTAGTTCTTCAGTTGACTTGTCTGGTTTGACTTCAGAACTTCTGATTTTTACTCTTCAGTACTTGATGTATTCTTCTTTAGCGATTCTATACTTAGCATTTTTGGCAGAACAGGAATTAGACTAAGGCTTACAAAAGTGGTTCCATCAATTCTTTTTGTCCTTACAATACATGTAATGTATATGTCCCTAGCCTAGTATAGATGTTAGTTTATCGTTATCGTACGTATTTGGATGTGTTTGATATGATTTTGGGCTGTTTTGTATGTACACGCGACTAGGTCCCTTGGGCACGACTAGCTTTGCTAGTCGTGTGGGAATCAAGACGACTAGCAAGCTAGTCGCCCCACCTAGTCACCCTGAGGGCCCTGGATCACTAGGAGCTGGTATGAATTCTTGCAATGATTGCCCTAATCATTTTTGCTGTCATTTCACACATTCCAACACCTCAGGTCATAGGTTTTTGGGTCTGTAAGCTGTATTGTACACTCATGCTCTGTTTCTAATACGATTACAACCTTTAAACCATTTTGTGTGTGTTCTGGATATCTCGTTATTGTGTTTGTTGGCGTTTTTGTTATCCGAACATCATCTAGTGGATTCCGCACACTAGGTGAACCATCTCGTGATAGTTGGGTTGTCCGAAAACGATCCTACAACGACGACAGAGGGGGAGGGATATGGGAGGGGAGGGGAGGGGAGGGGAGGAGGGAGGCGGTGACAGAGAGGAGGGAGGTTGTGGCGGAGGAGAGAGGAGGAGGGTGGAGGGAGGAGAGAATGCTAGGGTTTGGGTTTAAGAAGGAAAAGATCGACGAAGGAGAAGTCTGATGATGATGTTGAGATAAAGAGAAGAAGAGGTTAGAAGATGTTGGACTAGGTCTGCACAAAGAAGATGGCACATCATCATCATCATCATCATACTCAGTTAATCCCACCTATAGCAAAGCTAAGGTAGGGTCTGAGGAGGGTAAGATGTAGGCAGCCTTACATCTACCCCTAAGAATAGAGAGACTGCTTCCAGTGAGACCCCCGGCTCGATGTGGTTTGGTATCAAGCCTTGGACATAAGGCACAAAACACTTAGCAATCGGGACAAACCCGATCAGTGCATGTACCCCTTTGTCTTTTGGCTATCAACGTCACCACATGATGCATGATTAACCGTCCGTCATTTTTAACGTTATTTTCACGAAATTAGAAAAATAACGTTAAAACTAGTGCAACTTTACTTTTGCCCCCCGAGGGCCACACATATATACATTATATGCGCACACCGTAAGTGGGGCGTCAAAGAAGATGGCACACATATACATATTTTAATGAAAGGTCTTACAAAAAATAAACAGTCTACAGACCATCACGTCTATGCGGTGCATACATAAGAGGCTAGGAAGAGCATGTTTGTGCGGTGCATACATTAAAAGCTAGGAAGAACTTCTGGCAAAAAAAAAAAAAAAAAAAAAAACCCGCTTAATAAGAAATCTTTATAAGATTCCTATCAATCCATAATTTAGAAAAAAAAAATATATATATCAAACCCCCCAACATTTTAGTAGTTAGGATGTTATTTCTTTACCTTTTGTCATTGTCAATCAAAATCACAAGACTTCCAAACTTCAAGACGTATAGTTCTAAATTTAAAACCAAAAACCATCTAATATATACCGAACCAACATTATTTTTAACCGTTCATTTATAAAACTTGATTCCTTTCTCAATGAAACAATCAATTTGGACGTGCTCAAACCCAAGCTCAAAAGCTTTATTTTTTTTGCTTCATCCTAGCTAGATAGTTCCTAAAAGAAATCCTAGGGCACAAATTAGAGGGTTTTTTTTCTTTATGCGTTTTAAAAAACCAACTTGAATATCCAATTCGAGGGGGGGGGTGGTTTTTATGCAAAGGAAAGGAGAGATGAAAGATTACTATTTAGGTTTTATTTTAGTTGTATATATATAAGTGTTTAATCTTCTAATCTTTACGTCAAACCCACATATATCGCTCACTTTAATGGGTTGAAACGTATCATGGGTTGAGTGTGTTGGCAAACTTCAAGCCTACATATTCATTTGTGTGCAGTAGTGTCACATCATACCATCCTCCAACCACATAAATTTAAAAAGAAGATATAAATACATAATATATGATGTAATTTATTTACTATAAACATTGAAAGATATGTGAGTTATGTATGTGAAAAGTCACCACATTATTTATATACCAAATACATGACCACTATTTATAATACTATAACATTGATACAAACATAATAAAGACATGGAGGTTATGAATGTAAAGAGTCACCACATTATTGTTAATTTCCTCATCAATTTTATAATTATGTTTAAATTAATTTCTTCAACAATTTAATGTTTAAGTAGAAAGATAATTTTAACCCCTAAATGACTTCAATAAGCATTGTACTATAAGCAATAAATGATGTATTTACTTAAATTTTGCGGGCATCCTTCACTGATGTTTTATAATATAGTATAGAAGATAAAGATTCGGGTTGATTAATTAGTGTGAGCATGAATTTATGGCTTTTCGATTTCTTATTTCTTAACGCAAATAATATAAGTAATTAACACATAGTTAAGTTTTTGTTTTCTCTTTATGCTAGTGTTTAATTTATTTTATTAATTAGAATTAGAACTTAAACAATATAAAATTGCCCAAAGAAAAATAATATTGTGAACTACACTTCATACAACGTTTAACAACAACATTAAATAGATCAACAAATACCTTAAAAGTCTTAGAACAAATATAGTTTACGTATAGATCGAGTTAATTATTTCATGGCGTTCAAGGAGACCATGTTGATTGAAATTGAGGAAAGTCTCCATACCCTCCTCCAACCATCCTCTCCATCATCTGTCCTACATGTCCACTTGTTCCCTGCAACATCAATTTTCATCCCACGCAGTAAGTGGAAGTAATATTTATAATATATTAGAAACATATTAGCAAATCTAGAATGTTATATTTATAATTTTGTTCGTTTTTATTTAGTTGACAATATATATGATTCAAGACACACAACTTCTTAACAAGGATAGTTAGGAAAGCCATCTGTCACCTTCATAGGGACCATATCATCCAATTCAGTATAGTTGAGGTCAATAAGTCATAGAACATGCTTGCTTCTGAAAGCTTCATGGAGAGAAACTAAAAATGTACAAAGAAGAGAAAAATTTGTACTAATTAATTTTGAAAATTATTTTCTCATCAATAATTATGAATATTGTTTGTTTATTGTTTTAATTGTTAGTTGCACAATTACATTACCTCAATTTGATTCTGCAACGATCCAACATAGTTGATTATTACATCCAACATCACTGGCATTCCTATTGTTTATAGCAAATAACTAAATTTAAATGGAGCAAAAAAATGATATATTATAAAGATAAATTTTTGTAATTGTCAAAGAACATATGAACAAGTAGAAAAAATTGTATATATGTATATAAAGATTAACTCATATCTTTATACCTTGTAGCATCCGGGAACCATATCTTGCAAGCGTCTTAACTTCTCATTGATTTTTTTCTCTTCTCATCTAATGAAGACATAATTTTTTGGACAAAACAATGTTTCAAAGCATGAAATTAGCTCTAAGATTTTGTTTGGGGTTATGAAAAGACTATTAGCATTCAAGAAATTGATTATAATGAAGTATATATAATAATATAGATGAGGGGTTGAAAGGCCTCACATTTAAGATGCATTATAGGTTAGGTTGTATTTTGTGTTTTAAAAGTTGGACATAAGGGCATAATTAGGATAAGATTTTAGGATGTGAGGTATTGGATTTTGTTAAATTTACTAATCTACCCTCATAAGTGTGACACCCGGCATATTTAGGTTAATACTTTTCATACTTTACATACATACGTTTCGTACTCTACATACATGCGTTTCACACTTTGCATACATACGAGTCTACCTCAACGAAAACATTGAAAACAACTACTTAATATCATACTTGACCAGGTCGGTCGAGTCGTATCGATGATTCGGGAATCATCGGGAGTCGTTACAATGGTCCGAGGGACCATTGGGTGTCGGCCCATAACCATGTGTACAAGGATCGGTGATTCGTGGAATCATCGGATTTAACGCACGTACGCAAGTCTCGAGTCCCGGGAATTGGTGATCGGGTGGGAGCATGTTAGTTATCATGCATTATATGTTGGTAATCATTATGTGGCTTGTCGGTATGTGAAAACGTGATTACATATGTTAAAATAGGGTTTAACGCGCCAAAAACACAAACACTTGAACTATGGGCGATTAGGCTAGTGTGTGATAGCCTAATCGCCAATAGTAAGGGCGAGTAGGGGATATTAGGGGCGAATAGGGGGCTATTCGCATGATGGTTCATGCGAATAGTAGCCCTACTCGCCTATACTGCTGCGTACTCGCCTGTAATGCTTTGAACGATCAAAAACGCCTATAAATACCACCCTTGACCTCTAAAACATCATTTATACAACCCTAGCCGTCCCATAACCTATCTCAACCCACAAACACCCTCTGGAACCTATTTTCACATCAAAACAACCATTTCCAAGCTTATTCCATCATCTCCTCTTAAATATAAGGTGTGTTCTTCAAACCCAAACCTTTAAATGATTATGTTTTACTCCCTAAAAGTCCAGACCTGACTTATAAACGTTTTTGTCTTTGAAAATCCATTTAAAACCGTTTTTAAACAAACCCACACCTTTACATGTGTTATATGTGTTATATGTGATTAAAGATAGAATTTTTAGGATTAAATCATGATTGTTTTTTGTGTTATTATGATGTTTATGGCTATTACAAGTTAGTATGATGATGTCCTAGGAGTTTGAATGGTTTTGGTTGTGTATTGTTGATACTTGATGTTTTGACCCATTTGAAGGATTTTGGATGATTAAGGATGATATGAGGTGTGTTGTTGATTGTATGATGTTAGGGTTTGCTCTAGGATGATGCTAGAACAGTAGGATGCTATCGGATAACGTGGTTATGTGATTTAATCTGAATAATTGCTATTTAGGGCAAGTTCTTGCATGTTGATGTGATGTTTACATGCTAAGTTGCTATTTTGGGAAAACGCTCGCATTCGGAACTGTTAGAACGGTGAAAACTTAGGGTTTTGCTTGAAATATGTTTGTTAATGTGTTAGGATGATTATTGAATGTTCTTACATGTTTCGGATCTGATTTGGAGTGTTCGGCGCGCAAAATTGCACTACAGAACTGTATAGGCGAGTAGGATCCTACTCGCATGAGGCTTTAGGCGAGTAGGCTCCTAAATGCCTGATGTTCAGGCGAATACAAGCCTATTCGCCTATAGTATATGCGAATAGGGGCCTATTCCCCTCAACTACTAGCATTTACAATCCTAAATGCCTATACTTAAGCATTTACAATCCTAAATGCCTATACTTAAGCATTTACAATCCTAAATGCCTATACTTAAGCATTTACAATCCTAAATGCCTATACTTAAGCATTTACAATCCTAAATGCCTATACTTAAGCATTTACAATCCTAAATGCCTATACATAAGGCATTTACAATCCTAAGTGCTAGTTGGATTCCTAATCGCGTATAATGCTGCTGTATGTATATTTTAACATCCCGGAACATGATTTAACGCCTAGGAACATGATAGGAACCCCGGGATACACCTAATGACTTTGTGACACGTGTTCGGACCTGTTTACGCGTTAATCGGACATTATGCTAGACTAGGTGAACTGTTGCGCGTATTAAGTGTTTAATTGCATATGTGGCATGATGTCTTGTATTTATCTAACACGTGGAATGTCGGGTCACCAATGGGACGTCGGACCTTGTCTGGTGTGGTCGGTTAAACGTTTAAACATCATTTCATATGTACACGGTTATGGTCTGGACTACTAGGGACTAATCAACCTACGGGTTGTTAGTCTAACACCTTATACGCTCGTCATGATAGGTCACCGGTATTTGGTGCCGTCTATTGAGCAGGTTTACTTGTCTTAGTGCGAGGAGCAGCATCAGGTGAGTTTCACGGCCCCACTTTACGTTTTACACTTCGGGGGAGACACATGCTCATACTTATTTCATAAATTATCATGTTATACTAGTGTTAATTCATTTACATACTATACGATACGTAAAGTCCCCGGGAAACCATGAATATGCTGGATAGCATAACGGGGGAAATGTGGATAGATCTATTGGGACTGACAGACCCCACCCGTCGGCTGGGAGCCGGGCGGGTGCATATTGTCTCGGTCATAACGCTACCGGGGATGGTAGTGCATAATCGTTTCGGGCAAAATCATATATCGTTGTCTGTAATGGTTTCCGGTCGTAGTAGTATTACTCATGCGTCTAGCTAACGCTATCATTTCTGACATAGTGATAACATGATGGCTTTCATTACTTAAAACGTTTAATATAAAACCTGTGAACTCACCGGCATTATTTGCTGACGTTTTTAGCATGTTTGTCTCAGGTCGTTGAGGTAGCAGCTTATCATAGGCGCACGGAGTCACACCGCGTCTAGGATTCATATGCATTTTCTTATCTTTTTCAGACTTTCGTACTTTTACATTTTGAGTTGTAATAAAGTTACGCTTCCGCAGCGAATTGATTTATGAAAACTTGATGGTTGTTTATTTCATTTTACGTATCATATAGTGTCGTTTATTGTGACCGTTGACTTAGATCCTGGTTTGTCATGCGCCTCGCGGTAAAACCCCGCACGTGGAATTTGAGGGTGTGACAATAAGTGTCTTAATAGTCACAAGTATGCCAATAATACCCTTAATTTTTTTTGCTTAAACATGTTGTACATCTTGTTTGTTAAGTTGTATGGAAATGAAAATAACTATCTTAGCCATCACATCAACTTAACAAACTTTATTTAATAAAAGTTCAAATGTAATATTAACAACATTTTTTTTTATATTGATAGCTATTTTTATTTACAAGTTGTGGGGATATATTCACCTATGATTAGAATATTGCCTTTTGCTCATTGGGGACTAAATCTCCTTAACATGTCTATTGATTCACATAATGAGTGGAGGTTTGTTCGACCATTGATTAAAACCACCGAGTTAATTAAATGATTGATGACTCTAATGAGATGGTGTAAGCACCTTCTTTAGGAACCAACATACAGAGAAGATGCAACAATCTGCATAGCAACAGTTGCCATGTTACTAATTTCAACTACATATGTAGCTATGCATCTTTTTAATTAAACATAATAGTATGTTATAAATTAACTTTTGAATATATATTGTAAACGTATATAACAATGTTAGTTTCTATAACGTTACACTAGACGCGTAAAGGACAAATTTTTATATGAATACAAATTTGAAGATGTAATGCGATGTATTTAGTGCAATCACCATTCTATGAAACCACTGGTCTTGTATTGTGTCTCCGCCGCAACGCGCGGACACCCATCTAGTAATACAATGTTACTAATTATAACTTATAAGTACATATAATTATAAATATTTATTTATATTTATTATATTTAAAAAATTAGTTAATAAGTTATCATAACTTAGGGGACAACATAGAAACACGTGATGGGTTACCAACAAAACACCTAGCCTTATCAGGAGACACATCTGCTCTTCATCAACTTGGTTTAGTAATATATAGGATAATAATACCCATAACTCTTTCATGCAAATAAAAAGCCTTGCCGAAATCTAACTGGTCGTTCATAGCAATTTTTCGACCCTCCAAGGGAAATGGTTTGTTTTTAGTAGGTTCAATTTCACTATTTAGAAAGCGGTAGCGGCGCACCTTGTTACCCGTCTCCTATATATGATTATGCAATTTGTTATTTTGTTTTCAATGAAATTTGTAGAAATCAAAATCCTAATATTTATTCATCCAATAATTATGATTTAGACGGAAATATCATCGCGTGGTCATTATGTATCCTTATGTTTGTTAGATCGTTGTATTCTATCCATACAATCTATTAGAGGTGAGGCGGTACATTGAATCCTAACGAAAAGCTTAATCAAATTAACTGAATTAGGAAAAACTCCAACCACCCCATGCTTAAAAATCAAAGCTTTATGAGGAATTAAGATGAGAATGTCACTTCATGAAGCTTGTTGTATGAGTAAGACCAACTTCATTAAAACCGTAATTGTGGGTCATGGTGGCCCATCCCCTTTTGAGATTTATGTGTTTTATTAGTTGATGAATAAACACAAACCATTGGATCCACATGTATGTATAATAATAGTAATAATGCAAAAGTTGAAGAAAGGTGATAATTAGGTTTAAATAAATGTTATGGAGAATCCTAATGTATGTCTTCAAATCTACAACCATGATTTCAGGTCCCCTAGGAGCCATGTTAGACGACTCAAGTTCTCACCATTAGCTAATTACTTGGCCCCACAAACCATCTCGTCTCTCACCTACTTATGGAAATTTCAAACAATAAAATGTTACTACTTGTTATAGTTTTTCAGTAAAACCCTAAGTTTTTGTTTTTGTGTTCTTTTAATAAAAACAAGAATATTGAACAAATTATAAAACTATAAGTTCATGGAAAAAAAACTTGTGATGTTATTCGAACTTAGCAAGCTTGTGAAATGTAGTTTTTCTTAAGATTATGTGTATATGTTATCTCACATGTAAATTTAATGATATATTGTTGACTGAGATTTTCATGACTTGGGAACCATAAAGATGATGTGAAGGTATATGTGACATGTAAGTGTTACCCACAAATGATGGCGTGGTGGTACACGAAAATAATCAGTCGCAAAAATTGTTAGCAATTAGCTACAATATTTTAGGATGCACGTTTAAATTATATTCTTGTGAGAAATCGGTCCCTAAATTTGAAACTGTTTTTTTGTTGGGAAATTTTAGAGACAATTGCCTACTTTTCTATTAGTGTCTAGATGTGTTTACCAAGGTCCAAGATGTTTAGACACTAGGAATATTTTAAAGTCTTTTTTCTATGCATAAATTCTTTTACACTTTAAATTAACAAAGCAATAAGTGTCTTCAATGAAAAGTTATATAAAGTTTCCTATTGTTTATGTGTTAAAATGTTACCAATTTGATTTTGTAAAGTAGGAATGGTATTTCTCAATTAACATGTCTAAATTCCACCTATTTATGAAGATAAAAATATAAATCTCCAAAACTCAAAATGTGTATTAATTATAATTTTGGAAACGAGTAAAATGACTTTTAAGGTGCATGAACATTTCACAATTTCAAACCATAGCTTTTGTTACTACTGCTTTTACAACTTAATCATACAGCACATATACTGAGTTCACATAGAATACCTCTTTCTTGTTTCATACCACCAACTTTGTTCAAACAAAAAGTGTGTTCTACTTTTAGTTTTATACTACGTTTGGACGGTCTGGTAGTTGCATACAATTAGTCAGTGGATAAATTGGCATTTGTCATTTGTCATGTATAGTATAAAGATTTCCACTATCAATATTAAATAATGAAAATATGAAATGTAAATGTAGGAGAAAAGGAAATTTAATTTGTGTTCTTAAAGATTTCCAAGTACATGAATCATATTATTATTAATTTAATCGGTCATGCCAAACCATATATGTTAATTTCAAAATAAAACAATAAATGTTTAGGCTATTTGTAATGGTGTGACGCTCTAAAGGCGTCACAACACCCTCATCTTGTCCACTAAAATAATACAGGGGAGTGCCATAGGGGGCACTAGCCCCTTCTTCGTTATCCCCTTAACCGCCGAGAGCCCCTCTCATCCATCATCTTTCCACCAATCATAAACGCAACCACATTTATTTTTATTATTTCTTTTATTTAATTTACTAGCAAAACCATTACACACTTTTAACGATTTAGTTAGTCAAAACAATATTAACTATGTGACACTGACGTGACATATAATTTTATACATTCTTGTATTTAAATTATTTAACTTAAAAATGGTATTTATGATTTGTAAAAAAAAGTTTGAAAAGGGAAAGGGGGAGGAGGGAACAAGGTGGGTCATGTTTGGAGTTGTAGTGAAGTCTTCGGAAGTAGTTTTGATTGATGCATAAAAGAAAAGAAAAAGAAAAATAAAAAAGTGTGTGATGTTGGAGTAAGATATGGGTAGATTTGGGAAACCTTATTAAATTCCCTCCTACATCTCAACGTCAATCACGCAAACCAAAACTTACATTTCATTTATGGTGGGTCCAACAACACCTGAACTAAACCAAACCACACCAAATACTATGTATCTCTTACACCTTTCCATACTCGGTATGCCCACACATACTAGTTATATATTCTATGGTATTTTTTTTATTTTTTTAATCATTATATATTCAAAAAAATATGTGTATTTCTTCTGATTGAACACCGACCCGAATAATTAGCGATGTTAAACATAAAATTAAACAAATATCTAAAGTTTGGATCATGAATCATGTTTTAGACTTTTTGGTTGATGGCAGTGGCGAAGCTTGACCAGAAACTTCGGGGGTCGGAAATCACTAGTTTCAGGGGGTCGAAACCGTATATACTAAAAAATTTCTATACGAATACTATATAATCGGAACTTCTGAGCGAAAATTCGGGGGTCGGCCGCCCCTCCCCGCCCCTTAAGAGCTGCGCCAATGGTTGATGGTTGAGATAGGATAGTGAGGATAAAACAAAAATAACCTAAGAAAATACTCGTATGGAAATTGAATTAGTACATGATGTTTAGAGCAGGGGCGGTCCTGAAAATTTAGGTGTTCGGACCGAGCTGTAAAAATTATGCCCCTAGCTTTAACTTTAAGCCTTAACAAAATAAATAATGTAAATTATATTTTAAGCTACGATTAAAGTAATATCAAATTGATGGATCAAATTTTATTTTTTCACGTAGGTTGTAGTCTAACGGTAGAAGGAACAAACCCTCTTAGGGAGGTTGGGAGTCCGAATCCCACAAAGGGTGAAAATATAAATGGGTGAAGGTTTGGCAATTATAAAAAAAATATTTGTTTCATAACAAAAATAAAAGTTAAAAAGGAACTCAATACCAACCGGTAAAAAAACAAAAACAAATAAGTGTGAGCCCTCTTCATTTCATAATTTCTATCATCTCTAGTCCTACACTTATTAATAAATCTGCAATTTTTTTCTCAAACTATTTCATTTTCTCTTTTAATTCTTAACATTTCTCAACATTTATTTACTTTCTGTTTTATATAAACTACCCTTCACTTTGATTAATAATTGATTAACAATTTTGAGGCTCAAACATACAAAATTCATCGAATTAAAGATATCACTCTTAAGAAAACTTGGATTGCCGGAGGGATATGAAGTAATAGTCTCTCGGCTCAAGACTTCAAGTAATAGTCTCTCTAAGGCTGAATTATTGATACCTCGTGTGTGATATATCCCCGCTGTCAAGGATCGAATCCTCTCTGTCGCATCCTATAATTATGAAAGACTCCAGAGATAATCGAACCTGAGACCTCCCAGTCAGGACCCTTACTATGTGGGTAAACCTTACCACCTCCTTCCTGGACCTCTGGATCACTGGACCAGGACCGCATCGGCTTGAATCAGATTCATATTTGTTTAATACACTCGGTTTTTTGAAACACGTGTTAGGAAAACTAAAAAATTCCTCAAGGGAGTGAGAGAAAAGATCGTGTAAATCTTTAGCTCTTTAAAGTCTACTTCATACCGTATATTTAAATTTCAATACAGTCTAAGGCGGGCCACGTCATCTACTTTAAACATTTATCTCTTTTAGGGTCTACTTCATGCCGTATTTTCAAATGTTAAATCATTTTAGATCGGTACGAGATCATCTAGAGTAAGTATTAATAATTGTTTGGCTAGAACAATATATAATAACAAGAAAAGGACCTCTTAGGGGTGGAAGTGGTAAACATGTAGATACGAAGATGGATATGATGGTGAAACATGGGGTCCATATTAAGACTTATTAAGTTTCGACCGACGCTCTTTCTTAACTCTTTCCTTACATATTTTGTTTCTTTTTTGTTTATTTATTTTAAACATAAATAAATAAACAACTTTCCATAAGATTCTGATCTAAATTAGATTTTTTTTTTGAAAAATGAACTTCATTAAACCACACCAAACGACTACGCTCTCCAAGATAGAGAACATAGCCAAAAACCCGGGAAAACCAACAGTACAAAAAGTTACGTTACATCAAAAAGAGCACCAACGCGCCCAATCCACTATCCTACCCTTAAACCTATTTTTATACCAAAGAAACCCCGACGCCTTTATGTCCGCTACCATTCTCACCACATCTGTATCGGTACCATTAAAAATCTTCTCATTTCTCGCTCTCCAAACTCTCCAACACGTAATGATGATGATGCCATGCAAAATCTCCTTCTTGACTCCCGCAACTCCACTATGCTCATGAATCAAAACGACATCCTTCACATGAAAAATGAACGGTCTTGGAATCCCACACCATGACGCAATCTTGTCCACACCCCAGACACTATCGCACATCCCGTTAAAAGATGTTCGATAGACTCATCAAACGAGTGGCACCATACGCAATTGAGATTATCCACCATAATACTCCTCCTAGCTAAAGCCGTTTTAGTGGGAAGACGATCCAAAAACGCACGCCACATGAAAATGTTACACTTGGACGGCACCCAAGAACTCCATCTAAACTCAAAGCTTGAACCGATAACCGACCCTCTAAGCCATGTTTTGACGTCTGCAACATCAAAACTACTACTACCCCCATGAGCCCAGTACCAAGCGTCTTCTGTATCATTCAAAATGATAGATTGTAATAAACGTTCAAGCTCTGTTTTACTCTCTACCTCATCCGAAGCTGACACGGTACGAGACCAATCCCACCGGACCATCCAGTTACCTTCTGAAGCTTGCAGCCGATCACAAAGAAGAACCCGCTTGTTTCGTTCAGCAGAATACAACAACGGAAACGAGTCTTTGAGCGGTTCAATTCCCAGCCAAGTATCCAACCAAAACCGAATACGTCTACCATTCCCAGGATTAGCACGAAAGATCCGATTTAACCCAACACCATCTACCTTGTGCTTGTTCCAAAGAGCGACACAATTCTTCCAAACACCTGTTAAAGAATTATTACATGGAGCAATACCCCATGACGCGTCGAGCCGTGAATGGAAAAAACAACCCTCCTCCACAACGCGTTAGGATCACTCAGAAACCTCCACAGCCATTTAATCACCATAGCATTGTTGGTAACTTCTAGGGGAGCAACCCCCAACCCCCCGACTTTAATCGGCTTCGTAATAGTATCCCAAGCCACCCAACACATTTTGCGCACATCCTCAGACCCTCCCCATAAAAAACGTCTCATAAGGCCTTCCAAAACTTCTATGACTTTCTTCGGCGCCTTGAAAAGAGAAAAGTAATATATAGGGAGACTATCCAAAACCGACTTAACTAATGTCAAACGCCCGGCTATCGAAAGAGTATTAGCTTTCCATTTCGAAAGCCGACTTTTGAACTTAGTTATCACCGGATCCCAGTTCGAGATTCTATTCATATTCGCCCCAACCTTTATTCCCAAATACGTAAACGCAAATGCACCCCTTTTACACCCTATTTCGGCGGCCATATTTATTACATCATCTTCCTCGACGCCAACCCCATAAAGGACCGATTTGTGCAAATTAATCTTGAGCCCGGAACATAAGTAGAAAATTCGAAGAACGCGTCTCATATTATTAAAATTAAATGTCGTCCATTCGCCCATTATCATAGCGTCGTCCGCATAAAGAAGGTGAGATAAGGCGGGGCCCTCGTTAGGGAGCTTAACCCCATTAAAAGCACCAATATCACAAGCCTGATGTAACATGCCCGAGAAAGCCACCATTAAAATAACGAACAAAAACGGGGACAGTGGATCACCCTGGCGAATGCCTTTTTGACACCCAAACTCAAACGTAGGCGACCCGTTAACAAGAACTGCCGCACGAGAAGAATATAAAATACCACGAATCCACTCGCACCAAACCCCCGGGAAACCCATCTGAGCCATAACCGACAGTAAAAACTCCCAGTTGACGTTATCATACGCCTTTTCAAAATCGATCTTGAACAAGAAAATCTTTCTGTCCCTCTTCTTTGCCCAAGAAATAACCTCACTAGTCATGAGAGGACCGTCTAAAATATACCGCCCTGAAATAAAAGCAGACTGTGTCTCAGACACTATGCGACCCAGCACCATCTTCAACCGATTCGCCAGCACCTTAGAAACCACCTTGATAATACTACCAATGAGACTAATAGGCCTGAACTCCCCCAGATTCGAAGGATCGCCCGTTTTAGGGATTAGTGTAATAAATGAAGACCCCACTCCCGGACAAAACCGAGAAACCGTGAAAAAATGCTCCATAATAGTCAAAAAATCATGCTCAAACAAGCTCCAATAATGCCGAATGAATCTAAAATTAAATCCATCAGGCCCGGGGCTTTATCAACGCCACACTCAAAAACTGCACGTTTGATCTCCTGATCAGAAAACTTATCCACCAGAATCGAGGCCTCCTCATCATTCACGACTTTCAAGCCATAACAAACAAGCTTCGGTCGATCGACCATACTTTCCTTAAACTTTTCCCGAAAGAACCCCATAACCTCCTTTTAATAATTTCCGGATTTGTCTCCCACCTACCGTTAACCTCCAGGCCCGGAATAAAATTAGACGCCTTACGTTTATTTATAAAACCGTGGAAATACCTAGAGTTATCGTCTCCGTGCATTGCCCAATTACATCTCGCCTTTTGTTTCAGATCGCTTTGCTTGTAATAGTCTAGCTCCCCAATACGTCTCTTTATCTCCGTCAACGACCATATCTCATCCTCAAAGAGCGGACGAACCTCCACGAGATCATCTAAGACATTAAGCTCTGCTTCCAAAACCCGCCTTTCCTCCACCTCATTAGCTTTAGCCGTGTAAGCCCACGAATTAATGTTCTTACGTAACAACTTGAATTTAGCCAATAAGCGTGCGTCTGGACTTCCTAAGAAAACCCCTTCCTGAATCGTCTTTCGCACCACCAGATCAAAATCTTCACGACCAAGCCAGGAATTGAAGAACTTAAAAGGTTTGGGGCCAAAATTTCTCGACCCTGTCTTTAATAAAAGTGGACTATGATCAGATTTAACTCTTTCCAAAGCTATATATTCAGCGCAAGGCCACTCATAAAGAATTCCCAACTAACCAAAATCCTGTCAATCCTGCTTAGCTTATCACCTGCAAGAAAAGTAAATCGTCTCCCTTTCAAGGAGTATTCATGTAAGTCCGCATCGTTAATAAAATCATTAAACTCGGACGCCTCCACCGCGTTAAAAACCGAATTTCGTCTTTCTTCCTCATACCTAACCGAGTTAAAATCACCCGCCACTATCCACCTACCATCACCCTCACCCATCAACCTCTTTATATCCTCCCAAAGAACAGTTTGTAAACAATGTTCTGGGGAGCATACACGTTAACCAAATGATACTTATGGCCACTCCCCTTAACCGACCCAGAAACAAGGATCCAGTTGGGGTTTTTCACCACCCTGTCCACACTAAAAACTTTAGGGTCCCAGAACGACACTAGACCACCCGACCTCCCCGAAGAAGGAACCCAATCATGTTTGAACTCCCCATACCCCCAGAAATTGCCCAATTGAACCGTATCTAAAGACTGAAATTGTGTTTCTTGTAACATAATGAAACTAATCTCATTAGCCACCCTAATACTTCGAACCCAATCCGCCTTCCCAACACGACCCATACCCCGGATATTCAATGAAATAATATTCATTGAGTAACCTCTTGAAAACCTTCATTGCGCAACACCTCTTTAACATTTGGAACAAAAACATCTAGATTTTCAACCCCCAGAGCACGACTCAACAAAATAGTTTGATTAGCTTCATTATCAAGCGGACTTACAGGATCATCGGCTATACGTGGGATATCATCAGTTGTTACCTCTTCGGCTACTGGACCGTATTCTACTTGAGCCTCAACATCACTTGGAACTCTTCTGTTTAGATCCGGTGTTAAGAAAACCTCCTCCGAACCAACCATATCACAATCAACGCTGTTATCTTGGTCTTCATTAGATGAAAAAATGCCTATCAACCGATCAACCCGAACATATCATTGTTTTCCCGCGACCTCTTCTTGGGACGTTCTAAGGAGCCGCTGCTTTCACTCCTGTTCTTAACAACGCCTTACGACGAAATTTTTTCTTTCCTTTAGACGCACCCGTCTGAGTAACGTCCACCCCAACTCGCTCAACACCTTCTTCCACCCTAGCTTGATCATTAACACCCTGGCCCTCGTCTACCGTTACTATGTTCTCTTGAACCTGCTCCTCTACTCGTAACATTCACCTTCCTCATGGTCATCTTGCAAGTGCTCAACCTGAGGTTCGGCCTGTTGGTGAATACTACAATCATCCTCCTCAAGATCAACCACACATTCAGGAACCCACTCACCCACATCCTCGTCAATCCAGACATTAAACGTGCGGCCTCTCCAAGTGACGTCAACCCTATCCACAATCCTCTTACACTCCTTAGTCAGTACACCAATGAGAGCATAAGATAGATTGTTCACATCTCCTGATAGTGACGCCGATTGAACCAGCTTGCCATACCTACTTCCGATCACATCGTACACCTGGTCAACGTCAATTGAGCGGGAATTCCATGAACTTGTAACCAAGCGATACGGCCCTCCTCAACGAACCCACCTTCAGTCCATGGTTGCAACAACTCAAACCAACCTGACCAAGCTTGAACATCTTTAAAAAAATCCCTCCATATCCTTGCAATCATAGAAAACCAAAGCCACTGATAAGCCTCCCAAATACTTGATATCCATCGCTATCCATCCCTTGCTTTTCATAATCTGCTTGAGTGATGTCAAAGTATTAAGATCCACTACCTTCCCATAAAGTGCACATTCAGACCAATGTATGAACCGTTCCACTGTATCATCAATTTTAATAACATCCACCTTGTTTCTATTCATTAGTGAATCCATGAATGAACGTCCTGCATTAACGTGCATGTGTTCACCCCCCTCTGAACCCACGGAACTAAGGTTTGCATGGGAAGTCTCCTTCCGAACATTCTTCGATCTCTTTTGCCCACCCTCTGGCTGATTCACTTTCTGACCATCCACGAACCGTGCAACCGAGATAAATAACTTGTACGTCCCCAACCAAACACCCGACATCTCATTCTCTAACCGGGCTGTATCGTGCACCTCAGAGAACGTGACGAAGGCAAACCGTTTACCCCATTTGTCAAGTTTCCTAGCGATGTACGACCCTTCATAATTCCCGTACCCCTTCAACACCTCCTTTAAATCTTGTGATGAGCACTTCGGAGGAAGATTCGAAACGAAAAACTTGGAGAAAACCTTGTTAGAAGCCTCAGAAGATCGATCGTTCCTTCTACCATGCCGATTACGTTGACGTTCCCATCCGTCTGTATCCATTCTCCTAGGATCGCCCGAGGTCTTCGGAGCGGCGCTAGGGTTTTTATTTCCTGGTTTGATCTAAATTAGATAGGGCATTGTCTTGTTCATATTTTATAATCAATGAAGGTGTGTACATTTTTTTAATCTAATCATGTATTAAAGAATGTTTTTATTACCATATAACCAATTATTGTTAGACAAATTCACAATAACAACCAAGGAAGCAATCATAGAAGTTTAATGTGGATGAGTTGAATTATTTTATCAACTTAATTGAAAGAAAGAAAGACGTTTTTTTAATTATTGTTTGCATTACTGTCATGCATAAAACTTTTACAACAAAATATTTGTATGACTCGAGCACAACATAAAATCACAAATACCCAATAAGTCCATAAGACTGGGTTAAGTTAAATATTTTTTACGTATATCTTTTATTAGATATTCTATTTAATTGGATTAATATGGTTACATGTGCGGCTAGTCCAATTAGTAGAGACATCCATGTGCTTTTTAAAGTGGGGGTGTTAGATTCAAACTTGGTCAAAAACAAAATTGTAGGCAGATGAAATCCTGGCCCTCCATCACACTTTGATCAACGGTTGACAAATTTTAGACCTTTAGCGGCGACACTTTGACAGGTCGCTGTTAAAGGTGTCGCCGCTAATAACCAAAATCCTTGTAGTGAACCCATTAGGGATCAAACTGTCCGTTACTTATTACCAACATGCCCACAGGATTAATCTACCTTCTATTAAAATAATATATCATCATAAAATATTTAGTATCATACCAATGAGAAAATAAAATTACGAGTGTGATAATAATCCATGGTTAACAACTTGTGATAATTGTTTTATAAACGGAACAGGTGTTAATAGCATTCTTTGGATATTTTATGTATTTTGTTAGAAATTTGATTAAAAAGACACATATATATTTGGAGTATTGGATTTAAATAATCCAAAGTTTGGACTATTGGCTGATAATAATTCGAACTTTAACGTTGGACCAGGACAATCCCAAGTGGACATGTATGTGTCAAAAATGAACCTCCGTTAACTCTGAACTAACTGGGTTAGTGAAAGCTGACGTGTCAGTTGAGGTGGCATGCTGACGTGTACACCACTGCTGACGTGGCAGCTGAGGTGTATGTTTACTTGGATTTTTTTTTAATATCACCAGTTTCATCTTCATCATATCATTATCATCATCATCATCATCATCATCATCATCTTTATTCATCGTCATCATATCATCATCTTCTTTCAACAACAGACCTGTAAATCCATTTCTCCCTCAAAACCCCAAACACAATAATACTTTCAATGTATCACAACAGCAGCATCATCATCTTCATCTATCATAACAGCTAAAAACCGACCAAATCCACTGTCCCTCTAAATCCATCGTCCACCACCCATCAGAAAATGTCTCTGACCAATCAAAACCCTTATCCGTCAACTCATTCAACCAAACCCATGGGTTCCCTCCCACATTTCTCACCAGACCCACCCGAACCGCTAACCCAAACCATCGACCTAACCAAGCTAAAAACCCTATTCAACAAACTCAACCTCTACTTGACCCCACCACCGACTCCAACTTCTGCTCACCATCTACTCACCTACACCATTTGTTGTCACACCCTCAAATTCCACTCGCGGGGTTTTACTGCGAGGCGTGTGACACACCAGGATCTAAGTAACAGTCACAATAAACGACAAGTATATGATATGAAAACGACGTAAACCATTCATTAAGTTCTCAAAATGTAACCACAACAGCGGAAGCATAAAACATCTTTACAACTCGAAAAGTAAAAGTATTAAGTCTGATAATGTTCAAAACCATGCAAGTGGAATCCTAGACACCGTGTGACACTGTGCGCCTATCAATAGCTGCTACCTTAGCGACCTGAGAAGACATGCTAAAAACGTTAGCACAAAATGCTGTGAGTTCACAGGTTTTTAAGTAAAACGTTTCCAAAGTTTGAGTGATTCCATCATGTTACCGTTATGCTAAAAGGATGCCAACCCAGCATATGAAATCGCTAATACGATATCGGATATATAACACCCATGTGTAACCGAATTGCCAACCCAGGCATAACTGAACTACCGATCCACGGTGAAATGAATGGCCGAGCCCAGCCAACCGAACTACCGAACCATGGCTAACTGAACTATCGTACAGTAAGAACACGAAGTAACACTAGCATAACATGATCAGTATGAAAGCAAGTACAGAGCATGTTTATCCCCCGAAAACATAAACACTGAAAGACGGGCCGTGAAACTCACCTTAGGTTGCGTCTTCAAGTTAATAAGGATCCCGACATGAATTGATAGTCCCAACTACCGGCGACCTATCATAATGTTTACATAAGTGTCCTGACTATTAACCCATAGGCTAACTAGTCCCCGATTGTCCAGATCGTGACCACGTATGTTTAAAAATGTGTTTAAACCGTTAACCCGACACACCAGACAGACCCGACATCCGTTGGTGACCCGTTACACTAATTGATCAAGTATATATAGTTAACACACAAGAATCATGCATAAAACACTTAGTTTGTATCAAAAATCGCACGTATGAAGTCATAAGGTCAAATCAGCAAATTACCAGACTGATTTGACCCATTTATAGGTCCATTCGACCCATAAGTAAGTTGGTTCGACCCTATGCTTGTTCATTCAACCAAAACACAAGTTCATTCGACCTAACACATGTTAATTCGACCTAAATCATATTCGTTCGACCATTCTGAGGTTTATTCGACCCAATAGCAAGTTCATTCGACCTAATCAATTCTTGGTTCAACCCTTAACCTGCAAAACCTCCTAAAATGCACCAAATCGCATCTAAACAGTCCGAAAACATCACGAAACACCACGAATCATAGCAGTCCACTACCATTAATCTATCCCCACAAAACCTTACCCATTTTACCTCGAAATCAGTCCGTTTTACAAGTTACCCAAAATAACAACTTATGGAAATGTCACGTCATACGCATGCAATCCTTACCTGATATGGAAACTTATCAAAATCATCTATCAATTAGCTCAATATGCTCAGATTATCATGTGCAAGAAAACCCTTAATCATTTCATTAACAATAACATCATCTAGATCTAACACAAAATCCACAAAATGAGCAAAACATCATCAATAAACCAATTATAACCCATATCAATCATAAATCATCATCAATAATAGCCCTAGATCATTGTTATAACATCTACATTGTAATCAATCATAAAACAATTCCATACAAGTTCATAACACATCATTTAACACCATTAACACATGTATTTTGCATGAAAACTCATTGTTAATGAAAAGGTTTTGTTTAGAAAGATGTTAGAAAGGATTTTATCCATGAAAACATGTTTGAATCAGATCTGGACACTTAGGGTTTGATAAAAACGAATTAAAATGAATGAAAATGGTTTTAGATCAAGAACACACCTTGAATCTTCTCTTGTTTGTGATATAGAGGATATGTTTGTGTTAGGATTTGAAAAACAAGATCAAAAACTCCTTTCTACAGGTTTATGGTTGAGAGAGAGCACTTAGAGGCGTTTAGGGTTTGTGAAATGATAAGAAGTTGCAAAGTATAGTATTTATAGGTGATATTCATTCGACCCTTACAAAGGTAGAATGAGTTCCTCACAAGCTGGTTCGAACCCCCATGAGGTCGAACCAGTTTCCCAGACTTCTCAGTTTCTCTGGTTTTTGTCGTTTGAACGCGTTTTAACACATGTTAACCCATCTAACACATGAACATGCAATCCTAACATATGTTTAACATGTATAATAATATACACATCACTTAAACACGTATGTACACGTTACACATAATATATGAAGCGATTCAAGTTTATCATCTAATCCAATTATGTAAGTTCACCAACAACGGGACTCAAGACTCGTGTGTGCGTTAAGATGACCCCCAATGATCCTCTGAATCATTGAACCCTGGACAATACGTAATGTATCCCTACTTAATCGATCCAGTTAAGTATGTTAAATAAATGTTTTCACTAAGGTAGACTTATATGTTTGAAAAAATGTTACCCTGAGTTTGTCGGGTGTCACATCTGTCGATACCCACCTGCAACAGCAACCGCTAGTTCGACCTTCATACGAGCGAGGCGGCTTGTTGGATTTCAAGGAAGCTTTGGAATCTAGAAACGTTCGAGGATGTAAAGAGAGAATAGACCTTCCGTGAAAGGGATATTATTATGGTGGAGGAGAGGGGAGATGGTGAGGAGAGGGATGGTGGCGGTAGAGATGGTGGTAGCAGTGGTGTTGCAGGTGAGGAGAGGGAACGGGGCGGACTGGCGGTGGCGATGAGGATAATGATGACGTTGTTAATGAAGATGGTGGTTCATTCAAATAAAATATTTCCAAGTCATCGTGACACCTCAGCTGCCATGTCAGCATGCCATATCAATAGGGCTGGCATAACAGTTACACAAACCTGTTAAGACACGAACATGATGCCTATAAACACGAACACGACACAAAATCTAATCGTGTCCTTTTTTCAAACACGAACACGAACCTGAGTATAACAGGTTAACACGATAAGACACGATAAGAAACACCTAGTAAAACAGGTTAACATGACACGACACGGTAAGACATGATAAAGAAACATGATAAGACACGATAAGACTTGTTAATACATGAACACGAAACATGTAAACACGAACACAACACGAAAATAAACAGGTTTTAACGTGTCGACTGGTTTATAGACACGAAACCTGTTAAAATCGTGTTGGTTCGTGTCAGGTTATCGTGTTCGTGTCTGAATTGTCAGCCCTAAATATCAATAGTCACGTCAGCTTACACTAACCCAGTTAATTAAGAGATAATGGAGGTTCATTTTTGACACCCACATGTCCACTTGGGATTATCCTGGTCCAACGTTAAAGTTCGAATTATTATCGACTAATGACTCAAACTTTAGATTATTTAAATCAAATACCCATGTATATTAAGGGCCAGTGGTGTCTACATTCCGTTTACTATGATTTTTAGATCACAAACGTGGCTAAAATTATTAATACCCGTCTTTTAATCTCTCTAAAGCAAAAAAAATAAAATATTTACAAAATAAAAACTGAATTAAAACATACAGTTATAAAATTGAAAGCAAAATAAACCAAATGGTTTGACTTTGCGTTTGTTACATGATTTAGGTTTATTAGCTAGGCCTTCATATATAAATATATATATAATATATATATATATATAAACAACTTTTAGTACAAGTTAGGTTAAATTAAAACTATCAAGCTTAAGACAGTAACAGTGAACAGTGTTGACGGGTAGGTCAAAGATAAAAAAAATATGTGTTCTTGTTTACCTTAACTAGTTAGGGTTAGAATGGTGTCGAAAATGAAGATTTGTGATTGGTGTCAGATTTTAGCCTATTAAAAAGATTTATGAAGCTTGCTTATGTGTTAAAAATGTGTTTGAAAGTGAGAATCAAGGATTCCAGATGGTTGGTAAGAACAAGACACAATGGTTTTCAACTTTGATTAGGAATTGTCAAAAACGACAACTAAAATGTTAAAAATAGATTATGAAATGAATTCAAAAATACAATAAAAATTAAAAAATAGATAATGAATGTCCCTAGCTATATGATAGGTTAATAGAGCCATTCGCCTGTACCTCTCAGCGTATGAGACCCATTCTTCTAAAAAAGTTTAAACTATATATGATGCAAATGACCTACATTTGATCTAGTGCACTCTTAGAGTGGAGGGAGTGGGGGGAAGGATGGGCGGAGAGAGGCCTCCACCGGCGGGAACACCGACCTCTAGGGGCGTGGAAGGCTGGGCGGGGGTGAGTGGCGGGGAAGACTTCATGGGCGTGGGGGATGTTTGGGCCACATGGCATTTTTTGATTGGCTGTTTTTTTATATATAAATCTTACACACAATAATATATTATTCCCTTCCACTCCCCACATGTAACACCCAACCGATGGCGGAAACATCGGGGTGCCACGTATAGATGATTGTTTTCAGTAGCACATGGTATAATATAAATTTTAAATAATTTATTCAAAACATAATATCCAAAATGTGAAATAATGTCTAAGAATTCAAATACATAACATCAAATAATAACTTCAAAAACTTCAAATAAACTTCAAGATAAATCCTCATGCTAACTCAAGCCTCAGCTTCATTGTTACCTGAAACATGTTAATTTTGAAAGTATTTGGGTCAACATAAGTTGGTGAGAATTACATAGGTTTTTGATGATAAATGAATAAAATGTTATGCAATTCATGTGTCATGTTAATCTAGCCCATATGTGAGAACATATTAGAAATAAATCGAGTGCATAATCAACCCTGCTGACTGTTATAAAATGATACATACCATACACTTATGGTCCCAATGAATATGTTATGCGATAACAAACACCCACGTAACCTTTGTAGGAGGCACGTATCCGGGTGGGATTGTCAGTCCAATAGATCTATCAATGTATACCGTCGGCTGATCAATGTTAATGATTATGCTAGAATGGTGCTTACTCTAATCATGCTCAAGACAATATGCAACATAGAAAACACATAGACACATTGATGATTGAATTGCAATGAAAATGTTATAACATGTTTCACCCCCAAAAATGGTGATAAATAAAAGGGGCTATGTAAACTCACCTTAGCAAATGTTAACTTGTTGTAAAGATATGATAATTGTGTTGCCCAAAGTGATCCCAAATATTACCCTATAATGAGGTAATATATAAAAAGTCTAAGTCTAATTAACTAATATGTGTATCCTAGGGTTTCGATTTGGGGATAATCAATTGTTAAATTTAATTTAAAAATGTTAATTAAATAAAGAAAATTGGATAATTAATGAAAAATAGTCTTTTTATAAAATTTGAATTTTGAGTGAGCACATTAAAGTGTTTGAAGCAATAAAATAATTTTTATAAAATTATTTCATTTAAAATAGATTTTTAAATCTATTTATTTATAAATAGCCAATTATTAACTTTAATAATCAAAAATACTAAAATTAAAGAAATCTTATTTTAAAAATCATATTTCTGTTCTAAATGATTAAAAATAATTTGTATAAAATTTTGGTGCAAAAATGATGAAAATTGGATTTATTATGAATTAATTATGATTAAATCTAACAAAAATTGTTTAAAAATATAAAATAAATGATTTTACTGATTTAAAAATTATTTCAGTAAAGGTTGACTTTATAAAAAGTCAGGATAAATTTTTGGGAAATTTAATAAAACTGTTTTGATATAATAATGGATTTTTATAAATATAATAGTATAAAAATGATTTAATTATTATAATTATTAAATAAATGATTTTCTGAAAAATAAAAATTGTAAATAACACTTTTATATCAGATAAACAATTATAATTTTTTTAGAATTTATAAAATAGTTTAGGTATTTTAAAAAGAATTTAAAAGATTAAAGGATTTAATATATATATATATTAAATTGTTTGCTAAAAAGAAAAGAAAAGAAAAGAATACCAAAAACCCGGTCAGAGCCGGGACTCGAACCCGGGTGACCTCTGTGGAGGGTCAGAGTCACAACCACCTGGCCTAGGCCGGTGGTTGTGATGATTCTGGTTTTAATTTAAATAAATACAATAGCGAAAAAACCAGTTTTATCCCCAATTATTAACGCGATGAACCCTAGATTTACAATCAGATGATTCAGACAACAATAGCCCGATTAATGTTAGGGCTATTGTGCTGGGATGCCGAAGAACTAAACCCACCAAAAATATTAGACTCACAGTGTAGGATTGATGTTGATGGTCGGGTCAAAGAGAAAGTCAACCACGAGCAAAAATAAGCAATTACAGAGTGAATTAGAGAGATATAGAGATTGAGAGAGAGTTGTGAGCGATTAGACAAGGCTCGCAGACCATCTATATATACTAGAGGATTAGGGTTAGGGTTTATTAGAAGGTTGACTTTAAATTTAATAATACGCGTCAAATTGAATAGAAAGGTCAACAATTGACGTGTAATCGTTGTGTATTTGCGTTGGATTGGGCCGGTTATAGCACGAATTTGCCAAAAAATATATCAATTACGCGTTTAATTGTTGGATTGGTCACCAAGGAATCCCACAGTTGACTTTCCTTGTCAACTGTGGGAGTTTTGATGTGTGCATAAGTATAATACGCGTCCGGGTTTTATCAAAACAGAAGTCCAGCCCAGTTGGTTTGTGCATTGTGTAAGTGTGGCCCGGCCTTTGGCGCGGTTCGATTCCCCGGCCAAGGCAATGTTTTATTTTTTTTGATATAATATACAAAACACACATATATATAATAATTTTATATAGTAGTAGGGTTCCATAATCGCGACAAAAATAATAAAGGCGAATATAAAATGAAAACTTGACGTTTTTATTAATGTCGGTGCGTAACGTACAAGTATTTAATGCGTAATGTTACAGTCTCCCCTACTTTTAGGAACTTCGTCCGAAGTTGGAGTTGGAGAGTCTGGTGGAAAAAGATGCGGATACTTCGACTTCATCTGGTCTTTACCTCCCAAGTGAACTCTGGGCCTCGTTTAGATTCCAACGAACCTAAACGATCGGAATACGACTGCGCTTGAGTTTCTTGACTCCAGTGTCAACAATCTCGACGGGTTTCTCGATAATGTGCATGCTTTCATCGATTTGCACATCCTCAAGAGGAACATGAAGGTTCTCATCTGCTAAGCATTTCTTGAGATTCGAAACATGGAAGGTCGGGTGAACATTGCTTAGCTCAGGTGGAAGATCAAGCTTGTAAGCCACTTTTCCAACTCTGTCAAGAATTTGAAGGGGCCTACGTATCGAGGAGCTAGCTTTCCCTTTCTCCCGAAACGAATAACTCCTTTCCAAGGGGATACCTTAAGTAGCACAAGGTCCCCAACTTGAAATTCCAAGGGTTTACGACGTTTATCAGCATAACTCTTTTGGCGACTTCGAGCCTTGAGAAGATTATCCTGAATAAGCTGGATTTTGTCTGTGGTTTCCTGGATTAGTTCGGGTCCAGTAATACGAGCTTCACCAACCTCGGTCCAACAGACAGGTGAACGACATTTCCGACCATAGAGTGCCTCAAAAGGAGCCATGTTAATGCTGGCGTGATAACTGTTGTTGTATGAAAACTCAACCAAAGGAAGATGAGAATCCCATGCGCCACCAAAATCGATGACACATGCCCTGAGCATGTCCTCAAGTGTTTGGATGGTTCGTTCAGTCTGACCATCCGTCTGAGGGTGATAAGCAGTGCTCAAGTTCAAACTTAGTACCCAAAGCATCTTGTAGAGATCCCCAAAAGTGAGAGGTGAAACGACCATCGCGATCAGAAATAATGTCCAAAGGTATACCGTGGCGAACACACATTTCACTTACGTACATCTTTGCCAACCTTTCCACAGAATACTTCTCACGTATAGGTAGAAAGTGAGCTGACTTGGTCAAACGATCGACGATTACCCAAATACTGTCAAAACCTTTGGGTGTGCGAGGGAGTTTGGTGATGAAATCCATAGCTATGCTCTCCCATTTCCAGACAGGAATCTCTGGTTGTTCAAGCATACCAGATGGTCGTTGATGTTCAGCCTTAACCTTGGAACAAGTGAGGCATTTTGCGACGAATAGAGCAATGTCTTTCTTCATACCAGGCCACCAATAAGAATAACGAAGATCTTGGTACATCTTGTCAGCTCCAGGATGAACAGAATAACGAGACTTATGAGCCTCGTTCATGAGAAAAGTACGAAGATCATCACGGTCGGGAATCCACAGTCGGTTAAGGAAATAAAGGAGGACCATCGGGTTTGGTTTCAAGTTGAGTCTCAGCACCACAAGACATTTCATCGTACATGTTACCTTGGGTGACTGAGGTGTGTTGAGCCTGGAGAATGCGATCTTGGAGAATCGGTACGAACTCTAGCACATTGGAGTTTGACACGCTCTTTACGACTAAGTGCGTCAGCCACAACATTCGCCTTGCCAGGATGGTAGCGAATTTCGCAATCAAAGTCGTTAAGTAATTCAACCCAACGTCGTTGCCTCATGTTAAGATTCTTTTGGTCGAAGACATGTTGGAGACTTTGTGGTCCGTGAACACCACACATTTGGTCCCATAGAGATAATGTCTCCAAATCTTGAGTGCAAAGACAACAGCGCCCAATTCAAGATCATGGGTGGTATAATTTTTCTCGTGAGTCTTGAGTTGTCGAGACGCATAAGCAATAACCTTTCCTCGTTGCATGAGAACACAACCGAGACCTTGGTTCGATGCATCACAGTAGACCACGAAATCATCATTACCATCAGGTAGAGATAAGACAGGAGCTTCACAGAGTTTCAGCTTAAGAGTTTCAAATGCTTCCTCTTGCTTAGGTCCCCACTCATAGGGTTTACCCTTGAGAGTTAAGGTAGTGAGAGGAACAGCGATCTTGGAGAAGTTGGCGATGAATCGACGATAATAACCAGCCAACCCAAGAAAAGAACGGACTTCCGTTGGAGTGGTAGGAACACTCCAATTCTTCACAGCTTCGATCTTTGCAGGATCAACATGAATTCCGTTCATATCAATGACATGTCCCAAAAATTGAACTTCCTTAAGCCAAAATTCACATTTTGAGAACTTGGCGTACAGTTGTTCTTTCTTTAGGAGACTCAAGATAGAGTGAAGATGTTGCTCGTGATCGGATTTTGACTTAGAGTAAATCAAAATATCATCGATGAAAACGATCACGAATTTGTCGAGATAGGGTCTACAACCCGATTCATCAAATCCATAAATACTGCGGGAGCATTGGTCAAACCGAAAGCATAACCATGAATTCATAGTGACCGTAGCGAGTGCGAAAAGCTGTCTTGGGAATATCTTCATCGTGGACTCTAAGCTGATGATAACCAGAACGGAGATCAATCTTCGAGAAGTGGGTTGCTCCTTGAAGTTGATCGAAGAGATCGTCAATCCTAGGAAGCGGATAACGATTCTTGATGTGAGTTTGTTGAGTTCACGGTAGTCAATACACATCCGAAGAGACCATCCTTCTTTTTAACGAATAAGACAGGGGCTCCCCATGGAGAAGAACTAGGGCGAATGAACCCTTTATCAGAAAGTTCCTGTAATTGACTAGCAAGTTCTTGCATCTCAGAGGGTGCAAGACGATAAGGAGCTTTAGCAATAGGGTTTGCACCAGGAACAAGATCAATACGAAACTCCACTTGTCGAGCAGGAGGCAAACCAGGTAAATCCTCTAGAAAGACTCAGGATAGTCTCGAATAATAGGAATGTCTTGGATACTTTTGCCTTTGTCCTTCTTCTCTATCACGTTAGCTAAGAAGGCTGTATACCCCTTTCGTAAGTACTTTTGGGCAGTAGTACAAGACATAAGCTTAAGCTCACCACAGGGTTTCTCACCATAAATCTTCAAAATCTCACCAGATTCGAGAGGAATGCGTATGACTTTCTCGAAGCACAGAATTTCGGCACGATGAGTTGACAAACCAGTCCATGCCTACTATAACATCAAAACTACCAAGATGCATGGGAATAAGAATCGATAGGGAAGGTATGATCATCGAGATTCAACAAGCAGTTACGAATAATAGAACCGATCGAAATAGACTTCCCGTTAGCTACCTCTACCACAAAAGGGTCTTCTAGATTAGTGTGGGGTAAGTTAAGTAAAGGTTCAAACTTCAGTGACACGAATGACTTATCAGCTCCTGAATCAAATAATATGGATGCATAGTGGTTATTAATGAGAAACGTACCATTCACCACTTCGTTGTTGTCACGAGCCTGGTTAGCGTTGAGATTGTAGGCGCGACCTCGAGCACCTTGGTTCTGGTTGCGGTTTGGTTTTGGTTTTGGTTTTGGTTCTGATTTTGGTTTTGGTTACGGTTACGTTAGGGCAGTTATTGATGTGTGATTAGGGTTACCCCACACTCGTAGCATTGACCACGAGCAGGCCTTGTTGTTTTGTTGGTTGGGAGCTGGGTTGTTGTTGTCTTTGGGCAGCAGGAGATCGACAGACGTTCACCAGGTGACCATATCGTTGACACTTAGTACAAAATCGACATGGCACCTGTGTGGGATGGTGATACTTGCAAGTGTTGCACAAAGGGTGAGGTCCGGTGTATGGTTTCTTGGCTGGGTTTTGGGCAGCAGGTGGAGTAGCAGCAACCATTTAGTTTCTAGCCTTGCTCTTCTTGTTGCTTGAGGTCTCAGGCTTGACTTCAATTGCAGGCTGTGGAGTATCTTTGGCAACAGTCTTCTTAGTGCCCTTGCGAACGAGAGTACCGTTCTTCACATGATTATCGGTAAGAGTGGCCGCTAGACGTTTGGCCTCTTCCAGAGTTGCAGGATTTCTACCCCAAACAGTGTCCTGGATTTGCATGGGCAGACCACCGATGTACTTCTCGATGGCTACCGACAGAGGAGTAACCTTGTGTGGCAACAGTAAGCTAAGCTCATGGAAAGCGGGTGTTGTAGGCAAGATTTTCCCCACTATCTTGAGCTAAGGTGTGGAACTCATCTTCAAGCTTTTTAACCTCATTGCGAGGACAGAACTCCTCTTTCATGATCTCCTTGACCTGGTCCCATGTCATAGCAAGAGCAACCTCGCCCCACGAGTACGCTTTTCTTCATTCCACCAAGTGAGTGCTCGTTTATGGGAGAACACTCATGGCGTAACGAACCTTGAAGTTGTTGGGGCACTCACTGTTGATGAAAGGTATTTTCAATACCTCAAACCATTGGAGAAGTCCAGTAGCTCCTTCTTCACCGCTGAACTTTTGGAGGGTTACAAGAGTTGAAATATGTTGAGGGTGCAGGCTTGGGATCCATTACCATAACCATTTCCGTTCCCATTGTTGTGACCATTCCCGTTGCCGTTCATTTGGATGACCTGAGCAAGGTAAATTGGGAACCAGAGTTGCGATTTGCTGCGCCATTTTGTTGAGAAATGATCGCAGCCAGTTGAGCATCGACCCCATTAGTGTTGTGACCAGGACCTTGTTCATGACCATGGTTGTCACTACCTTCATCGTGGTTCTCACCAGTGCTGTTGCGAGTGCTGCGACGAGGAGGCATGATCTGTAATAGACACAATGAAATGAATGAGAGTTTATATAAGGAATGTAATCATTTATTCATTAATTAAAACGAATAAACGAAAACGTTGACTTATCAAAGATTCTAAATTCTAATAACATATGAAGACATGCTTTAGCCTTATAAGTGAACACTCATCCCGAGAATTCCCAGGTAGGCATCCGGGTCCCCTCGTCTGATTGGGATATATGGTGCGCATGCCAGCCTAGACAGAAGACTCAGAATACAGGCGTTCACCCTTCCAGATTGCACGTGTTGTAGTTAAAATCCAAGAACTTCGACGAGATCTCAAGGGGGTTCAGGGGTAAACCTGAGTAGATATTTTGTCCTATAAATCTAATGGTGGATCAGGATTGCAGCAGACAATTAAGAGTAGTCACATGTAGGTTTAAGGCATAGGATAAGGATAGGATTAGGGAAGCAATTAGGGTTACAAGTAGGAGAAGCAAGTCGGGTACTGATTAAGTCCCTAAGTTATAGTCTAGATTATTCTAATAACCTAATTCCCTAATCCCAAGGCTCTGATACAATCTGTAACACCCCAACCGATGGCGGAAACAACGGGGTCCACGTATTTATGATTGTTTTCAGTAGCACATGGTATAATATAAATTTTAAATAATTTATTCAAACATAATATCCAAAATGTGAAATAATGTCTAAGAAATCAAATACAAAACATCAAATAATAACGACTCCAAAAACTTCAAATAAACTTCAAGATAAATCCTCATGCAAACGTCTCAAGCCTCAGCTTCATTGTTACCTGAAACATGTTAATTTATGAAAGTATTTTGGGAGTCAACATAGGTTGGTGTTGAGAATTACATAGGATTTTTGATGTGATAAATGAATAAAAAATTTATGCAATTCATGGTGTCATGTTAATACTAGGCCAATGATGTGAGAACATATTAGAAATAAATCGAGTGCATAATCAACCCTGCTGACTGTTATAAAAATACATACCATACACTTATGGTCCCAATGAATAATGTTATGCGATAACAAACACCCACGAAACCTTGGTAGAGGCACGTATCCGGTGGGATTGTCAGTCCAATATATATCTATCAATGTATAGCCGTCGGCTGATCAATGTTACTGATTATGCTAGAATGTGGTGCTTACTCTAAACATGCTCAAGAGACAATATGCAACATAGAAAAACACATAGACACATTGATGATTGAATTGCAATGAAAATGTTATAACATGTTTCACCCCAAAAATGGTGATAAATAAAAGGGGCTATGTAAACTCACCTTAGCAAATGTTAACTGTTGTAAAGATATGATAATTGTGTTGCCCAAAGTGATCCCCAAATATTACCTATTATGAGGTAATATATACTAAGTCTAATTCTAATAACTAATATGTGTATCCTAGGGTTTCGATTTGGGGATAATCAATTGTTAAATTTAATTTAAAAATGTTAATTAAATAAAGAAAATTGGATAATTAATGAAAAAATATAGTCTTTTTATAAAATTTGAATTTTGAGTGAGCACATTAAAGTGTTTGAAAGCAATAAAATAATTTTATAAAATTATTTCATTTAAAATAGATTTTTAAATCTATTTATTTATAAAATAGCCAATTAATTAACTTTAATAATCAAAAATACTAAAATTAAAGAAATCTTATTTTAAAATCATATTTCTGTTCTAATGATTAAAAATAATTTGTATAAAATTTTGGTGCAAAAATGATGAAAATTGGATTTATTATGATTTAATTATGATTAAATCTAACAAAAATTGTTTAAAAATATAAAATAAATGATTTTACTGATATTAAAAATATTTCAGTAAAGGTTGACTTTATAAAAAGTCAGGATAAATTTTGGGAAATTAAATAAAACTGTTTTGATATAAAATGGATTTTTAATAATATAATAGTATAAAAAATGATTTATTATTATAATTATTAAATAAATGATTTTCTGAAAAATAAAAATTGTAAATAACACTTTTATATCAGATTAAACAAATAAATTTTTTTAGAATTTATAAAATAGTTAGGTATTTTAAAAAGAATTTAAAAGATTAAAGGATTTAATATATATATATATTTAATTGTTTGCTAAAAAGAAAAGAAAAGAAAGAATACCAAAAACCGGTCAGAGCCGGGACCTCGAACCCGGGTGACCTCTGTGGAGGGTCAGAGTCACAACCACCTGGCCTAGGCCGGTGGTTGTGATGATTCTGGTTTTAATTAATAAATACAATAGCGAAAACCAGTTTTATCCCAAATTATTAACGCGATGAAC